>CM065803.1:208400976-209130879 GCA_033398695.1 Orobanche coerulescens
AGGTGGTCCACGTGTAATATCCGCGTTTTCTATCCTTGGTAATTTCTATTTTTGGTGCATATTCGTTTCGTACAACTCGCCTGGCACTGTTTTGTAATTCTGAACCTATTTTGGTCTTGGAGTTTTTCCGTTTAGACGGGTCTTGATAATGTTTTTACGTAAGTTCATCTCGTGTTATATTCTGTCTCATGTGTATTCGATTCTCGTTAAACTCATTCGATTTCGTCGTTTTCTTACTTCCATGAGTTCGTATGCTTGTGTAGAGCATGTTGCGAGTTTCGGATTGTTAATCCGACGTTGTGTCGTGATTTTTCGTATGTTTGGGCCGTTTTTGTAATTTCCTAGAAGTTTAGGGAATTTGTCCCTTGTTCGACTTTGGTTGTGTACCTCAGATCGTTTTTGGGTTCCGTACTTCCATTACGTGTTATTGTTGCCCAAATATGGATCCCTGTTGCTTTTATTCTCCTTCCGGATCATTTTTCGTCATTTTGGGACCCGAGGGGGGGTGTGGGCCGCGGCACAAGGATTGTGCGCCGCGGCACACACATCACCCAGTTGTTGCCTAAACAAATTGTACCGTGTGCCGCGGCACAAGGATTGTGCGCCGCGGCACACAGCCGAGTCAGTGCCGTGGCACACTTGTCCGGGCCGCGGCACACCCGCGTGACACTTGCCAAAATCGATCAGACCGCGTGCCGCTGCACCCGGGCAGCCGCGGCACATGCCGAGTCTGAGCCGCGGCACACTTCGAATGAGCCGCGGCACAATGAGCGGTCAGCCAACCAGTGGGCACAATTTTTGGCTCTGTGCCGCGGCACAGTTTAGCTGAGCCGCGGCACACAACGCGGTCAGCGCTATATCTGCGTTTTATTCAGCGAAAATCACTCATTTCCTTCCCCTTCTTCAACCGTGCGAGAGAGAGAGTCTTGAGAGGGAGAGTTCCTCCATATACCACTTAATTGTGTAGATTTCTTCATCTCTTTTCGATCGGGTGGCTCGGATTGCGGATCTAACACGTGGTTTTCGGATTTGAGTGCTTGATTCTTCAAGAGGTAAGCACTCCTTTGACCCTAGTATGATTTTTGGGGAGGGTTTGGTGGTGATCTTGTGTTTTAATCCGAATTAACCGATGTTGTTGTTAGATTTGATAGTATACTCGTGACCCTTGGTTTTCTTGTTTTTGATTGGGATGAAATTCCGTTGTTATACCATTGACCGATTTCATTTCCTTATGCACTCTTGGTGTCCGATGAATTGTCCCAACGGGTAGAATTAGGATTAATTCTAACCTTTCCGCATTATTGAGACTTGTGTATACCGTTATTGTGTTAGGATCGGATTTGGGAGGATTGTTCGGACCGAAACCTATTCCGTCGTCGTTTCCTTCGTTTCGTTTCATTCAAGGCAAGTACGTGTATTACATTTCGTTATGTATATTGTGATTTTGGAAATGAATGATGAATGGTGATTTTTGGGTGCGTGAGTTGTGTCCCTTCCACCCGGAGTGTCCGACGGGATGTCTGGGGGTCGATACTAAGGGGTACGGCCGCGGAAGGGAACTTGTGTGCGTGTGTGATTGAACTTCCACCCGGAGTGTCCGACGGGATGTCTGGGGGTCGATACTAAGGGGTACGGCCGCGGAAGTGGTATCCCACCCGGAGTGTTCAACGGTATGTCTGGGGGTCGATACTAAGGGGTACGGCCACGGGATACCAGTTGTGATTTTGTGATATCGTGATGATTGGAACTGATTTGATTGCCAATGTAGTATTCCGGAATATATATGTGGCAAATGACTTATGTTTGAGATGTTTGTGTAAAACCGTATTTTTGTATATAATGTTGTGTAATTGTGTACTTGCACTAGCTATTCGAATGCTAACCCCTTAAATGGGTGAAATGCGTCTTATGCATTTCAGGTACCGGGAGAGCTGAGGAGCAGGCACGGGGCACGCACGTAAAAGATGGGATCGCTTGATGATGTGGCTCGAGTCAGTACTTTTATGTTGTGTCATTGCATTTGTCGAGTACCGGAGTTAGACTGTTTACTTTGAAACTTGGTTTAAGTCCCCTGCGTGGGCAATGAATCGGTATTTATCTTACATTCATGTACTCCGTTAAAATATTTTGGCCGCGGCCACGGCCTTACTTACTTTTTGAATGCATCATTTGGGATTATATTGTGGTTTATGTGTCAAGTGTCAGCCTGGTAGACCTAATGAGGGTTCTACGGCGTGTAACGTCCCATTTGTGTATTGGGGTGTTACACCACGTGGTTGGGCTCCACTAGGACCGGTGGCCGAGCCACCTTGCCTCTTCCACAAATTGGAACGACAGCCTCGTCTTTTCCTTCGCTTGCTCGAGTCATGAACTCGCGGTGCTTGCAAAAACTGAGCAGCATTGCCTTTTCTATTTTGTCGTGGTGCCTTCATGTGGGTAGCCTAATTCACTTCCAGAATCGACATCATACCAGTTGGGCGCACATTGCTATTGAGAATGATTTCATGATGTGTTTCTTTTTTCGCGAGGTGGGAGATAAGGTCGTTAAAATTTTTAATTCTACCTTCCTCATGGGCAACGCACAGCTGATGAGCAATCACACTTGCTCCCACTGAAAACGTGTTAAGAGTCTTTTCAACCTAGTCTTGATCGGACTTCTTGACACCACAAAAATCAAGATCAGCATGAAGATCGAGGACGACTTGATTATAGGCCTCCACATTCGCATAATCCAAGAACCGAATTTTCTCCCATTGTAGTTGCAATTTGTGGAAGTGCTGATCATGCACATTATTAAAACGTTGTTCAAGTATATCCCATAGTCCTTTGGGAGTTTGCAGATTCATATAATGCTTTGCTAACAACGGATGTATATGTCTACGCAAGTACATCAGTGCATTAGCCTTGATTTACTCGTTCAGTTCATGAGCGACAGGCTCATTAGAGGAAAATATGGTGATAGTAAATCTCTTACCGAAAAATGCCAAGCAAACGCCTGAGACCCACATATGGTACTCCTTACCAACATGGTCAAGGATTTCAAACTTCGGGAGAATATTGGAACTTTGTGCCATCTACAAGATATAATCAAGAGGACGTTAGTCTTGTTGGATTTCCAGTGATTGGTCAAAATGTGATGCTTTTTAAAAGCGTGTAACATAACCATTACTCGATATGCATTCCTTAATTGTTGTTAGTAAAGTCGACAAAAACATCGATATCACATCGCGCCCAGATACGTGATGTATGTAACAACTACAAGTATCTACTTTCAACAATTCAGTGACTCCTCCAGGACCATCACACAAATTTCTTCAACACGCAGAGTACCAACTTCTCTCATGGTCTCATCCACCACAAAGTAGCATGGGAGATAAAGAACCCAAGAATCCCTGTCCACAAAACAAAAATTCCCAAAAAAGAGAGAATTAAAATAGGGAAAAGTTTATATAATTACCTCAATTATAAAATTAGACATGTGATATGGAGCAATAGGTGGTGTGCTCTGACCTATCGATTGGTACTCGATGCTACAACGTGAAGCTGGGGGCATAATGTTAACGGGTCCGAAAAATCACAAATTAAATTGGTGTTCGGATCTTTAGACCGAAACTTTGAACTGGGTCGGACGGGGTGGGATGGATTTGGTCGCATCTTCGAACAACGGGCGACTTGGCTGGATCGGGTCAGGTCGGACGACGGGAGGTGGAGCTCGATGCAGGACTTGCTGCGGCAAGTCGAGTCGAAGGGCCGGCGATGGAGGGATCAGATGGATCGGGCTTCGGGAGGCGTGGCTTGGCGCAGGCGATCTGGACTGCAACTTCGACGGGGCTGGTAAGATCAGACGGCAAGAACACTAGACAGGTGTGTTTGGGGCTCGATTGTTGTGGTCGATCGTGGCGGGGGCCGAGCAGGGTTAATCGTGATGGATGGTCGAGCAGCGGAGGCGGGGGCCTGGGCTGACTGGATTAGCTCGGCGGAAGGCAGTGGTGGATCGGTGCTGCTCGGTCGCGGCGGAAGGTGGCGGTGCACGTCGAGGGGCTCGGTCGGGCGATCTGGACTGGCGCTGGTCGGGTTGGATCGCGTGGAGGTGTATGAAAAAGGGTCCGAGCAGGTCATGGCATTCGACTTGGGACTTCGGCGGCAGCAGCGGCGGTCAGCAGGCTGAGGGGTTCGGCTAGGATTTCAGCCATTTTTTTTTGGAATTCGTAAAAATTTTTGGAGCTACGTGATGATAACTTGTTTTAGGAGGTTGTGAGAAAGCAGTAAAGATGAATCAGTAAAGCAATCAATTGTGTTCATAATACTGATAGAGATGACTTTTATATAAGCTTTACAATGAGACTCCTTCCATACATAGGATTCCTAATTAAGATAAGACACCTAATGGGACCTACTACCTCTACAAGGAGATAGAACAGTTCCATCTATGTATCCTACTATAAGCAGTATTAGATAATACACATACAAGAGAAGGATAGAATCGTAATTCCCGGAACAGTAATAAAATTATTTCTAATTTTCGCATGTCAAGACAGTGCTCTTATTTTTGTTACACTAATTTAATTATTATTGTTACAATGCTTTCTTTATTACGGTTACGAGTGCAATTTCTACTATTATCTTTTGCTTTTTACTATAAACTACTTTTATGTTTAGCACTTTTTCTATTATTATAATACATTATTTTTTTTGTTTATAATATATTTTAATGTTACAATATACTTCTTAAATCATAGATTATGAAAAAACGATTAGTTTGATATATTTTTTTACAACAATAGATAAGAAATGAGTAAGTTATTGTATTTTTAAAGAAAGACAATTTGATATAAAATGTCGAAAATAACCATTGTGCTTAAAATGTATGGAAATTGATTATGTGGCACAATCTACACGATATATATATATATATATATGTGTGTGTGTGTGTGTGTGTGTGTTATGTGATGTTCTGGTGATAATGGGGTTTAATTTAAGAAATATGAATGAATCTGGTACATAGATCTTGATAAAATGGATGACTAAAATTTATTCTCATGTAAAAATATGCATCAGTATTTTTATGCATATAATACATAATTTTAATACATTGACAGTTTGATGCATGAAATGTATATAATTTATGTATACGCTAATTTAGATCATCGATCACACAAAAATCAATGATTCGGGTTTATTCTTATTTCTTATTTAAAAACCCATTCTCATTTGATCAATCTTCTATATCTGTATCTATATATATATATATATATATATATATATGGTACGATTCTGGTGAGAACCATCCCTGGTGTGAGAAATAGGAACCCATAATGATCATTAGATAGAAAAATAAGGATGGTATAGATTGTGCCACATTATCAATTTTCATGCATGAAAAAACTGCTCGTTGTTAGGAACATACGGTTTTAAGCTATTCGATTGTTATTTGTATTAGAAAAAAAAAATATCATATTAATCGTGTTTTTATGATCTACAATTTAAGATGCATATTGCATACCTAAAAATATAAAAAAAGCACGGTATTATAATAATTAATTCTATGTAAAAAATAAAAGTAGTTTGCAATAAACTGTTGATCATCTGCTCGTTGTGCTACTTTTTTATTATTTTATAATGCTATTATGCTCACGATGTACTGCAATGCTGCCCCAAAATATTTGAAAGCACAATGTAGTAGTGTTTGGTTGCATAAGTAGAAAATGAAAGCAATATATTTATACAATAACACCAGTGTAATATATTATATAAGCGGTACATCTGTTGCTTCCAAAAAAAAAGCAGTACATTTGTATAATAGTTGTACTGGAAATATTAGCACTAAACATACTTTCCACAAAAAAAAAAAAAATTCTGAAATCTATATTAACATTGTAATGAATATATATAAGCATTATATTCAGTAGTCTAATAATTCATAGTAAAAAGTAGACCTTAAAAACAAAAATCGAGCACTAATGCTAACATTTTACATGTATAATGCTATTATGTATTATGTTCAATGTTTTCTAATAATTTTATGTTGTTTTGAATTAGTTTGACAATCAAAATCTTAATTTTCGCACTTGGCATTCTCAAATATTAGGTGCTATGATACTTTGATTGTACTGCTAATATACCCTTAGTACAGTGCTATTATAGTATAAGTGTGGTGCTGCACGCCATATATTTTTTTAAACTAAAAATAATATTTTTTATTTATAGGCATGCAATATGCATCTTAAATCGTAGATCATAAAGAGACGATTAATTTGATATATTTTTCATCAAAAATGAGTAAAAAATGATTAAGTTCTTATATTTTAAATAAAGACAATTTAATTATGTGATGACAAGATTGCGCTTACATAACTTCCAGCACATCTCATGCATAAAATTAACGGCAACTAAATCTTAGCCATCCATATTGATTTATCTAATGGCCAAGAGTGGTTCCTAGTTCTCACACCAGGACATCGTTCACTCATGATCTATATATATATATATATATCTATATATATATAGAGATAGATAGATATACATATCTATATATATACATGAAGCTTTGTCTATCTATCTATTTTACCGAGGATGGTTTTTTTAGGGCTGAGAATTTTCAACGCAAAACCCGTGGAATCGGTCGGAACTGAACCAAAATTTTCGGTTCGATTCGGTTCGGTTCCTGATGTTGAAAATCATGTGTTTTTCTGGAACCGAACTCGAATTTATAAATTCAGTTCGGGTTCGGTTCCTGCAAACAAAATTCAGAAAAACCCGAAATTACCTATTTATCTATTTTTTATTAGTATTAGTTAATTTATAAAGAAAAATAAAAAAGATTCTAGAAGGATACTGCATTACTTAATTTATTGAAGTTCAATTACTCTTTTGTTGCTTCGTTTTGTTTGATATTTTGATTGTATCAACTTAACATTCAACATTGTATCTTCACTATCTTTTTGTTAATTGGACTATTGTTTAGAAATTTAAAATGGAGTCAAGTCTGGCTTTTAAATGGACTATTGTTGTTTAAAATTGATTTTTTTTAGATTGAAGCAGCTGAATAGATTCATATAAACATGAAAAAACGAAACCGAAATATTGTTGGAACCGAATCGAAAATTTCGGTTCTTGTTGTGTTCGGTTCCGAATGAAAAAAAACATAGAACCGAATCCAAAATATATAATTTGGTTCGGGTTCGGGTTCGGGTTCGATTCCTGAAAAAAAAAATCAGAACCGGATTTTGACAGTCCTAGTTTTTTCTAATAAGATAATTTTAATTATGTATTAAATTCTGCACGATATTAGTTGTATTTCACTAATCTAGTTTGATATTGATGATCTTACGTGTATTTCTTTTGTTGGATGATGTTTTGATTTGTAGATTTTTTTTTAGATTTGTAGACTTAACTCCCCCTTTTATGACAGCAATCGGAGAAAACTCCCCCATTTATTCAAATTTGGATTTTACCACCATTCCATTACTTTTTCTGTTTGTTTTTATTTTTCTGACACTTTTATCCTTCAAAAAAATTCAATTTTTTTAAAAAAATTCTAGATTTTCGTAATAATAAAATAATAATAAAAACATAAAAGTCTAAAAAAATATAAAAAATCAGGAATTTTTTTAAAAGAATCGAAACTTTATTTTTTTAAAAAAATCTAGAATACTAATATTAAAAATCAAATATTTTTATTTAAAGTTAGAAAATAAAAATTAAAAATTAAAAATATGTATCTTTATAATTAATCTGTAATCTATTTTTTTAGATATTTAGATTTTTTGTAAAAAAATAAAATAGTTTTTTTGTGAAAAAAAATTATGAAAACAAAAACTAGCATGTTTTTTTAAATATAATAATTCAGTTTTTTATTTATATATGGAAAATAATATTCCCGTTTTTTTTAAAAAAAAATAGTTTATAAATTACATCCAGATTTTTTTAATTTTTTATTTTTTATTTTTTAACTTTAAATAAAAACATCCGATTTTTAATATTAATATTTCATATTTTTTTTTAAAAAATCCAAATTTTTTATCTTTTATATTTTTTACATTTTATATTTTTATTATTATTTTATTATTAGAATTTTTTTTTTTCCAATTGTGGTCACAAAAGGGGGGTTAAATCTAGAAATTACATTTTTTTCTACTTTTTACATCTATAAATACAAAAGTTTTATTGTTG
This sequence comes from Orobanche coerulescens, assembly GCA_033398695.1. Classification (NCBI taxonomy): domain Eukaryota; kingdom Viridiplantae; phylum Streptophyta; class Magnoliopsida; order Lamiales; family Orobanchaceae; genus Orobanche; species Orobanche coerulescens. The sequence goes on from CM065803.1 coordinate 208,409,149, forward strand.
GCTAATTTGCCTACATTTTGCGCTTTGAAGCAAAAGGTTTTACGAAATTAATGTCTATCTATTTATTTAATTTAAATTTGTAAATTGAATTTATATTATTTTAATGTAAATTTACCTGTAATTTATATGGAGATTGTAGTGTTGGTTGTATATGGAGGTTTTGTTTACAAATTTACACTTAAATGTGGTTTATTTTGGTTGTGTGAATTGCTTAGATAATAAATTTTGATTTGCTTATTAATAATGAGAAAGATATGTTTACTTTGAATTGCTTAATTAGATAATTTTTATTTGTTAAGATAATTGGATTGCTTATTTATAGTTATTTGCTTACATTGCTTATTTACAATAAGAATGAGGCTTACAATTTGCTTACACATTGTTTACCGATAATCTTGAAAGTGCTGAGTTAGTCGAATAGATAAAAGTTTATTTTCAGTTAATAATATCGAAATGGGTGAACGACAAAATAAGGAGAAAAGAAAGATTGATTTTTTTTTTAGTAAAACAACACAATAATGTGTAAAATATCCACCAAAATGAGAGATGGGAGTAATGGAATAGAAAATTTATGATTGAGAATAGATTAATGAACCTACCAATTAAGGATTCTACGGTAACCATTAAGCTTAAGTTACTATAATGTCATTTTGTATAATAAAATGAATTAAACAAAAATGAAAGAAACAGTAAATATCATCCGTTGATTTAAAAATTTGAATGAATTAGATTAGTTCCTAGTTAACACATAACAAAAAGTTTCTATTTGAACCCTCCTCTATATATATATATATATATATATATATATATATATATATTCTCTTATAACTATCAACCCTCATCTGCGCTTTTGACAACACAAGTCAGAAACTTATTTTGAAAATTCTCCGGGCTTTTCTACCGTCAGGCCAGGAAAATTTAACTTGACGTTAGGTCGGTGTTAAAATTACATATTCTTTTATATTTATCGATTCCAGTGCATATATTCTTATTATTAGAGTTGAACTGTGCGGCTTGAAATCAACAAATATGAAAAAATATATATACAATTTTAGTCGGCCTAATATAAGACCAAGTTTTCTCGACCTGGCGATAAGAAAATACATCTTAATTATACTATATATTTGTTCATATTTGTTGATTCCAGTTTGTATATTCTTCTTGTTAGGATTGAATTATACGGATTGAAATCGACAAATATAAAAGAATATGTAATTTTAACACCGATCTAATGTCAGACTAAGTTTTCCTGGTCTGACGGTAGAAAAGTCCAAATTTTCTTCCCACAAACATTTATGCTTCGACTTTTTTAGCTTCTAGATTTTATTTGAAAACATTACTATATCTCGGATTTGACTGTTATCAATTCAGGCTCGTAATAAATTACACCGGTCACTATTTAGAAAATGATATCTGTTAGTTTTCATACAACAACAAAGCTTTAGTCCCAAAATGATTTGGGGTCGGCTAACATGAATCAAATTTTGAAACCGTCAATGATCGTTACATAAATAACATAAAAGGAAAAAAAAAAAGAGGGAAAAAAATAAAGAATAAAGCCAAAAAAACAAAAAAAAAAAGGAGAATGAATGTTAACAAAAAAAAATAAAAAATTCTAAAAAATAAATTAAAAGATAACTATGCCTGTGGGTGTCTTCTTGACATTCATTACCGGTCCCAAGCCCGGATAAAAGAAGAGGGTTGCGGTAGGTTAGTGACAGCCAGCGTAAAACTCGTCACATTTTGTGGATATGAATCTGTTAGTTTTCATATTAATAAAAAATTAAAATAAAATTAGAAAATAATTAAAAAAAAATATCATCTAATTCTTAAAAAACAAATAACCCCATGGCCACCCCCACCTCACACCCCTTCCGATGAAAGCTGCCATCGTCGGCGTCAGAAACCGTCACTAATGAATACCATTGCTGAAGATTGGTAAGATACAAGGCTCCGGCAAAGTACGCAACAACTATGCAATATTGCTTAAATGAAAAGCAACACTTAATTCTGCAGCATTGCTGCCATGGGATGCAATTTTTCAACGATGTGCAGATAGTTTCAAAGAGTTTCAGATTTATCAAATTTTCAATTGACAATTTGTAGTTAAATGGTCTTGTAACGATGATATTTAACGATTATAATTTATGTATAACAAATAAAGATCGGAGACAATTGCACATATTGATTTTATAAAGTTAATAACACCTCAGAGAGCGGCTGACATCGGCCGATGGTGGCGGGGATGGTGGGGGTGTTGCTGGTGGTGGATGATTGCCGATTGGGTGGGGTCGGGTGGGGGTGAGGGTGGGTTTTTTATTTTATAATTATTATGTATGTAAATAAAATTATTTTTTCTTTAAGGATGTTTAGACAATTTCATCTATTTTCAGCATTTTAATTATAATGTGATAGATTGAATTTTTTGACATACTGCGGTACCGCGATGAAGCATAATAGAATAAACGAACGAAATATAAAGTTAGATATGCGTGTTGAAGCATTAATCCCACATCAAGTAATTACAAGCCTTGCATTTAATATATAACGATCTTGGGCCACTTCTCTCATTGTCAATTGGTTTTGTGATGGGCAGACTTTAAACTGCGTAGTATCGAAACAATTTCTGCGCGTCTGGCCCGGCCACGATATTCTAGCTCCGCGCCACATGCGTTACGAAGTTCACGCTGTAAGCCTTGACTCCGACTACATGATGAGGCGTGTTGAAGCATTAGTCCCACATCGGGTAATTAGAAGCGTTGCATTTAATATATAAAGATTCTGGACCATTCCTCTCATTGTCAATTAATTTTGAGATAGAACATCATGCTTTAACAATGCGGATATTGGATGATGAACTTACAGTGGTTCACTGTGATTTGATCCGAGTCTACTAACTTTAATTCTTAAATTACACTTTAGTTTATTTCTATTTTAATAATCACATGCCATCAAAAAGAAAATCACGATGATTATAAATGATACGATATAATAAAAAATTAAACATATTTTTCAGAATAGAAGATTCCAACGGATATAAATCCAAATATCCGCGCATTTTTTAAGAGAAAAAGAAAACTGAAAAAGAAGGTGATAAAAATCTCATTTCCTCCCTGAGAATATATTTCTAAAAAAGAAAGTGATAAAAATCTCATTTCCTCGTTGATTTAAGGGAAAACGACAGTTCAAACTCAATCTGTACCCACTAAAACAAGCACATTTTATTTTTAACAATTAACTACATATTTTTTTTCTTTTCTCTAATTGATTACTACAAAATCAGTTTTTTCTCATTTGTAGTTTACCCTCAAATTAAGGAATTGCCACAGTCAATAGATCTTCTGGCGGCTGAAAGTGAAAAGTTGGTAAAAGGTAGAGCAAAATTCAGACAAGGTGGAAAGCAAATACAAGGTGTCATCAAATCTACTTATAATATAGAAAGGCAAGCAACTGTCACAGGGATATAGACTGATAGTAAATTGTAAGGTGATTGGAGTAGAAACACTCCGACATCACGGGTTCGAATCCGTGTGGTGACAATACTTCGCTGAAATATTGCAGGATTTGTTGTTGGGTTCGTGTCTCGTTGGTCATCTCCCTTGCAGGACTGCCATTAGTGCACATCCCTCGATTTAACACCCGTCTGATCAAGGGACCTCTGATACAAATGGGGGAGTTTCTCGTTTCTCCCTCGACCAAAAAAAAAAAGAAAAAGAAAGGCAAGCAAGTGGCATGAAAGATGTGCTTAGAGAGCTTCCTAGTAGAGAAGCATCTCGATTTCGAACACAGGTTACAGGCTTTGTCGAAGAGAGAGAAATAAAGGAATGTCATGTTCAAGGAAGTCACAAGAATCATCAATTATGGAATCTCGGTCTAAAAAAATCTCACCTGTTTCAGTATTAAAGCCTATCTGCTCTATATGATTGAATATTTCGTGTCGGTTAAAGTTATCTTCTCGAACAAGTAATGATATCAAATGCTAAAAGTGACAGATTGAAGATGCAAAAAAAAAAAAAAGGCTTTTATGGTGGGTGTAAAAAAAAGGCTTTTATGGTGGGTCTATGAGTGATGAAAGGAAGTGATGGTATGAATATATATTATTTAAAGTTGTCAAAGATAAAAGTGTCTTAAAAAAGAAATGACCAAGTATCTTGGGACGACCCAAAAAGAAATATGAACCAAGATCAGTGGGACGGAGAGAGTATTTGATTAGGTAAAATGATTACTTCCTTAGATAATACTATTCTCCCCGTCCCACCGATCATGGTGCATATTCATTTTTGGGCCGTCCCAAGATACTTGGTCATTTCCTTTTTAAGACACATTTTATCTCTCACAACTTTAAATAATATATATTCATGCCATCACTTTATACACTATTTTTCAGCTTTTCTTAAATCTCGTGCCGAAAAGCAAATGCTCAAGATGGGTGGAACGGAGGGAGTATTACTTATAGAGATAAAACAATTGCAGTAGATTGTGGGATTTTTTGGCAGTGGTTTCGGGGTGAAGGGTTAAGACATAATTTTGATGGTTGTATTTATAGTTTGTTATGGTTTCACTACTACAAAGCAGGCTTTTAACAGCAGTTATTTGGGCCATTTAACAGCGGTTCTAGAACTGCCGTTGTATGTATCGCTGTTAATTTTAACAGCGGTTTTTGTAACCGCCGTTGAATTATACAAAATAACGGCGGTTAATTGTAACCGTTGTTAAACCTGCATTTAATAGCAGTTTTCGGTAACCGCTGTTAACAGCTGATTCGTAACGACGGTTAAAGAACTGCCGTTATTTTGTATAAATCAATGGCGGTTTTGTCGGAACCACTGTTAAAGTTTCAAAGAATTTAACTGCGGTTTTGTTGAACCGCTGTTATTTTGTCCAGATTTTCCCCAAATTTTGGCATTATTTGGCACAATCCAGTACCTGACTCGAATCAAACTAATGGTTCAAACGGTGAGTCAATCGGAGTCCGGACGAGAGAGTTATGGTCGTTTTAGCTCACCCGCTCATTTTTCAGTTATTGGCCGATCACTGCCGACCGAACTCGGCCGTGTCGTCCGACGGCCGTCTTGCGTACTCGTCCGAAATGCCGAAGTCTGCCTCGGGACCCGGCCAGTGTCGTGCAGCGCGGCCGAGTCGATCTCTTCCGGATAAGCCAGAACCGACTGCCCACACGCCCGACCGTGTTATACGACTCGGTCGAGTCATGCCGAGTCGCTGTCGGACGGGTCTCTATCGGAAGGCCCTCGCGCTGCGACCGTGTCAAGCAGGACACGGTCGAGTCCTGTCGGCCGGGTGTGCGACACGACCGTGCCGATCGGCACGGGCCGTGTCGGCAGGCGATCAACTCCTTTAAATTCGTTTTTCAAAGATTTCACCCATTTCTCTCCCTTTTCTTCACCTTCAACCGAGAGAAAGCTTGAGGAGGGTTTTTCCTTCACAAATCATTTGAGTGTTTGATTTTCTTCATCTCCTTTCGATCGTGAAGCTTAGGATAATCGATCTAACGCGTGTTCTCGGATTAAAGTACTTGGATCTTCAAAGGTAATATTCTTCAACACCTTGGATTTCGATTTTTGTGTTGAGATACGATGTTTTGGACGTTATAATCATGATATATGAAGGGATATGTATATGATTATGAGTTTGTATAAGGATTCATTGGATTATTGAGGAATTATTCAAGAACACCTTGAAAATCGAGTTGGAATTGGAGATTTTCGACTAATTGTTGTTATAATCACGTTTTTGGATATTCATAACGGATTATTGATCGTATTGGAGATGTTTTGTTGGTTTGAAACACTTCTTGGGGATTTGAGGTTGGTATTGTTGAGGTTTAGTTGTAAACAATCGGAGTTTGGCCACAACGTATTCGATATAATGCTGATGAACTTAGTTTAATCGTATCGACGTTTTGAGTTCGTTATATTCGTGTTTAATTCGTGTATTGATCGGATTGTTGGTAATTGTATTGAATTAAGGTTTTTCGTGCGACCGACACTTCATTTAGGACTTTTGTTCGTGGAAGGACTTTCTTCATCGGTATTGTGTAAGTTAAATCTTACTCGGTTAAAAGGATATTCATCCCTTTTGTTGTTGTTCATTCATAATCATAACTCATTCATCATTATATTAACCGTATCAAAACTTGTTGTTGTCAATTAATCACTTCAGTCATAAGGAACGACGGTTCCAATCTTTTCATTGAGCTGTCATTTATTTCATTACCATTCCACCTCGGTGAGTCATTATTCATTTTCGATGTCACTTTTGTTATAACGTGGCATTCCGGGTCATACTAGCGTGCCGGTTGGTATGTGTAGGATTTTCATGTCGGGCACATTTATGTCATGTGTTGGTTGTTGGCCTCACATTGGACTGTGCACACGAGTCAATGTGTCTCGTGAGACTAATTAGGTACAAGACCACGCGTGTATTCGATCGTTGGTGGCTTGTGCACGGACACATTTCCATCCCGGGCGTAGTGTGGCGCCACCCTTTGAGCCGTACTGTTAGTTGATGCATATAGCATGTTTGATTGCGTATGTTTCGACAGGATATTTCATAACTTCAGATATAATCATGATTGTGTATTTTCAACCCTTGAGGATTGTTGTTCTTTGTAATCGACCCGTTTGGGGATTTTGTTTTTCGTGTCTTGGCAAGGCAAAAGTACGGGAGAACACGCCGATGTCGAGGAGTCCCGGTGATACTAGTAGGGGCCCGATCTTTCGATTATTCATGTTATTGTCCTTTATTTTCAGCTGAGACTTTCATTTGAATACTGTTTCATTCGGTGTTGTGTATTTTATCTTCATATAAAATACACTAGTATTGATATTGTCTGGTGTGTTGTAACTAAACTCCTCATCGGAGTAATTATTGTTGTAATGTAGTTCGGTACTACATTTATCTTGTGTAATTCATTCATTTTCATTTGCCTGGTGGGTCCCAGGTGGGGATCTACGGCACTGTAATATCCGCCTAGTTTGGGGTGTTACAGAGTTGGTATCGGAGCGTGGTTTTGAATACTACCTTCCGAGTCATGTCTCATTTGAAATCATCGTCATCGGACTAGTATCATTGGACTTTCGCGTCACGTGTGACTGTGCAAATGCCGAGCCAATCGCACCAGAAAGAACCGTAAGATTTCTAACGCCATGGTATAATTTACGCAATAGTCTTTCTTTCATCATTCATCAATTTACAATCCTCAAACATCATCATTCATTGTGATTAGACGATCATGTTAACTCATCAATCACTTAATTCATTTCATTACTCGATTAATAATCGGACGATCATGTTAACTCATTAATTACTCAATTCATTTCATTACTCGATTGTCAATCACGGATGATCATATTATCAATCTTGTTAAGTTATTCAAGATAATCATTTCAAGAATTTCATCGAGATAATCATGTAACTTCAAGAATCATTCATATAATCACTAAGTTAGAGCATGTATACTCATTTTCATCATCTCATGACATAATCATAACGTGCTAATCATGCGGGAAATATAATCATTATGCGACCTTCCTACTTCGGTATGGAGAGAGTCGTCGAGGATGCACGGGAGAGAGGCGGTGCGGACCAAAACCCGAGAAATAATCACTGGCCGGGAAATCGTGCCTGGACTCGGCTCGATCGATGATGTTCGGGTTGATCCACTCACTTTTATGCAGCCATGATGACCCATGCGATTGCTCAATCATCATTGCGCCACTCGACCGGATTAATCGAGAGGACTCTCCGTATGAGCCATTTGCTAAGGAAAGTCTTGAACAACAACCTTCATTTGTCGGCAAGAAATCAACGGCGTAATCAATCCGAAGGCGGTCGGTCAACCTTCAAGAAGCCTCGTGTGAGTCCTATCGTTTCGGCGACCTCTACGGCGCATAATCGTGCGGGATCTCATTCCCGAGCGGCGATTCGACCATCACTGTTTCAATTGTGGAATGCCGGGTCATTTCAGACCTTGAGTGTTTGAAACCGTCTATCACGTGCTATAATTGTGGGAATTTTGGCATAAGGCCCGTTTTTGCGAAAGGACTCCAAGTCGGCTCGCGGCATCTCGAGCCGAAGCAACCAGCATTTCAGAATCGATCGCTTTGTCATCGTCGTTTAAGACAATGGAAGCAAATAGAGTTGGAGCTCGTATTTATCGATCGGGAGCGTCGGTTCGGGGCGGCAAGTCCCAGATTCATATGATGAGGAGGATCGACGATCCGGTGGCCCGAATGATTTCAGGTATACTCGTAATTTTATTTCAACTTGTGTGTACCTTTTGATGCTGGTACACCGCATTCTTTCATTTTCAAATCATTCTTGAATAGACTTATTTCGGGATAGTCCTATTGCTTGTGGACCTCATACCATCGGTCTACCTGACGATGGAAGAATTTTCGGAATCATACCTAATTAAGCTTAATGACCGCGATTGGTTGATGGATCTAATCGTGGTGAATTTATCTTAGGACGATGTAATTTTCGGTATTAGTTGGTTTGACCGTCTTGATACTATCCTCAGTGTTTGTTAGCGTTTGGTCGCTATCTTTCCGTCGTTGGTTGTCGAATGTGTGCTTCAGGGAAGTAATCCCCGTAGTTCCAGTAGAATTTCTATTATGGCGGAAGCAGAGAAATTACGCAATCGAACTATTCAATCATTCATTATATCATTTCCATCGATTGGCCTTTCTAAGGCAATCGAGTTATTCAATCATTCATTGTATCATTTTCATCGATTGGCCTTTCTAGGGCAATCGAGTTATTCAAACATTCATTGTATCATCTTCATCGATTGGCCTTTCTAAGGCAATCGAGTTGTTCAATCATTATTGGTATCTCTTTTTATCGATTGACCATTCTAGGGCAATCGAAATGTTCAATCATTCGTGGTATCATTGTCATCGATTGACGATGTATTTCCAGACGAGTTATCTGGTTGCCTTCACATAGAGTAAGGGAATTCAGGAGTGAGTTGGAGCCGGTACGTCCCCTTTATCGAAGGCACCGTATCGGATGGCCCCGACCAGAATGCAGGAGTTGAAGATTCAACTTGAGGAATAGTTCGAGGAAGGTCATCTTTGACCGATTGCGTCCCCGTGAGGAGCACCAGTGTGATCTGTCAAGGATAAGGATGGCTCGTCTCGTGTGTGTATTAATTACCAGGAGTTGAACAGGGTGATGATCAAGAGTAGTATCCTTTACCTCGTATTGATGATCTTTTAGATCAACTTCAGGGAGCTTCAGTATTTTCCAAGATCGACTTAAGATCTTGATATCACCGATTCATGGATTCGAGAGTCGGATATCGCGAGGACAGCGTTTCGTACACGCTACGGTCATTATGAGTTCGTAGTTATGCCGTTCGGGCTAACTATTGCACCTGCGGTATTCAGGGAGTTAATGAATCGGGTTTTCATCGACTTTTTGGATCAGTTTGTTGTTGTCTTCATCGAAGACATTTTTATTTATTCTCTTAGCCGAGAGGAACACGAGGTTCATCTTCTTCAGGTTCTCGACGTGTTGAGACGAGAGCAACTTTATGGAAAGTTTTCCAAATGTGAGTTCTGGAGGTCCGAAGTGACTTTCTCGGGCATGTGATTTCATCTGACAGAGTTCGTGTCGACCCTAAGAAGTCGGAGACTATCCGAGATTGGCAATCTCCGAAAGATATTAAGTAAATCCGATGTTTCCTCGGATTAGCTGGTTAATTATCCAACCCACGGCCGGAGCTAGCAACCGTGGTTTTCGCGTTGGAAATTTGGCGTCGTTACCTTTATGGAATCACCTGTCAGATCTTCACCAATCACAAGAGTTGAAGTATATATTTACTCACAAGGAGTTAAATATGCGACAGGGGCGGTGGTTGGAACTAATCAAAGATTTTGATCTCGAGATCCTTTACCACCCGGGCAAGGCGAACGTTGTCGCCGACGCCTTGAGTCGTAAGTCCGTTCAGGAGCAGATGCTTGCTCGTTTAACGATTCGAAGGAGCTTGGAGAATTCCTTAGACCCGAGATCGAGGTGCAGCTTGAGTTCGAGACGACTTTGTATGTGAGAGATTTCATCGTCACTTGAGGAGGTAATCAGAGAGAATCAGAGTTCAGACCCTTCATTGTTGCGCATCCGTGAAGATGTGGCTCAGGGGAAAGCCCTTGGATTCGTGGTCCACGAGGATGGACTTTTGAGGTATAAGAACCGGTTGTGCGTACCGGCGAATGACGAGTTGAAAAACTCTATTTTGAGAGAAGCTCATGCTACCCCTTATTCTCATTCATCCGGGTCCAAGATGTACAAGGACTTGAAACAAAATTACCGGTGGAGTAATATGAAGCGAGAAGTCACGACTCGTTTGAGATGCTTAACTGTCAACAAGTTAAGATTGAACATCGGTGGCCGTGGGTATGCTGAAAACCTCTCCCTATTCCGGAGTGGAAGTGGGAAGACATTTCTATAGATTTCATCACGAGTTTGCCGACGAGTCGTCGTGACATGAATACGATCTGGGTGATTGTGGACCGCTTAACTAAATCAACTCATTTCCTTGAGATCAAGGATATGTGGGGTCCTGAGAGACTGGCTCAGTTGTTCATCAAGGAGATAGTGAGACTGCACGGTACTCCTAAGAGTATCGTTTCCGATCGTGACGGACGATTTGTTTCCCATTTTTGGAAATCAGTTCATCGTGCTATGGGAACTCAGCTTAATCTCAGTATTGCCTTTCATCCTCAGTCCGACAGACAATCAGAGAGAACTATTCAGACATTAGAGGACATATTGAGGGCATGCGTTCTAGATTATTAGACGATTGGGAAGCCCAATTACTGTTGTTTGAGTCCACGTACAGTTTAGTTGGCATGCTGCGATGAAGATAGCACCTTACGAGGCCTGGTACGGTCGTCGTTGTCGATCTCCTTTGTGTTGGGATGACTTGTCAGAATCAATCGGCACCGAGCCCGATATACTTATAGCCGCCCGGGAGAAGGTAGCTTTGATCAAGAGTCGTATGTTGACAGCTCCGAGTAGACAGAAATCATATGCAGATAATCGTCGTCGACCGCTAAAGTTCGAGACGGGTGACCACGTTTTGGTCAAGGTATCCCCGAGTCGAGGTATTTTTCCGTTTCGGAAAACGGGGGAAGTTGAGTCCGAAGATTCATTGGACCGTTTGAAATTTTGGATCGAGTAGGCGAGTTAGCTTATCGATTGGCTTTGCCTCTGGCATTGAGCCGAATTCATAATGTGTTTCACGTCTCTCAGTTGCGGAAGTATGTTGCCGACCCGAGTCACATACTTCAGTTCGACGAAATCGAGATCGCGAATGATCATTCGTACGAGGAGCGTCCTGTACGAGTGTTGGAGCGGCGAATCAAACAGTTGAGGAACAAGTCGATTCCTTTGGTTAATATTCAGTGGTCTAGACACGGAGTCGAAGAGGCTACTTGGGAAATCGAGGATAGTATGCGGGAGAGTTATCCCGAGTTGTTTGACCCTTAGTTTCGGGGACGAAACTCTTTTAAGGGGGGTGTATGTAATACCCGGTTGTAATTCAGTCATTATCATTCAGTAACTTCATTCGGTGGTTGTCACTCAGTGGATTTTCACTCATTTATAATCATTCATCAATCATATTCGTTCACCGTGTTCACCGTTCGGAAAACTTCGAGTTGTGTATCGTTATTGTTCATTGTTTCAACTTTCCTCATATGAGTTCGACTTTGTTAGATCACCATTAATTTTTGGTAACTCCAAAAATTCTAAATCTTTGCAATATTATAGAGCATCGAATTAGCTTTCCAATGGTTCAAACGGTGAGTCAATCGGAGTCCGGACGAGAGAGTTATGGTCGTTTTAGCTCACCCGCTCATTTTTCAGTTATTGGCGATCACGCCGGCCGAACTTCGGCCGTGTCGTCCGACACGGACCGTGCCGTACTCGTCGGAAATGCCAAGTCTCGCCTCAGGACAAGACCGTGTCGTCAGCACGTCTGAGTCGAACTCTTAGGATAAGCGTAACCGATTGCCCACACGCCCGCCGTGTTCCAGGACACGGTCGAGTCATGCCGAGTCGCCGGACGGGTCACTATCGGAAGGCCCTCGAGCCGCGACCGTGTCAGCGGGACACGGTCGAGTCCTGTCGGCCAGGTATGCGACACGGCCGTGCCGATCGGCACGGCCGTGTCCGGCAGGCGATCAACTCCTTTAAATTCGTTTTTTCAGCATTTCAGCCCATTTCTCTCCCTTTTCTTCACCTTCAACCAAGAGAGAAAGCTTGAGGGAGGGTTTTTCCTTCACAAATCATTTGAGTGTTTGATTTTCTTCATCTCCTTTCGATCGTGAAGCCCGGATAATCGATCTAACGCGTGTTCTTCGGATTAAAGTACTTGGATCTTCAAAGGTAATATTCTTCAACACCTTGGATTTCGATTTTTGTGTTGAGATACGATGTTTTGGACGTTATAATCATGATATATGAAGGGATATGTATATGATTATGAGTTTGTATAAGGATTCATTGGATTATTGAGGAATTATTCAAGAACACCTTGAAAATCGAGTTGGAATTGGAGATTTTCGACTAATTGTTGTTATAATCACGTTTTTGGATATTCATAACGGATTATTGATCGTATTGGAGATGTTTTGTTGGTTTGAAACACTTCTTGGGGATTTGAGGTTGGTATTGTTGAGGTTTAGTTGTAAACAATCGGAGTTTGGCCACAACGTATTCGATATAATGCCCCAATGAACTTAGTTTAATCGTATCGACGTTTTGAGTTCGTTATATTCGTGTTTAATTCGTGTATTGATCGGATTGTTGGTAATTGTATTGAATTAAGGTTGTTCGTGCGACCGACACTTCATTTAGGACTCTTGTTCGTGGAAGGACTTTCTTCATCGGTATTGTGTAAGTTAATTCTTACTCGGTTAAAAGGATATTCATCCCTTTTGTTGTTGTTCATTCATAATCATAACTCATTCATCATTATATTAACCGTATCAAAACTTGTTGTTGTCAATTAATCACTTGATCATAAGGAGCAGCGGTTCCAATCTTTTCATTGATTTGTCAATTAATTCATTACCATTCCACCACGGTGAGTCATTATTCATTATCGATGTCACTTTTGTTATAACGTGGCATTAGGTCATCTTGGCGTGCGGTTGGTATGTGTAGGATTTTCATGTCGGGCACATTTATGTCGTGTGTTGGTTGTTGGCCTCACATTGGGTGTGCACGAGTCAATGTGTCTCGTGAGACGATTAGGTACAAGACCACGCGTGTATTCGATCGTTGGTGGCTTGTGCACGTACACATTTCCATTCGGGCGTAGTGTGGCGCCACCCTTTGAGCCGTACTGTTAGTTGATGCATATAGCATGTTTGATTGCGTATGTTTCGACAGGATATTTCATAACTTCAGATATAATCATGATTGTGTATTTTCAACCCTTGAGGATTGTTGTTCTTTGTAACTGACCCCGTTTGGGGATTTTGTTTTTCAGGTCTTGGCAAGGCAAAAGTACGGGGAGAACACGCTGACGTCGAGGAGTCCCAGTGATACTAGTAGGGGGCCCCGATCTTTCAGTTATTCATGTTATTGTCCTTTATTTTCCGCTGCAGACTTTCATTTGAATACTCCGTTTCATTCAGTGTTGTGTATTTTATCTTCATATAAAATACACTAGTATTCGGTATTGTCCTGGTGTGTTGTAACTAAACTCCTCATCGGAGTAATTATTGTTGTAATGTAGTTCGGTACTACATTTATCTTGTGTAATTCATTCATTTTCATTTGCCTGGTGGGTCCCAGTTGGGGATCTACGGCACTGTAATATCCGCCTAGTTTGGGGTGTTACAAACAGTTTTATCACCACTTCAAGTTAAAAATATACTACCTCCATCCAACCATCCAAAATATGCGCTCGGACGATAGTCGACATCCAGTGCATAACATAATAACCACACTCTCAACCTCCATTTTGTTTATTACACTAAAACAAAATAAGACACAATTATATGAGTCGCTTTCAGTAAATCAAATCAACACACAACATACACAGCAAAAAACACACACACTAACACAAACACATAAAGCACACAAGCACACAAACACACACTGCACACAAACAAACAAACGAACACACACACACAGAGCACACACACACAGACACACACTGCACACACAAGAAACACACACAAATAGGGCTGAGAATCAGGACGTCCCGAGGTCTCGGTCCCGAGTCCCGATTGTCCCGGTCCCGAAAATCACCAATTTGGTGGTCCCGGTCCCGGTCACGGTCGAGAATTCGGGAGTCCCGATTCCTGAAATGGGATAAATGGAAGTCCCGATCCCAAGGATAATTTTCCGAAATGTCCCGAATGTCCCGAAATGTCCCGAATCAGAAAAGGAAAATTTTTTTGATTGAAATTAGAAATTTCAGTCGGGACTTCGGGATAGTCCCGATCGGGACTCGGGACTCCCGAGTCCCGAAATTACCAAAATCTCAGGTCCTGCTCCCGGTCCCGGTCTCGGTCCCGTAAAATTCGAGATTCGGGGTCCCGTTTCCCATCGGGACTCGGGACGGGACCGGGACTCGGGATTTCACGATCCTAAATTCTCAGCCCTACACATAACACACACACACACAAGAAACACACACACTGCACACACACAACATAGAAAAAAAACACCAACACAAACATACAATACACACAAACATAAAAAAACACAGTACACACACACACACACTGCACAAACAGGAAACACACACACTGCACACACTGCACAAACATGAAACACACACACTGCACACACAGCACACTGCACACACACACTGCGCGCACACACAACATAGAAAAAAAACACCAACACAAACACACAATACATACACAAACATAAGCACACACAGTACACACAGCACACACACACACATTGCACACAAACATACACAAACACACACATACACACAGTACACACACACACATTGCACACAAACAAACACACACAAACACACACACACACACACACACAGAGCGCACACACACACAGTACACACAGCACACAAACACACACAAACACAAACACACATACACACACAGCACACAAACACACACACACACAAACACACACACAGCACACACACTGCCACTGCACACACAAACTGCACAGAAAAAAACACAAACAAACGGACACTTCATACACGATATGTTGGGAGAAGATCCTTAAGACGAAGTTAACATCTATCCCAAAGGGAGAAGATCCTTACGACGTTAACCACGTCTATCCTAAAATAATTCGTATTTCCAAAAACAATGTTGTCGTACACACTCAAATATTCACACACACACACAGCACACACACTGCGCACACACACAATACGGAAAAAAACACCAACACAAACACACAATACACACACAAACATAAACACACACAGCACACACACACTGCACACAAACATACACAAACACACACATACACACAGTACACACATACATTGCACACAAACAAACATACACACAGCACACACACACATACACGCACACACAGTACACACAACACACACACTGCCACTGCACACACACACTACACAGAAAAAAAACAACACAAACAAACGGACACTTCATACATGATATGTTGGGAGAAGATCCTTAAGACGAAAGTTAACATCTATCCAAAAGGGAGAAGATCCTTACGACGTTAACCACGTATATCCCAAAATAATTCGTGTTTCCAAAAATAATGTTGTCGTACACACTCAAATATTTACACACACACACACACACACAAGACAAAAAAAACACCAACACAAACACACAATACACACACAAACACAAACACACAATACACACACAAACATAAATACACACAGTACACACACACTGCACACAAACATACACAAACACACACGCACACACAAGACACACACACACACACAGAGAGAGAGTAAACACAGCATACAAACGCACACAAACACAAACACACAAACACAAACACAAACACACACACACAGCACACACACTGCCACTGCACACACACACTGCAAAAAAAAAAAAAACACAAACAAACGGACACTTCATACACGATATGTTGGGAGAAGAACCTTAAGACAAAAGTTAACATCTATCCCAAAGGGAGAAGATCCTTACAACGTTAACCACGTCTATCCCAAAATAATTCGTGTTTTCAAAAATAATATTATCGTACACACTCAAATATTTATACACACAAACACACATATTTACATTCATGTAATTAAATGTATTACCTTGGGATATATCCAACTAACCGCCTGCTTTGATTTACTTGTATGCATACCATCCATGGTCTTGAATGCGGTCACGGCACTGCTTAAAAGTAATAATAATATATTGAGTTGCTGATATAAAATTTTCAAGCAAATATGTTATAAATAAAATCTTACTTTTGGAGTATGGCCTTAATGCGAGAGTCAGGCCTACTATGTAGTGAGCAAAGCCATATAATAGTTCCTCTTGCTGGCACAATGACCAGAAGTTGCCAATGATGCCTACATTGATAAATACATTTGAAAGAAAAAACATATTACTAAACTATGTTGTAAAAAAATAAAGAAATAGTTTTGAAATTTACAATCTTTAACTTACTTATGATGGTAAGCTCCCATATATATTTGCTTTTTCGACTCAAGCATACGCGTCGATATATATCTTGAGATCTGCTCTCCTCTCTGTCCCATATTTTGTATGGATTGAGGATCAAAATATCCATACAAATCCTTGTCCATCGTGCCCACATTCATATTAGACAAATAGCTAATTTGTTAAGCAAAATATTAATATAAAAAAAACACTCCACACACTGCACACACACACACACACTGTCACACAATAAAACACACACACTGCACACACAATAAAACACACACACTGCACACACACACACACTGCACATACAAACACACACTGCACACACACACACACTGCACACACCAAGCTTCCACCTTTGATGACGCGTAGGTGGAGATGGGGGATCAATGACAATATCTTCTTTAGATTTAGATACTTCTCGATGCTCCTTCATCTTTCTCTCCATCTCCCATATATCTACCAAGTCGTACCCTCCTCGAGCCATATAATGCGGAATGTTCATTTTTGCTAATTCTTGTTTCTTACTTCTTTGTTCCTGTTACAAGTATCAAATAATCCATAAACAATTTTATAAATATTTTCAAATTCAAAATATTTTTTTCATATTTTATGTTCTTAATTAGAAATAGGTTCTTAATTAGAAAATTGTTTTATTTGATTCTTGTAAAATTATTCAGATTATTGTACAATCCTTTTATAAATATTGTAATATATATATATATATATATTATAAATATTTTCAAATTTAAACATTTTTTTATTTCAGATTTTATGTTATTAATTATAAATTATTTTATTTGATTGTGCGTTCATCATTTTCAGCATTGAACTTTAAATAAAAAAAAACTTAAAATATTTTTTTCGGTTATACCTCCCAAGCGGAGTCCTCACAAATCTTTTTGAAGTCTCTCCAGTCCTCCTCGGAGATACCATACTTGTCACAAAGAGATTTTCCTTTGCTTGGACCATATATGTACTCACCGGTCAAATCAGACTTAAATTGCCTGCAT
Source organism: Orobanche coerulescens (assembly GCA_033398695.1). NCBI lineage: Eukaryota > Viridiplantae > Streptophyta > Magnoliopsida > Lamiales > Orobanchaceae > Orobanche > Orobanche coerulescens. The sequence continues at coordinate 208,426,805 of CM065803.1, forward strand.
TTTACGCCAATTGACTGTAAAGACTTCTTCTGAAAATGACCAAGATTGCTAATCTGGCTAACATCAAAATTGGCCTACATATTGACAATTAAAACTAGAGTTAGCCACACACACAAACTAGAGTTAAATACACACACTGCCACACACACACACACAACACAAAAAAACACACACAGTACACACTAAAACACACACACACACACACACACACACTGCCACACACACACACACACATCACCCAAACACACACACACACAACGCAAAAACACACACAGTACACAAAACACACACAGTACACACACACTACCACACAAACAAACACACACACAAACAGCACACAAACAAACACACATACAGCGCACACAAACACACACACACACACACACCACAAAAACACACACACACACACACACACTGTCACACACACAACACACAAACAAACACACACACAGCACACACACAGCACAAAAACACACACAGTACACATACATTGCCACACACACAAAAAAACAGCATACAAACAAACACACACACACACACAGCACAAAAAAACACACACACACACAAACACACACTGCCATACACACACAAACACACACAGTACACACACACACTGCCACACATACACAAACACACACACACACAACACACACAAACAAACACACACAACACGCACACACACAGCACAAACACAGTACAGCACACACACAGTATACACACAAACAAAAAAATGCACACATCACACAAACACACACAACACATAAACACACACGCACACACACAATACACACATAATTCTTAATACAAAAAGAGAGTCATGTACCAATATATCCTGCCACAATATTTCTTTATCCGGCTTGTCGGGTACTTGCTTCCAACTCTTGTAATGTATCCAGACATGATCTTTGGCAAGTTTTTCCAAGTACGTACTTAACTTCAATTTGTGTTCGTATTTGATTTTTCCCCGTACTGGATCAATGTCAAGAGGTAATTTTTCCGTCAACACGGCATTTCGACATACTTCTACATCGCGTGGGATTTCTCGATGTAGAAGTACTACGTGTATGAGCATGGGGAGACCGGGAGCAATGAGGAGAACGAGCGGGAGGAGGAGTGTGAGGGGCACGAGAAGGAGACGCCATGTGCCTGCATTAACAAATAAATTTAATCACCAACCATAATATACACTGCACACATAAAACACACACACACACTGCACACACACACACTGCACACACTCACACACACTGCACACACGCACACACACTGCACTCTGCACTCTCACACACACTGAACACACACAGACTGCACACACTCACACACACTGCACACACACACACACACACACACACACACTGCACACACTGCACTCTCACACACACACTGCACTCTCTCTCACACACACACACACTGCACTCTGCACTCTCTCACACACACACTGCACTCTGCACTCTCACACACACTGCACACAATCACACATACTGCACACACACACTACACACACTGCACTCTCACACACACTGCACTCTCACACACACTGCACATACACATTATACACACTGCACACACTGCATATACACATACATACACATATTTTTTTAATAATAAATAATGAAATAAATCTTAAATACTAAAATATAAAAACTTGATTCTTCATAACAGAACGTTCAACATTAATACTAAAATTCAGCAAAACCAGCTTTATCATTAACAATGTTACAAAATTGAACATTAATACTACAATTCAACATAATCGACTGTGCCTTCATCATCAACTATCTAACTTGAATCTACATAACAACGTTTTCCCATATGCCTTCATCATGATCATCTCGAATGGCATGTATGTCTTCTGCTACATTTTCTTCAATGATAGTGGGCATCCGTGTTGATAAAGGAATAAACTCACAAATGTCAAAACTTGACTCTTCAGTTTCATTAATATCCAAACTTCTACCCGGAATGACCACTGACAATATTTCATTGCATGGATCCTTGACATAAAACACCTGTTTAGCTTGATATGCCATGGTAAAAGGCTCGTCAATGTAAGCTATCTTATGAAGATCTACCAATGTAAAGCCCAGTTCATCGATTACCGCACTCGTGTTATTATCAACCCACTTACACTTAAAAATAGGCACTCTAAACTTAACATAATCAAGTTCCCATATATCTTCAATAACTCCATAGTAACTTGTCGATGCCATAACTGGATATTTATCTTTCGAGCTTGAAAAGTGCATGAACTCGGCTTGAAGAGTAACTCCGCTAGTTTGAACCGAACTTTTGTCATCTTGTGACTTTGTATAGAATGAGTACTTATTGATATCATATCCATTCCAAGTTACGACATCGGACTTCAGCCCGTAAGCTAGCCATTTTAACATTTCAGATGCGCTATCACTTTCGGAGATTTGTACCTTAAACCACCTCAAAAAAGTCTTATTATGTTCAATCAACAATCATTTCTCGCTCATTCTGGGATTCTTTGTCTTCAAAAGATTCTTGTGAGCAGACAAGTACGGAAGAACCTCATCAGTGTTATTCAAAACGTACAAATGTGTTTGAAACACCTCATCGCGATTCTTGGTTAATATTTTAACACCTCGTGTACCCTTTCCATTAAGTTTCCCATCATGTCGAGACTTCGGAAGCCCTACAGATGGTGCTTGTGACATGTAATCTGTGCAAAACTCGATTGCTTCTTCTGCAATATACCTCTCAACAATAGATGCTTCTGGACGAAATGGATTTTTGCTATACCCTTTAAAAATCTTCATGTATCGCTCAATCGGAAACATCCATTGCAAATAAACGGGGCCACACTCTTCAATCTCTCTAACTACATGGACAAGTAAGTGAACCATAATATCAAAAAAAAAAAAAGGAGGAAAATACATCTCCAATTGGCACAAGATAACAACAGCCTTGTTTTTCCACTCATCCAAAACCAAAGGATCAATCACTTTGCTACATATAGAATTGAAGAAAAAACACAAGCGAATTATGGCATTTCTCACTTTTTTAGGCAAGACGTCACATATAGCCACAGTTAGAAGTTGTTGCATCAAGACATGATAGTCATGAGACTTTAAGCTGACCAATGCCGGATTTTGCATCGATACAAGACTCTTAATATTCGACGAATAACCTTGTGGCACTTTAATGCCTTGTAAATAATTACAAAAGCTGATTTTCTCTCTTCTGGATAAAGTATAACATGCCGGGGGAAGATAAGTTCGTTTACCGACTACTTGCGGATGCAACTGAGGACGTATACCCATTTTCTCTAAGTCTTGACGAGCCTGAACACCATCCTTTGTTTTGTGTTTAACATTGAGAAGTGTGCCGATCACACTATCGCATACATTTTTTTCGACATGCATAACATCTATGCAATGTCTAACATCTAGATGTCTCCAGTAAGGAAGATCAAAAAATATTGACCTCTTCTTCCAAATGTTTGTCGTAGCAGCCTTCTTTTTAGTTTTTCCAAATATAGTATTTATGTTCTTCACACGATCGTACACTTGCTCACCTGTTAAGGGCATCAGCGCAAGTCCATTTTCTGGGAATCCATTAAAAGCTTTTCGCAATCTACGATATGGGTGATGGCGACTGAGAAACCTCCGATGTTGAGTGTAAACTATTTTATTTCCATGTTTCAACTGGATGTAGCTTGTTTTCTTCACATATAGGACATGCATGATGTCCATTCACACTATATCCACTCAAGTTTCCATATGCAGGAAAGTCATTAATCGTACAAAATAACATTGCACATAACTTGAAACTTTGCTGGTGGTAACCATCAAACACGTAAATCCCTCCATCCCACATTATTCTCAAGTCACCAATCAATGGACTTAGATAAACATCTATGTCATCTCCTGGTTGTTTTGGTCCTGAAATCATCATTGACAATATAACGTACATCCGTTTCATACATAACCATTGAAGTAGATTATATATCACAAGTAAAATAGGCCAAGAGCTATGGGTGGTGCTTAAGTTACCAAACGGATTCATTCCATCTGTGGAAAGTCCAAGCCTAACATTTCTTGCGTCACTCCGAAATCTGGAAATAAATAATCTATTTTCTTCCATTATGCAGCATCAGCTGGATGACAAATTAGCCCATCGCATTTTCTCTCATTTGCATGCCATGTGAGATTCTTTGCATCATCTCTATTAGCAAACGATCGCTTGAACCTTGGAACAATCGAAAGATACCATAACACCTTCGCGGAAGGTCCTTGTTGTGTGTTCTCTCCATCATTCTTCACTTTGTATCGTGATACCCCCACCTAGGACACTTATGCAATTCTTCAAACTCTTTTCTGTACAGTATGCAATCATTGGGACAACTGTGTATTTTTTTATACTCCATACCCATCGGACACAAAATCTTCTTCGCCTCATAGGTACGCTTGGGCAATGTATTGCCTTTTGGTAGCATCTCATTCATCAACTGGAGCAATTCGGTGAAACTTTTGTCACTCCAGCCATTTATTACCTTCAAATTAACCAGCTTCAACACGGCAGATAATCGTGTGAAATTTTCACACCCCAGATACAATGGAGTCTCTGAATCACTTTTCAACGCATCATAAACATGAGCTCTTTGAAATGATTCTTGTCCGACATCACGAATCATTTCTTCAAATTGATCACCATCTATATCTACATGAGTGTTTCCAGTTGGAACATCTACTATTTCGCCATGCCATACCCACATCGTATAGTTGGTGTTTATCCCCTCACAAACAAGATGTTCACGAATTGTGTCAGCCTCATGTCGTCTCCCATTCATACACTTCACATAAGGGCAAAAGTATCGTTCATCGAGTTCCGAGCAATGTTGTCGAGCAAATTTAAGAAATTGCTCAATTCCATTGTCATACTCCGCACTCGCACGACTTGCATTCATCTAACTTCGATCTATTTCTTCTTTTCTGTTACACATTCTATGAAATTCAATTTGCTATTGTTTTGTATAAGGGAAAGAATTTCATTTCTATATGATTACTAACTTTTTGAAAATTATTTTGACAGAGAATGACAAAGGTATGGTTGTCCTATAACTGTTGTTTAAAATAGAAACATGAACGACGGTTGTTAAAATAGAATTAACTGTATACTACGTCAACTTATGGCTTTGTCAAGATTGCTAACTCTATCTGCACGAACTGTTGGGAGAAGATCCTTAAGACGAAAGTTAACATCTATCCTAAAGGAAGAAGATCCTTAAGAAGTTAACCAAATCTATCCCAAAATAATTCGTGTTTCACAAAATAGTGTTGTCAAAAGCAACACACATAATTAAACACACACACTCAACTAAATCGATTAAATTATACGACAAACAAGAAGAAAATAACAAGTAAAACTACATTACACACTCACATACACATAGTGCACACGCACATACATATTTTGTCCATTATGTGCATTTGAATACTATGTTTGTAATTATTATGGTTTTATTGAGGTTTTAGCATTGTTTTCCAATACAATCCAGGTATAATTAAAAGTCCACACACAAACAATACACACAAACACACAACACACACTGCCACACACACAATACACACACACACACATACTGTACACACTGCCACACACACACAACACAATACAGCCTCACACACAATACACATACACATATTGCACGTACACACACTACATACACACACACATACGGCTACACCTATACATGCACACACACACACAACATACACATATTAAACAACACACAACAATCCTTAAAAGACTAGATAAAATTACCAAATAGAAACAAAGAAGAGAGTTCGGAATAATTACCAAATAATCCATAGTCAATTGCGAAACGTCGGGGAGGTTGCGGGGTTCGCGAGGTCGGGAGGTCGCCGGAGGTCGCGGGTCGACTGTGAAAAGTCGGGGAGTCAGAAGCGTAGGAAGAAAGAAAGGAAAAAAAAGAAGAAAGGAAGAAAGAAAGAAAGAAGACCGGGTAGTAATTAAATAGAACATTAACAGCGGTTATAGACAACCGCTGTTAAGAGAGAAAAAACAACGGCGGTTTTTGCGCAACCGCTGTTAATTTTCCGAATTTAACAGCGGTTTTTGTACAACCGCCGTTAAGTGTCCGAATTTAACAGCGGTTTCTGTATTAACCGCTGTTAATTTTTCATAATATTTACGATCCGTGCCACTGCACAAATTTAACAGCGGTTTTGGCATAACCGCTATTAATTGTCCGCTGTTAAATGGGTATTTTATAGTAGTGTTTTTTTAGTTTGAGAATGGTTTGTGGGTGCTTGTAACTTGGTTGATTAATTTTTAGATTTCTGTTTGAAATAGTGGTTTGAGTATCACAAATTTAATTAGATAGATGCGTGATTGTGGTTTGTACATTTCACTATGATTATCTCGATAAGCAATTATTACCGAGGTAAGTAATGTTATTATCGGTATAGGTAATGATAGTATCTGAATAAACTAAAATTTTAAAATATTATTAAGGAGTTGTGGCAGAGATTAATTACTTGGATGATAATTCTAAAGTAAAAAAGTTAGTAGGAGATGACTGAGTAAAAGTTGAATATTATTATCGATTACTTTGTTAATTCAAGAGAGAAATGGGGTAGAGAAGAGGGAGTAAAAAGTTAATATTTGTACTGATTCCTTAAAATTTTGGACAGAGATAGTGAGAGGGTAGAGCGATGAGGGAATAAAAAGTTGGATGTTGGTACCCATTATTTAGGGTGGTGATTCTAGAATGAGAAAATGGATAGAGAGATGGGGGAGTAAAATACCATTGATATCGATTACTTGCTGTGGTATTTCTAGAGAGAGAAAGTGTATTGAGAGAATATAGTAAAAATTGAGTTATGCTACTGATTACTTGGAGTGGTAATTTTAGAGAGAGAAAGTATGTAGAAAGATGTGACAGTACAAAGTTGAATATTGGTACTGTTACTTGGGGTGGTAAATCTAGAGTAAGAAAGTGTGTAGAGAGACGGAGGAGTAAAAAATTAAATGTTGGCACCAATTACTTGGGGTGATGATTTTAGAAAGAGAAAGTGGGTAGAGAAAGGGGGAGCAAAAAAGTTGAATGTTGATATCGATTTCTTAGAGTGGTAATTTTAGTGAGAGAATAGAGAGATAAAATATTGAATGTTGGTGCATTTTACTTGGGGTGGTAATTATAAAGAGAGAAAGTGGGTAGAGAGAGGAAGAGTAAAACTTTGAATGTTGATACGGATTACTTGAGTTGGTAATTATAGAAAAAGTGAATCGAGAGATATGGAGTAAAAAATTGAGTGTTACTTGGGGTGATAATTGTTAAAGGGGTATTTTGGTTTTAGTAGGTAAAATATGAGTTAGTTGTCAAAAAAAAGGTTACCCGAGTTAGTTGTCAATTTTCAGTATAAGTTGTAGTTATTGGTCAATCTCCCTTGATTTAATATCGTAGTTGACCAAGTATTATATAGATTTCTGATTGGATTAGCTTGTAACATGACGTGGTTTGATACTATAATTATGTTATGTTGATGATTATTAATATTGTAGTTCGCCTGGTGGGTCTTAGTCGGGGGTGTTATACTCTCAATCAATCTTGAGTCTCTTGTTCTGGATTCTCTTGATGCCTTGAATTCCTCCGTGTAGTATTTTTCTGCCTATTTGGATTAATTTTAGACTTGATAATCTTGAAAATTAGCCTTCAGGGATCTTTTATAGTCGCCAAATTAAGTCCATGAGGGTAAAACCTGTAAAATCCTTCAAAACAAGAAAATTGCACGGCCTAACGACACAGGTCGTCTCGTAGTCTCGCCGAAATGAATTTTTCATCTGGAAGGAGTAACAGTCAGGACCACTTTGTAACACCCCCAAGATATTTAAGACATATTACTGCGCCGTGAGCCCCTCCATGGAACCCACAAGGCTATACATACACGTAACTATGAACTCTGTCCAACGAGGTCTAGACAAAACCAAATGAAAGTCCATAAAATCGACGTCCAGAGTAATATTCAAGATCGACGGACCAAAAGTCAGTGGGGATTAGAAGGAAAAGCTACAAATTCGCTTAGCAAATGAGGAGAGGGAAAGGCAAAAGGAGGAGCAGGAAAGACAGGCTTATGAAGCCTCTATCATGGCAAGGACACTAGTAAGATGCTGCCGGAGAGCGCAAAATATTATGATGCCCTCAAAGCTAGGATATGAGCAAATTTTCATAGTTTGTTTTGTGTACAGTAGAAACTCGATAAATTAATACTCGATTATTTAATAAACTCTCTAAGATAATATTTTTTGCCAGTCCCGACTCGGGGATAGGGTGCTAAATTAATAATTCGCTAAAATTATAAGATAATACATTTTTGATAATTTCTTTAGACCCCATATAAAATATAAATTAATAATTCCTTATATATAGCATATTACATGAATGATTTATGAAGGTTTCTTGAAAAATGACTCAATTGTCTTTTGTTTTTTGTTGAAATCAATTTCCCCTTGAATCTCGTCTCTAATTTTCCTTAGCATGGTAAGAACTTCTGGTGTTGTTTTCTCATAGCTCAACAAGAAATTGTTCAATGTGATTGCCGCTTTAATAGCTTCGTTTCGCGAAGGGGACTCCATTGTATAACTTTCATCATCTTCTTCATCAATATCATCTTTATTAATTCCAATAACGCTTTCAATAATTTCTTCATCAGTCAACAACTCTGCAACTACATTTTCTTCTGGGTGAGTCAGAGCATCTTCGACATCCATTGCATTGCGATAACCCAACTCTTTGATCAAATTCTGGAGTTCTTGAGTGCTTTCACCACCTTCATCTGAGTTCTCAAAAGTCATGTTATCTGTTGATCGAAGTTTACAATGACGAAAGCAGTTCGCAATTGTATTTGCACGAACATCCATAGTCCATGATGAAATTGCAAGATTCATTGCATCTAATACATTTATTTTTGCTGGATTTGGAACCCCTAATTCATAACCCTCCAAAAGACTTCTATAAAATCGACGACGATAATGCATCTTAAAAGCTCGTATGATCCCCGCATCACAAGGTTGAATTTTTGAAGTTGTGTTTGGTGGCAAAAAAAATAATTCAACATTTCGTAATCCTTCAATAATTTTTGGATAATAGCAGGGCAATTATCCACAATCAAGAGAATTTTTCTTCCAACCATTTTTTTATCAAGTTGGCGAACATATTCTTCAAATAACACACCAGTCATCCAAGCTCGTTTGTTAGCACGGTACTCACAGTTCAGACTCTTTAAGTTTACATTCTTGAAGCATCTTGGTTTAGCATATTTCCCAATAATCCATAAAGGAAGTTTTTTCGAACCATCCTCATTACAGCAAATAGCAACAGTTAGTCTTTCCCTGTCTTGTTTTTTCCCTTCAAGCTGCATTATTGTAAGGGAATGATCCGGTTGAAGTCTAAAAAACAAACCTGTTTAAGATCAAAACATGTAAATAATTACATCACTAAAGTACAAAATATAAAATAAAATAATAAAAAAAAACCTATTTCATCCATATTAAAGATGTCTTTCATTTCAAACTGATCAACTTTGTCTCTTATGGATTTTAATTTGTCCTCCATGCCCTCCATTTCAACAGATCCACTCTCTCCGAAACGCCGGAATTTTTTAATTCCATATCTTGCTTTGAACTTTCCAAGCCAACCAATAGAAAAAGTAAAGTCTGGAGTATCAACTGGATACATATCTTTCATGAACTTTTTCGCCTTCTCGATGATTAGTTCACCTGTTATATTCACATGTTCTTGATATTGAAGAATCCATTCATAGAGAGATTTTTCTAGGTCAGGAAATTTTACCGGGTTGTGTCGCTTAACATCGCCTCTTTCGGGAGCAAGTGAGAGATACTCTAAAGAACGCTTAACTGTATTCGATATTGTCGCTTGACTCACCTGCAAACCATAGTTACTATGAACCCATTCTTGCAATTGCTTTTAAGTGAGACTTGGATTATCCTTGTTGTGCTTGCATAATGCTCTTCGAATCTCGTCTGTCATTGTTGTTTTTTTCACACCTTTAAGATGGGAAGCCATGTTGTGTGTATGATTTGTTTGTGTTAACCTATTTTGATCTTGTATTTATATAGAAAATATTTTTAATGTCCATAAAGTGATACATTGAACACAAGAAGCATAATAAGGTGGGAGATTGAAGGTTTCTTTCAAATTGGGCCGTTCATTTGATATACATACATTGTATACAATAATTAAGTGGAAGCTTGAAAGGTGTTTGTAAACTAAGTATTCTACTATAAATTAATAAAATATTAATTAATATATAAATTAATAATTATTAATTTATCGATTAATTAATAACTCTTTTAATTAATAAATTTTGGTGATCCCAAGTGTATTATATTATAGAGTTTCTACTGTACTTGACTTTATTTTGCGAACATTATGTATTAGACTTTAATTTGTGAATATTATGTATTCGCCTTTAATTGAATGAATTAAACAATTATGTACTCGGTTTATTTAGCTTATCAAATAAACCATGTTTACTATGTTTATCAATATCAAATATCAAAGCTCTTACAACAGCTATAAAAAATAACAAATTACTTAAATATTTAATTCATGTCACCGCCATGGATCTGCCAAAGATACTGTACAAGATCATTTTGCAATTGAACATGAGTTTGTTTGTCTTGAATTTGCTTATACACTTGTATAAATTCCATAAGGTTACTTGGACGGTTGCAATTCAGAGTGACCGTTGGTATTTCAGCCATTCTCATTCTTGCTTCATGTCCTTCCGTTTGCATATTGTCCATTGGATTGAGTATTTTACGGTGAAGAATGAATTTGAGTTTGTTTCTCTTGAGTTTGTATTTTGAATCAATTCTATAACATCTATTTATAGCATAACCGATAAAATATAGCCATTGAAATATAACCGTTGAAATAGAGCCGTTTGAATTTGAAAATAATAATAAAATACTATTTTTGAAATGTAACTAACCATTATAGCTAACCCCATTAGAGTAAAATACCTTACTCTATATATAAGCTTTTCGTTATATATGCCTCGATGTTGTAACATGAAGTTGGAAGTTGGGAGTACGGAGTGTTGGCAATTATCATAGAAATTGAGCATAAATCAAACACAAAATATTTTACAATCATCATCATCAGAAATGCTATGATATTTTAAGATTTAAAATAGCTTCTTGTTTCATAATCATCATCAGCAGAAAAGCTGCAGCATATGTTACACAAAGTAATCCAATTGTGTACAATTTAAATCCAATCTAGAGTTAATTACTAATTCAAATCCAATCCGACCACATCATAGTTAGTCAAATCCGCCGCTCAGGGCTCCAGCGTGGCAACCCCCGGCTAAAATGCGCCGACACAACCCTCGCGTCAAGCAACTCCACGATGGGCGTGTAGCTCACGCACCTGGGCGCCTTGTACTGATTAATCGACGCGCCCCTCGAGATCGAGTAATCCATAAGCTCCTCGAACGTCCCTTTCCTCACAATCCTAATCTCCAGGGGGCCGACCGAGTTGTCCGCCGCCCGGCACTGCCTGTAGACCGAATTCATCGACTCCTCCATAACCAAACAACACTTCTCCAAAACGTCGTCGTTCAGGCCCTTCTGTCCATCCTTCACAAACAATTCCCAATAGATCACGTAATGGCCCGGAATGGTCTTCGTGTCCGCAAAGCTAGTGTACTCCACCACACTCGTACCGGATCCAACCAACAACTCAGAAGCATTTTCCACGGCCTTTTGTAGCTCCAATTCGTCTGTTTTATCGGCGTCGATGCTGAGAAGGACGTTTTTGCGACGTATGAATTTGAATTGCGGGGCTGAGTTATGGAACCCGGTGACCCGGAGAATATCCCCTACACGGTACCGGCAGAGGCCCGAGTAAGTCGTGATGACGAGCTCGTATTCCTTTCCGACTTGCACGTCGGCTAAATCCACCGGGTTCGGAGGCGAGTCTCCGTTCAACTGAACCGGGTTTTCCAAGTCGCCGTGCGGGATAAACTCGAAATAACCCATGTTAGGCATGATGGTGTACGAGACCTCGTTGGGCTGGACCATGGGCTTTAAATTGAGCCCAAAATAGCATTCGGACGAGGCGTACATGGTGCAAGCTTTTGGTAAGCCTCCGCTGTAGAAATCGAGGAGGGGAATATATTGGGCCATTGCGCCGGTGACAATCACGTCGAGGTATTTCGTATTGGGCCAAATTCTGGGGATTATTTTTTCCCAATTCTCGCCCTGGCATTCTCTGGTGATGAACTCGGCGAGCTTAGGGTTCGGCTTGAGGATTTTAGCCAGGCGTTGCTTTATAGCCGGGTCGGTTATTCTGGGGCTCAACAGCCCGGTTGAGATGTCGTGGGCCAACTGACGCCAATTGATTTCGAGGAATCGTATGGCCCGGAGTAGGCCCGAGGCGAAAACGGCCCCGACACGTAGGACTTCCTCGCGCATGAGAAGGCCACATAGCATTTGAGTGTACATGCTCTGGTATGAGTCGCAGCAGAGAATTGCTTCGTCCGGGCTGGTGTAGACGTTGTACGGGTCGTAGGGCCGGGTCTTGAAATGGTCGCTTTTGTAGTAGCTGGTGAGAACGGGTCGGGCTACAAGCCCGCCTGGAGTCTTAGTTTCGGCTTTGATGAATAGGAAGTAGAGGCCTTTTCCCTTGTCCAAATCTGGGACATATCTGTAAGAATATAGGTGTTATTATTATTATTATTACTATTATTATGTTTATTATAATTATCATCTTATATATATAAAGCTTAAGAAGCCTTATAAATGTAAGTAGTCATGATTAATGCTTGATGAATAAATTTAAGAAGCCTTATAAATGTAAGTTTGCCACGATTAACGCCACTTAATTGATTGTATCATATTCATATTCCACATCGATTTCCGCGCACGCCAAGAACTTTCGTTAAGTTGCATAAATGAATATTCACATAATGGCCATTTATATGTTAAGTATATGAAGCATTTGTCAGTTATAAATGTAAAGTGGTTATAATAAATGACTCACGAATTGAAAGTGAAATGTGGAGATGAAGTGTTTGGTGCCATGAATGCATAAATTAAACACACCAAATAGTGTTAGTCTTTTTACCTTCCCGTCCATGAGTTACAAATATTTTATCAACTATATAATGTGTTAAAAATCACACACAACAAAACACAACTTCCTCCACACAGCGTGCACATTGGGCTACAATTTACTATGGTGGTAAAGTAAGCATCATATCGTCTAGCTTAATTAGCATATTGATTTATATTGTTTTATGTAAATTTCAAGTGTGTTTTGTGTGTGTAACAATGTAAGACATAAAGATGGTGCTTAGGAGGTTTGGTAGTAACGTCATCTTCTCTAATGGTTTAAGAGATCCTACACATCGTTGTCTTATCAATTATGTGGTACATGCACGAACATTTTTACTTTGATCGAAAATGCAATATATTGATTAATTGTATTTAAGTTACTAACGATCAACTATATCTAATTGTTTTTTGTAGCGCGTCAAGAAGCATTAAAGAAAGATATCGAGAAGTCACAAAAATTGTATCAAGAACAAAACATGAAAAAGGTCAATGAACAACAACGACAAATACAACAACAACAACAAAAACAAGAACGACGCAATGGCCATCGGTGGGATGAATACTTAGCATTCATATTAATATATGTTACAAATTAAACATGCAATATTTTGCTTCATGTAATACCGATAAATGGGCTAATACTATTGATTCGTTAGCAAGTAAGTTTATTGAAAATAATGTGACGAGTTCAATTTTTAGTCAATAATTATTACTACACTTTATTGGTGCATTTTAATATTTTTGCTCTTAATTTAGTTTTTTGTCTTGCGGTGTGTTAATGTCACTTTCTTAATTAAAGGTCTTGAAATATTGCGTGACTTTGATACTTGATATGATTGTGTAAGTTATGTCGATGTTACATATTGAAAATGGTAGTATATAATAAAAATATCTTCACACTATCATCTTTATCCATAAATGGTGCAAAGCAATAGACTATAGATAAAACAAATACGTATTAAAGATTCGGGTAATCATATCCACAATTAGTATCGGCAATTAAGTGATTATTTTATTTTGAGAATTTATCATTTATATAATTTTACTGTAGTTTAAATCTTACATAATAAATAATATCATTTTGACGATTTATGTAGTTTAAACAATATAGATATACCATTTATATAATCTATTATAAATTAAATTTAAATCTTACTCAATAAGTAATATCACTATGGAGAATAATTGATTATCTTAATATAATTTTAGTTTCATTTGTAGAATGACAAACAAATTTGGCAAAATGAAATTGTTATATTAGTTATTAAGAGTAGAAAAATTATATGTTGAGATTGATGTCTTCAAATATATTTATATATGCAACCTGGTACAAATTAAATATTCTAACAATATTGGACCGATTTTTACAACAATAAAAAATATTGAAACTTAAATGGTTTTTGTGCATAAAATAAAGTTCGATTAATTAAGCGTAGTAATGTGGAACTACCGTATTTGATATGATAAACCAAAAGGATAATTAATTGTCACAAGCTAGATCTCAAAATATAGCGAATATCCACTTTGTTACGATTTTATATAAGGGTTACATTTATTTTGAAGAACCGTATGCGTTTAACCTCCCTTTGACATTTAGTATGTAACTTATACATATTAAAAAGTTACATGTGAAGAGACTCTTTTAAATGTAACATCTTGAAAAAAGTCTCTTCACATATGCTCTTTTAATGTCAATAAACTATTTTAAATGTGTGCCATGCTTAGAAAATGTGTGATATCATCACAACTTAGATATATAATGACGAAAATAAGTGCCAAAGATTACGCTATGAACACTTATATACAGCCCATGTAATGACGAAAATCAGTGTTGAACAATACACTATGAACATTTAGATTAAGCCCGTGTGCATCGCACGGGTCTGAATGACTCGGTCTAAATATAAAAATCACCAAACAACTAATTAAACTCATTCATCTTAAACTCATGCGATGCTTACAAAAGTTGTGATACCATCACAACTTACAAATCTAATGACGAAAATAAATACCACACATTACACTATGACCAATTAGATAGAGTGTTTAAGATGTTTTTTACTATTATTATTATTATGTTTATTATTATTATGTGCATTATGTTCATTATTATATTATTGATTATGATTATTATGTTTTATTATTATTATTTTTACATTATATATTATTGGGGCGAATTAAAAAGATTATTCTTATTGTTTGGTCCAATTATATATTAATAACCATAATATCAACAATTATATTCACACTCAAATTCAGATTCGGCGTTGATTTTTGGATGCATTTAAAATCGTTCAAACTGCTTTCTAACGTGGATGTTTTGTTTGAACAATTACATCCACATCCAAATATCATCTCCGAGATTGACTTTTGGACGAAATTATAATTATTCAAACGGTAGTTATTAATCTGATTTGAAGTCATTTGGCCGGAGCCGAATATGTAAACATCCCTTCTTCTTCTTCTTCTTCTTCTTCTTCTTATTATTATTATTATTATTATTATTATTATTATTATTATTATTTGTTATTAGTATTTATTTGTTATTAGTATTATTATTATTATTATGGTAAAAAAGACTAGTTAAAGATTCTTACAAGTTCATCACTGGCATGAGGAGGGAGTACAAGAGTTGCCGGCGGTCCATTTCTTCGCCGATTGTGGGCATGAGCTTCCTCTCACCTGCCGACGTTCCAGAACTGCACATTCATTTATTTTACATTAATTTAGTATATATAAATCATGACCATGGTTTTACTAAAGAAATAGCAAATAATATTAAACAGATTACGTAAGCTGTTGGGCGGATGCATGACGTCATTAATAAATGAGACAATATATACAATTTAAAAATAGAATATCGCATGTATTTGAAGACAAATTAAGCTTAATAAGGACAAAATTATGGTACACAAATATCACACAGAATCTTTATAATGGACCAAAAAAATCAATATACGGTAAATGAGATCAATAATATAATTATAGAGAATCTCGTGCATGCGTTTCGGATCTTTTTTCAACTGCATGTCCTGATTTGATGAGGGAATCTGGAGAATTACTAAGAAATAATTATTTATAATTATTTCTTTTTAAGATTTCAACTTCATGATTACTTATTCTTTTTATTTGATCACGTATGTGTAAAATTATCTAATTTACGGCCAATTTTTTTGCTGGAAAATACTAAATTGACGGGAATTGTCGTGTGCTAGTCTCTTGACCGTTAAAATTCAGAGATTTCAACGAGAATTGTTCATATAGCATAAAAGAGCTTACATTTATTATTTTTATGTTCAAATGTATATAATTAACAGGTAAAAAAAAAATTTCTTTGGGAGAAAAAAAAATAGTAAAATTCGGTACTACTAAATTAACCAATCTGTAAATAAAACAAAATTAAAATACAGAAAAATTACTTAGAAACAAACTTTACTTTTAGGACTTCTTTGATAAAAAGATGAGTAATTTTTTTAGTTTTAATTTTGTTTTATTTATATTTTGGTGTCAACCAAGTAGTGGCAATATTTAGTACTTACCCTCCGAATTTATTGAGTAATCAAGAAAATAATTTTTATTTATACCAATTATTTTAACGACATCTAGGCACAAAAGTAAACATAGCATCAGCTCTTCCATGATACGTCAATAATACTTGCCAGAAACCCTCAAAATTTTTAGAGATCATGTGATTAAGGCGTGATCATTTCCGGTCAATTTAATATTTTTGGACGAAGATTAGCCTTATATCGAATAGGGGGTTGTGTTATATACACCCTAGTCTAGGATGGTAGGGTGATGGCAGGGTGGAAAAAAACACTCTTGCACCCTAATCTAGGATGGTAGGGTGATGGCAGGGTGGAAAAAAACACTCTTATACACATGGTTCTAAAAAATGCTAGGCGCTAGGCGTTTGAATTGCTAACGCCTAGCGCCCAGATAATTACTCGGGGATTAATCGGACTAAGCAGATTTAATTTTTTATAATTATTTTTATATATAAAAAATTATATGTATGTAAAAAAATATAAAATATATAGTACTTAAATATTTAAAAAACATATTATCATATATTAAATTTTCAAATATGTATATATGTCTAAAGTAGTCCATACTATCTAAATTTAGGAATTTATAGTACTGCTAAAATAAAAAAATAAAAAAAATTAAAAAAAATCTTACCCACCTAGCCACCTAAACGTCCGCCCAGCCCGCCTAGGCGGTCGATTAATCACCGAAACGCCCAGGACAAACGCTCAGGCGATAATCGGAACGCCCGAGGGCCGCCTAGGCGACCGCCCAGGCCGATTTTTAGAACAAAGTTTATACATAAATTAGTCTTGGGAAAGAGAGAAAACGGGGCCGGTTCATACGCATGTAGAGAAAACAAATCGTCGTCGGACCAAAATCGTAAAAGCAAATAATTAGGAGACCAAAAGCGCTTTTCAACCGGTACACTTCTAACCAATTATCAATATTTCTACTTGATCTCCTCCTTGAGGTCTCTTACTAATAAAGTGAAAAGGAAAAAACAATTAAAATAATTAAAATTTAGAACTGAATCGTATAAATATTCGAAAAAATATACCTAGTGAGAAATTCGGAGATCGGATGAGAGCAAAGAATCGGAGAGCGATCCCCATTCGCAATACGATGGATGTACGGCTGAATATCATCGTACGAGACAACAGGAACTCTAGACTTAAACATGTCCCTCCGCCGCCGGTCTGTAGCAATGCCGTCATGAATCAGATTAAACCTCTTCAAGTACTCAGTGTCGGCATTCTGGGCTAGGATTTCAGACACAACCTTTTCTTGCACCTCGTCAGCATTCCTCGTCATCTCTTCGATGAATTGAAGAGCCTCAGCAAATCTCTCGTTCGGTTTAGGGCTGGCCGGAGATGAGAGAGAAACTCCAACGACGGCCATGGTCGGGACGGAAAAGAGATATATTATTAAATGGAGATGATTTTTTGAGATTGTGTTGGTGTGATTTTTTTTGAGGACGAGTCTGCATGGGTTTATATACTGGGGATTCACACGTGCCACATAGGATTGCATACGTGGAAGCCTGACGTTTTATTTGATGCCTCCTTTTCGGTTGTGTTTGGACGGACACATTATCGTGGGGTCAGATATTCTGAGAGAAAGATTTTGTCTTAGGAAATGTTACACTAATAAGAGGCATGTGGGATCCATGTGGGAAGGGTTGAGGGGAACATGCGGGCCCAGACCATGTACGCTTATTCAATGTTGGACCTTTTGTTTTCTTCGCTATGGACAAACAGGACTTTTCTACCGTGAGACTAATAAGAATATTGTGTCTAGCTGGGTCCATACTAAAATTATAATATATATATATATATATATCGATTTTAATTTGTATATTCTTTTTGTTAGGATTGAACGGTATGAATTGAAATTAACAAACATAAAAAATATATAATTTTACTACCGACCTAATATATGATCAAGTTTTCCTGACCTGACGATAAAAAAATACATCTTAATTATACTATATATTTGTTCATATTTATCGCTTCCAGATTATATATTCTTCTTGTTAGGGTTGAACTATGCGGATTGAAATTGACAAATATTAAAAAATATGTAATTTTAGTATCGACCTAACGTCAGGCCAATTTTCCTGACCTGACTATAGACCCAAATAGAGATGGAGTTTACGATTTTATTTGGATTAGGGATGTTAACGTGGAAGGGTCGAATGGGGATGTTGGTTCTTTTATATCCATTTTCGTTTAATATCTTTATATTTATTTTGCTATATTATTTGCTCTATTATTTTTTAGTCGGTGTGAAATTTAAATTTATTTCTATTATCGAGTACAATTTGAATTTCTTTTCTACCCCATCAATCATCTGAATCTTTCATTATCGGTTGAAGACCTACCATACCACATTAAAAAACTACAACTAAAAATAATACACCAAGTGGAAATGAAATTACATATATATGGTTTCAGATAAATCCACATACATCAATGTACACAAATAATTCAGTTATAAATGAGTCACTTGGCAAGAAGTGAGGTGTAGTAAATTAGTATTTGACAAGTTACAAATTGATAATTGATATTTTAAAACTCGCGGGTATATGATGGGGCTGCGCGGGTATATGGTGGGTCGGACGACGCCGGGTGGAGATGGAACGGGTATAACTAAATACCCAGGCATGTTCCATCATTCGTGACGGATATAATTTTTATACTCATCACCTTCGTATTCCCATTAAATCTTCTCTTTTTTTCGCTCCATTAGAATGAATGCGGGATGTATATCCACCAAAACCCGTCCAATTTGACATATCTAATCTTGATTGTTGAGATATTAGAAAATAAGATAAACAAATAACATGATATAGAAGCTATTAAAAAATATAAATTATATAAAAAAAATGATAATTCAATACTATCTTATGAATCCAGACAATATCTATAATTTCTTAGGTATCTGGATTCGTGCGATATCGATGAAAATAACTTGCATAAATTAAAATCAGTTAGGTAGTGAACAGAGAATTTAGTGATATTGAAATGACAACTCAATTGGTGATATAAAAATTAAAATGATAATTCAATTCGATATAAGAAATATCATGATATAATATAAAAATATATACAAATACAAACGAGAGTAAACAAATGATAATAATTTAAAATCTAAAGATATTTTCTAGAAAATCTAAAAAAATATTTTTATATCACAGTTGTATTTTTTTAAACTGAGGAGTGAAAATTAAAAATGTAGTGGATGTACAAAATAGGGTTTTCAAAATATCTAGAATATAAACATATTTTTCTAAAATTATTAAAAAAATATTTATATCAAATTGTGAATAAAATATAATAAAAATAATTTGAGGCGAATAAAATATAATAAAAATAATTTGAGGCGTAACAAAAAATATAATAGAGGAATAAAATAAAGATTTTTCTCCCTATTTTATCTACTAAAGAAAAATTAGAAGGAGTGGGGAGATTAGTAGACGTCCCTTAAAATTAATATTGATCTGTCTAGGAGTGTTCAAAATCGAATATCCGAAATTTGGATATCGATATTCGAAATTTGAATGGATATCCAAATTTCGGATATCCAAAATTTCGGATAGTGAATATCGGTATCCGAATCACTATTTGAAATTTTGGTACGGATTCGGATATCCGAAATATTGTTATTAAAATTTTAAAAAAAAAAAGTCTTCAAAAATGTCAAGTTGTTAATAAATTAGAAAACGACATTATAAAAAATATTAAGATTTTCTGTGGAACTAAACTTAAACTCATGGAACTAATTGATTTTTTATATTTTGAAATAATAATAAAAAATAAAAATTATATATTTCAGATATCGAATATCCAAAATATCCAAAAAAATTTAAATCACTATCCGAATCTGAATCCAAAAAATCGGATATCCGAATTTCAGACATCTAAAAATTCGAATATCCAAAAATTCGAATATTTTTAGAATAAATTTTTGAATTTTCGGATCGGAGATCGGATACGTGATATTCACCCCTAAGAGCAGGGGGTATGGTGGGCTGGTGGGTGGCGCCATCACCACCAGCCGAAAAACACCCATGGCGCACCGTACCGTCGCTCGCGCCGTCGTCCCTTGCGCCGTCACCATGGCTCAGCGCCTTGGGCTTTTTTTTTTCTTTTTTCTTGGGAAAGAATAGGAACGTTGCAACATTTTTTGAAAATGAGACTTGGTACCAACGACTATATAGCCGTTTTTTGTAACTTTTTCAAAAAAAAAAACACAATTAAACCCCAAAAAAACCCTTATAAATACCTCTTTCAATCCTCATTTTTTCATACAACTCTTCTAATTTCTTTCAATCATGAATCCAAACAATCCTAACCCAAATAATCCCAACGACCCTAATTTCGATCCTTATGATGTTTTTTTTAATGACGATCGAGAACGATATCTTCAAAGTTACTTGGCGTATGAACAATTTGTATCTTTGTATGAAGAAGTCGGGGGATCGCGATCGGGTGAAAAGAGAACGAGGACATACATACCTCGTGAACGAGAAGAGGCGGAACAACGTTTACTCGACGACTATTTTAGCAACGCTGAGACTGATCCTAAATATCCCGAAGAGAAATTTAGGCGAAGGTATCGTATGAGTTCTAGACTTTTTAATAAAATTCTCAACGATATTTTAAGTTATGATGTTCAGTCTCTTCCCGAGTACTTTAGTTTTTTTTAGACAAAGTTACGATGTTGTCGGTCGGTTAAGTATTGGTGCTGTTTTGAAGTGCACATCCGCCATACGACAATTGGCGTACGGCACTGCCCCTGATGCATTTGATGAGTACTTGCAAATTGGTGAACGTTGTTCACGACAATGTTTAGATAACTTTACTAAATGCATACATGTTTTATACAATGAGAAGTATTTAAGAAAGCCCACTTCAGATGACATTGAAAAAATATATGCATTGCCTGAAGAAAAACATAAATTCCCGGGAATGCTCGGGAGTATTGATTGTATGCATTGGGATTGGAAAAATTGTCCAAAGGCCTTACAAGCTCAATTCAAAAGACGTGATCATAAATACCCAACTCTTATGTTGGAAGCAGTTGCGGATAAAAAATTATGGATTTGGCATGCATATTTTGGGGTTCCAAGGGCAAATAATGATCTTAATGTGTTATATGGTTCCTCGATATTTGATGACAGCTCCGGAATGTCCGTTTGAAGTAAACGGACATACATATAAAAAAAGTTACTATTTAGCCGACGGCATTTATCCAACATGGTCCGTGTTTGTGAAAACGTTTAGTGTTGCAAGGTCGGAAAAATATTTGAACTTCAAAAGGGTTCAAGAAAGTGCTAGAAAAGATATTGAACGAGCTTTCGGAGTCCTACAACGTTGGGGGATTATACGACAACCCGCACGTGCTTGGCAAATCAACACTTTGAAACTAATCATGTATTGTTGTATAATGTTACACAACATGATATTGGAAGGCGAAGGATTCGAAGTGAGTTTAAGAGATACATTCGTCGATCCACGCCCGAATATGCCAGATACTTGGATCGAAAGATCTGATTTACATATTAGAAAAAATAAAGAACTACGAGATAGAAAAGTTCACGACGGCCTTCGACAAGACCTTGTGGAGCATTTATGGAACTTAATGGAACTTGAATAATTAGTTTGTATTTTTTTAATGTAATGTGTTTTTTTTATGTAATGTGTTTTTTTTAATTAATGAAGTTTATTTTAGTTTATATTGTGTATATTTTATTTTATGTAAAAGAAAAAAAAAATTGGCCGACGGCACCAAAATTTCTGGTGACAACGGATACGGGCAAAATGTGGTGCCGTGGAACTTTTTACTGCCGTGACAAAACTTTTTTCCCACAGCACCAGAATGACGGCACGACCGCACCCGATGCTCTAAAATCCGTCCCGTATCAAACAGTCGTGCAGCCAAATTGCAGTGACTGCGTTTTTTTATTATTTTTTCCTGCCTTACCCTTGCTTCGTACAATTCTACTTTCTCACTGCCTCGATCCGTTTCGTGGACAGCTTTAGTTGTCCCCAATTGATATGTACAGTTATAATTTCATTCTAGTAAACAAAAAATTAATTTGATTCAAAATAAATGTCATTATATGAGTCAATAAATATCGTAGATATTCTATCAAAACTACTATCTCAAATCAAATGAAAAATATATTATATTCTTGGATTTTTGCCTAAAATAATTACACCCAAATAAGAGTGGGTTAATATTTTATATACTTTCTCCATCCATGAAATATGTCATATTTTGATTTTTTTTCAATCAAAATTTATAAAATTAAATATGCATTGCCAACTATATCTTATGTTTTTTTTTTTAATTTTGACCTAAAAATCAAAATAGAACGTATTTTCACGTGCGCAAGAAGTATTTCTGTGATAT
The DNA here is from genome assembly GCA_033398695.1 of Orobanche coerulescens. Taxonomy (NCBI): domain Eukaryota; kingdom Viridiplantae; phylum Streptophyta; class Magnoliopsida; order Lamiales; family Orobanchaceae; genus Orobanche; species Orobanche coerulescens. The sequence goes on from CM065803.1 coordinate 208,449,887, forward strand.
TTACGCAAAATCTTATTTCCAAGGAGATTTATTTTCATTCCGAGATCAAAATTACACAATATTAAATACTCTATTCATTTCATATTAAATGTCATTTTATTTTTTAATTTTTCAAATCTAACTTTAATTTTGGGTTACGAAATATTTATGACATATCTTTTTGATATCTTTTGTCATTATATATTAGATATAATTATGATCAAATACAATCTAAAATATCAAAACGGCATTTAATATAAAATTAGTGAAGTAACTTATAAAAAATTATACAGTAATAAAATTATATATGAAACTAAAATTCTATAGGATACGTACAGGACCAAATTTACGCTTTCTTAATTAGAAGTTTATAATCAATCTAAAAGTGCACGATCCGATTTCTAGAGAAGGTTTGATTTTGATTTGGTAGTTAATTGAGGATATAAATCACATTATAACAAATTCAAAGAGTTTGTTTAAATTTGGTCCAAAAAAAAAGAGTTTGTTTAAATATTCATTACCCAATTGTTCTATCTACTAATCTTTAAATCAATTTGATATATGTAATCAAACTAAATATTCTCAATGCACATTTAATTGTTCAATCAAATATCTCTATTAATACATATTATTGTTATTATTAATACATATAAATAAGGTTCTTGTGTATAAGTCATCTATAACATTTAAAAAAGAAAACTGCTAAAACCAAACCAAACCAAACATACCCAGTATATCCCGCTCAGAGCAGGGTCTGGGGAGGGTAAGATGTACGCAGACCATGCCCCTACTTATTACGCAGAGGGAAAGCTTCAGTGAAGACTTCACTTAGTGCACAACAGAATCTTGTGTGATAAATACAAAGGAAAACATATGATTCGAAAAAGCTCGAGACCATACCTGAGCTCATGGCTTGATCCACATGGGACTTACCTAAGCGGAATTTGGCTACTTCACTCCCGATGAACGCTGCTCTAACAAAAGAGAGGTTGGCTCTGCGCACAGCTCCCTGTAAAAAATACACCACACGCAAAGACAATAGGATAAAATATACAATAAAAGTAAAAATGCAATGCTCTAGGTCAAAGCTAACCGAGACAACCCAACCCTGAGGCTCTCAACTACAGCACCGCTCCCTACAAAAGAATCCATAACTTTGATCTGGCGCCTCCAAGCGCACCTATCAACAGCCATGGTCTCGGAAAGGTTTAAGGCCTTCAAATCTAATCTCAGTTGCTCCTCCCACGTCCTCCTCGGTCTGCCTCTCCTCGTCTCCCCGACCACCATTAAACTCGACCCTCCTCACCGAGCGGATGCCCGCCTCTGCGGACGTGGCCAAACCATCTCAATCTCCCTTCCCTAACTTTATTTGAAATGGGCGCCACTTCCAGTAGCGTTCGAAAAAACCCCATTCGCAATTCTATCTAACATTGTGCGACCACACGACCAACGTAACATTCTCATTTCACCCACTTCCAACTTGCTCTCAAGCGACTTCTTCATCGCCCAACATTCGAGCCATACAACATCAGTCGGATTGCCGCTCTATAGAATTTACCCTTCAACTTTAGAGGGACTTTCTTGTCGCACAGGACCCCTGTCGCTGCTCTCCACCTTAGCCACCCCGCCTTGATGCGATGCGTGACATCATCTTCACACTCACCTTCCTTCTGAATGATCGAACCCAAATACTTGAGCTTATCCGTACGGGGCACGATCTGATCCGCAATCATTACCTCAACATCTTCCTCGTTGGCCTCACCACTAAAGTTACACTAGAGATACTCGGTCTTAGACCGGCTCACACGCAAGTCCTGGGATTCTAACTTAGCCCTTCAAAGCTCCAACTTCGAGTTCACCTCCCTCCTCGACTCCGCCACTAACACAATGTTGTCAGCAAAAAGCATGCACCACGGGATGCCATCTTGAATCCCTCGCGAAATGGCGTCAAGGATTAGAGCGAAGAGAAGAGGGCTTAGCGCCGACCTCTGGTGTAGCTCTATCTCAACCGGAAAATACTGGGTGTCACCAACTGGGGTCCTAACGCACGTCCTAGCTTGGGAGTACATGTCTTGGATCGCCCTAACGAACGGCAACGACACCCTCCTCTCTACTAGGCTCCTCCAAATAACATCGCGCGGAATGCTATCATAAGCCTTCTCTAGATCTATGAACACCATATGGAGGTCCTTACGCTGCTCTCTAAACTTCTCCATAAGGCGTCTGACGAGATGAATGGCCTCAGTCGTGGACCTCCCCGGCATGAAGCCAAATTGGTTCTCTGAGATCTCAACTTCTCTTCTAACCCTGCATTCCACCACTCTTTCCCAAAGTTTCATAATATGAATGAGGAGTTTAATGCCCCTATAGTTACTACAACTCTGAGCATCACCTTTGTTCTTGAAAAAAGGCACGACAATACTATGACTCCACTCTGTCGGCATCTTAGAGCCTCTGAGGAGGATGTTGAACAGCTCTGCTAGCCACTGAACTCCGACTTCCCCCAGACAAAGCCACACCTCAATAGGGATCTGATCCGGCCTCTGACCTTAGCTCTACCCATTTTCATTAGGGCACCCTTTACTTCCTCCTTGCTGATGCTCTCACAGGAACTAAACGAACGAGCAGAAGATAGACTAACTCCTTGCACCACTGAGTCACTACCTCTAGCCTCATTGAAAAGTTCAAAAAAATACCTATTCCACCGCTCCTTAATAGCCACATCGTTCACTAACACTTGACCCAAATCATCCTTAATAAACTTAACGGGACCCAGGTCGCGCCGCCCTCTTTCCCTAGCTTTTGCTAGTTTAAAAATAGCATTCGCTCCTTCTTTGGTGTCTAGGCGCTTGTACATCTCCTCGTAAGCCTCACATTCAGCCTTAGCCACTGCCTTCTTAGCCTCTCTTTTCGCCACCTTGTACGCTACAATCTTCAAGATTCTCTCCTCCCCAGCACTAACCGACAAAAGCTCCTTAAATAGCGCTTGTTTTGCCTTAACCTTGTTTTGGACCTCCTCATTCCACCACCAAGCCTCCCTAGGTCCACTAGACCTGCCCGAAGAAATCCCTACCACCTTTTCGCCCACTCTCCTAATAGCATTGGCCATGCTGGTCCACATAAGGTTAGCATCGCCCGCACGCAAGAAATCTCCTTCGCGGGTCAGAGACTCCTTGAATACTGTCGCCTTCTCACCCTTCAGATCCTTCCAGAGAATCCTAGGTCTAGCTTCTCTAACCCTGCTAACAACACGACCTCCCATGGATAAATCCATAGCCAGCAGCTGGTGTTGAGAAGCACATGCCTCGCTCCGGAACACCTTGCAGTCCACGCACGCCCTAGCATCACGACTGCGCAAAATCATTACTATAAATCTCATTTCTCCATTTTCATAAAAGTTATACAGCACCTAGCCAAATACTAGCAATCTCAAGTTTACCTCCCTTCCCCTTTAAGATACTATTGAATGGTTGAAGGTGTATTCGTGGTTGAGAGTGAAAGGCAGTCGATAAATTGAGCCACCGGAACACCACCATATAAGATAAATCACATTCAAAGAATAGGTGCCTATTTATTATGATTACCACGAAACACACACTTCGTATCATCATTTGCGCTCGAAATAGCCCATCTCACAAGTTGCAATTCCGACGACAGCTGGTCACATAAAAGTCGCCAAGCATGGGCAACAACTTTTAACGGCACAACTTATTCCAAATCATTTTGTAAGTCTTCCTTGTTACTATGCTGGTTAGGGATGTCAACTTTATCCGTACTCTGTCCTATCCGTCGGATAAATTCATATTTAAGTCGAATTTTGGCAGAACCGATCGTTAATGATCTGATACAGATAGGGGTTGGATCTACCTGACTACTCGATCCTGCTGACCACGATTAATGTTTATCCCCCAGGGCATAGATCAGTGGCAAAGGAGGGGGATATCTTTCGCGCTGGTAGCACGCAGTGTGGGTTCGAATCCTCGTGGGAGCATCCGCTCTTTTCAGGAATTTGGACCTTGTGTGTTTATCCAGTTGAAGCATCCTCAAAAACCGGGTTGCTGAGGCATAACCTGCGATTTAACCGGGGTAGGAATGAGGAATCGGACCTACAACCCCCAGGATTCAATCTGGGTCATCAAAAAAAAAAATATAAATATATTGTTATTTTATATTATACATAGATATTATATATATATATATTCTATTATACTAAATCTAATTTACTAATTACATAAAATGTATGCATATTATATAGTAGAATATATTTATAACCTTGATAATAAGGTATGGGGTACCCGTACTCACTGGGTATTCAATTACTTGATGGGTTGTACTCGGACCTTATTCGAATTAAATTGAATATAATATGAGGAAGTATACATATATCCTACTCGATCCATTGACACCCTATGCTGGTCTGCGCCGGGTTCCAATTTGGCATTAAAAAATGTATGTGTCCTATTGCCCACTCCGTGAAGACTTCAATCTCCAAGAATCAGTCACACCACTTTTAAGACGGGTTTAATTTTATTATTTCAAATATGTGTTCCAAATCCTATTCCACCCAATACATAATCGGCATCGCCACGTGTACAGTGTAATACCCGAGATTTTTATTTTGATTACCTTGAATTATTTGTCGTTTGGTTCCGATTATTTGTTTCATTACGATTATGTGGGATATGTTTTTCGATGATGCACTGTAAGAATTGTACTATTGTGTACCACGTTGTGGCATTCGTCGAGTATGACGTGTTGTTGTGTAATCGGGCAGATCGTGTGTATGCATGTGTGACTTGGCATATTGTTTTCCATTGTCGTTTTGTCTCTTGGAGGGCGTTGCGAGTCCTTGTTTTGTTCCCTTTCGAGTTGGTTATATACTAGGTACCTTCGGGCCGTGTCGGGCTCGATTTTGGCCTCTTATTGTAGCACACGAGCAGGCCACAGGAGCACGTGGTCGTGCGTGGTGCTCGTGCGCAATCCAGCACTCGGCAGTGAGCTCCAGGGACGCACGAGCAGGACACACGAGCAACTGCTCGTGCGCGGTGCTCGTGCGTGGTGTCAGTGGCTGGGCAGTGGCCTAGCGCACGACCAAACACACGAGCACTTGGTCGCGCGTGATGGTCGTGCGTCGTTGATGTATTTAAGGGGACAGACGGGCTTTTCACCCCATTTTCTCCCTTTCTCCTCTTCTCCTCGCGGCTGTCGAATGGGTGAGACTAAGGTTCGAATTCTTGGTCGATTCTACTCAATTCCAAGGTGTTTTGGAGATCTCTAGGTGAATGTAACATCATATAATCCTTGTTCTTCGTCGGATCGATGTAATTTCTTGAAATCCCCTAGGGTCGACTTTCGGGGTTTCTTCTTGATCTTTGTTGTTCGTCCGATTTCGATGATTTGGTTGATGTTATTGAGCATTATTAATCGTGTTCTAGGGGTTGTATATCCGTATTTCGAATTTGTTCAACTCGTTTGATGATTCGAGTGTTCTTGGGAGTTATCGAACGTTGAATGTCCGATTAAATGTCCAAATGAGTTTCCGTCGATAGTTTGTTGGGATTTCCGTTGTTATTGGCCTTGATTCTAGTTGTGATCGTATCTTCATTGTTTTTGCCGGAGGCTTAAAGGTGTTCGAGGATTCCGGTCGAGCTTCCCCGTTGTTTCACGTGCTTTGGACTTGAGGCGAGTATCTCGTCTATAATCTTTATACTTTGAGAATGTGGCGTGTCGTGGAATTAACGTGGACTTGTTAGTGATTGAACGTTTGATCGTAATTTACTTCTAAATGAATATGTGATTCTATGAAAGTAAACACAAACGTAAACTTGAGATTTTCGAAGGAAGATAACATTCATTTCATGTATATTGTGCTTAAAACGAATGTTAGAAATGAGTAGTCATCCGAGGAATTATCAAATTGTGGAATATTTGTATTGTCCGATTGTTAACACCTTTTCTGAATGATGTTGTGACGTGAATGTTGAACCTTTGAGTAGGTGTATGATGCATTATTGTAATATCCGGATTTATTATTGTGTATTTCATCTGTAGTTGAACCCTGTATTATTCGGAATTGTGATCTCGATAATTGGAGTATGATATTTCTCACATTGGTATCTTTGTACATAAGTATATCGTCATGCAAAATTTCTCATGCGAACTCGTGATAGCGCACGCTAAGAATGTAGCTTAACGCGCGCTATCGGCTACAACTGGCGCACGCTACGAATGTAGGAATTGCGTGCGCTAGGCAGTCAATTATTGAGCTAGGCGGCTAGCACATGCGCCAGCCGGGACATGGGTCCGGATAAGATTCCCGCGGACGAACCTGGACATATTTGGAGTCAACGCTTATTAGCGTGCGCTAAGAAGTGTAAGGTAGCGTGCGCTAATCAGCTAATATGCAGAAACTTTATTTAAAGGACATCACTCCATTTCTACTTATTTCCCTTCATTTGTTCTTCGTCCCTTGGAAGTACAGAGAGCCTTTCCTACTCCTTAAACACATACAAATCCGCCTTACTTGATCATTAAATATTAAAGAGTGCTTATACTTGATCATTGAAGAAGAATTCACTTTGAAGTGACACTCAAGCAACCAGAGCTGGATTCTACCTTTTTGGATCAGTGGTTTTTTCATTAAAGGTATGTTAATTCTAACTCCAACTTTAGATTCGTGTTATGAAGAATAATATGATCATGCTAGCAAGATATTGAGTTCCATTGGTGAATTATTCAACAAATATCATGTTTAGAAGATTGGAATAATTATACTTATGATATTGTCGTTGGAACCTCGTAGTTGGAATCCTAGTATGTCAAATGATGAGAAGAACATTCTGAAGTTGATTATCCATATGATTTATGTTGTCTTATTAATCATAAAATTGGAGGTGATATCACTTTTGGTTATAAGGACTTAAGGAAAGAATCATCTTAGGAAGTATCCTTCCGTATTAGTTGGAATTGTTAGTTCACCTTCAAGATGAAGTCTGAATGTGAATAATGATAATAGAATCTAGTGCACCTACCGGAGATCACCGAAATTCGCATGAGAATGATAATCAAGTTCGAATATAAGAGTTGTGATGATATTCTTTTCCTTGAAACTCAAAGATGATTGGATCCGTAAGATCATTCATAAGTTTATGAACATAACATGTAGTCGGGTAACACACATTAATCACTGAGGAATTCGTAAGTTTCATCACCGTTAGAACAAGTCTGCTGCCCAACAGTGAACTGCCATGCACGCTTAGCGTGCGCTAAGCTATGTGAATTAACGTACGCTAACGGGCATATTTAGCGTACGCTATGATTGAAACTTAGCGTGTGTTAAGTCATCAGGCGAGTCCGTCGGCTGATCAGTGAGGTACTGATCGTGCCTGGTTAGTGTACGCTAGGCTGTGTGTAATTGCGTGCGCTAATGAGTAGCCTTAACGTACGCTATATAGGATGCGTAGCGTGTGTTAATCAAACCAGACAGATTTCTTTTAAGAACTTCCGACCGTATTTTGGATTGTTAGATGTTCGTTCGACATGAGATGAATTCTATATTATTCCTTTTGTTAAGGTTCGAGCTTGCTACGTGATTGATCGAAGGGGTGACCTTCGAGTATTTCGTTTTTCATGGAAGTATTGTTCTTGTCTTCGAATCGAGGCAAGTACTCTAATAAGAATTGTTTATATTATGACAGCTATATTGTGATTGTATTGTGTATTATGTGTTGTGATTAAATGTCCAACATGCGTTGATCCGACGGGAATCATCATGGTAATCTATAGCTGTGTGTGCTGGATCGTTGGACAGGTAGTTCCACCATGCGTTGGTCCGACGGGATCATCATGGGAATCTATAGTTGTGTGCGCTGGATCGTTGGAATGCCATCAGTATGTTGAGACTGTTATGATGTGATATGTGTTGTTGTTATTTCTCGTTGGAGAAAATTGTTATGATATTATTGTTGATTATATCACTGTTGTATGATTATTGTACTTGTACTAGCATCATTGTGCTAACCCCTTCGGGGGTGAACATTTGTTTATGTTAAGGATCCAGGAGAGCGGGAAAACAACCACTGGAGTTGCATGACAACGAGGGTGCGGAGTGATGTTCCGGCCGGGTTTATTTATCTGTTGTTTGTACCGTTTTAATAAGTACTCGAGTACGTAGTCGTTTATGATGATTTGGATTTGGTGATGTATTAATATTTTTCCATTGAATATTCGTATTTTCAGTATTTAGTCAGAACTGTTGTATCTTAATTCTGTTATTTTCATACGTTGGTACCTGTTAATGTCTTTTCAATTCTTCAGCCTTGTAAATTCTTATGTAAAGGATTTACGGCGCTGTAATATTCCTGAATATATTGGGGGTGTTACATAATATGGTATCGGAGCTAAGATTATGGATATCTTGGCCATTGGGTTAAAATAGGGGTCATATACATCTTTTGAGGTAACCGGTCGTGAATGACATCACTGTACTGCCTACGTCTTCATGCGAACAGTGGTTGTAAGTTCCTAAACTCTCTCTCGTTCTTTACATGTTGTATTTCTTTAGATTTGAACATTAGAACGATATTGTTTCCTGTATATTGAGTATTTATGCTTACAGTATGTTGAGAGGCGGACGTGGACGTGGTCACGGTCGTGGACGCGGACGAAGGAATGCCGAAAGAGAAGCTTTGCCTTCTAATCAGGCCAGCCACAGTTCAGGCGAGCCTCAGAGATCTATCAATAATTAACTGAAACCTGCTGTGCCCGAAATCCTTCGTCAGGTGGTGAACCAGATGACTCAATTCGCCCAAGTCGTGGACCAAATGCATGTGGCGGTGGGATTACAGCAGGGAGAGAGGCAGTAAGGGATCCTAGACATGGGAAATCGAGGTGACTAATGGCTGCAAGAGGTGGCAAAAATGCAACCTCCCAAATTCGACGGCTTTTCTGAGAATCCCACATGGGACCATTGGTTGAAAGAATTGGAGAAATTTTTTGCTGGAATTAATTGCCTAGACGACCAGAGAGCCTCTATTGCTCAGTACTTTCTGATAGGGGAAGCATCCGAGTGGTGGGAAGCCATCCGGTCTGCAGATCACGATGCTGATTGGACAGAATTTAAATTGATGATGGAAGCTCAGTACTGCCTTCGTCCTGTGAGGGAAGCCAAAGTTCGGGAGTTTTTCTCCGCACAGCCGTCAGACGAACCTGTATCCTAGACAATTAAGATCTACTCGTGTATATCGATGAGGTTTAATGGTTCGGCCATTTTGATGACTGCTTGCTTCACCTTTTCTTTTTAAGTTTCCGGACGAAACTTCTTTTTAGAGGGGTAGAATGTAATACCCGATATTTTTATTTTGATTACCTTGAATTATTTGTCGTTTCGTTCCGATTATTTGTTTCATTACGATTATGTGGGATATGTTTTTCGATGATGCACTATATGAATTGTACTGTTGTGTACCATGTTGTGGCATTCGTCGGGTATGACGTGTTGTTGTGCAATCGGGCAGATCGTGTGTATGCATGTGTGACTTGGCATATTGTTTTCCGTTGTCGTTTTGTCTCTTGGAGGGCGTTGCGAGTCCTTGTTTTGTTCCCTTTCGAGTTGGTTATATACTAGGTACCTTCGGGGCCGTGTCGGGCTCGATTTTGGCCTCCTATTGTAGCACACGAGCAGGACACACGAGCACGTGGTCGTGCGTGGCGCTCGTGCGTAATCCAGCACTTGGCAGTGAGCTTCAGGGATGCACGAGCAGGACACACGAGCAACTACTCGTGCGTGGTGTCAGTGGCTGGGCAGTGGCCTAGCTCACGACCAAACACATGAGCACTTGGTCGTGCGTGATGGTCGTGCGTCGTTGATGTATTTAAAGGGACAGACGGGCTTTTCACCCCATTTCCTCCCCTTCTCCTCTTCTCCTCGCGGCTGTCGGACGGGTGAGACTAAGGTTCAAATTCTTGGTCGATTCTACTCAATTCCAAGGTGTTTTGGAGATCTCTAGATGATTGTAACATCATCTAATCCTTGTTCTTCGTCGAATCGAGGTAATTTCTTGAAACACCCTAGGGTTAACTTTCGGGATTTCTTCTTGATCTTTGTTGTTCGTCCGATTTCGATGATTTGGTTGATGTTATTGAGCATTATTAATCGTGTTCTATGGGTTGTATATCCGTATTTTGAATTTGTTCAACTCGATTGATGATTCGAGTGTTTTTGGGAGTTATCGAACGTTGAATGTTCGATTAAATATCCCAATGAGTTTCACTTGATAGTTTGTTGGGATTTCCGTTGTTATTGGCCTTGATTCTAGTTGTGATCGTATCTTCGTTGTTTTTCCCGGAGGATTATAGGTGTTCGAGGATTCCAGTCGAGCTTCCCTGTTGTTTCACGTGCTTTGGACTTGAGGCGAGTATCTCGTCTATAATCTTTATACTTTGAGAATGTGGCGTGTCGTGGAATTAACGTGGACTTGTTATTAATTGAACGTTTGATCGTAATTTACTTCTAAATGATTATGTGATTCTATAAAAGTAAACACAAATGTAAACCTGAGATTTTCGAAGGAAGATAACATTGATTTCATATATATATTGTGCTTAAAACGAATGTTAGAAATGAGTAGTCATCCGTGGAATTGTGGAATTGTGGAATATTTGTATTGTCCGCTTGTTAACACCTTTCCTGAATGATGTTGTGACGTGAATGTTGAACCTTTGAGGAGGTGTATGATGCATTAGCTTATGTTTTTCATGTTTGTGATTGTGGTGGATATTGTACCTTGTTGTTGTGAAATCGGTGAATTGAGATATTGACCGGGTAGGGACCCGTGAGGCCTCCGGCGGTGCGTACTTGCGAGTACGGCTAGTTGTTATGTTTTGACCATGAGGTTATCGAATCGGGTAGGTCTCGAGAGGGCTCCGAGAATCGTCACTTGCGAGTGCGATGTCACGATAATTTGTGGGCGTGTTTGAATGATGTTTAACCGAGTAGGGACCCGTGAGGCCTCCGGCGGTGCGTTACTTGCGAGTACGGCTAGTGATATGATTTGACCATAAGGTTATCTAATCGGGTAGGTCTGGAGAGGGCTCCGAGAATCGTTACTTGCGAGTACGATGTCAAAATAACTTATGGGTGGATTTGAGCTTGTTTTTCAGTATCTAATCCGGGTTGGGTCCCATCGAGGCCACGAAGGTGATTTGACTATTTGACTAGATATCTCTGAACTGTGAGTGTATGAATCTTGGATTTCGGTTATATTGGTGATTTTGGTTCCGCCTTTGAGGCTTGTTTGAGGATTGTACCACCTACATGATTTTGAAAGAAAATCCTTTTGAAAAGGAGAACCACAAATCTTTTCGTGATTTTACACTGAGACCCCCGACATCCTCAATTATTCTTTCAAATGTGTTTTGAAGTTATCTTTATGATCTTCCCTAATGGGAACCGTTTTCGAAAAGATTTTAGACTCGGGGATCGTGTTACTACCTTGTCGAAAGGTTATTTTCATAACGGTTGTATTCTTGATGTATAACTTTATAGCTTGGTTATTCGCTAGCGATTCAATCGCTAACCCCCCGTTGGGGATTTTGTTAATTATTTCCAGGTGTTCGGACTGGAGAGTGAGCAACCACAGGATCGGCCTGGAGGATGATGTAAAACAGCGATACTAGTCACAGTTGTAGTCGGTTGTCCGTCAGTGATCTGTCGGTCTGAGTTTTTCTTGTCATCCTTGAGGGGATGGACATTTTATGTATTATGTGATCGAGTTGTATTTTTGGCTTATCAGATGTACGTATATGTTGTGTTTTGAGAGACCTAATCGGTCTACAGTTTTATATTTGGTCGAGTCGACCGCATGTGGGTTTTGTTTTGTAACCTCCTGCCTGGTAGCTCCTTGCGGAAAGGGGTCTACGACGTGTAATATCCCTGAGTGGATTGGGGGTGTTACATACAGGTGATCATAAATAAGGGATGAAAATTTTAAAACTTAAAAAATACACCTGCACACGTGACGACTATATATTGAATGGAATAGGTATAAAATACATATTTGGAACAGTAAAATTGAACTCCTTCTAAGACCAAACCTAATCAAATAACAAATTTGATCAATTCAAAGTGTTTATTTCGTGCAACGGCAAACAATACTCCAATTCCAAACCCATATATTCCCCACCTTGCTCTTTATATGAATTAAGGTTGTAAGGCCTAAAATATTTAGGCCCTGTTCTTTTTTCTGTTTTTAGGTCATTTTCTGTTTTTATTTTTGAAAATACTAACAATATATTCTTTTTATCATTTTCGAAAATATATTTTTGAAAAACAAAAAAAAATATTTGTACACAAAACGCAAAATGCCCAAAACCTCATTTTGAGCGTTTTGTGTGTATTTCAACAAAAAATCTTCAAACTGCTCAAAATGCATTTTGAGTTTTTTTTTTGGATTATCCTAATTTGAACCAAGTCTAAAATAAAGATTTATGAATTTAATATTAATATTACAAAAAAAATATTTTGCAAAATAAATTTAACAGAACGCGTTTTCAACAACTTTAAACAAAAATAAAAATAAAAAATATAAAATATTTTGCAAAATAAAAATACAAAACAAAATACAAACAGAACTCCACTTAGAAGGGTTTCTCCCCTATCCACACATTCCTTCAAAAAGGGATAATGTCCCCGTCCCCCCCCCCCGCTCCCCCCAAACATTTTTTTGATATTTTTATTAAATATAACTTTCACCCACAGATTCCTTTTTTCATTTAAAAAACGTTAACATCCATTAGTCCAACAAAAACCTACCAAAAAGTTATAAACCCCTAACCCCAAGACATGTCATTATTATTCTAATTATCATGTTCTTTATAAAAACAGTCATATCTACTTCTAACGACTATACTAAATGTCAACCATAAATTAAATAAAAGTCGACATAATCTCTAGTCGTTGCCTGCCGGAAAGTTATTTTTTTGCACTCAAAATGTCGGCGGACCACCTTCGGACGAGAAGTTTCCTTTTTTTGCCGGCAGCTATCAGCAGTTATTGTCAAGTGCTTGGAAGCCAGAGGCCGCCAATTTTTTTTTGGTCGCAAATGGCCAACCATTGCTGACCGACAAATCTATTTTTTTTCAGTCATTTATGATAATTGATCATCGTGTCAGACAAGTTTTTTTACAAGTTGTTGCTGACAGGTACTGCCACTTGAACAACAGTCTATAGCCGACGGCCAACAATAGTCAGGCAACATAAAACATTTTAGTTGCTTTTGGCGGTCACCGCCGACCGACGTCTTTATTTTTCGTCAGACACCGCCAACAATTATCATCGACCAATCGACGTTGGCCTCCACCAATCAACCGTTCGACCACCATCAACTGATATTCTTTAGATACACTATTTGGGCACGACCATGCGTTATTAGACCGTAGTTCGTTGAAGATTGTAATATACTTATGTTCTAAAATATAAGATTATACATTATAAATTACTTACTGTTTGAGGAGAAAAGTAAAGACAGCAATCAATTGTATTGATAACAATGAATAGAGGGGCCTTTATATAGGCATTACAAAGAGAGTCTTTCCATACATAGGATTCCTAGTTAAGGTAAGACATCTAACAGGATCCAACTACTTATGGAAGAGTCTAGAACCTACCATAACTCTTATCCCCCTACAACTAGTATTAGGTAAGACACCAATACGGAAGGATTTCGGAACACTCCCCGTGTCGAACACTAATACTAACATGGTGCACAATGTGTTGCCTCGAAAAACCTTTCCAAGTCAAATAAAACCCCGTGGGAAAAACAAAGACTTTGGTGAGGAAAAGAGCGCAACGCACCAACTACGATGTCGGAATCATGTGAAGTATACTCCCCGAGGTATACATGACACTCATTCCATCGAGCCATCTTTAGTTGAGCTCGGATAATCGATACATTCCGATGCTTCTCACATGTTTCTCAAATGTAGATTTCGCAGAGACTTAGTGAACAAGTCTGCGATATTCTCATTGGAACTCACTTGTTTCACTTCGATATTCACAATTTCTGCCGATTATAAAAGAACTTCGCGCAATATGCTTGGTATTGTCACCCTTTATGAAACCTAACTTCATCTGCTCAATGCATGCCGCATTGTCCTCAAAGATGCAAGTAGGAGTTCCGTAGTGGGATCTAATCCACACGTTCCTCGTATATGGTCTATGGTCGATCGGAGCCAAATGCACTCCCTTACGGATTCGCAATGAAATTATCTCTGCATGGTTCGAGGAAGTAGAAACTAGGGTGCGCTTGGTAGATCGCCAAGATATCGCCGTATTCCCAATGGTGAACACATAACCAGTTTGGGAACGTCCTTTATGCGGGTCGAGAGATAACAGGCATCAAGAAATCCAACTAACGTGTCGTTAGGATTCTCTGCATAAGGGGTAAGCTTGCTCGCATTAGCACTTCGTAGTCAAGCTACCATGCTTAGCCGCAATATCGAGAGGAAGATCGACGGTCGGTATGCATCGTCTTCACCTCAACAATTCCTTTCGAATATCACTCTCTTTGCGTAGGGAAAGAACAATCCAAGGTCACTGGAGCCTTTCAAGTATCGAAAGATGTGTTTTACTCCATTCCAATGCCTTATCGTGGGAGCGGAGCTAAATCTCGCTAATGATTCACAGAGAATGCGATGTACGGACGAGTACATTGAGCCGTATACAACAACGCACCAATTGCGCTAAGGTACGGTGTTTCGCTCCAAGGACCTCTTCATCCTCCTCTTTAGGACAAAACGGATCCTTGTTCATTTCAGGACTTCGACCAATCATGGGGGTAGCAAGAGGATGTGCCTTGTCCATGCTAAATCGCCCGAGCATTTTATGGACATGGCGGTCGATGAATGAGTATACCATCATCTCGATGTTCTAGCTCTAAGCCCAAGCGAATCGAGTCCTCCCAGCATTTTTCATCTCGAATTCGGATTTAAGGTAGCGGGCCGTTTCATTGACCTCATCTATGGTACCGATGACATTCATGTCATCTACATAGACGGCTACAATCACGAATCCCGCATCTGCTCTTTTCACGAATATGCATGGACAGATGTCACCGTTTCTTGTATCCCTTCCCAACCAAGTATTCACTTAGGCGGTTGTACCACATCCTTAGGATTGTTTCAAGCCATATAGTGAACGACGCAATTTCACAGCCAGACGCGCTCCGTGGTTTAGAGCTACTTGATTTGGGCCATGAAATCCCTTCTGGGGACTTTCATATAGATATCCGTATCTAGATCCCCATAAAGATACGCTGTAACCACATCCATAAGCCGCATGTTCGCTTTTCGGACACTACCAAACCGACTAAGTAGCGGAAAGTGATGATGTCCATAACGGGAGAATACGTCTCGTAGTCAATGCTGTGGCGCCGCGAGAAGCCTTGGGCAACTAGTCTCGCTTGTAACGCATGACCTAATCCTTATCATTGCGTTTACGAACAAAGACCCATTTATGTCCAATCGGTTTAACGCCCATGGGTATTGGCTCGATACGGCCAAATACCCCACGTTTAGCCATTGAGTCTAGTTCACCGCATTGCATCTTTCCATTTCGCCAATCGGCTCGTTGTTGACACTCAAAGAACCGAGCGCGGCTCGGCCGCTGCGTCTTCAATAATTTCTTGAGCGACGGAGTAGGCAAAAGCATCGTCGACTAGCGTGGGCGACTGGCCCAATAAATGCGTATTCACTCGCATTGCATCGAGATTTCTTTATTTTCCGACATCAACAAAGTTTCCGACGCGTCCGTCGATTGTTCCATTGTTGATTCGAGGACATATCCGTAGTCGAGATAATCTCGTGACGGAGTCACCGTGTCGATGATGAGAGGATTTTGTGCCTCCGTTCCTCTTCTCTTTCGAGGTTCGGTATCCTTTCTACCCACCGGCCTCCCCTCTTTCGAAAGGGGATAAGAGCGGCCCGGGCGGCCCCACCACTAAGGTTGACGCCGGTGGCATCATTCCTTTGGGCGGCTGAACCTTGCCCTATAATCGGGACTTCCAACCTTGCAGAACATTCGCAATGGGAATGGTAGATCTTGTCACTTTCGGTATCGGTAAAGCCGGGCATCGAATCCGCAACTTTCAAGATCGAGAATACGTTGCACTTCTAGCTCGGATTGAGCATGCGGGGATCTTGATGAGGCAAGGAGGGAGCATACTGCACAATTTCTGGCGTTCAATGGAATCATTCGATTCCTCTCTCCCCTAACGACGGAAGCTTGTCTCATCAAAGTGACAATCTGCAAATCTTGCAAAGGAAGATCTCTGTCAAAGGTTCCAAATAGCGGATAATTTTAGGCGATTCATAGCCAACATATATACCTAATCGTCTTTGCGGACCCATTTTAGTACGTTGTGGAGGCGTAATTGGCACATATACCGCACAACCAAAAATGCGTAAGTGTAAAATATCGAGCTCATATCCGCTACCAACCGGTACGCACTAAACGGTTGATTGGCGTGGGTCGGCGAATAAGTATAGCCGCATGCAAAATTGCATAACCCCATGCGAGAAATCGGCAAGTTGGTGCGCAATACCAATGCTCGGGCGATAAGTCAGAATCGCTTAATCATAGCCTCGGCAAGGCCATTCTGCGAATGAACGTGGGGGACGGGATGTTCAACATCAATCCCAATCGACATGCAATAGTCGTCAAAAGACTTTGACGTAAACTCTCCAGCATTGTCCAATCTTAATGACGAGATTGGGAAGTCGGGGTGGTTAGCCCGTAACTTGATGATTTGTGCTAGGAGTTTAGCAAATGCAGCGTTTCTCGTGGATAGCAGAGCGACGTGTGACCATCACGTCGATGCATCAACCAGAACCATAAAATATCTAAATGGTCCGCACTCTGGTTGAATAGGTCCACATATGTCCCCTTGAATTCTTTGTAAGAAGCGAATATTTTGTGTTGAGTCTTTAGCAAAGGACGGAGAGGGTATCAACTTTGCTAGTGAACAGGCTTTACAAAACGATTTATGGGCATTAGAAATTTCCACGGAAGCCTCGGGATTTACGAGAGATGCACCGTCAACCTTATTAGGGCGTGCGATCTTTAGTCCCGGTGATACGGTATCAAGCTCACTCACATCAATGTCGATATCGAGTGGTGCTTCCAATCGTTTTCTGGACTTGAAAAACGGATGACCATGTGAGTTTTTCAAAATACGAATCATCATGTCGCGTCCAGGGTGATCGAGTCGGTCATGCCATAGTTGGTATGCTTCGGAATCACACAGTTCGTGACTCACAGCATAGGATTCAATAACCCTTATTGTAGTCTGGTATAAACCACTACTTAGACTCATAAGTTTCTCGAGAACGCGGCGTCTTCCGCATTCTGCCAGAGTAACACACAAAAATTCTGTTCCATTCTCACAATGTGTATCAAGGTGATAACCGTTGGCACAGATGTCCCTAAAACTTAGCAAGGTTCGGTTTGCTCTTGGGGCATAGAGAGCATTTGTGACATTAATCTGCGAACCGTTAGGTAGCAAGAAATGAGCAGGTCCCCTCCCTTGAATTACTTGGGAGGAACCAATCATTGTTGTCACTGAGGATATGTATGGCACAATATCCTTGAATAATTGCCTATTCCGAAGAATAGTGTGGGTTGTTCCACTATCAGCAAGGCACTCAATTTCGCCACGAGACATATACAATAAGACATGAAACTCAATTAGTCTTATGTTTAGAGACATAGCGAAAACTCATTTACATCGAGTTTGGGGAAATTCGACCAAGTTGGTTAGGATCAAAGTTAGCACAATCGCTGGAAATAATTTCCGCGCAGCTTGACCTTTGTTCACTAAAACAGCAATAACTTCTACGTTAAGAAGGCTATGGACGAACGGTCAGTTGTTCTGGAAACTAGACTTCCGTATCTTTCTATCCATAGGTCGTGAACTTTCTGGATCATTAAACTCAGATCTCAGTGCTCGTTTTAATTTGCTATTTTGGTATTTCCCTATTGTTGAGTGAAAGAGCAAGGTTTAAACCTTTTTCAAAGGCATTATTTTTGATACAATACTATGGAAATATGGCCATAGGAGCGTTTAGATACTTTAAAACGCGTCTTGGTTTACGATTTATATCTCTACTAATGATCCTTTCGGTAACTCCAACTTGGTAGACTTGCAGAAAGTAGGAATGTCAGACAAATTTGTTTAAAACCACTGATTCCGTTTGAACTCTCAAAGCATAAACAAATACCAAGGAGGATGCGCCTAGTCTTGATCAAAAGTTTTGATGAAATCCTACCAATGTATCAAATTTTTAACCAAGCAATTCGTTGCTAGCAATTATTTTGTGATAAACCAAACATGCTTTCGAAGGGAAAAATAAAATTCATCTTTGCACAATCACAGCAATTAAAAGAATTTTATTCATCATAGCCAACTTTATTACATTCATGAAAATCCAAAGTAGTTCTCGGAAACTAGAAACAAGACAAAACATAACCAAAGCGTAAAACTAGTCAAAGTCGGCAATGGTGAGAGGAGGGATCTCAGTCTGGATCTCAATATGGTTCACCTCCGTATTCTCATTATCTACTTCCATGTAATTCGACTCTTGAGCCAAATATTGTTTATAGTGCTTGTAGTAAGCTTGGATGTTCTTTGGCGCTTTGCAATTGCGGTAAGTATGCTTCTTCGATCCGCAAGTATAGCAATTCCGGCCTTCCTTTGGAGTGGTTCCATTCCCGGCGGCAGGAGGCGGCCCACGTGGTTGGGTTCCACTAGGTCCCGTGGCCGAGCCACCTTGCCTCTTCCACACGTTGGAACGACGACCTCGTCTTTTCCCTTGCTTGCTCGAGTCATGCATCCGTGGTGCTTGCAAACTGAGTAGCGTTGCCTTTTCTATTTTGTCGTGGTGCTTTCTGTGGGTAGCTGATTCACTTCCGGGATCGGCTTCGTACAGTGGGCGCGCATTGCTATTGAGAATAATCTCATGGTGCCTTTCTTTTTTCGCGAGGTGGGAGATAAGGTCACTAAAGTTCTTAATTCTCCCTTCCTCATAGGCAACACGCAGCTGATGAGCAATTACACTTGCTCCCACGGGAAACGTGTTAAGAGTCTTCTCGATCAAATCTTGATCAGACTTCTTGACACCACAAAAACCAAGATCAGCGCGAAGACCGAGGACATCTTGATTATAGGCTTCCACATTCGCATAATCCAAAAATCGGATTTGCTCCCACTGAAGTTGCAATTCGGGGAAGCGCTGATCATGCACATTATTAAATCGTTGTTCGAGTGTGTCCCATAGTTCTTTAGGGGTTTGTAAGTTCATATAACACTTTTTCAACAACGGATGTATATGTCTACGCAAGTACATCAGTGCATTAGCCTTGGTTTCCTCGCTCGGTTCTTGAGCGGTAGGCTCGTTAGAGAGAAAGATGGTGGTAGTAAATCTCTTACCGACGAACGCCAAGCGAACGTCTGAGACCCACCTATGGTACTCCTTACCAGCATGGTCAAGGATGTCGAACTCCGGATGAACATTGGAGCTTTGTGCCATCTACAAGATATAAACAAGAGGAAGTTAGTCTTGTTGGATTTTCAGTGACAATGTAAACGGTCACAATCGATGCTTTTAAAAGCGTGTAACATAACCGTTACTCGATTTACTTCCCTTAATTGTTGTTTAGTAAAGTCGACAAAAAAACGGAGATATCAGATCGCACCCAGATACGTGGTGTATGCAACAACCACAAGTATCGACTTTTCAACAATTCCGTGACTCCCCCAGGACCGTCACACAGTTTTCTTCGACACGCAGAGATACCGACTTCTCTCGCGGTCTCATCCACCGCAAAGTAGCGTGGGAGATAAAGAACCCAAAACCCGTGTCCCCAAAAGAAAAATTCCCAAAAAGGAGAGAATTGAAAAAGGGACAAGTCAGATAGTTACCTCGATTATAAAATTAGGCACGTGCTGAATCTGTGTTGTGCTTCGATCTACCGGTTGGTACTCGATGCGACGACGTGAAACCGGAGGCGCAATTTTGACGGCTTCCGAAGATAAGTTGATGTTCGGGTTTTGGTCCGAGAGTCTAACCGGTCGGACTAGCCGGATCGAGCCGGTCGGCGGCGGTCCGCGGCGGCGGTCGGCGGTGGTCGGCGGGCCAGCAGTCTGGCCGGGCGTCGGCCAGGCTGTCTTTGGCGCGGTTGGTGGCGGCGGTCCGGTGGCTCTGGGTGGCGGAGGTCCGGCGGCGGAGGCGGTCCGGTGGCGGTGGTCCGGTGGCGGTGGTCCGGTTGCGGAGGCGCTGGACGTCCGGCGGCGGAGCAGCTGGGACGGCGCGTTGGCGGCGGCAGCAAGGCGGCGGCGGTTCTGTGGCGGCAGCGGCTGGCAAGTGAGCGGCGGCGCTGGCTGTGGCAGAAGGCTGGCGGCGGAGCTGACGGCGTCAGCCGAGTCGGCTTCAGGTAGGCTTTTGGCCGATTTTTTTTTCTTCGTTCGAGCTACGTGCGATAACGTGTTTGAGGAGAAAAGTAAAGACAAAGAATCAATCAGATTGATAACAATGAATAGAGGGGCCTTTATATAGGCATTACAAAGAGAGTCTTTCCATACATAGGATTCCTAATTAAGGTAAGACATCTAACAGGATCCAACTACTTATGGAAGAGTCTAGAACCTACCATAACTCTTATCCCCCTACAACTAGTATTAGGTAAGACACCAATACGGGAAGGATTTCCCGGAACACTTACATATATGTTGATTTTTTATGCTATAAAAAATAAAAATATTTATTATTTATAACTTTCATGTATTATACGGAGTTTTAACTAGTTCGTGTTAAATTAATAATCTTTTACTTTAAGGTATGCTCCAACCATTTGAATGGGATCTTTTTTTTTTTAAATTAATTTTTCCCTCCAAAAAAAAAAGAAGTATCCGAATTGTAAACGACTCTTAAAGGAATATTTGAACTATCATCATGAGGAAAACTCATTGCAAGTTTTCCCAAGTCCAGCAAATTAAATTGGGTTCTAATTCTTTAGTAATTTTCCCGGAATCCAGAAAATTGAATTGTGATGTAATCCTCTTGTAATCTACTTGGTATGGGTTATTTGAAATGGTTTCGGGAAGAAATAAGTACTGGTCTCTAAGCCTGAATTTGGGCCGAAATTGAGGATTGATGTCGGGTTAAATGGCTGAAGGGTGGTCGAGAATTTTTGGAATCGGGCTCGGCCCAAATTGAGTTGATAGTTTTCTGGTTCTTAGTTTGATTTCGTGTGTGTTGTGAAATTAAAAATATTCAGATGTTATATGGTTTGGTTGTCTGTGATCGGTTGGAATACTTGCAGAAAATTGTATTTTGTATTGTAGGAGTAGGAGTATATTTATACTCAGTAGATTAGAATTGTGATGTAGGTAAAGAAGAGTTTGAGACAAAGAACTCAAGCATGACATTTGAATAGGATGGCAGAAAAATGGATACCCGATCCAAAACCAAAAATTTGGATATATTGTTGGGTTATGTGGGTCAAAGTGATTTAAAATGATGGCCCAAATTATTATCTCCTGCAGCCCACCAAAAATATTGACCCAGCCCGATCCATGGAAGCAACCCAAACCCATCTTAAGGCTGGATTAATCTCAGCCATTTGTTGGCCTCAATTAATCCTGACTCTTGGATTGGAATCTACCCACCTTATAAAACTAACCCCAGAAAACCCTAGCCCCATTCCAACTCTCCGCCTCCCTTTTTGTCTTCTGCCCATTTCACTCTCCCCTTGTCTCTCCCGACTGTTGCTCTCTTTCCTGGTCTTTCGACATGGAATCCCGGTTGCAGTTCCGGTTTTCCCTCTGCTAACCCTACTCCGATATATCTATATATATCCTTTTCGGGAGAGTTGAGAGACACACAAAAACGAACGAAAAGTAATCTGTTTACTCTCTACGATTTCTTCTTCTTGTGAACTGGAATCAGAGATCTTTGTGACGGTCTTTGGGGCTTAGATATGCGGTTGGTGTTTTCTGGGTGGGTTTTCGGTTTAAATCCTTGCTGTGTGCTTCGGTTCTTCCTGAGGAGCAGCTTCCGGTCGGAATTGGGTCTCGTTTTGGTGCTGGCCGCGGCTAAGTGTGTCCTGGACGTGGGCATTTGAGATAGAGGACTGAGCCGGGTTGTTCTTCAACAGTGACATCACTTCCGAATCATTTTCGATTCGTTTGGTTTGCGATTTCTCTGATTCTATTTTATTTTCCCAGTATTTTAATTCATTTAATTAGAAGTTGTGTAATCCCTAATCCCTATCCCGATTTAATTTGTATAATAGTTATATTCGGTATAATTATTGTAATAATTCTTCACCCGATTCGGACCAATACGCAACATTGGTACCCGAGCTTGGTTCGGATCTGTCTGAATCGGGTCAACCCGGGATCGCTCAGGTATAACGGCTTTACCCTCTTCATTTACTACTTTTATGTTTACTGTCTTCGTGATATTTTCTGTCTTCGTGATATTTTCTGTTTATTGTCTTCGTGATATTTTTCGGCTAGCTGTCTCCGTGATATTTCTGTTTGCTACTATCCTTCGTGATACTGTCCTGGCGTTGTTGTTTCTGCTGCGTATGTTGTTTGACGCATTGTTGGTGATATTCTGTGTGTTTATTACTACGATATTACTTCGTGTTTATTTTGAATATGGAAATTTTCATAAACCGGCATTAAAACCCTCCTGCCTGGACCACTTAAGCGTCCTCGGATCTTGTAGGGGCCTCGTGTTGAATTTTTCGGATTCCTTTAATTTTATTTATCTGTGTGATTTTGTTAGTTACTTTGTGTTTCTACGTTTTGATAAAACCAACAGTCTCCTTCTTATCTGTGTTTTTCATAAATTTTCAAAAACTTCGTTCATTTTGAAAATTAAAATGGGAACTATCTCTGCCTTCTCTGTGGCCCCATTTGATGGAAAAGGTGATTTTGCCATTTGGCAACAGAAAATAAAAAGCATACTCATTCAACAAAAATGTTTCAAAGCTATCGACAATTCTTTCGCTTCTAATGTGACTGCGGATAAAAAGGCTGAATTTGATGAGTTTGCTTACTTTGAGATTATCTTGAACCTATTTGACTCGGTGATTAAAAAAATTGGTAAACATGGTTCGGCTAAAGAATTATGGGAAAAATTAGAAGAAATGTATACTGAAACTTTCCTGCCCAACAAACTGTTTCTTCTTGAAAAATTTTTCCGCTACAAACTCGATCTAAACAAAGACATCGATGTTAATTTAGACGTGTTTACAAAATTGGTTCAAGATATAAAGTTAATTGGAGACAAAAACATCGATGATTACACTCCGATTGTGCTTTTGAATGCTATTCCTGATTCTTACAGTGATGTGAAATCTGCCATTAAATATGGTAGAGATCAAGTGAACTTGGATATTGTTGTTAACTGTTTGAAAAGCAAAGAATTAGATTTGAAAAATAATAGAGGTTCCGCAAAAATCTTGGCGAAGTTAATTTTGTCAAGAGAAGACCTCAGAATCGTTTTCAAAATAATAAGTCTTGCAACAGTCAAAATAACCAAGCCACCAAGAAAAAGGGCAAAGGGACAAATCAGTTTAAACCTAGGCCAACTAATCGTAAATGTTACAATTGCGGTGAATATGGTCACTACATTCAAGACTGCACTAAACCTAAAAAGAACCAGCAATCTGAACAGGCAAATCTAGCTGTCAGTAAAAACCTAGGTGATGTGTTTATGATTTCTGAGGAAATGCATGCTTCTGTGAACTATGTGTTAGCTGACCTTGGTGAAAATGATTGGGTGGTTGATTCTGCGTGCACATTTCACATGACACCATACAAACAACTTTTTTCTAGTTATCGCGATTTGAAAAACCGATATGTGTCTATGGCTGATCATGTAAAACGAGATGTTGCTAGAATAGGAACGATGTACCTTAAATTTGAATCTGGCAATTCGATAACCTTAGAAAATGTTAGGCACGTTCTTCATTTAGCTCATAATTTAATGTCTTGTGCTTGTCTTGAAAATGATGGTTTTGAAGGTACTTGGGGTAAGGGTGCAATGAAGGTTACGAGAGGTCCCAAAACATTTTTTGTTGCCATTCGTAAACTGAACTTATATATTTGCTCCACTGTTAGTAATATTTCCGTAAATGCAGTTCAAGGGGATAAAACTGAAATCTGGCATAAACGGTTAGGTCACATCAGTGGTAAAGGTCTTGAAATACTGCACAAAAATGGTTGTTTTGGGAATGATAAAATATCTGACATGCCATTCTGTGATACTCATACACTTCCCCAAACCCCCTAGAAGTTCAAATGTGTTTGAATACTCACATGCTGATGTGTGGGGGCCTGCTAGTGTTCCGACACATGGTGGGAACCGATATTTTCTGTCTGTGATTGATGATTATTCCAGGAAAGTCTTTATGTTTCTTCTTAAGAATAAATCTGATGTGTTTGACACGTTCAAAACGTGGAAAATTTTAATTGAAAATCAAACCGGTAAGAAAATTAAAATTCTGAGAACTGATAATGGTTTGGAATTCTGCAACAATTTGTTTGAAACTTTGTGTGTGGAAAGTGGTATTCAAAGGCATAGGACAACACCCTACACCCCCAACAAAACGGAATCGCTGAGCGCATAAACCGAACCCTCCTTGAAAGGGTAAGGTCCATGCTCGTCAGCTCCAGATTGTCAAAACGTTTCTGGAGTGAGGCTTTATCTACGGCTGCCTATATTATAAACAGATCTCCGTCTGTCCCTTTGAATGGAAACTATCCAGAATCTGTGTGGACCGATAAAGATATTGATTTCTCAAATCTTCGTGTATTTGGGTGTGCTGCATATGTTCATCATAAACATGATAAACTAAAACCTAGATCGATAAGATGTGTGTTCTTAGGTAATCTGGAGGGAGTTAAAGGATTTAAGTTATGGCTTAAGGGCGAACCGGGGTTTAAGGTGCTAATTAGTAGGGATGTTATATTTAATGAAAATGAATTTCCGTGTCTTGAACATCCCGCACTCGCACCCGCGCACATACCTAATGTAATACTCGAGATTTTTGTTCCGGATTCGTTGAGTTTTCGGGGTTTTATCGGATTGTTATTGTCCTCATCATTAGAATCTTGTGCCATGTTTAGGTGTGCCTTGTTGGGACATGTGTTTGGAGGGGTTTCGGATCACTATGTGAGTTTTTGGGATTTTGTGGTGTAGCGCACGCTAATGCTTGTGGCATAGCGCACGCTACGACGTTGTGGTTAGCGCACGCTACTGAATGTGTAGCGCCGCGCTAGCGATCGAGCGATCCCAGAGCTACCGGACTGGGATCGAACTTTGTTAGCGCCATCGATCGGCCTTAGCGCATGCTCTTTCTTATTTCTAGCGCACGCTACCCGTAGGTGCAGTTCTGTCCAGGGGCCACTGGACTGGTTTCGTGACCCGTTAGCGCGCGCTACACTCATGGGCCTAGCGCACGCTAACAATGTTATTCGGTAAATTCTGGGCGTTGACCTTGTTAGCGCGCGCTAATGCTGTCTGGTTAGCGCACGCTAATGGTATCGATATAAATCTTGGACAAAGGCTTCGCCGTCATTTCTCACTTTTCTTCATCCCTTCCGACGGGATTGAGCTCCAAAGGCGATTTTGAGCGATCTTCTTCTTCTAGCTTCATCTTTGAGTGGATTTATAGGTGTTTAACAACATCTAATCGTCTTCTTGGTCCAAATCAAGGTAATCTCTTCTTATAACCCTAGTTTCTTGAATTTGGGGTTTTTCCTTGGATTTGTGATTCTTAACTGATCTCATCCGATCGGTTGTGTATTCTTGTTTGTCTTGACCGTAATCTTCAGATTTTGTTAACCGTTCATTGATTTTTATCGCCCGGATCAACGATTCTTTTTCTTTGAGAACACTTAGATCCTTGTTGTTTTTAAGATCGTTTCGGATTTCGATTAGTGTTATTGATTCGTGGTGATGTTATTTCCGTAGTATTCGTGGGATTGCCGAATCCTTGGTCATTTTTGGAAGCTCGAGAACTATCCGACCGTGTTCGTTCGTTGTTCGGTTGCTCGTGGTATCGAGGCAAGTATCTTGTCCATACGTTTCATGTTTCGTAGGCATAATTATTGATAAATGATTTTATGCGAAACCCAATGTTTAATGAACGTAAAAAGGGATTGGTATATTCTCGATAAATGTTGCCGTTCAACGATAATTCGTGTACTTCGTGAATATATGTTTTCTCGAAATATGTGTGTTGGTTTTGTATGTTGAAAGATGCTATGATCACTTTGAGTGAGTTTAATAGACCGTAATCCTTTGCCGGCGATTACATAATGTTATGTGTACTTGTTCAGTAAGAACGTAATGTGTGTGATATTAGTTGTTACTCCTTTGAAAGGAGGTTGTGATGTTTAAGTGTTGCTTGGCTGGATGTTCTGCTCATTGTTATGTGATTGTTGTATGTTGTAATATTCGTACCTTTATTTCCTGGTTTATTTGTTATTGTACGTTTGTGGTTTCTTTACCTCGGACCGTTCCAGTTTATTGGATATTATTTCTTCGTTGCTTGTATTTTTCTCAGACCGTTGGATCGGCTTGTCGTGTTGTGTTCTTACCGTCTTTTTCAGTTTTGGTAGCGTCATCAGGCGGCAAGAAGCTGTCTGGCATGACCTATGCAAAACGGCGCAAGACCCGCGGCATTCTGCACCGTGTCTGTGCGCCGTGTCGCACAGGGATGCTCACTGTCTCGCGAAACGGCGCAAGACCCGCGGCATTCTGCGCCATGTCTGTGCGTCGTGTCGCACAGGGGTGCTCGCTACCTCGCGAAACAGCGCCAGACCCGCGGCATTCTGCGCCGTGTCTGTGCGCCGTGCCGCACAGGGGTGCTCGCTGCCTCGCGAAACGGCGCAAGACCCACGGCATTCTGCGCCGTGTCTGTGCGCCGGGTCGCACAGGTGCACTCGTTGACTTGCAATACGGCGATAAGCACGGTGCTGGATGGGTCGTTTGTTGCGTCGTGTTTCGTCCGAGTATAAATAGGACAGACACGGGTTTTAACCCCATTTTCTCTCCTCCTCTTGGCTCTTCACTCCTTCTTGGCGATTTTGGGCGATTTCATTCTATCATCATATAACACGGAATTGGAGATTATAGCTCGAATCAATCATCTTCCTTCCACCATTCCATCGTTGAATTGAGGTATTTTAACATTATACCTAACTTTAGGGTTCTTGGATATAATTCGTTTTCCTTTCGTTTTTGCTTCGATTGATGATGGATTATAGTTGGGTAATTGTGGTTTTATGTTTTCCTAGAACTTTAGTATATTAATTCCAAGTTTTTCCCTTCGTTGATCGAATTTGGCCCTTATGCCTTTATAGTGTTCGGTGTATTGTTCCTAAGCGTAGGACGTCGTATGATTCGTGATTTTTCAGCGGGATTGTAGTTGATTGGGTCTCTATTGTTGTTTGGATCGGAAATTGGAGTTGTTTCGGATCGAAGCCTTTTTCTTTCGTCGTCCGCTTCGTATTTTAGGAACCAAGGAAAGTACTTTATTGCTTTATATTATGACATGCATTTTGGTAATGAAATTGTGATGTTGGAGTATTGTAAGGATGTTCTCGGGGTACTCTCACTTGGGGTTGCTCGACGGGGCACACAGGGACTTGGCCGTGTGGTCTTGGGCGAGGGTTCCTTCGAGGGGGTATTCTTACCTGGGGATTGGCTCGACGGGGCCCACAAGGACTTGGCCGAGTGGCCTTGCACGAGAATTACCTTGAGTGATGTTGTTGATTGATGATGGATATTCTGGAATATCATGATTATGTAATGTTTTATAACTGGTTTTTGGAAATGCCTGTGTATTAAAATACTATAATATTGTACTTACACTACCTGTTGTTGCTAACCCCTCGTTGGGGTGGAATGTTTATGCATTTCAGGTGGTACCGAGAATCAGGAGCATACACGTGGTCCACATGGAGTTGATGGGCAGCCGAGATGTTAAAGAGCTCGAGTCAGTGTTTTGGAATATGTCTATTTTCGTTTTATTTTAATATGTACTGGATTTCGAGTTTGTCGGTCGAGTGATGTCTTTGGATTATATTATGAATTGTACTGAACTTGCACATTTTGGCCGAGGCCACGGCCCCACTTTATTTTTGGTTACGTCTTCGTATTATTGAGTTATTGTGTATGTTTGTAATGTCAGCCTGGTAGGCCCTGGTGGGCCCTACGGCGTGTAATTACCCGTAAGAGAATTGGGGTGTTACATTTATGGTATCAGAGCCTCTAGGTTCGGAAATACCTAGGCCTTTGGTTATTTGGGTCTGTCAAGTCCTTAGAGTCATGTAAACTGACCGAGCTTAACATATGGCGTTGCTGTCAAACCGTGTAACCCGTGGTAGTAAGACTTCGTGAAACTCTTTGTATATTTTATTTCTTTCGTAGTGTTTTAAACCTGAGTTCTTAGAATTGTGAACTGTGCTGATAATTTTCAACTCTTTTAT
This sequence comes from Orobanche coerulescens, assembly GCA_033398695.1. Lineage (NCBI taxonomy): Eukaryota > Viridiplantae > Streptophyta > Magnoliopsida > Lamiales > Orobanchaceae > Orobanche > Orobanche coerulescens. The sequence goes on from CM065803.1 coordinate 208,478,428, forward strand.
CTTTTAGCATGATGAGAGGGCGTGGTAGACGTGGTCGCGGCAGAGGCCGTGGACGTGGCATTGTTCTTGAGCCTGATACACCTAGTGCCACATCTGGCTCGGCGACCCATTCAGTACCAAACACCGACCCTTTGAATCCTGGCGGTCATCCGGATCCTTCTGTTAATCAAGAACCGTCGGCTGAGACTAATGTGAATGCCGGCATAGCTACTATACTTCAACAAGTAGCAGCCCAATTAGTTCAGTTGAATGAGGCCGAGCACCGTGACCAGCAGACAAATGAGATTGCTGGGGCTACTAAGTGGCTTCAAGCAACCTCCCCGTTTCGCTGGGGCGTCTGACACGTTGGGCTGGGAGGGTTGGTTGTTCCAGTTTGCTAAAATTTTCGATGCTATTGCTTGCCCAGAAGAGAGACGGGTTCCTATTGCTAAATACTTTCTTGACAAGGAAGCCGCAGACTGGTGGGAAGCTGTGGGGCCTACGGATCGCATGGCCACCTGGGCTGAGTTTAAAGCTGCCATGGAAGAAGAGTATTGTCCTTGGCCAGTTAAGGAGAAACGCATTGCAGATTTCTTTACTGCGACTCATATGGATGTATCTATCACTGAAGCTATCGTTTCATATAATCAGCAGCTGGGCTACGTTCGTGAGCAAGTGAGGACTGAGGCGGATAAGATCCGTTATTTTGATTTGCATATGAAACCCAGGATTCGAGAGGGTATGGAAGGCTTTCGATGTACTACTTTGACAGAATACCAGGATCGTGCTTTGGCTATTGAGATGGTTATTTCTGCGTCAGGACCGGGTATCGAGAACAAGAAGCCGAAGATGACTGGTGGTTTTTCAGGAAACAAGGGCAGTGGATTTCGTAAACCTCAGGCTTCTCATTCTGCTATCGGGAAACCGGTTCATCAAACTTATAGTGCTCCAAGCACACGACCGGACCATCATTTTTCATCTGGCAGAGGACTATGTTTTAATTGTAACCAAGCGGGTCACCAGTTCAGAGATTATCCCATATCTCCTACGACTTGCTATTCGTGTGGACAGACCAGTCACCGAGGTGCTTATTTGAGGCCGCCACCAGGATCAACAAGCAACATAATTCGGCGCCAACTCCTAGTGTGAATCCGGGGGTTACAACTGGTCAACCGCAGCAGACTTTTGGACGAGGCAGAGGTCGAGGTCGGTCAGATCGTCATGTCACTTCGAGTGTGGGATCGGTTCATCCGAGGGTTTATCAGATGAGGCTCGTGGACGATGCAGAGGCTCCAGTAGCTGCAGGTACCTCGCCGATACTTTCTCAGCCTATTTCTATATTATTTGATTCGGGAGCTATGCATTCTTTTATTGTGCTTGACTGTGTGTATCGTTTGGGTCTTGATTATTTTGTTGAGTGTGAACCGTTTGTGGTGGGTACTCCGAGTGGGGAGCATTTGGTTGGTAATCGAGAGGTTAGGGATTGCCCTGTGTACATTGGGAGTCGGGATTGGCCTTCAGACCTCATTGTTGTGGATCTGAAGGGTGAGGATGTGATTCTCGGAGATGATTGGTTGGTTCGGCATGGCGCTATTATGAACTACCGGACTCGAACCATTTCTATATTATCCGAGGATGGTGTCGAGCATACTTTCGTGGGCCGTAATCCGGGTAGTTCGGGGAAAATGATTTTAGCCATCAAGGCAATGAAATTACTGAATCAAAACTGTATCGGTTATTGGTGCTATGCCCTGAGTACCGATGATGGTGGAGTTGATCTATCATCGATTCCAGTCGTGAGCGAGTATCCTGATGTATTTCCAGATGATCTCCCGGGTTTACCCCTATCTAGAGATGTAGAGTTTTCCATTGATCTTGAGTCGAGTGCATCACCTGTTTCTCGTGCACCGTATCGTATGGCGCCTACGGAGATGTTAGAGCTGAAAAAGCAGTTAGGCGAGTTTCTTGACAAAGGTTATATTCGACCAAGTGCGTCACCTTGGGGTGCACCAGTCCTCTTCGTTAAGAAGAAAGACGGCTCGTTCTGTCTGTGCATTGATTATCGGGAGTTGAACAAGCTGACTATTAAGAACAAGTACCCGTTGCCCCGTATAGATGACTTGTTTGACCAGCTTCAGGGAGCTACTATTTTCTCTAAAATCGATTTGCGTTCGGGATATTATCAACTTAGAATTCGGGATTCAGATATTCCAAAAACTGCTTTTTGTACCCGTTATGGTCACTATGAGTTCGTGGTTATGCCGTTTGAGCTAACTAATGCTCCCGCCGTATTTATGCAGTTGATGAATAAAGTCTTTATTGATTATCTCGATAAATTTGTGGTCGTTTTTATTGACGACATTCTTATCTACTCACAGAACGAGGTAGATCACGCTGAACACCTCTATATAGTGTTGAGCACCTTGAGGATAGAGAAACTGTATGCAAAGTTTTCTAAGTGTGAGTTTTGGCTTAAGAGAGTAACCTTTCTCGGACACGTAATTTCAGCTGAAGGGGTTCGGGTGGATCCTCAGAAGATAGCGGCAATTATTGAATGGGAACCACCTAAGAACGTGAAGGAGACACATATTTTCTTGGGACTTTTTGGGTATTACCGTAAGTTTGTCGAGGGATTTTCGAAAATCGCTCGACTACTTACTCAGTTACTCCAGAAATCCCAAAAGTTCGAATGGAGTGTGGAGAGATAGAACAGTTTTGATGAGTTAAAGAGGCGGTTAACTTCGGCGCTAGTTTTGTCATTACCTCAGGGTACTGAAGATTTTGTTGTCTATAGTGATGCTTCGGGACTCGGACTGGGATGTGTTCTAATGCAGAGGGATAGGGTGATTGCTTATGCGTCTCGACAATTGAAACCATATGAAGCAAATTACCCTACTCATGATTTGGAACTAGCTGCAGTTGTTTTCGCTTTAAAAATTTAGAGGCATTATCTTTACGGGACATCGTGTAAGATTTACACGGATCACAAAAGTCTGAAGTACATCTTCAGTCAAAAGGAATTGAATATGAGGAAGCGTAGGTGGCTAGAATTAATTAAAGATTATGACCTTGAGATTCTTTATCATCCGGGCAAGGCGAATGTTGTGGATGATGCATTGAGTCGTAGGCCCATGGCTTTGCAGATGTTGGAGGTACTTACACCTCAGAACGGGATCCATCAGGATTTGATTCGTCATAATATCGAAGTTTGGGTTCAGAGAGTTCAGGGTCAGCTGTATGCGTTAGAGATCATTTTGTCTTTGATTGATGATATCAAGGCGAAACAGTATGAGAACCCATTCCTAGTCCAGTTGAGGGAGGACGTATAGAAAGGAAAAGCTCCGGGATTTTTGGTTCATGATGATGGAATTTTAAGATTTTGCGATAGGTTGTGTGTCCCGTGCGATATTGAATTGAGACAGAAAATTTTGAGAGAAGCTCACAGTACACCTTATTCCATACATTCGGGTACAAGCAAAATGTACAAGGATGTAAGGAGTAACTACTGGTGGAGTAATTTAAAGACATATGGTAGCGAGTTTGTGTCGATGTGTATGACCTGTCAGTAGGTTAAGATCGAGCATCAGCGACCCGCGGGGCTTTTACGACCCCTTCCTATCCCGAAGTGGAAATGGGAGGATATTTCTATGGATTTCATTACGAGTATGCCCAGGACAAGGACCGAAATGAACATGATTTGGGTCATCGTCGACCGACTAACCAAATCTGCTCATTTTCTGGGTATTAAGGATACTTGGGGACCGGAGAGATTGGCGTGGGTATTTATTGGGAAATCATGAGATTGCATGGGACCCCTAAGAGTATTGTTTCAGATCGAGACGGCCGGTTTGTATCACATTTCTGGCAGGCCGTTCATCGAGCCTTGGGAACCGAGTTGAGACTCAGTACATCATATCACCCTCAGACAGACGGACAGTCAGAGCGGACTATACAAACACTGGAAGACATGTACTTTAGACTGGAAAGATGATTGGGAGTCACATCTGCCGTTAGTCAAGTTCACGTACAACAACAGTTGGCACGCCTCGATTAAAATGGCACCATTTGAGGCCTTGTACAGACGAAGGTGTAGATCACCTTTATGTTGGGATGACGCATCTGAATTGGTAGGTACTCAACCGGACTTGGTAGCCGAGACGAGAAAAAAGATTGCTCTGATCCGTGATAGGTTATTGACGGCTCAAAGTCGGCAGAAGTCCTATGCCGACACGCGTCACCGACCGTTGGAGTTTGAAGTTGGAAATCACGTTTTATTAAAGGTGTCGCCAACTCGAAGAGTTTACCGTTTCGGTCGGAAGGGTAAACTTAGCCCGAGGTATGTTGGACCCTTTGAAATTTTGGAGCGAGTTGGGGACCTCGCCAATCGTTTGGCTCTCCCACCGTCATTAAGTCACGTGCATAATGTGTTTCATGTCTCACAATTGAGGAAATACGTGTCGGATGCTAGCCATATTATTGATCTCGGGGAGATTGATTTGGAGTCCGACGTCACCTTTGAGGAGAAACCGATTCGGATCTTGGGACGCCAAGTGAAACAACTTAGACGTAAAGCTATCCCGTTAGTGAAGGTGCAATGGTTAAGACATGGGATGGAGGAAGATACATGGGAAGCCGAGGATAGCATGAAGTCGAAGTATCCGGAGTTGTTCACATTTTAAGTTTCGGGACGAAAATTTTTGTTAGAGGGGAGGAATGTAATATTCGTACCTTTTATTTCCCGGTTTATTTGTTATTGTACGTTTGTGGTTCGTTTACCTCGGACCGTTCCGGTTTATTAGATATTATTTCTTCGTTGCTTGTATTTTTCTCGGACCGTTGGATCGGCTTGTCGTGTTGTGGTCTTACCGTCTTTTTCAGTTTTGGTAGCGTCGTCATGCGGCAGGAAGCTGTCTGGCATGACCTGTGCAAAACGGCGCAAGACCCGCGGCATTTTGCGCCGTGTCTGTGCACCGTGTCGCACAGGGATACTCACTGTCTCGCGAAACGGCGCAAGACCCATGGCATTCTGCGCCGTGTCGCACAGGGGTGCTCGCTGCCTCGCGAAACGGCGCAAGACCCGCGGCATTCTGTGCCGTGTTTGTGCGCCGTGTCGCACAGGGGTGCTCGCTGCCTCGCGAAACGGCGCAAGACCCGCGGCATTCTGCGCCGTGTCTGTGTGCCGGGTCGCACAGGTGCACTCGTTGACTTGTAATACGGCGGTAAACACGGCGCTGGATGGGCCGTTTGTTGCGCCATGTTTCGTCCGAGTATAAATAGGACAGACACGGGTTTTAACCCCATTTTCTCTCCTCCTCTAGGCTAGTCACTCCTTCTTGGCGATTTTGGGCGATTTCATTCAGATATTTCATTCTATCATTATATAACACGGAATTGGAGATTATAGCTCGAATCAATCATCTTTCTTCCACCATTCCATCGTTGAATTGAGGTATTTTGACATTATACCTAACTTTAGGGTTCTTGGCTATAATTCGTTTTCCTTTCGTTTTTGCTTCGATCGATGATGGATTATAGTTGGGTAATTGTGGTTTTATGTTTTCCTAGAACTTTAGTGGATTAATTCCAAGTTTTTCCCTTCGTTGATCGAATTTGGCCCTTATGCCTTCATAGTGTTCGGTGTATTGTCCCTAAGGGTAGGCCGTCATATGATTCGTGATTTTTCAGTGGGATTGTAGTTTATTGGGTCTCTATTGTTGTTAGGATCGGGAATTGGAGTTGTTTCGGATCGAAGCCTTTTTCTTTCGTCGTCCGCTTCGTATTTTAGGAACCAAGGCAAGTACTTTATTGCTTTATATTATGACACGCATTTCAGTAATGAAATTATGATGTTGGAGTATTGTAAGGATGTTCTCGAGGTACTGTCACCTGGGTTGCTCGACGGGGCACACAGTGTAATACCCAGTTGTAATTCAGTAATTATCATTCAGTAATTATCAGTCAGTAATTGTCACTCAGTAATTTTCACTCATTAATAATCACTCATCATTCATGATTCGTTCATTTGTGTTCATTGTTGGCATATTATAACCGTGTATCAGTTGCCGATCGTCAATTCATCTCCGTTTGAGTGCCAAGACGAGAGTATTATCATTATCATCGTGATTGGTAGTCTTGAGCTAGAAATATCATCTTTGGCATGTGTTGGACTTGTTCACTTTCACATATGTATGGTATGTCGGATCATTCTTCAATCGTAACGAGAAATCAGAGTTGTCGGATTTTCATCTTGTCCAGCAGTGGGTTACGGCCGTAACTACTCAGGCATTACGGCCGTAACATGCATTCGTTGGTTTAAGGGTGTTTTGGCCGAAGGTGAGATACGGCCGTAAGGTAGACAGGCTACGGCCGTAAGATGTGTTTGTGACTTTCAGGCATTGTCGGACGAAGAGGACTTACGGCCGTAAGGGTTGCGGCATACGGCTGTAAGTTGAGGCAGGTACGGTCGTAAGGCTTGGCCGGTTACGGCCGTACGTGTCGAGCAGGGTGCCCAGGCAGTTTCCGACGAAGGCTTCATACGCCCGTAAGTTTGGCCGGTTACGGCCGTATCGGTCGAGTTGCGCCCGTAAGGTGTGCGGGTACGGCCGTATGGCTGTCGGCAGGTGTTTTGGACGAGGGCGAGTTACGTTAGTAAGACAGGTGCAGGTACGTCCGTATGGCTGTCGGCAGTTTCTGGAAGAAGCCTAGTTACGGCCGTATAAGATGGCTGGTTACGACCGTAAGGCCGTTGACCTGGGATGTTACGGCCGTAAGTAGGCCGAGTTACGACCATAACTTCCGGCAGTTTATATATGTCTTGGACGGGACTTTGAGTTCATTTTCTCATTTCTTCACTTTGTTCCGAGAGAGAGAGAGCTTGAGGGAGATATTTTTGTCATCATCAATCACTTGTGCGGATTTCATCATCTTGATTCGTTGGGAAGCTTGGATAGTCTATTTATCGCGTTTTCATCGGATCGAAGTGCTTGGATCTTCAAAGGTAATATTCTTCAACATCTTGGATTTCTATTTTGTGTTGAGATATGATGTTTTGGATGTTATAATCATGTTGTATGAAGAGATGTACGTATGATTACGAGTGTGTATGAATATTCATTGGATTATTGAAAGGTTATTCAAGAACACTTTGAATATTGAGTTGGATTTGGGGGTTTTCGATTAATTGTTGTTGTATCACGAATTTGGATATTCATTTTGGATTATTAATCGTATTGAAGATGTTTTGTTGGTTTGAAACACTTCTTGGGGATTTAATGTTGGTATAATTGAGGATTGATTGTAAACAATCGGAGATTGGTCACAACGTGTTTGATATAATGCCCCAATGAACTTGGTTTAGTTGTATCGATGTTTTGAGTTGGTTATCATCGTGTTTGATTCGTATGTTGAACGGATTGTTCGGAATTGTGTTATTCAAGGTTGTTCGAGCGACCGACATCTCTTTTAGGACATTGTTCGTGGAAGGACATTCTTCATCGGTGTTGAGTAAGTTAATTCTTACTCGGTTAAAATGATATTCATTCCTTTTGTTGTTGTTCATTCATAATCATAACTCATTCATCATTGTATTAACCGTATTGAGACTTGTAATTGTCGAATAATCACTTCATTCACGAGGAACGATGGTTCCAATCATTTCATTGAGCTATCAATCACTTCACTATTATTTTCATCTCGGTGAGTCATTCTTGACTTTGTCGGATTATTATTCATTGATATTCATTATGGTCATTCTCGTTCATATGACCTTCTGGGTTCATATTGCGTGGCCGGGTACGGATGTGTGGAATTTTTAGTCGAGCACGCGATGGTCATGTATTGGGTCACCGATACATTGGACTGTGCACACAGTAACGATTACCTCCGTGAGACTAATTAGGTACAAGGACGGGTGTGTCAGGTCATTCGTCTTGTATACTTGCACAGAACATTACGGGCGTATTATGATGCCCCTCTTCAGCTTAAGTCATAATTAAGGATATTTCATAACTAAAGATATATCATGATTGTGTATTTTCAACCCTTGAGGATTGTTGTTCTGTGTAACTGACCACGTTTGGGGATATTGTTTTCAGGTCATGGCAAGGCAAAAGCACGGGAATAGAACGTTGACGGCGAGGAGTCCCAGTGATACTAGTAGGGGGCCCCAATCCTTTCAGTCATTCATGTTGTTGTCATTTATTTTCCGCTGCAGATTTCCATTTGGATATTCCGTTTCATTCAGTGTTGTGTATTTTATCTTCATATAAAATATACATGTATTCAGTATTATCTTGGGTGTGTTGAAATGAAACTCCCCATCGGAGTAATTGATGATATAATGTGGTTCGGTACTACAATTATATTATTTACTTCATTAATTTTCATTCGCCTGGTGGGTCCCAGTCGGGGGTCCACGGCACTGTAATATCCGCCTAGTTTGGGGTGTTACAGAGTTGGTATCGGAGCGTGGTTTTGAATACTACCTTCCGAGTCATGTCTCATTTGAAATCATCGTCATTGGACTAGTATCATTGGACCTTCGCGTCACGTGTGACCTGTGCAAATGCCGAGCCCATCAGACCGAAAGAACTGTAAGACTTATAACGCCATGGTATGATTTCTGGCAATAATCATTCATTCATAATTCATCAGTTAACAATCCTCAAACATCATTTTCATTTTGATCATGTTAACTCATTAATCACTCAGTTCATTTCATTACTCAGTTGTTGATCTTGAAGATCATATCATATATCTTGTTAACTTGTTCAAGATAATCATTTCAAGAATATCATCAGATAATCATGTCACCTCAGTTAATCATTCATGTAATCACTGTGTTAGAGCACGTACGCTCATTTTCATCATTTTATGACGTAAATCGTAATGCGGTACTCATGCGAGATCTATGATTATCATGCAACCTTCGTACTTCAGTATGGAGAGAGCTGTCAGGGGACGCACGGGGAGAGGCCACGGTGCGGGCCGAAGCCCGGGAAATAATCACTCACTGTCGGGAAATCGTACCCAGGACTCGGCTCGATCAGAAGATGTTCGGGTTGATCCACTCACTTTTATGCAGGTCATGATGATCCATATGCAATTGTCAATCATCATTGCGCCACTCTGGCCGAATTAATCGAGAGAACTCTCCCGTATGAGCATGCTGCTAAGGAAATTGCTGAGCAACAACCTTCATCTGTCAGCAAGAAATCAACGAAGCATAATCAGTCCGAAGGCGGTCAGTCAACCTTCAAGAATCCTCGTGCGGGCCCTAACGTTTCTGAGCGACCTCCTACGGTGCCAAATCCTGCGGGATCTCAGTCCCGAGCGGCCAGTTCGGCCATCACCTGTTTCAGCGTGGGCCGGTCATTCTGACACTAAGTGTCTGAAACCGTCTATCACGTGCCATAATTGTGGTATTGTTGGGCATAAGTCCCGTTATTGCCGAAGGGACTCCAAGCTGACTCCGGCGGCATCTCAGGCCCCGAAGCAATCAGCGATTCAGAATCAGGCTGCTCTGTCAGCATCGTTTAAGACGACGAAAGCGAATAAAGACGGAACTCATATTTATCAGACGAGAGCGTCCGGTTCGGGGGCCGGCAAGTCCCGAATTCACACGAAGAGGAGGACCGACGATCCAGTGGCCCGAATGACCTCAGGTATACTCGCAATTTTATCTCAACCTGTGTGTACCCTTTTTGATACTGGTGCATTGCATTCATTCATTTCCAAATCATGTTTGAATAGACTTAATTTGGATAGTCCTATTGATTGTGGACCTTATATCATTTGTCTACCTGGCGGTAGAAGAATTTTCGGAAATAACGAGGTTAAGAACTGACCTAATTAAGCTTAATGACCGCAATTGGTTGGCGGACCTCATCGTGGTGGTTTTACCTAAGGACGATGTAATATTGGGTATTAGTTGGATGGATCGTCATGATACCATCCTCAGTGTTCGTAAGCGTTTGGTCACTATCATTTCAGTCGTTGGAGTCGAGTGTGTATTTCAAGGAGGTAATCCCCGTTGTTCCAGAAGAATTATTATTATGATGGAAGCAGTGAAGTTGCTCAATTGAGGTGTTCAATCATTCATTGTATCATTTTCATCGATTGGCCGTTTTGAAGGCAATCGAGGTGTTCAATCTTTCGTTGTATCATTTTCATCGATTGGCCGTTCTAAGGCAATCGAGGTGTTCAATCATTCATTGTATCATTTTCATCGATTGGCCATTCTAAGGCAATCGAGGTGTTCAATCATTCATTGTATCATTTTCATCGATTGGCCGTTCTAAGGCAATCGAGGTGTTCAATCATTCACTGTATCATTGTCATCGATTGACTGTTCTAGGGCAATCGAGGTGTTCAATCATTCGTGGTATCATTGTTATCGATTGACGATGTACTCCCAGACGAGCTACCTGGTTTACCTCCACTGAGGGATGTGGAATTCACGATAGAGTTGGAGCCTGGTATGTGCCCATTATCGAAGGCACCATATCGGATGGCTCCGACTGAAATGCAGGAGTTGAAGATTCAACTTGAGGAATTGTTCGAGAAAGGTTATATCCGACCAAGTGCGTCCCCGTGGGGAGCACCAGTGTTATTTGTCAAGAAGAAGGATGGTTCGTTTCGTGTGTGTATTAATTATCGGGAGTTGAGCAGGGTGACGATCAAGATTAAGTATCCTATACCCCCGTATTGATGATCTCTTAGATCAACTTCAGGAAACTTCAGTATTTTTCCAAGATCGACTTAAGATCTGGATATCATCAGTTGCGAATTCGAGAATCGGATATCGCGAGGACGGCGTTTCAAACACGCTATGGTCATTATGAGTTCATGGTAATGCCATTTGGGTTATCTAATGCGTCTGCGGTATTCATGGAATTAATGAATCGGGTTTTCATCGACTTTTGGGATCAGTTTGTGGTTGTTTTCATTGATGAGATTTTAATTTATTCTCGTGACCGGGAAGAACACGAGTTTCACCTTCATCAGGTTCTCGACGTGTTGAGACGAGAGCAACTTTATGGAAAGTTTTCCAAGTATGAGTTCTAGATGTCCGAAGTGTCGTTTCTCGGGCATGTAATTTCTTCAGACGGTGTACGTGTTGATCCTCAGAAGACGGAGATTATCCGAGATTGGTTACCTCTGAAGAACGTTAAGGAAATCCGAAGCTTTCTCGGAGTAGCCGGTTATTATCGGCGATGGAAGGATTTTCTAAAATCACTCAAGCAATGACGAACCTTTTTGCGAAAGGATTAGAAATACATGTGGTCCGACACGTGTCAGCGGAACTTTGAGGAACTCAAGAGCCGATTAATTTCAGCACCGTCCTTTCCTTGCCACAAGGGACGGAGGGATTCGTGGTTTATAGTGATGCGTCCGAACACGGTCTCGGATGTGTATAATGCAGAATGGGAAGGTTATTGCCTATGCTTCATGGCAATTGAGACCTTACGAGGTTAATTATCCGACCCACGACCTGGAACTAGCAGCCATGGTTTTCGCATTGAAGATTTGGCGTCATTACCTTTATGGCGTCACCTGTCAGATATTCACCGATCATAAGAGTTTGAAGTATATATTTACTCAGAACGAGTTAAATATGCGATAGAGGCAGTGGTTGGAACTAATCAAAGATCATGATATCGAGATCCTGTACCACCCGGGTAAGGCAAACATGGTTGCCGATGCCTTGAGTCGTAAGTCCATTCAGGAGCAAATGCCTGCTCATTTAACAGTTCAGAAGGAGCTTCAGCAGGAATTCCTTAGACCCGAGATTGAGGTATGACTTCAGCGAGTGCAAGGGCTACTTTGCATGTTAGAGATTTCATCGCCACTTGAGGAAACAATCAGAGTAAATCAGGGTTCAGACCCATCATTATTACGCATCCAAGAGGATGTGGTTCAGGGGAAAGCCCCTGGATTTGTGGTCCACGAGGATGGGCTTTTGCGATTCAAGAATCGGTTATGCGCACCAGCGGATGATGAGTTGAAAAACTCGATTTTGAGAGAAGCTCATGCTACCCCTTATTTCCATTTATCTGGGGTCCAGCAAGATGTACAAGAACTTGAAACAAAATTACTGGTGGAGTAATATGAAGCAAAAAGTCGCGGAATTTGTTTCGAGATGTTTGACCTGTTAGCAAGTCGAGATAGAACATCAGCGACTGGCAGGTATGCTGAAACCACTCCCTATTCCAGAGTGGAAGTGGGAAGATATTTCTATGGATTTCATCACGAGTTTACCGAGGAGTCGTCGTGGCATGAATATAATTTGGGTAGTTGTGGACCGCTTAATCATCAGCTCATTTCCTTGAGATTAAGGATACGTGGGGTCCCGAGAGACTGGCCCAGTTGTTCATCAAAGAGATAGTGAAACTGCACGGTACTCCTAAAAGTATCGTTTCCGGTCGTGATGGACGATTCGTGTCTCATTTTCGGAAATCAATTCATCGTTCTATGGGAACTCACCTTAATCTCAACACCGTTTTTCATCCTCAGTCCGACAGACAATCAAAGATGACTATTCAGACATTAGAGGACATGTTGAGGGCATGCGTCCTCGATTTGGAAAGACGATTGGGAAGCCCAACTACCGTTGATTGAATTCATGTACAATAATGGTTGGCATGCTTCGTTTAAGATGGCACCTTACGAGGCCTTCTACAGTCATCGTTGTCGATATCCTTTGTGTTGGGACGACTTATCAGAATTAATCGGCACCGAGCCCGATATGCTTATAGACGCCCGTGAGAAGATAGCTTTGATCAGGAGTCATTTCTTGACAGCTCAGAGTAGACAGAAATCATATGCAAATAATCGTCGTCGACCACGAGAGTTCGAGACAGGTGACCACGTGTTGGACAAGGTATCCCTGAGTCGAAGTATTTTCCGATTCGGAAAATGGGGGAAGTTGAGTCCAAGATTCATCGGACCGTTTGAGATTTTGGATCGAGTAGATAGTCTAGCTTATCGATTGGCTTTACCTCCAGCGTTGAGCCGAATTCATAATGTGTTTCACATCTCTCAGTTGTGGAAGTATGTTGCCGACCTGAGTCACATACTTCAATTCAACGAAATCGAGATCACGGATGATCATTCGTATAAGGAGCGTCCTATATGAGTTTTAGAGTGGCGAATCAAACAGTTGAGGAGCAAGACGATTCCTTTGGTCAAGATTCAGTGGTCTAGACACGGAATTGAAGAGGCTACTTGGGAAATCGAGCATAGTATGTGGAAGAGTTATCCCGAGTTGTTTGACCCTTAGTTTCGAGGACGAAACTCTTTTTAAGGGGGGAGTATGTAATACCCAGTTGTAATTTGTTGATGCCCGAAATATTATCCGAAGATAGATATTGCTGGAACGGTCGAGCAACAGCAAATTGCGAGAGCACGTCCGAGGGAATGAAAAAACACAAGATTTGCTGGGTTTGTTAGGCCCGGGCTTGAATGCTCTTGCGAGATATTATTAATACAAATATTCAGGGATACAAGTATTAATGTAATAATGCGATTACAATGAGTGTAAAAGATCCTATTTATCTAGCTCTTGAGCGAAGCTTTGCCTGATTCGTCTCTGCCGACCGTCTTCTGCATAAGAGGTGCTGAGAGAGAAGAATGACCGAGAGATAACTGTTGCCAAGAGTGAGAAAGCCAAGTTGTGAGTTGAACTTGTTAACAAGCAGGCCCTTCCCAAATGCAGGAAGCCTTCTATTTATAGGAGCTGAGAGGCTCTGTTCACTGGCGGGCGATCGCCTTTAAGGCAATATAATAAGGAGCGATCGTCTTTATGTCACATGGGCTGTCTGCCTAAAGCTTGCGGCTGCTGCTGGCGGCGGTACAGTGATCCCGATGAGGAGCCCGGCCGCGTCTGAGTTCTTTGCCACGGCGGTCCCACGGTACACCTTTCGGCGGGCCTGTCGGTTGGTGGAAAGATGCTGACAGGCTATGGTCAACGATCCATGTGCTGCTGCGCCAATTCCGGATCTGCATGCGGGACTCTGTCAGAGCTTCGGCCCTTGCCGACTGGACGATCGATGGATTCGCATGGCATGAGGAGGTCGTCATTCGGTCGGTCACCAGGAGTCGATCGCCAAGTTCCGAGAGACGATCGCCTTAGATGTCGATCGCTCAGCACCGGGACTTGTCCTGGGACTTTCGGCCGGCAGATCTGCCTTGGTTGCTGGGCTCTGGCTCAGTCGCCCGGTCTCTGAGGCGATCGCCTGTTGAGACGTATAAATCTCGACACAACAATTGTCCCCCAGCTTGCTCCGATGTTGGAGACATGGGGTGAGGTGGTTCTTGCTGGCGATCACGTAGGATGAAGTCGGGCAATCCATCGTGCGGATTTTGGTTTCGAACTTGGGCGATCTGGTCGATTGGCTAGCTATCTTCGGTCTTGTACCTGCAATAAACAATTTTGGCTGATCCTTTGTAGAAAGCTGATTGTTTCGTCATTGAGGAATCGTTCACAGAACTGAGCATTCCCACATCACTTCCTATTAGTAGAACGTCATCCACATATAGTACTAAGAATGCAATCTTGCTCCCACTAACCCTCTTGTATACACAAGGTTCTTATTCATTTTGCATGAAGTCAAACTCTTTGATCGCCTCGTCAAAATGAAGGTTCCAACTACGCGACGCTTGCTTCAGTCCATAAATGGAATGCTGAAGCTTGCATACTTTCTGAATATCGACTTCGTACATAAAGCATTTAGGCCTGAGTATGGTAGTGAAGATAAACCTCTTCTATCTTTTTTATAAGCTTGGAAACATGGAGTTGTGGCTTGGATATGAAGATATTGTCTATCCTTGATGTGTTTGATGGTGTTGTTCATGTTCTTGAGGTATGTTATTGAACTCTACATCTTGATTTCGGATTCTTGGTATTGTTATCCGTATTTGATTCGTATGATGGTGATTATAGAGGTGTTGATATGATTCTTAATGTTATGAGAAGTGTATATTGAAGAATATGATAATACATGACTTGGATTATGAGTTGGATGATTATCTACATGTTAAAGGATATCGAATTATGTTGTTTTGATGACTATGAACATGGTTTCGAATCACTTAGTGTTCTTAAAGAACTTCTTGATAAATATAACATAGCAAGATGATGTTATGTTGAATTATCGGTATTTTTAGATATGAAGATGAAATGATCATATCTAAGATGAAGTCGTATTGATTGATGGTTAATTAATGGTATATAACAATGTGAGTATGATGATGAGATTGAATCCGGAAAGATTGTGATTGATCGTCGAATATGGTTTCCTTTACATTCGTATCCGTAATCGTATTATGGTTGTGAATTCGTAATTGTTTGAGTTGGATTGTTCGGTTATATTGATTGTTAAATCATTGGATTTGTTGATCGGTTATATTGATTGTTAATAACGATTATCGGATTTCGGTTCGTATTATGGATATGAGTTCGTGATGGTTTGAGTTATACTATTTGGTTTTGTATATGATCGAGAAATTGTTGAGACATTGAGTTTGATTGATTGGTTATATCGGGAATTGATTATTATCGAATGTGTGTTAATTGATTACTTCAATAGGTTATGATCATTGATCGTTGGTTATAATCGTCGACTAGAAAAGTGTGTTGCGATCGTGTTCGAGAACATTCGTGAATTGCTTTGGTCAGGGTCGAGAAGCTCGTAGACGAAGGCAATGGGATTGGTAGCGGCTTCATCATCGCAAATTATGATTTCAAATGATTATGATGCATAAAAACTTTTATGTGGATTCTTATGAACCTATCACTGTTGGCTTGCCAACCTATGAAATGATCGGATCCTGAACTAGACAAAGGTTGCTGGCTACGGTTAGTGTACACAGTATTCGGTATTGTGAGCTCTTTTCGGAGTGGCTGATCTCGGGGAGTAACTTTCGCGGGTGGTGGCCACCTTCCTCGGCGTAAATTATGGATATGGTGAATCTGATGATATATGCTATGGAATGAAATGATTTAGTAAACATGGGATTTATCCTAAAACTCTCGTGTGTTACTGTTTATATGCATGATGACAAATACGAAAGTATGTTTTATGTTTTGGCAATATGTTCACGAGTACATTATATTCAGCCTTGTATATCTTTTAAAATGTGCAGGTTGAGCAGGGGATGTGATGGAGGGTGTTGAGTGGAAGTCTTTGTTAACGATCAATGTTAAGCCCTGGTTACATATCTTCATATATGTAACCAACCATGTTTTTCCGCTGCAAACACTTTTATGATTTTGCTTCCTAAGTTATGCCGATTGTAATATGCTATGAGGCCTTTTTCTAAACTTCAAGGCTAATATTATAACTATGTATTCTACTTTGGATTCCAAGTCATTCCCACGGGATTCCCCTTCATGATACCTTGATAGGTCATTCGTGGAAATCCACCCATATTCCTTATGAAATGTATGCTTCCCCCTTTCTTCCCCGCTTCTTAATTCCTACCCCGTGTCACGCTCCGGCTGTGCCTTCCATAGGGATAAGGGGCCGTGACAGAATGGTATCAGAGATCTTTGTTCGCTTTGAGTCTATGTTCTTTCAAGCGAAGTTTGGTTCGATTCTCTAAACTGATTTAAGGATCAATTGTCAACTCAACACCCCGTCACGTCATGCTCAACTGAAGAGTAAGGTAAAAGATTTACTAGTCTTTATGATTCAAACTTCTTTTGCTATGAAAATGTGTCTCTTTACGAGCTTTTATGAAATGTTAACTATGAACATATATGGAACGATATATGTATGACGAAGCATGTACCATATGAATTCATATTTTCGATTACGCATGAATTGTTGTTGATGAAGAAACACGAAAGACGAGAACCTAGAAACTTCCTTAGTGTCTTCTATTTAGCGAATGAGAACTTATGCGCCTTAAGTATTTCAGCACGTGTACGAATATGAAGGACGAACAATGACGATGTAATAACGAGGATCGATGATGCAGTGACGTCTCTAACAAATATGACTTACGTACGAGTAATACGAGCATGGTTATTTTTATCGGGATGTCCATTTATGGCGGAACCCGAATAACTTTCATAACATACCCCATCAGAGAGTATATTATTATTTTTATATTAGGTGTTTCTCAGAGTCCAGAGTTCGAGTCGAGAACTTAGGACGAGATTTATATCCTTCTTCTGAGAACCCTTTAGTAGAGTTGTTCTATTATGTTGAGACGTTGATGTATTATACGTATACCTTCTTCATAGTATGGCGACCACGAAGACGACACCGCGTAAGTCAAGGAGGAAAAGGCGTACACCGTGCGACCTTGTGGAGGCTTTCCACAGCACGTATCGAGGCACAGGTGCCACCGTGGGCCAGTGCGGGGCAGACCTTGAGGCGACATGGCGCTTAGCTGCTCCTCATGGTGTCTCAGACTACGAGGGCATTCAGCTCCTTATCAACCTCGTTTCGATCGAGTGGAGGGAGTGGGCTGCTACAGTCTCATGGTACTATATCTTTTTGCGTGAGCCCACTTTAGTACCGTCCGGAGATTTCATGGCCTTTGCTATCCGCATCACCACTCAGTACCTCCAGCACCGTGCACCTCCCCTGGACCTTGCGTGTATCAACCTTATGCTAGGGGAGCTTTGCCGGAGAGGCTAGCTACACCTCTACCGAGCCAGGTGGTTCTTGTTGCACCGTCTCATGCTCAGGATGGGTTAGACATGGAGGCAGGGACATCAGCACCTCGCCGCAGGGACATGAGGACTGAGCCTTTTATTCTTAGGAGGACGTCTCTGCCACACCGACCTATGCCAGTCATCGATCCAGTCCACCCACGACCGATCGCAGACGATGCTCATCTATTTCTCCCGAAGAAGCGTAGAGCCACTGAAGACCCTGTTGCAGTCTCTCCAGCTTTAGACGAGGAGTTAGAAGAAGATCCAGAAGAAGATCCGAAAGAGGATCTAGAGGAGTCCTCCGAAGAGGACAGCTCGACCGCCGAGTCGAGGGCGACTTGAGATAGCTCATGATGGTGCTAGCCATTTATTTTGCGTTTTGTATACGGAACGTCACTTCTTTTGCTTATACGTGTCGTTCCGATGTCTAGCACTTTCTTATTTTATAAACGGCAATGCTATTGGTTAGAGCATCCCGTATTTTGGTATATGTGTAGGCATGTAACCTAGATCAGCTTATATTAATAGTCAGTAAGACCTCGTTGAAGGCAATTGTACTATTATGATGCGTATGATATATTGATATATATTTTGACCCTTCTTGGGCTTTTCTTCTCATGAGTATGATGTTGTTATTTCTGATCTCTCTCTCGACATTACTATGAGAGTTAACTATGCGTATGTGTTGATGCGTTATGATTATGTAGTCGCGAACTCCTTTCTATGATCTAGTATGGCGATAATTATGGACCAATGAGAATGAACTAATGATGATTATATGCGCCACAGAATGCCAGCCAGAAGAGAAGGAAGGAGAGGAGGTCATGAACGCGCCCCTACACCGTCTCCTCCTCCACCCCAACGGGCTATTGAAGAGCTTTTCCTCAAGCGAAATCCCCATACTTTCAATGGGTCAGGAAACCCGAGCGATGCTGAGCTTTGGGTTAGAGCTATGGAACGAATTTTTAACTTCCTAAGGTGTACCAACCAAGAGCGTCTTTCTTGTGTGCTCTTCCAACTCACTGGATCTGCAGACTTCTGGTGGGAAGCGCGCAGGATGATCCTGACGGCTGAGAAACTGGAAAACTACTCTTGGGAGGAATTCAAGGAGGCACTGTATGACAAGTATGTTCCAAAAACCTTCAAGGTCAAGAAGAAAGCTGAGTTCTACAATCTGAAGCAAGGAAGGATGTCAGTGACCGAGTACGATAGAATGTTCTGTGAGTTATCAAGGTATGCTCCAGACCAAGTTGATACGAATGAGAAGATGGCAGGAAAATTTAGATCAGGACTGAGGCATGAGATAGGCATGTCCCTAGCTAGCCATGGAAGGCTGAGCTACACTGAATCGCTGAACAGAGCTCTGGATATTGAGGCACTAATGCCAGAAGAGAAGCGAGCGCCCACAGTTACACCACCACCCACTCAGACAAATTCCCACGAATATAAGGGGAAGTGTAAGTGGGAAGGACGAAACAATGGTGGAAATGGGAACAACCAGGCTAACAGGAAGCCGTGGCAGGGGAATATACCTCATGGACAGCCTCAGGCTCAGGGAGGCAATAATTAGGGACGAGTTGCAAACCCCGTATGTCCCAAGTGTAACAAGCAGCATCATGGTGCCTGTCTGTTGGGCACTGGAAGTTGTTACACGTGTGGTCAGAAAGGCCATATTATTAGGAATTGTTCTAAGCAGCAATAGGGAGAGAGACCAAACCACCAGGGTCAACCCCAGCCACTGAGGGCACTGCAAGGACAGCCGCAACTGCCGCCACCACCGAAGCAGCAGAATCAGAATGCTAGGTTGTATGCCATCAATCAGAAGCAACCCAAGAAGGACAAGGGTAACTTCTTAACCTACCTGTAATTGTTTTGTTTGATACTGGAGCATCGCATTCATTTATTGCTAGAGCATGTGTGGATAATCTTAGTATTATACCGAAACGTGCTAGTCATGTCATGAGAGTATCTTCACCACGAGGAGGAATTTCAACTACCACGCATGTTTGTTCTAATCTGGAATTAGAACTCGGGAACCTTAAAGTGGGAGCAAAATAACTCTTCATGAGATGAGAGAGCCACAAATAGATACTGAACTTTTAGATAAAACTTATTTAAACTCACATAGAGATGTTGAGACCACTTCTTCTATACCAGCTCCACGTAGGTCTATACGTTATCATCGTGAACCTGAGAGATATGGATTTCTCATCACAGATGACAAAAATGTGGAACTCTTGGATCTAGATGAGCCCACAACCTACAATGAAGCAACTACTAGCATTGAATGCGAAAGTTGGCTTGAAGGGATGAAATCCGAAATGCAATCCATGTATGATAAACAAGTATGGACTTTGATTGATCTTCCTGAAGGTTCCAAAGCAATTGGTTGAAAATGGATCTTTACAAGTTTTGGACGTTTAGTTAAACAATCCAATTATATTTTAAAATTATAATTACCCCTCTAAGGTATTACAATTCAACAACAAATGTCTAAAATTATTTAAATAAAAATAAAATATTAATGGAATAACTATCTATTGAATTTATGATTTTTATACTAGGACATGGATTGATAATTTTATTTTTAATGACACATATATTATGTGCACAAGACCACGGTTGACAAGAATGAGATTTGAGAGTCATATTGAATAATTAACAAAATCGGGGAATCAAATGCATTGAATTTATTAGCTACTCAAGACATAAAATTAGTGTAATATCTAGAGAAAATGTGTTATTTTTTTACCTTTATATGATAATGTTGTGTCGAGATTTATACGCCTTGACCGGCGATCGGCTCAGAGACCGGGCGATCTAGCCATAGCCAAGCAGCCAAGGCAGAACTGCCGACCAAAGGTCCCAGGACAAGTCCCGGTGCCGAGCGATCGACATATAAGACGATCGTCTCTTGGTACTTGGCGATCGACTCCTGGTGGCCGACCAGCTGACGACCGCCTTATGTCACTCGAAGCCGATGACCGTCCAGTCGGCAAAGGCCGAACCTCAAAACAGCATCCACGTGCAGTTCCGAGACAAGATCCGCATTTCATGGATCGTTGACCACAGCCTGTCAGCACCTTTCCACCAGCCGACAGACCCGCCGAAAGGTGTCAGTGGGACCACCCGTGACAGCAACTCAGGACGCATGTCGGCTCCTCATTGGACCGCACAGCTGGCTGCCAGCAGCAGCCTTATGGACTTTAGGCAGACAGCCCATGTGACATAAAGACGATCGCCCCATTATTATATTGCACGAAAGGCGATCGGCCGCCAGAAAACAAGGCATCTCAGCCCCTATATATAGAAGGCTGCCTGCACTTGGAAAAGGGTTGCTTCTCAATAAGTTCAACTCATAACTTGGCATTCTTACTCTTGGCAACAGCTATCTCTCGGTTCTTTCTTCTCTCTCAGCATCTCTTATACAGAAGACGATCGGCAGAGAACAAGAACACCAAAGCTTCGCTCAAGAGCTGGATAAATAGGATCTTTTACACTCATTGTATTTAGATTCTTACATTAATACTTGTATCCACGAATATTTGTATTAATAACATCTCGCGAGAGCATTCAAGCCCGGGCCTAATAAACCCGGCAAATCTTGTGTATTTCCATTCCCTCGGACGTGCTTTCGCAATTTGCTATTGCTCGACCATTCCAGCAATATCTATCTTCGGATAATATTTCGGGCAACAACAATTGGCGCTAGAAGGAGGGCATCTAACCCTCATTTTTATTCTTACCGTCTCGAAGGACACTCACTATTCTCCGGGGCATATACCTGAAGAAACACTCACTGTTCTACAGAGAAAGCTTTCAGAATCATGTCTTCCGCCTCTGCATCAAAGAAAGCCGCTGTCCGATCCACCAGATGCCTCCTTTCATCTCAGTCCGAGCCACAGCCGATGTCGGAGGGTAGCCGCCGCGGTCCGAGACTCTCGATCCTGCCCCTGAGGGACGACCCAAGCCTCTCGCTCGATCAGTTCCAAACCGCGGAACAGATCGAGGAGGCCATGGCCATCCTACAGGAGCGACAGAGTGCTCTCGACGCGCCGCCCGCTATAACCCCCTCGGCCATCCGCCGCATGACCTAACGGAAGTTCAAGGCATTACTGACCGAGCGATCGCCAGGAGGCTCCCATTCGCAAGAAGAGGCGCTCGCCATCCGGGGCACCTCTGTTTTCGATCGCCTAGGCAGCGACCCATCTTGGCGACCGGGGCAGTCCAGCCCCAGCCACGAGACGACGGAGCTCGATTCCGTCACCAGGAGTTCAGCATATCCAACTCCCAGAAGGCGGGCCAGCCATCTGGCTCCCCCTCACCAAAGAGCCGAGGTCGGCAGCAGCGGAGTTAGGAGATCGGTACACGATCGCCTCGGCTCCCGCTCCAAAAGCCGATCCATGAGCGACCAAGCTACAGCGATGGCTGCAATGCAACGCCAGCTCGACGACATGAAGGCGCTCCTGGAATCTGGGGTAGGCGCCAAGAGCAAGATCGTCGGGCTGAGCGAGCCGCTCGCGGTCCACATAGAGCTCGCCCCCATGCAGCATAAGATCGCTCCTCCGCAAACACCTCTGTACGAGGGGAGACCAGACCCCGAAACTCACCTGAGCAAGTTCCACATCTACATGACCGGGTGTGGGGAATCAGATGCGACCAGGTGCTGAATGTTCCCTCTGACGCTGGACAACCTTGCCCACAGGTGGTACACCTCATTGCCGCCTCGATCCATCGGTTCCTTTAATCAACTCGGGAATGATTTCACATCGTACTTCGCCACCAAGGTCGCTCGGCCAGAAGGTCCCCATCGCATGATGTAGATCAGGCAAGGGGAAGAAGAGTCTGACTCGGACTACATCGACCGGGTAGACGAGATCGTCCTCAACGGCGATCCCGTAAGCGATGAGATCGCCCTATACTCGGTCCTAGGAGGATTCCATGGTCTTTCGCCTATGTTCAAGCATCTTACGAAGGACCATCCCCCGACTTACGCGATCTTCCGCGCTAAAGCCGCAGACTTCCTGGCCAGACAAAGGTTTCTTCTTAGCCTATGAGCAGCGCGATCGGTGCCCGAACGACGATCTCCAGTCTTCCAGCCCGATCGCCGATATCAAGCAACATCACCGAAACTGGAGGACTCACTCGCCATCTACAGTTCATCATCTAACATGTTGGACTAAGGCACGAGATCGCCTCCCCCGCACAACGTACACCATCGAAGGTCAGCATCTGAGATGACGATTTGAGGTGGAAGAGTGCAGCCATGGTCCAGTTGGTCGATGGAACCGACTGCTTAGGCCATGCAAGGTTCCTTTGGGATGAGATTCCTCACCCTTCGTTTAAATACGAGGGGGGCGTAGTCGAAGGATCCTCCAAGTCAATCAGTGGACACGATCGCCCGCCCTCAAAGGTTCATCATCTAACATGGTGAACCCGGACAATGCGATGCGTCACTACCCCCGTCTCAACGTACACCGTCGAGGGTCGCCATCTTCATGGCGGGCCGAGGTGGAAGCAGAGCTAACAAGCCGCGGAAGTGGAGTTGATTAATCCGACGACGCCCCGTGCAAGGACTCCTCTAGACCAAGACCGCACACCCTTCATTTAAATACGAGGCGAGGCGCAGCCTAACAGAGGACCCTCACAATAAAATGAGTCACGAGACAGACAATGTCGCTCGCGCACTAGACATGGTCATGGAGTCGGTCCATCGAACTCCGCGATTGTGCACGGTTCCTCAACGACCAAACTATCAAGTTTCTACGAGGGATCGGCCAAAATTGTTTTTTGCAAGTACGAGGCCGAAGATAGCTAGCCAATCGACCAGATCACCCGAGTCCGAAACCAAAGTCTGCTCAACGGGTCGCCCGTCTCCATCCTACACGATCGCCAGCAAGAACCACCTCACCCCATGTCTTCAACATCGGAGCAAGCTGGGGGGGCAATAATGTAAGAATCTAAATACAATGAGTGTAAAAGATCCTATTTATCCAGCTCTTGAGCGAAGCTTTGGTGTTCTTGCTCTCTGCCGATCGTCTTCTGTATAAGAGATGCTGAGAGAGAAGAAAGAACCGAGAGATAGCTATTGCCAAGAGTAAGAATGTCAAGTTATGAGTTGAACTTATTGAGAAGCAGCCTTTTTCCAAGTGCAGGCAACCTTCTATATATAGGGGCTGAGATGCCTTGTTTTCTGGCGGGCGATCGCCTTTCGTGCAATATAGTAATGGGGCGATCGTCTTTATGTCACATGAGCTGTCTGCCTAAAGTCCAAGACTGCTGCTGGCAGCCAGCTGTGCGGTCCAATGAGGAGCCGACATGCGTCCTGAGTTGTTGTCATGGGTGGTCCCACTGACACCTTTCGGCGGGTCTGTCGGCTGGTGGAAAGGTGCTGACAGGCTGTGGTCAACGATCCATGAAATGCGGATCTTGTCTCGGAACTGCACGTGGGTGCTGTTTTGAGGTTCGGCCTTTGCCGACTGGACGGTCATCGGCTTCGAGTGACATAAGGCGGTCGTCTCGAAATATTATCCGAAGATAGATATTGCTGGAATAGTCGAGCAACAGATAATTTGTAGATATTTATTTTAAGATACATTAATTTTGCAAGATATAATAAAAAATTTATATGGCCAGATGATTTCTAACATAATATAATGGTTTTTTGTCTTTCTTGGTCATTGTTGCTGAAAAAGTGCTTATTATAAAAATAGAAACCTTAATCCATACCTAGTCTCTGACGCCGCGAATCCATCGCCGCACCACCATCCGAAGTTACTCGGTTACAGGCCACTCCAGTCAACCGCCAGCGGCGCGTTACGCGTCGTCCATATCCTCCACCACCACTGCAAATCTGATCACTATGCCGTCACAATCGTCTCCGGCATCCTTTCATGCACCATTGAACATCTGCCACAAATACAACCGCCGATCTGATTTGTGCAGTTCAAATGCGAATTACTCGTCCGGAAAGCACAATTTCAGCCCGTTGCGCTAATCCAATTTTTTCCAGTCCACTCTGTTGTGTCACGATTTATTCATCCCGACAGGCAATCGACTGTAAGACCGAGCGACCAAGTCAACTCTAGTCAAACTTTGGCTAGCTCGCCTAATCGAATATATCACACCACCATCAGGAACCCAGCGATCGACTCACAAGGCGATCGCCATTTGGCAGCTGGCGACCAACTCTAGTATCCGGCTAAGGACGGTCGACCTACGTCCCGAGCAGGGATGATCGCCCGTCAAAGTCATCAAGGACTGGATCTCAGAACAGCACCCACGTGCAGATCCACAAAAGGCGCCGACCGAAGATCTTCGCTGACAGATGAGATCTTTTGCTGACAGACAAGACCTTTGACCACAGCCTGTCACCTACCTCACCTACCGGCATGCGCGCCGAAAGTTGTCAGTGGGACCACCCGTGACAGCAACTCAGGACGCGTGTAAGCTCCCCATTGGACCGCACAGTTGACTGCCAGCAACTCCTGCAGACTTTAAGGAGACATGCCCACGTGCTAAAAGACGATCGCCCGATTATTATAATGCAGAAAAGGCGATCGCCCGGCACATCCATGTCCTATAAATAGAGAACCTCCTCCTACTGGAAAAAGGTTCCGAATTCATTTTGACTTACGTTCAGAACTCATTCTCTCACATTCCGATACATTCACGGAAATACAGTAGAACATACATATCATCAAGCTCCCGGCTATCTCATCGGAATCCATCTCAGGACTTCTCTCTCCGAATCTCTCGTCCAGAACACGATCGGCAGAAGCAGCAAGTCTCCACTAGACAGATTCCAAGGGATTCATAAGCCCCGGATCCCAAGCAACCAGCTAAATACTCGCCGTGAGAGACCGTAGATCTCTCTCCGCCGCGACTGTTCATCTCATTTGTTACAAGAACTCACAGAGCATCAAATCTGGTTCTTCCGGCAATCTACACGCTCACTAGCTAAGATAACAAGAATCTTTACACTCATTGTAATTGTATTCTTACATTAATACTTGTATCCCCGAATATTGGTATTAATAAGATCTCGCGAGAGCATTCAAGCCCGGGACTAACAACCCCGGCAAATCTTGTGTTATTTATTTTTCTCACGGAAGTGCTCTTGCATTTGTTTGCTATCCCATCCATTCCAGCAATATCTATCTCCGGATAATATTTTGGGTAGCAACAATTGGCGCTAGAAGGAGGGCATCTAACCCTCACATTTTTATTTCTACCGTCCCGAAGAACACTCACTGTTCTCGGGGCATATACTTCAAGTGACACTCACTGCACTTCAAAGAAAACCTTCAGAGTCATGACATCCGCCGGTACATCGAAGAAAGCCGCTCTCCGAACCGCCGGACACCATATCCCGGCTCAATCCGAACCCGATAGCAGCGAGGGGAAGCGCAGCAACGCGAGACTCTCGATCCGCACTCGAGGATGGCCCCAACCTCTCACTCGACCGGTTCCAAACCGAGGAAGATCGAGGAGGCTATGGCCATCCTAGAGGAGCGAAGGAGAGCATGTGCGTCGCCCGCAATAACTCCTCGATCATCCGCCGCATGGGAAAACGGAAATTGGCGGGCTGCGAACGAGCGATCGTCAGAAAGCCCCAATTCGCGAGGAAAGGCTCTCGCACGACCGGACGGATCCATATTCGATCGCTTGGGGCGCGACCCATCCTGGCGACCGGGGCACTCTGTTTCCAACCTCGAAAAGACGGAACCCGAATCCGTCACCAGAAGTTCGGCCTACCCACCTCACAGTCGAACGCAGGTCAGCCATCTGACTCCCGCCCCGATCGCCAGGGGATCAGTACTCAATCGCCTCGGCACCCGCTCCGAGCGCCGAGCCGCGAGCAGCCAGGCCACGGCGATGGCCGCCATACAACGCCAGCTCGACGAGATGAGAGCACTCTTGGACACTGGGTCAAGCTCCAGCAAAAAGATCACCGGGCTGACCGAGCCACTCGCGGTCCACATCGAGCTTGCCCCCATACAACCAACGATCGCTCCTCCCAAAACACCACTGTATGAGGGGAGATCGGACCCCGAAACCCACCTGAGTAAATTCCGAATCTACATGACTGGGTGTGGGGCATCTGATGCAACCAAGTGCCGGATCTTCCCGTTAACATTGGGCGAGCTGGCCCATAGGTGGTACGTCTCACTACCACCACGATCAATCACCTCTTTTAAGAAACTGGCGAATGACTTCACGTCATACTTCGCCAGCAAGGTCGCCAGACCAGAAGGCCCCCACCGCATGATAAAAATCAAGCAGGGGAAGGACGAAACCGACGCAGATTAGATCGACCGGGTAGACGAAATCATCCTCACCGGCGAACCGTCGGTGTGAGCTCGCTCTCTATTCGGTCATGGGGGATTCACGGACACTCTCCCATGTTTAGACATCTCTCCAAGGATATTCCCCCAACTTACGCGATCTTCCGCGCTAAAGCTGCCAACTGTCTGGCCAGGCAAAGGCTACTCACCCTCCGCTTAGGCGAGGAAACGCCACCTCTTGTCCAGAAAATAGCGATCGCCAAAGCAAAGAAGGCGATCGCCAAGACACCGGAGATCTCAAGGCTTTCGAGGACATGGAAGCCCATCTCCTCCATGCGTTCATGAGAACTCGGCACATATTTTCTATGCCATCAAGGGGCACGAAGAGCTCAAAACCCAAAGGCGATAAGGGACCACGGTCACTGGACAACAATCAATATTGTGCCTACCATAAGAGTCCGGCCCACGGCAACAAATGCCGCGACCTCCTCAAACAGCTCTGGAGATTGTTCGAGGAGGGCAAGTTGGACAGTTTATTGGTTTAGCCGAAGCCCCTACCTATCTCTATAGACGATCGTCCGAGTCAAACATAAAACAGGCTGGAAAGCTCATATGAGCCGACCCCTGGATCAGCCTCGGCGACCGTCCCTACATGCTTCAATCAAGAGAAGGAGACCTCGGAATTCTCCTCGATCTCCCTCCTCATTCAAGAAACTGGAGGACTCGATCGCCATCTACAGTTCACCATCTAACATGATGGACTAAGGCACGAGATCGCCTCCCCCGTACAATGTACACCGTCGAAGGTCGGCGTCTGCATGACGATCCAAGGTGGAAGAGTGCAGCCATGGTCCTGGTGGTCGATGGAACCGACTGCTTAGGCCATGCAAGGTCCCTTTGAGCCAAGATCGCCCGCCCTTCGTTTAAATACGAGGCCGTCGTAGTCTGAGGGCCCTCCAAAGTTAATCAGTGGACACGATTGCTCGCCCTCAAAGGTTCATCATCTAACATGGTGAACCCGGACAATGCGACGTGCCACAACCCCCGTCTCAACGTACACCGTCGAGGTTCGCCATCTTCATGGTGGGCCGAGGTGGAAGCAGAGCTAAACAAGCCGCGGGCGTGGAGTTGAATCATCCGACGCTGCCCCGCGCAAGGACTCCTCTAGACCGAGACCGCACGCCCTTCGTTTAAATACGAGGCGAGGCGCAGCCTAACAGAGGACCCTCATAATAAAGTGAGTCACGAGACACTCAATGTCTTCGCGCATCAAGACATGATCAAGGAGTCGGTCCATCGAACTCCGCGATCGTGCACGGCTCCTCAAGACGAACGACCGTCCCCGAGGATTCGACAAAGTTTAAGACCGCTCACTCAACGAATTATTTTCATCCCCTTACTTCCGCTAAGTGAATAAAAACAAGGGGCAATAAGAGTGCGGACTACCTATACGACGATCGTCGCTATTCAACCACACACGGAGATCGTCATTTTTTCAGATGTAGTGCAGCGATCGAGTTTGTTGTAAAAAGTTGTCTTTATGAGTTTATCAATTCATTTGAAACTACCCTCGCAACGATCTCTCCTCACACATTTGTACAAAGTCAAACAAAGACTCAAAAATAACAATCATTCAAGTGATAAGTCAGAAATCCAAACGTTCATTTCATTACTTGAAAAATCAGAGTACACGGTCGCTCGAAGGCCTAAGTGCTACAAAAGAAAGCTACAAAATTACAAGTAAGCAAGCTAAAACATCAAAAATGAAGCGCCTCAGGCCCCTGCCTGGCCTTCGCCATCAGGATTCGGCGCGGTCCCCTCATCTTCCTGCGCGTCGGGATGAGCAAGATTGGCCGGAGACGGATACCAGCTCAAATCCACGCCGATGTCCGCAAGATCCAAGATCGGCAAGGAGAAAGCTGAATGGAGAGGATGCTCCAACGCATACGCCTTGAAGTTATCGGCAAGAGGCCCGACCTCCAAACCTCCCTTCTTAGCCGCTCGGATCGAGTCGGCGAACGCCAAATAATAGGCGAACTCGCTGACATACTCCAAGTTTTGGAAGGGATCGGCCTTGGTCGCCTCAACCTCTCCTTTCAGCTCCGCCATCGCCTGTTGCGACCCCTGGAGCTCGGCCTCCCTCGCGGCAACTTTTTCCCTCGCCTCCGTCAGCTCGCTGGTTAGCCGAGCGATCGTCACCTTTTGGCGATCGGCCTCCTCTTCAGCAACCCTTTGCGCCTGGACGGCATTCTGCATCCGGTCCCGAAATCGGTCAACCGCCAGACGATATTGCTCAGTTTCCTTCTTCTCCAGCTCAAGCTCATGGCTCGCCCGCTTGGCCGCCTCCAGAGAGTCCTTCTCCATCGCCGCGATCTTGTCAGCAAACTCGGCATTCTCTTTCCGAGCCGCCTCGAGATCCGCCTGCAGGCGAATAGTGGAGGGCCGCCCCTCAAACTCCCCGAGCACTGGGATGCCATGGTCGCCGTCTGAAGAGAAAGGGCGAGAACAGCATGCATCGAACTCGCCGATCGCTGTCGAGCGATTGCATCCAGATCAGTCGTCCATGCCTTCGGCAGAGCAGAAGCAGCCTTGCTAACGTATGGAGGAATGTCGCAGGAATGGCGAGGAGATCGGCTCGCTAGGAAATCCACGACCATCGGCGGGCAAGACGGATCTGCGCGACGGATCCTGCATCAAAACAACAAAGTCAATACAACTCCTACGCAGATGCAATTTTCAACACAAAAATGCAATCTACCTCTCAGCCTTCTCGGGATCCCGACCGAAAAACGGTTTCCCTCGAGGGGTCTCAGCATCCGCGATCGCCGTCTCCCGCATAAAAGCCGCAGAGGGCGGCTCACTCTCCGGAGCAACGATGGTGATCGGAGGCGCGACGATCGGAACTTCATCGCCCCGGGCAGGAACCGAAGTTTCTTCCGGTCTCGGCCTCTTGCGATTCGCTCGAAGCCCCTCCTCCGGAACTTCCTCCTCAACCACGACCGGCTCCACGCGAGGCTCCGCCTCCGGAACTATAGGCAACGCAACGAGTGGGGCCCGAGTCGACCTCTTATGGCGAAGACGGCCTAGAACTCCTGGGTTCGACATGGCGATCTCCGTCGGAGGCTCCAAAAAGCGAGGAAAGCGAACCTCTGCAGTTAAGACGATCGATCAACAATCAGATACTGTCCTCAAATAAGGCGATCGCCTAGAAAGTGAAGGCCGCAGAAACTCATACCTGGCACCGCGAGATGTCTCGGAAAACGGAATAGTCGAGCCGACAACCAACGACTCTCCTTATTGATCCGATTGGCGTCAAGGTCGTCGTCCGACAAGCTCCTTATCCGCTCCCAGACAACGAGAAAGTCAAAAGGCAGCTCCTCGATCGCCGGAATGTGAAAACCTGCAAAACCGAAATCAAATTAGATCAGTCCAAAACGCATCCAAACGAAGGGAGAGTCTAAACCCTTACCGGGATTCCTCTCCCGAAATTCAGTGGGGATCTCCAGCTCGCCCGTAGGATTGTCGCTCGCCGAAGCTCTCCACTTGCCGGCGACCCAGAACCACTTCGTCTGATCGCCCCGCATCTTATTCGGGACTCCATGAATCACCCGACCAGATCGGCCTTGAATATGGTAACCGCCGACCAACCCTTTATGTGCCGTCAATTTAAACAAATGGTTCATCTCCAACGGCGATGGGAGGCGGTACAGGCGGTGACCGCCGAAAAGGGTGAGAGTGCAGTTATTTTGGAGCCAGGCGTTCGGCGTCAGCTGAAGTGGCGCCACATTCCAAGCGGCCAACAAATGGGAGACAGCAAAGGATAGAGGGAAGCGCAGCCCGGCCTCCATAATCGCCTCATTCACGGCGACCATACCCATCGGAGGCTGGTCGGCTCGTTCATTCTCCGCCGGCGCGAACATGTCCACATCTGAAGGAACATGGAATCTTGTCCTCCAGACGGCCAGATCTTTCCTAGTCGTCGAACTCCGTATTTGGCCAAGCGACCACAACGATCGCTGCGCAAAGACGGCATCGCGACCGTTTGGGAAGCACATAGGGGTAGGCGGCCGAGTACCCCGAAATCGAATCTCGGAGTAGACCGCCAACTTCTCCATTATATCAAAGGCCTTATAGGCCCGACCGAAAGCGCTATGTTGCTCCCGGTAAGCCACGATCGCCAGATCTCTCTCGATCTGCGATCGTCTCTTCGCACTCGACTCCTTAGCAACATCGGCCTCATTGAACAAAGCCTCGACTTCACCGGGTCGATTCTCGCCCGAATAGCTTCAGCCGCCGTCTCGAGTGGAAGACGGAAGAAGTTTCTCCCGACGATCGATGTCCCGGCGGCAGAACTGGTTCCCGCTCCACATGATGATGAGGTTCCGGCCATTCTCAGAAACAGAAAAGGAGAAAAGGATTTTTCTTACCCTAAAGTGAAATCGAACGACGATCGGCACTAAGATCTTCAGAAAATTCGGCAGCAAGTCCTTCTTTCTCCAAAAAGTACGCGTGAGTATGTAACTGCAGCACCGCCCCCCTTTTATAGGAGAAGGCAGGGACTCGTTTGCAATAAGGGAAAACCTCAGGGGTCGGATCTCAAACGACGCATTAATTGACCCCCTCGAGACCCGCGTACGCGTCTTTTCAAGGACGCGTCAGCCGAGGAGTCATTAATGACCATTAGCATCCTCCAATAGAAGCTCGACACGTGCGCGGAGACTTTTCCACGCCCATTGTTTTTTCCTCATAGCTCGGCCAACCAGTCGTCCGAACCCAGTATATCACCAAAGACGATCGCCAGTTCAGTTAAACACGAAGTCGCTCGTCAAAAGTTCAGCGATCGCCAAGAGAGCCACCTCACCCCACGTTTCCAACGTATGAGCGAGCTGGGGGGCAATTGTTGTGTCACGATTTATTCATCCCGACAGGCGATCGACTGTAAGACCGAGCGACCAAGTCAACTCCAGTCAAACTTTGGCTAGATCGCCTAATCGAAGATATCAGACCACCATCAGGAACCCAGCGATCGACTCACAAGGCGATCGCCATTTGGCAGCTGGCGACCAACTCTAGTATCCGGCTAAGGACGGTCGACCTACGTCCCGAGCAGGGATGATCGCCCGTCAAAGTCATCAAGGACTGGATCTCAGAACAGCACCCACGTGCAGATCCACAAAAGGCGCCGACCGAAGATCTTCGCTGACAGATGAGATCTTTTGCTGACAGACAAGACCTTTGACCACAGCCTGTCACCTACCTCACCTACCGGCATGCGCGCCGAAAGTTGTCAGTGGGACCACCCGTGACAGCAACTCAGGACGCGTGTAAGCTCCCCATTGGACCGCACAGTTGACTGCCAGCAACTCCTGCAGACTTTAAAGAGACATGCCCACGTGCTAAAAGACGATCGCCCGATTATTATAATGCGTAATGTGCGATCGCCTACACATCCATGTCCTATAAATAGAGAACCTCCTCCTACTGGAAAAAGGTTCCGAATTCATTTTGACTTACGTTCAGAACTCATTCTCTCACATTCCGATACATTCACGGAAATACAGTAGAACATACATATCATCAAGCTCCCGGCTATCTCATCGGAATCCATCTCAGGACTTCTCTCTCCGAATCTCTCGTCCAGAACACGATCGGCAGAAGCAGCAAGTCTCCACTAGACAGATTCCAAGGGATTCATAAGCCCCGGAGCCCAAGCAACCAGCTAAATACTCGCCGTGAGAGACCGTAGATCTCTCTCCGTCGCGACTGTTCATCTCCTTTGTTACAAGAACTCACAGAGCATCAAATCTGGTTCTTCCGGCAATCTACACGCTCACTAGCTAAGATAACAAGAATCTTTACACTCATTGTAATTGTATTCTTACATTAATACTTGTATCCCCGAATATTGGTATTAATAAGATCTCGCGAGAGCATTCAAGCCCGGGACTAACAACCCCGACAAATCTTGTGTTATTTATCTTTCTCACGGAAGTGCTCTTGCATTTGTTTGCTATCCCATCCATTCCAGCAATATCTATATCCGGATAATATTTTGGGTAGCAACACACTCCACTGGGTATCGACTTGAGTTGGTATCCTTTTCCGGATAAAGTCATTTATCCTGAGGCCGATGGGGGAGCGCGTGCCGATCCGCCACCTGGGGGCGAAGACCAGCCGGAGGGACCCTGAGAGATTTCTTTGTATTCCTTTGCTTGTAACTTTTTGCTTTTTCTTTGTATTGCCTTCGGGCTTTGTATTGTACGAACTCCTTGATAATGAATAAAATATTCCTTTTTTCGCACCTGTTTCTTTTTATGTACGATCGCTTTTGAATGTTTGCATGCGAATTTTTACAAGTGTGTGTATGATTGCTTCCGATGTCTTGTTCGCCCGACCAATTGTTTGAATGTTGAATGTATTGACATGTTTGGAAATTCTTACTTGTAAATATTGTTGAACAATTCCGATCGTCCTGCGTGTGTTTGAACGAAGCCGATCGGGTATGGTTCCTTCTTTTCCGATCGCATTTAGGATTAGCTCCCCTACTTTGCCCCCTTGTTTTTGTTTACTTATTGTAAGTAAGGGAACAAAAGTAGTATGTCTGATGAGATATCTTTAGTTTTGCCGATTTTGAGGAACCGTGCACGGTCGCGGAGTTCGATGGACCGACCTCCGCAACCGTGTCTTTGTGTGCGAGGGATATTCCCGCGACTCACTTTATTGTGAGGGTCCTTCGTTAGGCTGCGCCCGCCTTGTATTTAATCGAAAGGTGGGCGGTCTTGGTCTGGAGGAGTCCTTGCATGGGGCATCGTCGGTTTATTCGACTCCACGTCCGCGGCTTTGTTAGCACTTTTCTACCTCGGGTCGGCATGTTAGATGGCGACCCTCGACGGTATATGTTGTGAAGGGTTAGAGACGCGCCGCCTTGTTCGGGTACATCATGTTAGATGATGTACCTTGAGGGCGTGCGAACGTGTCCACAGATTAGTTTGGAGGGTCCTTCGTCTACGCCGGCCTCGTATTTAAACGAAGGGCGGGCGATCTCAGCCCAAAGAAACCTTGCATGGGTGAAGTTGCCGGTTCCATCGACCTCCAGGACCATGGCTGCATTGTTTCTACCTCGGATCGCCATGTTTGAATGACGATCCTCGACGGTATGCGATATGCCTGGTGGGGCGATCGCTAGAATAGATGGGATAGGAAGAAATCTCACT
The DNA here is from genome assembly GCA_033398695.1 of Orobanche coerulescens. Taxonomy (NCBI): domain Eukaryota; kingdom Viridiplantae; phylum Streptophyta; class Magnoliopsida; order Lamiales; family Orobanchaceae; genus Orobanche; species Orobanche coerulescens. The sequence continues at coordinate 208,512,573 of CM065803.1, forward strand.
ATATTCTTTGTACATTGGGTAGTTGAAACTGAATACAAAGTTTTCACTGGTAGTACTTCTTCAGATGTACGGCGTTCCAGGGATATTGATCCGGAGTGCCGTCAGGGTGTTCAAGTTCGTAGGCTCCTCTAGTCAGTCATTTAGATATCCTGAAGGGGCCTTCCCAATTTGGGCCAAAAACTCCTGTGTGGGTCTGGATCTTTTTGAGGACGAGATCGCCCACTTGAAACCATCTTTCCTTGACCTTCGAATTAAAGAACTTCTCGGATCTCCTCTTGTGGATTATGTTCTTCATTTCTGAGGTCAGTCGTCATTCTTCGAGCATGTCAAGGTTGATCCGCCGGGCCACATCATTGTCTGTCGTCATCTCTTGTTCGGTTCGATGGCTGAGGACAGCGATCTCTGAGGGGATCACCGCTTCTGTTCCGAAGGCGAGGGCGAATGGGGTTTCGCCGGTTGAATTTCGGGTCGTCGTTCGATAAGACCACAAAACGTCTGGGAGCTCGCTCGCCCATCGTCCTTGCCTGGATTCGAGTCGTGCTTTAATCGTGTGTTTGAGGATTTTGTTTACGGCTTCTACCTGCCCGTTCGTCTGAGGGTGGTAGGGGGCCAAGAAAAACTTTTTGATTCCCCACTTCTCGCAGAATTGCATGACTTCTAAGCCGTAGAACTGCTTTCCATTGTCGGAGATGATGGCCTGGGGCAGACCGAACCGGCATATGATGTTTTTCCAGATGAACTTGATTACCTTCTCTTGGCCGATCTTGTTGAGTGGTTCAGCCTCAGCCCATTTGGTGAAGTAGTCGACCCCTACGATGGCAAACTTACAGCTCCCTGGCGCCGTCGGCAAGGGACCTATAAGGTCGATGCCCCATTGGGCGAAAGGCCATGGGCTGTACATTGAAGTGAGCTGCTCGGGGGAGAGTTTGATGTTTGGTCCCATTACTTGACACCTATGACACGATCTGGCATAGGCGATCGCATCCTTCTGAAGTGACGGCCAGAAAAAACCTTGCCTGGTTGTTTTATGTATGAGAGCTCGTCCGCCAGCATGGTTTCCATAGATCCCATCATGGATTTCAGCTAAAACGATCCGACCTTCCTCCGGTGTAATACACTTGAGGAGGGGAAGGCTGAAAGCTCGCTTGTAAAGCCGGTCGCCCAATAGGGTGTATCTGGTCGCACGGAGCTGGAGTTGGCGAGCTTTGATATGGTCGTCAGGGACCGTTCCGTCCTTTAAGTATTTGATGAACGAAGTCATCCAGTTCTCCGCGGCAATAGCAACTGTGGTAACCAGGTTTCTGTCGATCGCTGGCCTTGCTGATTTTGTGATTTGGATATTAGAGAAATCATCTGCCCCATCTGACGACGCTAGCTTGGATAGGGCATCGGCCTGGGAGTTGTGCTCTCTCGGGACTTGTTCGATTAGCACTTTCTCAAATTTCGTGCACATTTCGGCGACCAATTCTTGGTATTTGACCATCTGTTCGCTGCGCGCCTCATATTCTCCCTTGACTTGGTTCACGACCAAGAGGGAGTCCATGAAGATATGGACGCGACGAACATCTAGGGCAAGGGCTAGATCGAGCCCGCCTACCAAGGCTTCGTATTCGGCTTCATTATTGGTCGCACGAAACCCGAAACACACCACATTTGTGAAACTTTTTCCGTCGGGGCTAATGCGGACAATTCCTGCCCCTGCTCGCGAGTTAGTCGCCGAGCCATCCACGTACAGCTTCCAGGCAGGGCGGCCGATCTGGGTCGGACTGTGAGGGAATGTTAATTCCACCACGAAGTCTGCCAGAGCCTGGCCTTTGATCGCCGTGCGAGGAGTGTATGTGATACCGTATTGGGCGATCTCCAATGACCACTTGAGGAGTCGTCCGTTGGTGTCCGGTCGGTATAGAACTTGCCTTAGAGGGAGAGTTGTCAGAACCTCCACTTGATGTTCGAAGAAGTAGGCCCTTAGCTTGCGAACACTCATGACAAGAGCGTATGCGATCTTCTCCAGAGGTGTATAACGTGTTTCTGCGTCGTGGAGCGCTTGGCTAACGTAGTAGATCGGCAAGTGGGTCTGCCCCTCTGCTCGTACCAAAACAGCACTCAGTGCGACTTCCGAGGCCGCCAGGTAAAGGAATAGTTTCTCGCCGGGGATCGGCTTTGCCAGGATCTGGGGGTTAGATAGATATTCCTTGATTTTGGCGAATGCTACTTGACTCTTCTTCGTACATGCGAACTTCTTGTTTTTTATGGTCGGGAAGAAAGGCTTGCTTTGATCGCCGAGCCGAGAAATGAAACGGTTGAGGGCGGCTATACAACCTGTGAGTCGTTGCACCTGTTTGACATTCCGTGGCTCCTGCATGTCGAGGATCGCATGAATCTTGGTGGGGTTCGCCTCGATCCCCCTTTGGCTCACGATGTGCCCCAGGAATTTTCCGGAGCTCACCCCGAAGTTGCATTTCTTGGGGTTCAGTTTCATGTTGAACTTCTCGAGGATGGCGAACGTCTCAGCGAGGTCGTTGAGGTGGTCTTCCTTCTTGAGGCTTTTGACCACGATGTCGTCAATGTAGACCTCCATGGTTTTGCCGATCTGATTGGCGAACATCCCGTTGACTAACCGCTGGTAGGTTGCCCCTGCGTTCTTCGAGCCGAACGGCATTCGGACCCAAAAGTATATGTCTTTTTCCGTGTGGAAAGATGTGTGTTTTATGTCTTTCTCCGCCATTGGGATTTGATGGTATCCGGCGAAGGCATCCATGAACGACATCATTTCGCAACCTGCTGTACTATCAACCAAGTGATCAATATGAGGCATCGGAAAGTGGTCTTTTGGGCATGCCGCGTTGAGGTCGGTGAAGTCGATGCATAACCTCCAGGAGCTGTTCGGCTTTTTGACGAGCACGGCATTGGCGACCCACTGCGGTTCGTCTGTTGCTACCCCAATTAGTTTGTTATCGAGTAGCTTTTTGACTTCTACATCGAGTGCTGCGTACTTATCAGGACCAAATTTCCTACGTTTCTGGTGAACAGGCTTCCTCGTCGGGTCGATCTTTAGATAGTGGCAAGCGTGTTGAGGACTTATGCCAACCATATCTTGATGCGACCAGGCAAAGACTCCAATGTTCTTACGTAATAAATTGATCAGATCCTCCTTTAATTCGAGGTCGACGCTTGTGCCGATCTCTACTTCCCGCTCCGGGCGAGCCGGATCTATCGTTACACTCTCTAACTCTTCAATGGGGACGGTCGCTTCTCGTTTGGAATGATTTCCGGACTCGATCCTTGGGTCGATGTCGAGGCTTGGCTCAAAACCGATCCTTGGCTCGATGTCGTCTGTTAATCATCGTGAGACGGTGACCTCTGAGTCAGCTTGATACAATGTGTTTGGCTCGTCGATCTCCATCGGTCGATTGTCGATCGTTTCAATGTTACACACAGCATGAGCAGTATTGAAAGAAGTTACGACACAGGAGTAGTTCAAACACTTCTTAGCCATTAATTGGTCTCCTTTTACAGTGCCGACCGTCCCATCGACAGTGGGGAATTTGATACAGTAAAAGAAAGAAGAGGCGACCGCCTCGAAGGTTTCTAGAAATGGACGACCTAGGAACCCATTATAGATGCTGGGCCTATCTATGATTACAAAGTTTAGGTTCCTAGTAATCCTAACCTTGGGATCGTAGCAACATGATAGCTCGACAGAGAGCTTGATCCTTCCATAGGCTTGGACTGTGCTATCGCCGAATCCTTGGAGTACGTTGCCGAATGGCTTGATGAACTTGGTTAAGTTGTCGAGCTGGTTAAGAGCAGATTTGAATATGATATTGCAAAAGCTCCCATTGTCAACCAGCACGCGGTTGACCATCTTCCCAAGGATACATGTAGAGATCACCAGTGCATCCTCTTTGGGGCACTGCACCCCCTCCCTATCCTTGTTGGAGAAATTGATGAACGCGTCTTTGGAGATGGTCGGCTCCGGTGGGACCACGACATGGACCCCGGCGAATGCCCTCAGTTCGGCCTTCCTCTTTCTGTTCAACGGAGTGGAAACCGGGGAAAGGCCTCCGAGGTTTCTGCCTCCTGCCTAAAGCATATTAATCCGACCGCCAGGGTTGATCGGAGGGATCGATTCATCGGAGTACTCCGGCTCGTTTTGCTCTATCCTTGCGACTGGATTGGGAGGGATCTCATCGCTTTGTCGGCGCTCGCGCCCTCCGGCCCTCTCTGATCGGGGCTCTGGCCTGGTGACCAAGTTATCCAATTTGCCCTCCTCAAACAATCTCCAGAGTTGTCTGAGGAGGTCGCGGCATTGGCTGGTGTTGTGTCCGGGACTTTTGTGGTAGGCACAAAATTTGCTGCGGTCTAGGTGACCGTTGTCCCTTATCGGCTTTGGTTTGTTGAGCCATTCACGCCCCTTGATGGCATTAAAGATGTGGGCCGGAGATAAGTTGAGGTTGCGGAGGAGGTGAACCTCCACATCCTCGGAGGCTTTGAACTTACCAGGCGGCTTTGCGACCGCCTTTCTGGGCTTAGCGACTGCCTTCTTCTGAATCTGGGCCGGCGCCTTCCCTTTTCCGGCAGATCCCTCGCCTAAGCGGAGGGTGAGCATCCTCTGCCTAGCCAGGAAATCGGCGGCCCTGACGCGGAAGATCGGGTAGGTCGGGGGGATGTCCTTCGTAAGATGCCTGAACATGGGTGAGTGGCCATGGAATCCCCCTAGGGCCGAGAAGAGAGTGAGCTCGTCGCTAATGGGCTCGCCGGTGAGGACTATTTCATCCACCCGGTCTATGTAGTCTTCGGCGGGCTCGTCCTTCCCCTGCCTGATCTTCATCATGCGGTGGGAGCCTTCTGGCCGAGCGACTTTGGCAGTGAAATGCGATGTGAAGTCGTTCGCCAGCTTCTCAAAGCAATTGATTGAGCGAGGTGGTAGTGAGATGTGCCACCTGTGGGCGAGGTCTCCCAATGTCAGTGGGCGACATTTCGTCGCGTCCGATGCTCCACATCCGGTCATGTAAATCCGGAATTTGCTCAAATGGGTCTCTAGATCTGATCTCCCCTCATATAGAGGTGTTTGAGGGGGAGCGATCGTTGGTTGAACTGGGGCGAGCTCGATCTGGACCGCGAGTGGTTCACTCGGTCCAGAGATCGATCTCCTGGCGCCTGCCCCAGTTTCTAGGAGCGCCTTCATTTCGTCGAGCTGGCGCTGCATTGCGGCCATCGCCGTAGCCTGACTGCTCGCTGATTGGCTACCCGAGCGTGAGCCAAGGCGATCGTGCACTGATCCCCTGGCCCCATGGTGGATGATGAGTTCTCTTCCAGTGGGCTCATTTCTTGGGCGAGTGGGCCCTCGCTGACCGGCTTGTATTCTGGGAGTCGGATATGCCGAACTCCTGGTAACGGATTCGGACTCCGATGTCTCCCGACAGGGGCCCGAATGCCCGGGTCGCCATGAGGGATCACTCCCTAGGCGGCTGAAGACGGAATCATCTCGCCTGACAAGAGCCTTCTCCTGTGGCTCGGGGCTTTCTGTCGATTTCTCAACATAAATTCCCTTGAGCTTCCGCTTGCCTGCCCGGTGGATGGTTGACGGAGTGATGGTGGGCGAGTCGCATGCCCTCCGTCGCTCCCTGAGGATGGCTATAGCCTCCTCAATCTATTCCGCGGTCTGGAACTGATCGAGTGAGAGGCTAGGACCGTCCCTCGGGGGCGGGAGTGAGAGCCTAGCGTCGCCGCGGTCACCTTTCGCCGTGGGCTGAGATTAGGTCCGGGCCGGAATGAGATTTCCGGCAGATCGTAGGGTTGCTCTCTTGGAGGCCGTGGCAGATGTCATGTTTCTGAAGGCTTTCTCTGAAGAACAATGAGTGTTTCTTCAAGTATATGTCCGGAGAACAGTGAGTATTCTTCGAGATGGTAGGAATAAAAATGAAGGTTAGATGCCCTCCTTCTAGCGCCAATTGTTGTTACCCAAAATATTATCCAGAGATAGTATTGCTGGAATGATCGAGTAACAAACAAATGCGAGAACACTTCCGTTAGAAAATAAATAACACAAGATTTGCCGGGATTGTTAATCCCAGGCTTGAATGCTCTCGCGAGATGTTATTAATAAGTATACTGTTGGGTACAAATATTAATGTTAGAATCTATTACAATGAGTGTAAAGATTTCTACTTATCTAAGTTGTAGAGCGTGTAGATTGCCGGAAGAACCAGATATGAAGCTCTGTGAGTTCTTGCTATTGATGTTCAGTGTATGAGAATGTATCTCTCTTTCTGTATATCTTTCACTGTAATCACAATGATCTGATCCTCTCGCTGCCGTGTTATGAGCCTCCTATTTATAGGAGACAAGATTGTTGGGACCTCTTCGGCGATCGTGGACGACCGCCGTTTTCTATATTATAATAAGATGGCCGATCGTCCCGTCACGTGGGGCTGTTCCCTTAAAGTCTGGGGCTGCTGCTGGCGGCCAGCTATGTGAGCCAATGGGAAGCCTGCACACGTTTTGAGTCGCTGTCTGGGGAGGACCCACTTTGTACCTTTCGGCGGCCCTGTCGGTAGGTGAGGTAAGTGACAGGTTGGGATCAAAGGTCTTATCTGTCGGCGCCTTTTGTGGATCTGCACGTGGGTCACCGTCCAAGATTCGGTCTCCGACGACTTTGACAGATGTTGGATTTATACGTGGCACGAGGCGATCGTCTCTGGTTGGACATCATAGACGATCGCTAGATACAAAAAGACGATCGCCGGATACCAAAAGACGATCGCCGTGGGTGCCGACTGCTGGGTGTTTGCCCAGAGTATGTCTTCTATGGTTGACTCTCAGATCATTATGCCGATCGCCATCGAGGCGTATAAATCGCCGTACAACACCAGTGCCTATATACTGAGGACTATCATCAGGTTGCGGAGCCAGTCCACAAAGTTAGGGCCAATTAAGGTGTTCTTTTCGAGTAGTATAGCGAGTGGGTTCATTGTCATATTGAGAGTTATGTTTGTCTGCATTAAGTACGGCAGATTTATTAGTGATTCGTTCAATTATAATCTGAGTATAGAATTAAGGTTTTTTCTATTCTTTTACCCAGCTCCCACTATTTTTATCGGAATAACATACTCCCATGTGTAAGCCGGAAGTATTGTTCGTATTACTTCATAGTGGTGATCGAGTTCTTTATAAATTTTAATAGAGGGCAACCGAACAGGTTTCTAGCCTATTAATTTTCATAAAATGGCCTAATGGATGATTCGAACTTCTTTTTTCCCTTGTTCACTCCCCTCAACCTATACGATTTCTATGGTTCGTGAACAAGTTAAGTTTATACCATCGACGCAAATCAGTTTCACAATTGAATCTTATCCAGCAACCGAACAGGTTTCTAGGGTTAAAATTTGCTCCAACCGAAGGCGTCCAATGCGCTCCCAGTAATTTATCCATCCTCCCCGAACGACTACCCCAATAAATCGGAAGCATAACACATCCGGTTTGGATTTCAATTTTCGAAAGCTCGATGGAGGGAAGGAAAACCTTGAAACCTTTTAAACTTTAAAAATTTGTTGTGGGAGAATTTTCGCGATTAATGTTACACTTTGCACATTAATTCATTTAAGCGCGTTTGTGCATTCATACCATATGAATAATCATTCACAACCTAGTTGCTACCAACATGTAGTTCATAGACCGTTCCTAGAATCAAAAACTCCGTAATCTAATTACAAGTCTTCGGTCTTGAATCTTCGTCTTCTCAAACGGATCTTCCTCCGGTCTTCGTCCTTACATATAAATTTTACATTTGAAAAATTGCATCCTATACAAATTCTTCTAGTAAAATAAATAGGCTCAAAACGGCTTTTACAACCCAATCGAATAAAACGAAACGATTCAAAACTAGGTCCATGAACCACATCACCATTTAAAAATAATGCATCAAACACATTAAATAAATTGCATTCATAATTAATCTAAATACTGATCCAATCAATATAAATTAATCCATCCAAACGAATTAATCAAATTAATTCAAACAACCGTTAATTTTAACTTGTTCCGGACGAAAAAATATTCCATTAAATTAATTCCCCTAAGAATAAAATTACCATAATTATATCTTAGTCAAATTAAATCCAATTAATTTGTGAAAAATTAATTATCGAAAGAAATATAAAAATAGAGTCGAAAAACACGGCCGGGCCAAGCCCGGCCAGCGGCCCAAGATTGGCCGAGCATGGCGGCACAGTCCGCATCGCGGTCACAGGCTGCACCGCATGGCGGTGCAGGTAGCTCAAGCCGGTCCGTTTACATTTTCGCGTTTTTCCACCCCGATTCCAAAAATAATATTTTTCTAATCTTTATATTACACATTTAAATCGGTATTTCAAAAGAAAAATAGATTTATATTATAACATAAAATCATGAAAAATTAATTTTAGATGAACAACAGAAAATCAACGATTAATACGATTATGATTCCAAATCATAAGAACATACAATCAAGCATTCCAAATGCTAAATATCGTATATACGATCACAAGACCGACGCTCCGATACCATTGTTGGGATTCGGTGCCTAAAACTAAGGCGTAGCGAAAGCAACATACACATCTAATTTGATCTGAATCCCTTAAGAGGATCGATCAAGCTACGTATATACAAATATTTAAACGAAACAAAGGAAGATTTGAAATCATACCCTCGTAGTCCATTGATTAGAGGGTGTACTCCACGTATGAGATTCCCCAAGCTTTAGGTGATCTTCCCACAAATCCGATTCGTCAAGCTCTTGAATGATCCAACGCTGAAAGCACCGCGTCTCTACTTGCCACGCGATGGAGAAACGATCGGAATGACAATCACCTAATTAACCTCTAAGGTTACAGCTAGAATCGGATGATGAAGCTCTTTGATTTGATGAATATACTCCAAGTATGTTTATCAAAATTTCTTTCAATATTTTCTCTCAATTTTTCTCTAAGAAAAATGAAGAAGAAGTGATGAAGAAGATGAAGATGAGTGTTGAACTCAAAGTCTCTCTCTCTCTCTCTCTCTCTCTCTCTCAATGTGTATGATACGTATGTTCCAATACAAGTGAGGTGAGGATACTTTTATCCTTGTCTTCAAATGATTCATCTCACATGACAAATCAAGACATCCCATTCTTAATTCATCACAAGATGTCATGTCCCCCATGATTAGGCCTGTCGAACGGTTCGGTTCCGGTTAACCGGAACCATTTTAGCCTAAAAAAAGTGGAACCGTAAACCGGACTATTTTACACTTTCGGTTAACCGGAACCGCACCGAATTAATTCGGTTCTGGTTCGGGTAACCCGTAAAAACTGTTTTTTTTTTTAATTTTATGTTGCCTGCAGCAACACCTACAGCACAGCATACGGCGTGGATACAGCAAGCAATAAAAACTCCTGGGCTGCGGACGGAGCTGACGGGAGGAAGAGACGGTGCTGCGGAGTGCGGACGACTGACGTGGTGGAGCGGATGCCGGAGACGACCACGGAAAACTGAACCGAGAGGGATTGGGAGCCGCGGCGACGACGTGGAGCGGTGGAGCGGGCACGGGCACGGCGGCGCGGGTGGAAGACTGAGAGAGAGGAGGAGGGTTACGGGGAGACGGGAGATGGGGAGAGAGAGTCTGGGCTGGGCTGTGGCAGACGATTAGGGTAGTAAAAAATAATTAGCAAAATTGTATACTACAAGGGACTGGGCTTTTGTTCAAAAAAAAGGGACTGGGCTGGGCCGTAAAAAAAATAGTAAAATTATTATTTAATAAATAATAAGTAATAAATAATAGTTATTAATTTTGTACGGTTCTGGGTTCCGAACCGATCGGTTCTCGGTTAAACTGAAAGCATTTTATCCATGAAATTCCTAACCGAAAACCGAACCGAGAACCGAGAACCATTTAGACAGCCCTACCCATGATAAAACATATCAAGATATTATATCATTAAGTATTCCACCACATTAGGTGGAAAACATGGGGGGGGGGCTACTTGAAGATGTAAGGGAGTTCGGTTCGTTTCTGACTCCCGTGAGTCAAAACAGATAAACTCCAATTCCTTTCCGATGTATTTATATCAACAAATTAATCCAATTAATTAATTATATTAAATACAAAATAACATAACTAATTTCTCTAAGAAATAATTATATTCATGAATTAAATTAATCACCCAATAATATATTTAATCCATTAGGCCATAAATTAATTTATCCAATAAATCAATTTAGACATCCAATGTCCCAATAAATTAGATATCCAATATCTAATATTTATAAAAAGAGAATAAGCTCGATTCATTCCGTCGTCAATCCTATTGCGCGACTCGGTAGGTCCGTCTCAGTTAGCAATGGGAGGAACCAAAGAGTAGTAGCACCACCTAGCCAGCCTGGCGGCCTACACTGTACCCTAACTGAGAACGAATGATTTGGGATCATTCAAGAACCATTATGTCGTGAATACCAGTATACGTATAAACCCTTCTTTCAAATGTCCCGATCAAGTTATAGGGTCACGGTCAGTCAAACCCTATCTGTACTTGATGCTATGCATGAGTTAATGCAAATCGAGATCACTGAGCTCTCGTGTATCCAATACAACTAGGTCCAATGCTTTGGCCAAAGACTTATGATCTCATCTGCCAATAACCGCATAAGATATATAACCCGTTCACTAATAGGAGAAAGAATTCTATCTTGGCATTCAGTAGGACCTGCTACTTGCCCGTCAAGATGCATGTCGAGGTTGACCCCCACCTTCCAGTTTTCTGGGTCAAACTACTCTAATGAAAATCTTAACGTCACAGCCTTTCGATTCTGTTATTGACTGTCCCGGAGTGAAATCCGTGTGACGAATCGAGGGTGAGTCGGTTCGAGTATACTAATCTAATTAGCATACCTATAACGTGTGCTCCCACTAACCATTAGTGTTCGACATGCACTCTCCAAGTCAAAGAATACGTCATACAAGTCTTCACATAAACTTAACGCCCAATCAAGTTTCATCGACTTGCGAACAATTAAGTATTTGAGCGATTAACATTTCCAGTGCCAATCCCCTTATCCAATAAGGAGTGGAATATTTTGCTCTCAAATACACGAACTAGTTTCTATATATATATTTACGAGTCAGGAATATCAGTGACTACCAGTAAATAAAGAAACATACAATCGTCTTCTGATAATGTTTTTCATAATAATAAGTACAATGCCCTCACTCAACATCCTCTGAGTGGCATTCGAGGGCATACTCCTAACAGCGAATACGTACACGCAACCTAACTAAAGTCATGTTTATATGTATTTTTGCTGCATTTTATCCGTTACACAAGAATATACCTATTTCATATTTAGAAAATATTTGTTATATTTTTATTTTACTTTTTCAATTTATTTACAATAATATCAAAGATGACCGAAACATTTTATCCTTTAATTAAATTAACAATAATAATTAACATACCCGACAATAAAAAATAGAACATTTCTCCACTCAAAACTCCTATTACCTAACTTTTATTAATATTACGCATTCAGACCCATGCGATGCACACGGGCTGTATCTAATTATTCATTGCGTAATGTTTGTGTAAATTGTTGAAGTGTAAGTAAGATAGTACATCTGAGATGTGCCGCGTAATGTTTAGCTAAATAGTTATAAAATACGTTGAGTTAAATGAAGCTTAAATGCATACGGCTCTATCAAAATAAGGTTTAACAAAAAAATTGGCATTCTACAACTTGGTAACTGAATGCTTTTGTAAAAATAGTGCTAAGAGTTTTGGCAGCTTTCTTGCCTCAAATTAGGATAAAGAGTAAGGAAATTACGGTTAACTTACATTAGGACATGTGAATACTGTTGAAAGCATTAATTTTATTGCTTCAAGACATTCTTGTCCCGAGGTTTTTTTGGTATGACCGGTTTCGGTTGATTGGGCATAGGTGTCATTAATTATTCGGCTGCTTAGTCTTACTATTTGCTTCTAGTTTTTCTAGCCTATAATCCGGTATAATCACTAAAAACTTAAAATAAAGGGAAAGAGGAGGGAAAATGACATGTGTACTATCTCCTTTTAGTGCTTGACCTGCTTTCAAAAGATTTTGCCATTTATCCTGTAGAAACAAATCAATACAACAAATGGGAAAAAAATTACCCGTCATAGGAAATGTTATATTCTTTAAAAGATACGACATAATGACATATTAGAATATGTAATGTACCTTCAAGGCAACAGATGTTCGATGAACTGATGATGCGGAAAGCAATTTCTTTATATGAGTCCATTTCCCTACCCCGAAATGAGCAGCACCATCAATCAACTTCTTCACTCTTTGAATGGTATTCAGCTTGAAAAGGGTATATAGTGGATACTTTTCATTAGTTGCGAGCAATTTGATGTCATCTGGGAGCATTCCTTTATTCTCTTGAATCTGTGGCGTTTCACTATCATCATAAAAAAAATTGATGCATAGTAACCCATAATCTTATAATCTATGGTGAGATCGTGATCTTCTGACTATTGTCGCTTTTTGCCGCTTATATTCATTTTCCAGTGTTTGGTTACAGTGAAAATGGTTATAAATGTATGATTATTTAATAATCAAATAATCAATTTAAAAGTAGCTGAAACAAATGTGAGTTAACTTACCTGATTAATTTAGGGGTTATTTTATATGTAGATACATAAATAATCGACAGTTCCAAGAGAATGAAATAGTCTCCTACAACCCGTTTTATTACAGTTAATAAACAGATTCAGATTATTCAATCTTATATAATCACTTCAAAAACGCAATGCCAAACACTGATGCGAAAATATAAAATCATATACTAGTTGAAATAGCAAGTTGCAATTATAATGACATTGACGAATTAAAAGTGAACCAACCTCATGCTCAATGGCTTCACCAATATGAAGATCAGTCTAAACGACTTTAGCGTCACCTTGGCCACCACCTATTCGCAGGCAACTAATCAAATTGTGGCGCATACGCTCCTCTATTCTTCCCTTTCTTACACAAATCCTGCCCACTGTAATATCCGCATTTTCTTTTCCCGGTATTTTCAATTTTCGGTGTATTTCTCATTTTTAGCAACCCTCGTGTAACCATATTAATTTTTGAGAATATTTGTTTCGAGACTTTTTGTCATCCAGTTCTACGTTTATTGGTTCTTCCGTCGCTTATTGATCTGATTCTCGTAATTGTCGTTCGGAACTGCCGTTTTGGGGTTGTCGTGGATCCATTCTATGTTATTATGCATTTTGAGATGTTCTGTTTGATGTTTCATTCATGTTCTGGTGTTTTGGGCCATTAATATTCCGTGCCTAGCGCGCGCTAATCTTTATGTATAACGCACGCTCGGGATTTCTTAGTAGCGCACGCTACGTTTGCTTTGTAGCGCGCGCTAGCGAGCTGAGCCCTGGGAGTGGCAGTGGACCTATTTCTGATCCCAGTCCTCTGGACTAATGGTTTAGCGCACGCTACGTTGTCTAGTGCACGTTATTTGTCGAAGGCTAGCGCGCACTAGGTATCCGTTAACGCGCGCTAACGTGACTGTCCAGTACTGGGCAGTTTGTTCCAGACTCGTTCAGGTGCCCAGGTAGCGCATGCTATAGCTCGATAGCGCGCACTACCGAGTCGTTGTTAGAGGACGCTAGATAGTAGTAGTGCACGCTAATGGTCCAGGACAGTGAGTTCTGGACTGTAATATAACTGGGTAGCGCACGCTAACACTTAGCCGTTAGCGCGCGCTAAGCCGTGTGGCTATAAATACCCAGGAGTTGACTTTGGACGGATCTATTTCTCATTTCACCTCCTTCCCCACAGCTTTGGCGATTTTGGGCGATTTCTTGGCGATTTCTTCCTCCAATCATCTCAACCATCATCTTCTTTGAGTTCTTGGTGTATAATAACAACATCAACACGAATCTTTCATCCTAATCCAAGGTAAATCTTCTAAGAACCCTACTTTTGGGTAAATTGGGGGTTTTCAGGTTTTTCTTCGATTCGTTCCGTGTGGTTAATTAATTCATGTTGAATATGATTAATCTTGTTAGTATTCTTGTTTTCCCTACGGATTCATGGTATATTTCGTGGTTGTTGCGTATTCGAGAGGGTTTGGTTGTGGTCCACCCTCGTTGTTTTTATATGAATATACATGAACCGTAGATGGGTTTTTGGGTGTATTCCATTTCCATATTCGTTTAGAGTTGGTTGTGATTATGTTCTTCGAATCGTTAGGTTCGGTTCCGTTGGTTCCTAGCATTCGTCGGTGCTTTTCCTTTCCATTTGTTGCGTCGTCAATTATTCAAGGCAAGTATTTTTGGAAACCTTTATGCTTAACGTGAAATGGTAATGTATATTGTGTGTGATTTGCTAAACTCGGGAGGGTCTGACGGGACCGCGGAGGGAATCCAATGGTATTAGCCCTGATTCATGAGTTTGTTTAGCTAGCCAGCTCGGGAGGGTCCTTAGAGGCCTAGAGTGGGATTTGTGGCTTCGTCCCGGTCCTAGGCGATGCATGTGCGTGATTTGTTTTATGATATAGCGAGCTCGGGAGGGTCCTTAGAGACCTCGAGTGGGATTTGTGGCTTCGTCCCGGTCTAGGCAAATGTGATTGACTGTTTGTTTCCGGAAAAGACATGTCTGGTTTTGGTTTTGAAATGATTTGGTGCATTGTACTATGAAACGTGTAAGCGAATGGTTTATCTTGATTACTTGTACTAGCGTAATTGCTAACCCCTTTGGGGACCCATTTTGGGGAAATTCTTGTTATGGATTTCAGGCTATGTTCTGCCGGACGAGCGGGCGCTGGGACAGTACGAGGATGTTGGCCAGGGTCATTGACATATGGATTCGAGTCTTCTTATTTCTCTTGCCCCTTTCGATATGGTTGTTTCCCATATTTAGAAACTTATAGATTGTACTCGCGAGTACTTAGGCTTTTCACTCCGAACTTCGTTTTGTATTAACTAAAGTTGCTATGTTGTCGGTTAATGTTTATTACGCCGGTTGCTCCGGGCGTATTATTATATGTTGTATTATTTAACTGTGTGTCCTCACTAACTGAGATGGTTAGTCGGGTGGTGTTTTCTTGTTTTAGCCTGGTGGGTCCCATGTAGGGGTCCACGACGCTGTAATATACTTCGAATATGTCGGGGATGTTACAGAAAATGGTATCAAAGCAAGGTTTATGGATACCTAGGCTTGTGGGTTATTTGGGTCTAGTTGTGTTTTGTCTTGCACATTGTCACACCGTTGCCAGCATCTCAGTACTTCCAGTGTTCGTAAGTTTTCCTTACTCGACTCTTTGTTTTCTCGTACCATATTTCTATTTCTTGAACTATGTTTATTTTCCCTCTTTTACTTATCATCGAGTTGCTTTTTGCCACCTCTTAACACCAGCATGGATGCTGGAAGGGGTCGTGGTCGTGGTCGTGGCCGTGGATGCGGCCAGGGACGTGGGGCGGCCACGACGCATTCTTCGGGAGCCGGCAGTACCGGTGACCATCATAGCCATGATTCTTCTCAAGATGGCGCCGACCTTGGTATTGCGACTGTCATGCAGCAAATGGAGAACCAGATGGCAGCTATAGCTCAGGTGGTTCAGAACCCGAATCCGGCCCATGCTAATCGGGGCGGAGCAGACCGTTGGCTTCAAGATGTCATCAAGATGCATCCTCCTCGGTTTTTGGGAGCATCAGACCCGATCGGCAGGGAAGGGTGGATCAAGGAAATATCTAAAGTCTTCGTTGCCACCAACTGTCCTAAGGATCGTAAGGTCCCTATTGCCCAGTACTTTCTCACTGGGGACGCTACTGACTGGTGAGAGGCTGTTGGGCCTAAGGACCACGTTGCTTCATGGGTGGAGTTCAAGGACCTAATGGAGATCGAGTATTGCCCGTGGCCGGTAAGACAGGCTCGAGTCCATGCCTTCTATGATGCTCAACCGTGGGACATTCCTGTCTCTCAAGCTATTGCCGATTTCAACAAGGAGTTGGGCTACGTGAAGACCCAAGTTGTCGAGGAGAACGACAAAAAATTTCACTTTTCCAGGAGAATGAAACTGTCAATTCGGGACTATATGTCTGGGCTCGTCTGCACTACTTTGAAGGATTATCATAGTAGGGCTCCTGCGTACGATATGTCGGTGACGGCTAGTGAAGCGGCTCGTGAGAGCAAGAAGCTGAAGTCCGTTGTAAAATTTCTGGTCCCAAGGGTGGAGGCCAGTAGAAACCTCAGTCTGCAAATGTTCCTGTGGGCGGTTCGGCTTATTTTTCTGGGAGTTCTCGAGGTGCTGCCAGAACCTCCGTTCGTGATCCCACATGCTTTAATTGTGGCCAGTCGGGCCATATGAACCGGCAGTGTCCTCGTCAGAAATTGACTTGTCATACTTGTGGTCAGTCGGGCCACAAGGCTCTCTTTTGTGAACAATTCAGACAGATTCGCGAGATCTGTGATTCTTTTCCAGAACCTAGAGAGCCGAGTGTGAACCAGGGCTCGTTTGCTCCGCAGTCTCCGCCGAGTGCCAGCCGAGGTAGAGGTCGGGGGTTAGCCCGCTAGAGGAGAAGCTTCCAGTGTCGTCTCCGCCCAAACGCGTATCTACGAGATGAGGAGGGCCGATGATCCAGCGGCCACTGTGGCGACAGGTACCGTTCATATCCATTCTCATCCTGTCAGTGTGCTTTTTGATTCTGGTGCTACACATTCGTTCATATCGCTGGAGTGTGTGCGCCGTTTGAGTCTCGAATGTTTGTCGCCTTGCGAGTCTTTCATCTTTAAACTTCCAAGCGGTGATAGGATCGCTGGCGATCGAGAGGTCCGAGACTGTTCTGTGTTTATTTATGAGAGGGCTTGGCTCTCTAATCTTATTGTCGTTAATATTGAGGGTGAGGATTTGATTCTCGGGGATGATTGGCTCGAGCGGCATGGCGCAATCATGAACTACCGCACGAGAATCATCACTATGCTAGCCAATGACGTCACCGAGCACTCTTTCGCGGGGAGAAAGAGGGGGAACCAGAAGTTCGTTATTAACGCCTTGAAGGCGATGAGACTCCTGCGAAAGGGGTGTACCGGTTATTGGTGCTATGCCTTGAAGGCGGAGGATGGTGGAGCCGAGCTTTCGTCGATTCCAGTCGTTAGTGAGTTTCCTGATGTATTTTCTGACGAGTTACCGGGATTGCCATCGGATCGTGGGGTCGAGTTTGCTATAGAGTTAGAGCCGGGCGCGACTCCGATTTCAAAGGCGCCATATCGCATGGCACCTTCAGAGATGGCCGTGTTGAAGAAGCATTTAAGTGAGCTTCTTAAGTCGGGGTATGTTCGACCGAGCGCTTCGCCTTGGGGCGCCCCGGTCCTGTTTGTGCGGAAGAAGTATGGTTCACTGCGTTTGTGTATCGACTACCGCGAACTAAACAAGGTGACCATCAAGAAAAAGTATCCTTTGCCGAGGATTGATGACTTGTTCGATAAGTTGCAGGGAGCTGTGGTATTCTTGAAGATTGATTTGAGATTGGGGTACTATCAGCTCCGGGTGAGGGAGTCCGATGTGCCAAAAACAGCTTTTCGGACGAGATACAGACATTATGAGTTTGTAGTTATGCCTTTCGGGTTAACTAATGCGCCGGCGGTGTTCATGCAGTTGATGAACAAAGTCTTTATCGAGTATTTGGATAAGTGTGTCGTCGTCTTCATTGACGATATTCTTATTTATTCAAGGAACGAGGAAGAGCATGCCCATCATTTGCGAGTAGTGTTAGACATTTTGAGGACCGAGCAACTCCATGCGAAGTTCTCGAAATGTGAGTTCTGGCTGAAGGAAGTGATGTTTCTAGGTCACGTGATTTCAGCTGAGGGGGTTCGTGTGGATCCGCAGAAGATTGAGGCAGTGTTAGATTGGGCACCGCCCAAGAATGTGAAGGAGATCCATAGTTTCTTGGGTTTGGCCGGCTACTACCATAGGTTCGTCGAGGGTTTCTCGAAACTGGCTCGGCCACTTGCCTGATTTCTCCGGAAGTCAGAAGTTAAATGCGGAATGACGAGAGGCAGTCGAGTTTTGAGGAGCTGGAGAGGCGTTTGACTTCAGCCCCGATTTTAGCATTGTCGTGTGGCAACGGGGGTTTTGTATTTATAGCGATGCTTCAGGTCAGGGTCTTGGGTGCGTATTGATGCAGCACGGCAAGACCATTGCATATGCATCGATACAGTTGAGGCCGTATGAGCTTAACTACCCTACTCATGATTTGGAGTTAGCGGCAGTTGTTTTTGCGCTCAAGATTTGGCGTCACTATCTTTTCGGCTCTGCATGTCAGATTTTTACCGATCATAAAAGTCTAAAATACATATTTACTCAGCGAGAGTTGAATATGAGGCAGAGGAGGTGGTTAGAGTTGATTAAGGATTATGACCTCAAAATATTTTATCATCCGGGCAAGGCGAACGTCGTGGACGACGCCTTGAGTCGGAAACCGGTTGCGTTGCGAACGCTTGAGATCCTTACATCTCAATTTGAGCTTCAGCGGGTTTTGATCGAGTTGGATGTTGAGGTTTTGTTGCCTGGAGCTGTCGGGCAACTTTGTGCTTTAGAGATTTCGTCGTCTCTGATCGATGAAATTAAGCTGAAGCAGTTGGAGGATCCGATGATTACTCAAATCCGAGAGAATGATCTTAAGGGAAAGTCTCCTGGGTTTGTGATTCACGAGGATGGTGTTTTAAGATTCCAGAGTCGGCTTTGTGTACCGAACAACTCAGAGTTGAGACAGAGTATTTTGCGTGAGGCCCATGCTACACCTTACTCCGTTCATCCTGGTTCGAGTAAGATGTACAAGGACCTGCGAAGGAATTTCTGGTGGAATGATATGAAGGAGGAGGTCGTACAGTTTGTAGCGAGATGTTTGACTTGTCAGCAGGTCAAAATTGAACATCAGCGACCGACAGGGTTATTGCAGTCACTTCCCGTTCCAGAATGGAAATGGGAAGATATATCGATGGATTTTATTATGAGTTTGCCGAGATCGAGGTCGGGCATGAATATGGTCTGGGTGATTGTTGATTGTCTGACCAAGTCGGCACATTTTCTGGGCATCAAGGACACTTGGGGCCCGGATAAGTTGGCTCGTGTGTTTATCGCGCAGATTGTGAGGCTTCACAGTACTCCTAAGTCTATTGTTTCGGATTGTGATGGCCGTTTTATATCGCACTTTTGGCAGGCGGTGCATAAGGTGTTGGGTACTCGTTTGCGTTTGAGTACCTCTTTTCATCCTCAGTCAGATGGATAGTCGGAACGCACTATCCAGACGTTCGAAGATATGTTGCGTGCTTGTGCTCTCGATTGGAGCAGTGACTGGGAGGAGCATTTGCCATTGATCGAATTCATGTACAACAATAGTTGGCACGCGTCGATTCGGATGGCACCGTATGAGGCGCTTTATGGGCGGCGTTGTCGATCATCGATTTGTTGGAATGAGGCATCCGATTTGGTCGGAACCGAGCCGGATATCTCTTTAGAAATGAGGCGGAAGGTGGAATTGATTCGAGAACGGATGTTGACTGCTCAGAGTCGACAGAAGTCATATGCCGATGTCCGTCATAGACCTTTGGAATTCGAGGTGGGAGACCACGTTTTGCTAAAGGTATCGCCGACGAGAGGAGTTTTCCGCTTCGGGAAAAAGGGGAAGTTGAGTCCGAGATTTATGGGACCCTTTAATATTCTCGAGTGAGTCGGAGGGTTGGCATACCATTTGGCGTTACCCCCGGCCCTGAGTCATGTTCATAGCGTTTTTCATGTTTCCCAGTTGAGGAAATATGTCTCGGATCCTAATCACATCATCGATTATGGTGAGATTGATGTCGCCGAGGATATTACTTTTGAGGAGCGTCCTTTGAAGATTTTGGAGCATCGTGAGAAGCGACTGAGGCATAAAACTATCCCTTTGGTCAAGGTGCAGTGGTCGAGACATGGTGTCAAGGAGGCAACTTGGGAAACCGAGGATAGCATGCGTGTTAGGTACCCCGAGTTGTTTGTTTCTTAAGTTTCGGGATGAAACTTATTTCTAAAGAGGTAGAATGTAATATCCGTATTTTCTTTTCCCGGTATTTTTACTTTTCGGTGTATTTCTCGTTTTTAGCGACTCTCGTGTAACCGTATTAATTTTTGATAATATTTGTTTCGAGACTTTTTGTTATCCAGTTCTATGTTTATTGGTTCTTCCGTCGCCTATTGATCTGATTCTCGTAATTGTCATTCGGAACCGCCGTTTCGGGGTTGCCGTGGATCCATTCTATGTTATTATGCGTTTTGAGATGTTCTGTTTGATGTTTCATTCATGTTCCGATGTTTTGGGCCGATAATATTCTGTGTCTAGCGCGCGCTAATCTTTATGCATAACGCACGCTGGGGATTCCTTAGTAGCGCACGCTACGTTTGTTTCGTAGCGCGCGCTAGCGAGCTGAGCCCTCGGAGTGGCAGTGAACCTATTTCTGATCCCAGTCCTCTGGACGAATGGTTTAGCGCATGATACGTTGTCTAGCGCACGTTATTTGTCGAAGGCTAGCGCGCGCTAGGTATCCGTTAGCGGGCGCTAACGTGACTGTCCAGTACTGGGCAGTTTGTTCTAGACTCGTTCAGGTGCCCAGGTAGCGCACGCTATAGCTCGATAGCGCGCACTACCGAGTCGTTGTTAGCGCACGCTAGATAGTAGTAGCACGCTAACGGTCCAGGATAGTGAGTTCTGGACTGTAATAGAACTGGGTAGTGCACGCTAACACTTAGCCGTTAGCGCGCGCTAAGCCGTGTGGCTATAAATACCTAAGAGTTGACTTTGGACGGATCTATTTCTCATTTCACCTCCTTCCCTGTGGCTTTGGCAATTTTGGGCGATTTCTTGGCGATTTCTTCCTCCAATCATCTCAACCATCATCTTCTTTGAGTTCTTGGTGTATAATAACAACATCAACACGAATATTTCATCCTAATCCAAGGTAAATCTTCTAAGAACCCTACTTTTGGGTAAATTGGGGGTTTTCGGGTTTTTCTTCGATTCGTTCCGTGTGGTTGATTAATTCATGTTGAATATGATTAATCTTGTTAGTATTCTTATTTTTCCGACGGATTCATGGTATATTTCGTGGTTGTTGCATATTCGAGAGGGTTTGGTTGTGGTCCGCCCTCGTTGTTGTTTTTACACGAATATACATGAACCGTAGGCGGGTTTTTGGGTGTATTCCATTTTCGTATTCGTTTAGAGTTGGTTGTGATTATGTTCTTCGAATCGTTAGGTTCGGTTCCGTTGGTTCCTAGCATTCGTCGGTGCTTTTCATTTCCATTTGTTGCGTCGTCAATTATTTAAGGCAAGTATTTTTGGAAACCTTTATGCTTAACGTGAAATGGTAATGTATATTGTGTGTGATTTGCTCACCTCGGGAGGGTCCAACGGGGCCATGGAGGCAATCCAATGGTATTAGCCTTGGATTCATGAGTTTGTTTAGCTAACCAGCTCGGGAGGGTCCTTAGAGGCCTCGAGTGGGATTTGTGGCTTCGTCCCGGTCCTAGGTGATGCATGTGCGTAATTTGTTTTATGATATGGCCAGCTCGGGAGGGTCTTTAGAGGCCTCGAGTGGGATTTGTGGCTTCATCCCGGTCCTAGGCAAATGTGATTGACTGTTTGTTTCCGGAAAAGAGATGTCTGGTTTTGGTTTTGAAATGATTTGGTGCATTGTACTATGAAACGTGTAATCGAATGGTTTGCCTTGATTACTTGTACTAGCGTAATTACTAACCCCTTTGGGGACCCGTTTTGGGGAAATTCTTGTTATGGATTTCAGGCTATGTTCTGCCGGACGAGTGGGCGCTGGAACAGTACTAGGATTTTGGACAGGGTCATTGACATGTGCATTCGAGTCTTCTTTTTTCTCTTGCCCCTTTCGATATGGTTGTTTTCCACATTTATAAACTTATATATTGTACTCGCGAGTACTTAGGCTTTTCACTCCGAACTTCGTTTTGTATTAACTAAAATTGCTATGTTGTCGGTTAATGTTTATTATGCCGGTTGCTCCGGGCGTATTATTATATGTTGTATTATTTAAATGTGTGTCCTCGCTAACTGAGATGGTTAGTCGAGTGGTGTTTTCTTGTTTTAGCCTGGTGGATCCCATGTAGGGGTCCACGGTGCTGTAATATACTTCGAATATCTCGGGGGTGTTACACCCACCACTAATCGCACTCTTCAACGGCTCAGGTAGAAAAATCCGAACCTTGATATGCCTCATTTATCTATTAAAACCTGGATGTGGCACTATTCTCGACTTTTTTCTTGTCTGGATGCCATTTCTGTCCAATACAATAAGATTTAACTAATTAAAGATCACAACTACAAAACTAAAAACATTTAACTCTTGACATGGCAGAAATTATGTTTTTTTTAATAAAACCCGAAAAGTACTAAATAACATAATTCACATCATATCAAAAGATGAAAAGCACTGATTAACAGAAATCTTTCTAGTAGTGAGTGACGATATTTCCACTAACCCCTTAACGGATCATTTCATCTATCATATTAAACGCTTATAACATATCACCATTCGTACAGAATCCTGAAATTATAGAGCTATAAGTCACGACATCAGAATTCAAACTTTTTTCAGTAAGTTCACACAAAACCTCAACTGCTTTATCTATTAAACAATTTCGAGAAACACTAATTTTCAGCACATTGTGCATGTTTACATCAAGAAGAACATTTCTTCAAATCATACTTTCAAATACTAAATAAGCTTAACTTATTTTTAGATAATCAACTTGTTAATAGTTTGACATTAAGGGGCTGTTTATTTTGGCTTATTTTAGAACCCATGAGCTTATTTTAGAACCCAATGTGCCTACCTCTAACCAAATATGCTCATCTCACATCAAATAGCAGAGCTTCTTCTTTTATTACATGAAGAATCACATAAGAGTAATACCAAATCCACCATTTTCCTTCCTCTTCCTCTTGATTAAAACCCAACTCACTCTTCCAAACATTATCTCAACTTAAGTTTGGCACATTAGTCCAAATTAAGCCCCAAAGTTACAAGCTTTAACACAAATATTATATAAAAAAACAATAAAGATAACATTTAAAAAAAACATATCAAGAACCATAAAAATAACAAAAGCACATACCTGCAAGCGCCACTAACCCAAAGCTATAAAAAAAATCTTACCGGTAGCTTAATGCGAAAGTGAGGTTTTAAAGTAACCCTAATCCTCATTCCTCTTCATCCTGCTGCATAGAAATATCAACAAAAACAAACAAAATTCAGATTTCATCAAAATAACAAAATTTTCATCTAAGCATTTAATCAAATAGTTGGTGTTCATGAACCAAGCCCAAATCTTCATGTCATACTCAATCGTTTCACTAAATCAACCATCATGTTCCTAATTACATAGATTCTCCTATTACACACATTTTTAACTTCGAATCACAGTTTTATTACGGACCATACAAACTTTAACACAAATATTATATAAAAAATCAACAATGATAACACCTTTAAAAAAAACATATCAAGAACCATAAAATAAAAAAAGCACATACCTGCAAGCGCCACTAACCCAAAGCTGTAAAAAAAAATCTTACCGGTAGCTTAATGTGAAAGTTGTAATACCCGTACTTTTATTGACTCTTTGGCCTTGCCGTTTTTCTTATTTCGTCGCTCTGTAAACTCTTGGTGATGTTGTCGATATTGTTATAGAGCTTCATATCTTGTTTGGATCACAATCGTGTTGTTTAGACCTTGCGGAAGTGTCATGGGTCATAGAAATAGCGCACACTAGGCCTAGGCTAACGCACGCTAATTCTGCTTGAGTAGTGCATGCTAGTCTTGAGCCGTAGCGCGCGCTAAGGGACCAGTCAGGTCAGAACCAGTAACTCATACTGCTTTCTGGACTGGCAGTTAATGCGCGCTAGGAGTTCGTTAATGCACGCTATTCATGATCAGTAGCGCGCGCTAACATCCGTCCGTAGCGCACGCTAACGGGCTGGTTGGCAGAGGCAGTAAGGTTGTCAGGTTTTCTGGACTTTCAAGTAACGTACGCTAGTCTTCGGATAGCGCACACTATAAGAGCTGCGTAGCGCACGCTAAGCCATAGTGGTAGCGCACTCTAAGATTCGAACAGGGCAGAGGACAGTAGGTTCTGGACTCCAGTTTCCGGACACCATTTTTTGGCTAGCGCATGCTAAGATAAGGCGATTAGCGCACGGTAATGGGGCCGGCAGAAGCCACTGGACTACCCGGTGGCCTCGCTAGCGCACGCTAATAAAGGTGGCGTAACGTGCGCTAGACTGGGCGGATATATATTGGACAGTTGACTTCCATTTCGTCATTTTTCATCCTTTTCACTTATTTTCGACGGGAGGAGCTTGGGAGAGGCAATTTTGGGTGATTGGAAGTGATTCTTCTTCAGACAACAACATATTGGGTTGGAGAACAAGGATTTCACAACATCTATTCCATCCTAACGTCCTGATCAAGGTAAAAATCCTTAGAACCCTATTTTTTGGAATTTTGGGGTTTTTCCTAGATTCGTACGATTTATCCATTTTGAATCTTGAGAACCTTGAGATTATGATGTATTTTCCTTACGATTTTACGGATTTGTTTGTGCCGTGTTCGGACTTGTGAGGGTTTGGGGGTTTTCCAAACTTTAGTTGTTTACCCTTGTATTTTCGTGAATTGTAGACGGGTTTTGGGAGTTTCTTCGTAAATTATGAGTATGGATTATTGATTATCATATCCCTTACGAATCGTTTAGGTGCCGGAAGCGCGTTCTTGGACCTACCGAACTCATACGCTTTTTCGTTCAATTTCTCGATGTCTCAAAGGCAAGTATATATTTATGATTATATATTCTCGACTTTGAAAGTAAGATATCTGAATGGCATGATTGTTTATATCCACTCTGGGGCGGGCCGACGGGTCCCCTGAGGGTTCTGTATCCTTTGGTGCGGTTCCATGGTTGATCATGTATGCATCGTTGTGATGCTATGAGATTTAGTTATTCCGGAATACTAGTCTTGAATTGATGAATTGACGGTTACCTTTACTTTATAGTCGAGGAGTATTGTGTTTCATAATTGATATACTTGCACTAGCTATTCGACGGCTAACCCCTTTATGGGGGAAATACTTTTTATGTATTTCAGGTTCTAAGAGGGCGGATAGGCAGGTATCGGGTCGGCACGAAGATGATCGGCAAGCGTGATACTGTGTTTTATCTCCAGTTATGTCTTGTGTTCCTCCATTCAGTATTGTTGTACTGGAATGGTGATTGAATACTCGAGTATTATTTATTTTCAGTCTTTCTTGATATTCCGATATGTGTTGCCGAGGTCTTGATTTTGTACTGTGATGTATTTGAATACATTGGACATGGTTTGAATACCCTTTGTATAATTTTTGATTTCATTGTATTTGGACCTTCTCGGTCAAGTTCTATAGTTCCGCGTATGATTAGCCTTGTGGGATTCACGACACTGTAATATACCCTGAATAACTTGGGGGTGTTACAAAAGTGAGGTTTTAAAGTAACCCTAATCCCCATTCCTCCTCATCCCGCTGCATAGAAATATTAACAGAAACAAACAAAATTCAGATTTCATCAAAATAACAAAATTTTCATCTAAGCATTTCATCAAATAGTTGGTGTTCATGAACCAAACTCAAATCTTCATGTCATCCTCAATCGTTTCACTAAATCCACCATCATGTTCCTAATTACATAGCTTCTCCTATTACATACATTTTCAACTTCGAATCACAATTTCATTACGAACCATGGATGAAATGATAGCTCCTGGGTTTCAAAGAGGGCAAATCTTGAATATTGTGATTGTCAAAATAGGATGCTAAAAGAATCCATACCTTATTATAGAATTAAAATCCTTTTGTGTTCTAACTGCTTGGACTTGGAGGATGGTTCGCATTCTTTCTGGTAGTGCTTGGAATTGGAGGATGATTTGAATTCTCTCTGGTTGTAACTGAAGATGGTTTGTATGCCTGAAACTGCAGCAACCATTGATCTTCAGCTTAATGGTTGCATTCAATCACGTCTTTTTGTTACCACGTTAACAAACGGTCACTTACATATGTATTGATAACATTAATCATTAAGACTCTCCCATTTATTATAGTGGACTGAATCTTCTTATATATAAGATTCGTGTCCATAAAGAGTGAGCACACTCTTATGTAACGGAAAGAGTAGTTTTGATAAACAATAGTACTATTTTTTAGAATATTTTAAGAATTTGTTGGTTCATTTGATCTTTTTGTCCTCTTTTAGTTAATTGAGAAAAATAGTTTATGGAAATTAACTAGAGTTCCAATAAAAGGAATATTATATTTATTTAAATTTTTTTAGAATATATAAAATAAAAATCTTGAATTAGAATCCAAATAAAGTCTTAAACACAAATCCACAAAAATCAATGGAGACTTTTCTTACACATATAATCATAGTGAATCTCAGAAATTTCACAAAAATCATCTACTTTAAAAAAGTCATTAGAAATCCCCACAAGTTCAAAATGAATGTACCCCCTAAACCATCCATTAAACGGTGCATATGGTTTGATAGTTTTGAAAAATAGCAATAGCCTAGTTGATATCAATTTATGACTTTGTAAATATTATTTTCAGTATTTAGTGGGGGTTTTATTTTTATTTTTTTATAAAATATTTTAGGTTTATTTTTTTAAGTCTTTTTAGATAAAGTCGTTTAACTCAAGTGGTAAGAACATTTACTACTAGGGTTCAAGTCTTGGGTTCAACCCACCTATAAAATGAATTGAGGAGATTTTCTTTCAATCTGGATTAAACTTAATGTAATTGCAAAAGAATTAAAGATTTTTAGTTTTTTTTTTAACTTCTAGGTTCATTTTCAGTTATGTAGGATTTATTTTTAGGAATTTAGTGATTTATTTTCTCTATAATAATTTATATTATTGTCTTTTTGTATTTTTCATTTTAAGGGGTTATTGTTATGATGAAATAATTTTTAGGGTCTCACCAGAAACTTCACATAACCAAGCAAGTATTCACCCACTTCCATTAAATGTGACGCTTTAGACAACTTGTGTTGTACTTATAAAAGAATTAAGCTTTTAAATTTATAATTGTATAAGGCTCTGTTCTTTTGGACTGAATGAATCTGAATCAATCGAATCGAATCCGAATCGAATCGAATCGAATCGAATCGAATGAAATCGAATCGAATCGAATTGAAATATATATTAAGGGTAAATAGTAATAATAATAATGGTAAATAATATTAATAATAGTAATTAACAACAACAACGATAATAGTAATATTATTAGTAATAATAACAATAATAATAATTAAGATTAATAATAATAATAAGAAGAAGAAGAAGAAGAATCGAATCAATCGAATCGAATCAATGAATCGAATCGAATCGAGAAAAAATAAGTCTGAAATAAAGAACAGGGCCTAAGTCCTTCCTAAAACAGATAATTTTGGAGTTTTTAGAAAATAAATATTAAAGTAGTGACTTTGACTTGATTTTTTATATCTGATGTGTCGTTAAAATTAAAAATGAGTGTCTCTATGTTCAGAGTAGAAAATTCTCGGTGTATTGATTTAAATAAATATTTATAATTAATTTACCTACATTTATTAGCAATTTGTAAACAATTTTTTGAGTCAAAATAGAGGTTTGGAGCAAATAAGAGATTTAACTTTATAAACCTCTAATTTTGATATTTGATTGAGGGCTTTTGAATTAAATGATTGGGTACAATCATTTAATTTTCAAAAAGCTCATTTTATAAGCATTTTCAGTTAGCTAATTCAATAAATGAGTGGAAAAAATATACTATCCCTACATATTTATACAATTATAATATATAAATTTCAAGCTAAAAGTTTAATTAATAAATTAACATAACATGAATATGGTCAATCTGGGGCTACTTCGCCATCTCAATTATATAGAGTTGTACTGTTATAATAAATTATTTAATATTTTATTACTACTATAGATAAAATAATATTTATACAATAACTTTAAATTATTATCTTATATTATATAAATTAAAATACGAGTTCACTGGAAATAAAAAATAAAAATAAGTGAGTATAGAAATCAACAAAATAATGAATTGGCCGAATATCCTTATCGGTCATTTAAATGATTAAGTAGCTATCAACCATTAGTTGTTACCAAATACTTTCATATAAAAACCTAATACAAAATGCTAGTTAAACTAGTTAATATAATTTGTTAGTCGAAACAACTAATCAATCAACTAACAGCTAACTGCTGATTGTCACACAGGGTCATTATATATTTACATAGCACTTATTGGTAAATCTAAACTAATTTATCCTAGATCTAACGAGATTTCAAGAGTTAGTTATCCTTGTAGCTTAGTAGCGGTTGATCTTTAACTGCAATGCAAGATCTTCTAAAGTATTCTCTCATCTTGATCTGGATGTCGTGTGTACAATAATCTACTGGATCACCTTGATCTCATAATGAATCGGCAAACCCCCCCTAATATTCCTCATTGTATTTTTTTTTCTTTTTCTATAATAATTTTTGGTCACTTTAGAAAAAATGATGTGTTCTCCAAATCGTGGAATGATAGACCAAGTCAAGATTCATAATTTAAATACGCTAGAAAAATTTCAATTGTTATGTATTGTATGAGTGATGGTGACTGATCCAGATATGCCCTTTTATGAGCATCTCGGGATACCTTTAGTCTTAACGGAGATTATGGCAAGAGCTCCAAATATGCCTCGGCTTTCTATATTAAACCTTTTTAATATATTTGAGTCTATTTAATATAAATTTACTTAAGAACTGATATTGCATTTCTTATCCAAATCTCAATTCACGGAGCTGACTCTTTCTTCAATTAATTATTTCTCTACATGTCTATTAATTAATTTAAGTTATTGGAAGATTTAATTAATTTATTTTATATTGAATAGTAGCACCACATGGTCTTAATTATTATATCTCAAATGAATCCACCACCAGGGTCTATATAATAATCTTTTGAGTTCCTCAAGGGGACATCATCAACCCAATCGAGTTGAGACACAATTTTTAGCTCTAATATATTATTGCCCAAAATTTTGAGTATATTCAATCAATATATGACTCTCACGCATGAGAAATCAAAGCAAATAAATATCACAAATATATAATTGAATGTTACACACTAGATTTTAGAAATAATAATTATCCGAAAGTTTGTTATCATTTAGTTAGTACATGTATACCCACAATTTTCTTGGCCATGAAATGGCCTTGAACGTGATTGTTGCCCATGATTGTAAACGATCGTATGCAACAATCATGGGCTCATTAGTTGTGCACACGAAATATCAAGGTCGTTGGACACGACCGTTGCACAGGATTGCTTGCCATCGTGTGCAGCCATCGTATCCGGAAGAACTTGTCAAAAAAAAAAATGACGACAAAATATTGTTGCATACCTTCTTTGTGAACCCAGAAGCACAAGAAAAGAAGTCCTATTTGAACGTCAACTTCTCTTTTTCGAATAATCGTGTGATTTTTATAATAATTTTGTGAGACCCATTTGTTAAAAATGGCATGAGTGTTTACTGTAGTTATGTATATGTTGTCCTTAAAGTTTGGTTGTGGACATTAATTTCGGTAGTTATAAATTGGGGAAATGATGAAAATGAAAAGAAAAAAGGAAAAAAAAAGTTCAAATTAAATAAAATACAAAAAGAAAGTACATCAATAACTTCTTGAAGGATATTTTAGTCTTTTTAAACAAAATTGTATCAATAACCTATACTCGTACGAATGGGGATATATAACTTCTCAATTTTATGATTGGTATTAAAAAAATTGATTCTTACTTTAATTTACATTAGTCTCATTACATATAAATTGATCGTTGAGTAAATAATTATTTTACAACTATTCTCATGTCACGTGCAAGTGACTACTTAATCTCATTTAATGAACTCAAAGATATTTTCATAAATCTCATAGATTACAAGCACTAGAGTTAATTCTATCAGTTATTTTTAGGAAACACTTATTATTAATACGAGTCATTCAGATTCGTGCGTTATACACGGGCTCTATCTACTTGGTGATAGTGTAATGTGCGGTAATTATTTTCGTTATTAGCTTTGTAAGTTGTGATGGTATCATATCTTTTGTAATTACGGCATTAGTTGTTTGGTGATTTTTATATTTAAACTTTTTATGACATATTAGTATTTATTTATGAAGTTTATGTTTTTGTATTTATTCTCAATATTGTAAAGTCGGGCGTTGCATACGGGCTGTATCTAATTGTTAACAATTTAATGTGTGTTAATTATTTTCGTCATTATATTTGTAAGTTGTGATGGTATCACATTTTATAGTTAAACTTTTTATGACGAATTAATACTTATTTATAAAGTTTATTTATTCTCAAGATTGGAACATCCCTATATTTTGAGACAAAACTAATGCCAAGTAATAACCTTTTTTATGATGTTTAGGATGATAATGGTATGCATTTTGTAAGTGATGGAATTTTTTTTATCTAAAAAGTAAAGTTTGAGGGTTTTTTGTTATATTTTCAAATAAATTCTGCATGAGAAGGTGAAATCCCTGTTTCAATTAGTACTTCAGTTACAATCATTCATTCTAATTACTCTTTGTATTACATTCTTTCATTCTAATTAATCTTTGTATTCTAAATGCCTCTTTGTTTTCTTAAAACGTTTATTTTTTTGATTATATATATCATATACATTCAGAACCCGTGCTACGCACAAAGTGTGTATCTAAGTATTCACCGCGTAATGTTTGTGTAAATTGCCAAATATACAACAATCTATAATTTAGGCCGCGGCGGGAGATATTTGTTGATTGTTGAAAGGAATTTGTTAATGTTTACGTAAATGTAACCATTTTGTTGAGTTTATATTTTATTTCTTGTTGTCTTTATATTAGTAATTTAAATTTGGTTAAATTTTAAACACGTCGGACAAATGCAAGTGAAATAAAATCGAAAACTTGTATTAGGCGTTAGCTAATATATCTAACACATACATTTGAAATTTCAATATATGTAAGATCATCACAAACATTAAACAGTTTCCACTAATCAACCTATATATACATTTTGCGTGTGAAAAAAATAATAAAAGTCAATTACTATTCCCTTCGGTACGTATGTTAAGTTGATGGAATCTTGGTAATTTATTCAGTACACAAAAGATAAGATATGCTTATCTCTAAACTATAATGATAAAGCTAGCTAATTAAACTATATCAATAACTTAAGCCATGCATGATACATTTGAGAAGATGGAACTACAATATATATTTATGTGTCATTAACAACCTCGCATGATAATCTTCATATGTTACATTTAGCTTTATTTTGGGACCATTCAATTCAGGCTCTTCTTGCCAATAAATGAGAATTAATCCAATACAAAGATATGATCAAGTAATTTGCTAAGCACCGGGAATCCATATGAAATAATTAAGAAAATAACTAGAACATGTACTTATACATATTTGTACTTCAATAGTTAATTTAGTAAACTCCTAATGATTGAAGCCTGATGACTATCATCATCAATGGTGGACAGTAACCGGAAGAGGCGATCACTGAGTTCATCGACCCCCTTGTGCAACACAAATAATTGGTGCATACATGAAGTTTTACAATTGACAATAAAAGAGATCATTATTAAGAGCCATCCAAAGGTTTTAATAACTCCATGTTTCTTTGTATACCTCCTATTAAAGATCACAGTGTAACTCCATGTCTCTTTGTATATCTCCGATTAATGATCACACATGAATGTTGTAACTCAATCATACTTCACATTAAATTCTGGGACTTGATCTTGAGTAATCTTGAGTATCTTGATTACTCCACATCAAATTAATAATTTTTTGATTGATTCTTCTTTTTATTAAAAGAAAATTTATATAAACAAATATTAGAATTTTTATTGAGTTGCTCTATTTATATATTTCTTGCTAAATTGATAATTCTGTAACGATAAAATGTATAACTTTACGTTTACTTGTTAGATAACTTTAACATAGAAGTATAATAATAATCATTTGAACCGATAAAACTAAGATAGAAGCATGCTCCTGAAACATCCAACAAAAATACTTTTGCTCAAAGAGAAACTAAAATGACATTCTACATATGCTATCAAATTAAATATTATGACAATTTTTCTTTTTCTTTAAAGCAAATGAACTACAAATTTAACCATCTTTTATTTTATAATATCATTTAAAAGTTCAAATTAACCACCTTGTGTATTAATATTTGCCAACGTTTTGTGAAAGAAATAGAAACATTAAATTAAACCACGAATCTGTAGTTACATTCTAAGTCGTTTAATTTTCCATTGTAGTGCTCTAAACATTTGATAATTTTTTACTCATATAAATTCCTTTAACTTTTAACTGTGTATCTACACAATAATTTTCCACTGTATTAATTTAAAAATAACATTTAAAAAAATACCTCGATAAAAAGATTTGATAATCAAACTTTTTTGTTATGTATAAAATAATAAGTTTGTATAAAAAACATGTTATGTTATTCTTAAGTTTTCATTATTGCCATCCAACATGGGTTGAGTTACAGCAAAGTGGGCTTGAGCATATGAGTATTATTAACAAACGCATGTATAAGTTTGATTTTGCATTGCCAAAGCCCAATTCAAAACCCGAAATACATAGAGATATATGATAACTTGACCTAATGTATCTCATAACCCTAATCACAAAACATGTCCGCCTCCCTCTTCTTTTGCTCTCTATCTGCAGGAAGGAAGAAAAAGCAATCCGAATCGTCCCATTCTTTCTTCCGAAACACAACCGATCTAAACTCATATCTATTATATTATCCTCAATTCGATTCAAACACAAACACATCCGGACCTTTGTTTAATGTTTCTGCTCAATACCAAATCAAGAAGTGCCTTTTAAGGTGTCAAGATCTTTTGGAGGGTCACGGTAGGTTCTACATACGTTTTACGTTGTGTATTGTTTTGTTTTGAACGAACCAAGAAAGAAAATAACTTTATAGTTATCTTTCTTTTATTTATTTATTTTTTTTTTTGATCGGATATAAATGAAGCGAAGTCTTGAAATATTGGATCTGTGATGATATTCTTTTCGTGTATTGATAAGATCTTTAAAGGTCTAAGAAGCTATTGTATCACACGAAAAAGACGAACTGAGACCTTTGTTGTCTTTTGTACTTCGAGTCTTGGGTTTGTTGTTTAAGATCTTTGAAAGATTGCTACATGAGTGTGATGAAAGCTGTTTCGGATTAATGATGGTAACGTCACTGAGATCTTTTTCCTTTTTTTATTTTTCGATCCAAGATTGAGTATTTGTTGTTTATGCGAGGTGGTTGGAAGGGGGTTAGGATGGTTGTGGATTTGTTTGGTTATTTATAATCTTCAAAAAACTAAGTGAAAAGTCACATTTAAAGATTAAAATTAATTGCTGTAAATGTTTACCATTAATTTATACCTCTTTCATATTCATCATCTTCATGACAATTAAATTTAAGTAATACACGGATTTATGAGTTGATTAATTCCAGAATTATTTGTATTCTTTGGAGTTGACATTAAATTGAGAGAGTTTGTGAAGTTTTAGCATGTTTGTACCATACTTTGTGTATTGCACATTCACACCTGCTGGATGCATTGAGATCGTTGAACCCCTTTGTGTTCCTAAAACCATAATTGAGGCCATTGACACTTGCAAATTAAATTAGTATACTGAATCTTTATAGATTATAGATTATTATTATTATAGTAATCATTATTAATACTATATTAGTAGTAAGAGTGGTATTATTTGATTTAAAACAAATATTATTATTACTAGTAATAATGGCATTATTAAATTTTTAATCCCAATGTTATATTATTATTATTATTTTTATTTTTATTTTTGGCCCAAAATCAGTAAAAGTGACCAAAATTATTAAGCTCAATAAGATGTCACTTCAAATGTAGGGATGGCAATCGATTCGGACTGAATCGGATTTGACAATATCCAAATTTAAACCCAAAAATTTTTACCATACCCGAACCCGATCCGAAAATACCCAAAAATCTAAATCCAAATCCGATCCAATGGATTTCGGATCAGATTCGGATATACCAAAAATCCGAAAATATTTTGGATTGGATTTGGATTTGGATACCCGGAACCTGATAGTTAATTTGGACTGGATTTGGATACCCGAAACACGAAATTTAAATCCAAATTTTCATGAAAAAAAATCTGCAGAATAATACCAGTGCATCATTTAGACATTAACATTTTACACAACATAAAATACACCTCAAAAGTCCAAATTTCAAACCCAGGGATCATGATCAATCTAACATCTCGAACTCATAGAACCAAGCATAATTTACGATTTAAAAAAATATAAATTACAACCAAACAAAGTTTTGTAATTCCGGTTGCGTCGAGAATAATAAAATAAATTTCATGATACAATACAAATCTATTGTTAAAGACTAATTTTTATAGTACTACTTTTTATTCCATAGGATTTATGATTTTAAATCATAAATCTTTTATATTACTAATTTTAAAAATAAAAATGTCACTTTTTATAATTATAAAATAAACACAATTACATAAAAATTTGTATTAAGATTACATTGTTAAATATAAATGTATACATAAACTTGTGTTTTGCACAACAAGAAATATTACTAGTGTAACACACACGCGCGCGCACACACACACACACATATATATATATATATATATATATATATATATATATATCTATATATATATATATATATATATATAGGAAATAGATCATATGAAAACTAATTATCTTGTGAAATCTAGAAACTTTTATAGGCCATTGATATTAGTGATTTAACGGCTGTAGATGAGTAGAGTTATATGTATTTATGTATTTTTATATTGCATTATTTGTTGCATATACTAGCGACCAGCTTGATGCAACAAATAATAACAAATATACAATAAAATTACTTAATAATGCAATTGGTTTCTAGATTTCACCATTAAGGGTGTTTCCACCATAATCAATCCATATATATATATATATATATATATATATATATATATGAGTGGGTTATGGTGACAAACCCCTTAGTGTAGGAATATAGGAAAAGATACGTCCGTCTAGCACATCTTTCATATGTGTGTAGCACAATCAAAATTATTAAGCTGCACATATTCTAAATATATGAGTTTAGCACATATTTCATTATTTCGTAGCATAAATTTTAAATAGGTTAAGTATAGTACATTTTTCATTGCATCGTAGCACAAGCAACACAAACACGTAGCACAACCTCACTTAATTTATATATTTCAGTTCGCGTAGCACATACAGCACAAACACGTAGCACAACTAAGTATAAATCTCAACCATTGATCTAACTCAACCAAAGACCCAAATTCATTCTTATTTCATATGAAATTTACCTTTCCTATCTGAACCAATACACACACACACATATATATATATATACATATATATATATATATATATATATATATGTGTGTGTGTGTGTGTGTTAGAGTATTTTTCGGGTATCGGGTTCGGATCCGGTTTTGGATTTCGGATCGATAGACCTTAAATCCTAATCCAAATCCAAAAAAAATTTAGGTCCAAAAATTGAATCCAAATCCAACTCCAAGAAATCAGATTCGATATATGTTGAGTATTGGTCCGAATCGGGTGAAGAATTATTACAATAATTATACCGAATATAACTATTACACAAATTAAATCGGGATAGGGATAAGGATTACACAACTTCTAATTAAATGAATTAAAATACTGGGAAAATTAAATAGGACCAGAGAAATCGCAAACGAAACGAATCGAAAATGATTCGGAAGTGATGTCACTGTTGAAGATCAACCCGGCTCAGTCCTCCATCTCAAATGCCCACGTCCAGGACACACTTAGCCGTGGCCAGCACCAAAACGAGATCCAATTCCAACCGGAAGCTGCTCCTCAGGAAGAACCGAAGCACACAGCAAGGATTCAAACCGAAGACCCACCCAGAAAACACCAACCGCAGATCTAAGCCCCAAAGACTGTCACAAAGATCTCCGATTCCAGTTCACAAGAAGAAGAAATCGTAGAGAGTAAACAGATTGCTTTTTGCTCATTTTTGTGTGTCTCTCAACTCTCCCGAAAAGAATATATATAGATATATAGGAGTAGGGTTAGCAGAGGGAAAACCGGAACTGCAACCGGGATTTCCATGGCGGAAGACCAGGAAAGAGAGCAACAATCGAGAGAGAAAATGGGAGAGTGAAACGGGCAGAAGACAAAAAGGGAGGCGGAGAGTTGGAATGGGGCTAAGGTTTTCTGGGGTTAGTTTTATAAGGTGGGTGGGTTCCAATCCAAGGGTCAGGATTAATTGAGGCCAACAAATGGCTGAGATTAATCCAGTCTTAAGATGGGTTTGGGCTGCTTCCATGGGTCGGGCTGGGTCAATATTTTTGGTGGGCTGCAGGAGATAATAATTTGGGCCATCATTTTAAATCACTTTGGCCCACATAACCCAACATTTCTCCACCTGGGCCAAATGAGTCATCGGGGCACATAATAGAGACATAGGTCATCATCGCCGTAGGACACCACATGCACTCAAAAAAACACAAAGTAAGTACAGGTAATCACAAAGAACAATAACAGCAATCACTAAGATAGCAAGGCCATCACAAAGATAGCAAGGCAATCACTAAGAATGCAAGGCCATCACAAAGAAGGCAAAGCCATCACAAAGAAGGCCATCACTAAGAATGCAAGGCCATCCCAAGTTCAGTATGTCTGTGCAGGACACGAACTTCTCCAAAAGTAGGCATTTGATGCCCATATCTGCAGGGTTAAATTGTGAAGGAATTTTTCCAAGCTCAATTTCACCTTTTTCCACAATATCACGAATAAAGTGAAATTTAATATCAATATGTTTAGTGCGGTCGTGAAAGACAGGATTTTTACATAACTGAATTCCAGATTGACTATCATAAAACACCACGACTTTTTCCTTTAGGAAACCAATTTCATATAAGAGACCCTTTAGCCATATGGCTTCTTTATACGCCTCAGTTGCAACAACATATTCAATTCAGTCGTAGATATGGCAACAACATTCTGTAACTGTGATTTCCAGCTAATGCAAGAGCCACAAAGTGTAAACACATAAGAGGTGGTATATTTTCGATTGTCACGATCATTCGCAAAGTTAGAATCAACATATCCAACAAGTTTAACCCCATCAGCAGATTTAGAAAACTTAATACCAACATCTACATAGGATTTCAAATAACGAAGAAGCCATTTCAAGGCTTCCCAATGAGGGATACCAGGATTAAACATATATCTACTCAAGCAACTAACAGAATAGCCTATGTCGGGCCTGGTGCTAACCATGAGATACATGTCTGATCCTATAGCATTAGAATAGGGAACATTTTCCATTGATTTTTCTTCTTCACTAGTTTTAGGAGATTGACCTTTGCTTAACAGAAAATGAGCAGCAAGAGGCAAAGAAGCAGGTTTTACAGCAGTCATAGAAAATTTTTCAAGTATTTTCTCAATGTAGGATGACTGGTTTAGAAATAAGGAACAGTCTTTCCTATCTCTAATAATGTTCATGCCTAGGATTTTCTGAGCATCTCCTGGGTATTTTATGTCGAATTGTTCACTAAGACACGATCTAACATGATCAATCAACTTCATGCACGGACTTACAAGTAACATGTCATCCACATAAATAAGCAAGAAGATAGGAACAGTGGAGTTTTCTTTAAAATAAAGGCAAGGGTCATACGAACTATGTTTGAATTTTAATGAAAGCATATAAGAGTCAAATTTCTTGTTCCATTGATTGGGAGACTCTTTCAAACCATAAAGAGCCTTTTTAAGAAGGCAAACATGTTCAGGCCTATTAGAGTCAACAAAACCTTCTGGCTGCTTCATATAAATTTTCTCATCCAATTCACCATGCAAGAAAGCAGTTTTAACATCCATTTGTTTTAATTCCCCATTAAAGTGAGCAACTAAAGCATGCATGACATGTACAGTGGTGAATTTCACAACAGGAGCAAATATTTCAGTATAATCAATTCCTTCCTTTTTAGTGAAACCTTTAGCAACCAACCTAGCTTTAAATCTGATATTTCCTACTTCATTCTTGACCTTGAATAACCACTTGCAGTCCACAAGAGAACAACGATCAGGTTTTGAGACAAGAGTCCAAGTTTGATTAACATGCAGAGAGTTCATTTCATCATTCATAACATTTAGCCAATCAGAAGCATTTTCAGATTTTAAAGCATATTTGTAGCTTTTAGGTTCATTATTATACAATGATTCAAACACATTGCAAGCATGAGACATCATATGAAAATCATTAAAGTGATGAGGCCTCCTAACATTCTCTCTTCTAGGCCTATCTCTAGTTAATTGATAGTCAGACAGATCAGCACTTTCATCGACATTCTCAATTATTTCATCACATGGTATTTCAGAGGGATTTTCATTTTCAGCATGCAAAATTTCATCATTTTCAGGCTCCACCTCGCTCAAAGTAGGGTAGTTAGAAACAGATTCTGGATTAGGTGTAACACCCCCAATCCACTTAGGGATATTACACGCCGTAGAACCTTTCCTCAAGGATCTATCAGGCTGGTAACAACATCGAACAACTCAACAATGCCTTTAAGGCTAAAAATGACTCAGTAGACCGATTTGGTCTTTCAGTAAAAGCATACAACTCAATTACAACACATGCCCACGCAGCGGTCAAAATACAACGAACTCCCGTACAACGGGGAAAAATACTGCGGCGGAAATAAAGTACAACTGAACCAATACACAACGTACGGTTCCCCATGTGATTAGTATCGATCATCTTTCATCATCCTTCGTGCTGACCCTGTGTTATGCTCCCAAAACCTGAATGCAAAAACAGACATCCACCCCCTGAATACTCGGGGATTAGAAAAACTCCACTGTTTTGCTAGTGCAAGTATAAAATACGAAGACAAGCCATACATATCATACTCCAAAGACTTAGAAATCATAAACATACTTCCCGAGGTACATCACTTGATCAAAACGGTTAACTCGACAGATAGGGGTAAACCCGATATAAATCTTGTAAAAACACTTTACGATCTCGGGAGTTTTGAAAATATTTGGGGATTTTAAGAATTCTCAAACCTTTCGAAAACATTTAGGGACACAGCCCAAAAGTCATTTTCCCAAAACAAAATTACGATAACAACACATAGGGTCCATGACCCGATCATACCATAACAACCTGTTTCCACAGATTATTCGCACCCCGTGCTAGCAAGCCACGGACCTCAGATGCTCCCGTAGAACAAACCCTAGTGAATAACCCACAGGGAAACTATATCAAATCACATGTCACTGAAACAACAGTCACGTGACTACAAGCACCGATACGTACTTAACCAAACGACGACCATAAGTTATCCCGGCATCGCACTAACAAGCTACGAACCTCGGAGTCCCCGCAAGACATACCCGATGATAACCCCATCAGTTATCCCGGCATCGGGCTAACAAGCCACGAACCTCGGAGTCCCCGTAAGACATACCCGGTGGATAACCCTACGGTCACGCCCGACCCATACTAGCAAGTATGGATCCCGGAGATTCAACAATCCTACCCGGGGGCACATCACATATGTAACACCCCAATTCTCTTATGGATAATTACACGCCGTAGGGCCCACCAGGGCCTACCAGGCTGACATTACAAACATACACAATAACTCAATAATACGAAGACATAACCAAAAATAAAGTGGGGCTGTGGCCTCGGCCAAAATATGCAAGTTCAGTACAATTCATAATATAATCCAAAGACATCACTCGACCGACAAACTCAAAATCCAGTACATATTAAAATAAAACAAAAACAGACACATTCCAAAACACTGACTCGGGCTCTTTAACATCTCGGCTGCCCGTCAACTCCATGTGGACCACGTGTATGCTCCTGATTCTCGGTACCACCTGAAATGCATAAACATTCCACCCCAACGAGGGGTTATCAACAACAGCTAGTGCAAGTACAATATTACAGTATTCTAATACACAGGCATTTCCAAAAACCAGTTATAAAACATTACATAATCATGATATTCCGGAATATCCATCATCATTCATCAATCAACAACATCACTCAAGGTAATTCTCGTGCAAGGCCACTCGGCCAAGTCCCTGTGGGCCCCGTCGAGCCAATCCCCAGGTGAGAATACCCCCTCGAAGGTAGCCCTCGCGCAAGACCACACGGCCAAGTCCCTGTGTGTAACACCCCAAACTAGGCGGATATTACAGTGTCGTGGACCCCCGAGTGGGACCCACCAGGCGAATGAAAATTAATGAAGTAAATAATATAATTGTAGTACCGAACCACATTATATCATCAATTACTCCGATGAGGAGTTTCATTTCAACACACCCAAGATGATACTGAATACATGTATATTTTATATGAAGATAAAATACACAACGCTGAATGAAACGGAATATCCAAATGGAAATCTGCAGCGGAAAATAAATGACAACAACATGAATGACTGAAAGGATTGGGGCCCCTTACTAGTATCACTGGGACTCCTCGCCGTCAACGTTCTATTCCCGTGCTTTTGCCTTGCCATGACCTGAAAACAATATCCCCAAATGGGGTCAGTTACACAGAACAACAATCCTCAAGGGTTGAAAATACACAATCATGATATATCTTTAGTTATGAAATATCCTTAGTTATGAATTAAGCTGAAAAGGAGCATCATAATACGCCCGTAATGTTCTGTGCAAGTGTACAAGACGAATGACCGGACACACCCGTCCTTGTACCTAATTAGTCTCATGGAGGTAATCGTTACCGTGTGCACAGTCCAATGTATCGGTGACCCAATACATGACCATCGCATGCTCGACTAAAATTTCCACACATCCGCACCCGGCCACGCAATATGAACCCAGAAGGTCATATGAACGAGAATGACCATAATGAATATCAATGGATAATAATCCGACAAAGTCAAGAACGACTCACCGAGATGAAAATAATAGTGAAGTGATTGATAGCTCAATGAAATGATTGGAACCATCGTTCCTCGTGAATGAAGTGATTATTCGACAATTACAAGTCTCAATACGGTTAATACAATGATGAATGAGTTATGATTATGAATGAACAACAACAAAAGGAATGAATATCCTTTTAACCGAGTAAGAATTAACTTACTCAACACCGATGAAGAATGTCCTTCCACGAACAATGTCCTAAAAGAGATGTCGGTCGCTCGAATAACCTTGAATAACACAATTTCGAACAATCCGTTCAACATACGAATCAAACACGATGACAACCAACTCAAAACGTCGATACGACTAAACTAAGTTCATTGGGGCATTATATCAAACACGTTGTGACCAATCTCCGATTGTTTACAATCAATCTTCAATTATACCAACATTAAATCCCCAAGAAGTGTTTCTAACCAACAAAACATCTTCAATACGATCAATAATCCAAAATGAATATCCAAATTCGTGATTACAACAACAATTAATCGAAAACCCCCAAATCCAACTCAATATTCAAAGTGTTCTTGAATAACCTTTCAATAATCCAATGAATATTCATACACACTCGTAATCATACGTACATCTCTTCATACATTATGATTATAACGTCCAAAACATCATATCTCAACACAAAATCAAAATCCAAGATGTTGAAGAATATTACCTTTGAAGATCCAAGCAGTTCGATCCGATGAAAACGCGTTAAATAGACTATCCAAGCTTCCCAACGAATCAAGATGATGAAATCCGAACATACAAGTGATTGATGATGACAAAAATATTTCCCTCAAGCTCTCTCTCTCTCTCGGAACAAAGTGAAGAAATGAGAAAATTAACTCAAAGTCCCGTCCAAGACATATATAAACTGCCGGAAGTTATGGCCATAACTCGGCCTACTTACGGCCGTAACATCTTAGGTCAACGGCCTTACGGCTGTAACCAGCCATCTCGTACGGCCGTAACTCGGCTTCATCCAGAAACTGCCGACAACCATACGGCCGTACCTGCACCTGTCTTACGGGCGTAACTCGCCCTCATCCAAAACACCTGCCGACAGCCATACGGCCGTACCCGCACACCTTACGGGCGTAACTCGACCGATACGGCCGTAACCGGCCAAACTTACGGGCGTATGAAGCCTTCGTCGGAAACTGCCTGGGCACCCTGCTCGACACGTACGGCCGTAACCGGCCAAGCCTTACGGCCGTACTTGCCTCAACTTACGGCCATATGCCGCAACCCTTACGGCCGTAAGTCCTCTTTGTCCGACAATGCCTGAAAGTCACAAACACATCTTACGGCCGTAGCTTGTCTACCTTACGGTCGTATCTCACCTTCGGCCAAAACACCCTTAAACCAACGAATGCATATTACGACCGTAATGTCTGAGTAGTTACGGCCGTAACTCGCTGCTGGACAAGATGAAAATCCGACAACTCCGATTTCTCATTACGATTGAAGAATGATCCGACATACCATACATATGTGAAAGTGAACAAGTCCAACACATGCCAAAGATGATATTTCCAGCTCAAG
This sequence comes from Orobanche coerulescens, assembly GCA_033398695.1. Classification (NCBI taxonomy): domain Eukaryota; kingdom Viridiplantae; phylum Streptophyta; class Magnoliopsida; order Lamiales; family Orobanchaceae; genus Orobanche; species Orobanche coerulescens. Next base: position 208,555,328 of record CM065803.1, read on the forward strand.
GCTACCAATCACGATGATAATGATAATATTCTCGTCTTGACACTCAAACGGAGATGAACTGACGATCGGCAACTGATACACGGTTATAATATGCCAACAATGAACACACATGAACGAATCATGAATGATGAGTGATTATTAATGAGTGAAAATTACTGACTGATAATTACTGAATGATAATTACTGAATTATGTTGTGTCGAGATCTATACGTCTCAACAGGCGATCGCCTCAGAGACCGGGCGACCGAGCCAGAGCCCAGTAGCCAAGGCAGATCTGCCGGCCGAAGGTCCCAGGACAAGTCCCGGTGCCGAGCGATTGACATCTAAGGCGATCGTCTCTCGGAACTTGGCGATCGACTCCTGGTGACCGACCGAATGACGACTGCCTCATGCCACGCGAAGCCATCGATCGTCCAGTCGGCAAGGGCCGAAGCTCGGACAGAGTCCCGCATGCAGATCCGGAATTGGCGCCGCAGCATATGGATCATTGACCACAGCCTGTCAACATCTTTCCACCAACCGACAGGCCCGCCGAAAGGTGTACCGTGGGACCGCCCGTGACAGCAACTCAGGACGCGTGCCGGCTCCTCATTGGACCGCACAGCTGGCTGCCAGCAGCAGCCGCAAGCTTTAGGCAGACAGCCCATGTGACATAAAGACGATCGCCCCTTATTATATTGCCTGAAAGGCGATCGCCCGCCAGTGAACAGAGCCTCTCAGCTCCTATAAATAGAAGGCTTCCTGCATTTGGGAAGGGGCTGCTTCTTAACAAGTTCAACTCACAACTTGGCTTTCTCACTCTTGGCAACAGTTATCTCTCGGCCATTCTTCTCTCTCAGCACCTCTTATGCAGAAGACGGTCGGCAGAGACGAATCAGGCAAAGCTTCGCTCAAGAGCTAGATAAATAGGATCTTTTACACTCATTGTAATCGCATTCTTACATTAATACCTGCATCCCCGAATATTTTTATTAATAACATCTCGCGAGAGCATTCAAACCCGAGCCTAACAAACCCGGCAAATCTTGTGTTTTTCCATTCCCTCGGACGTGCTCTCGCAATTTGCTGTTGCTCGACCGTTCCAGCAATATCTATCTTCGGATAATATTTCGGGCAACAACAATTGGCGCTACAGGAAGGGGATCTAACCCTCATTTTTCCTACCGTCTCGAAGAACACTCACTGTTCTCCGGGGCATATACCTGAAGAAACACTCACTGTTCTTCAGAGAAAAGCTTCCAGAATTATGACTTCTGCCTCCACGCCGAAGAAAGCCACTGGACGATCCGCCAGACGCCTCATTCCGTCTCAGTTCGAGCCACGCCTATGGCGGAGGGTAGCTTCCACGGTCCGAGACTCTCGATCCCGCCCCTGAGGGACGGCCCAAGCCTCTCACTCGATCAGTTCCAAACCGCGGAACAGATCGAAAAGGCCTTGGCCATCCTACAGGAGCGACGGAGTGCTCTCGACGTGCCTCCCGCTATAACCCCCTCGGCCATCCACTTCATGACCAAACGGAAGTTCAAGGGGCTACTGGCCGAGCGATCACCAGGAGGCTCCCGTTCGCAAGAAGAGGCGCTTGCCAGCCGAAGCACCTCTGTTTTCGATCGCCTAAGCAGCGACCCGTCATGGCGACCGGGGCAGTCCGGCCCCAGCCACGAGACGACGGAGCTCGAGTCCTTCACCAGGAGTTCGGCGTATCCGACTCCCAGGAGGCAGACCAGCCATCTGGCTCCTTCTCGCCAAAGAACCGAGGTCGGCAACAGTGGAGTCAGGAGATCGATCCACGATCGCCACGGCTCCCACTCCGAAAGCCGATCCGCGAGCGACCAAGCTACAGCGATGGCCGCGATGCAACGCCAGCTCGACGACATGAAGGCGCTCCTGGAATCTGGGGCAGGCGCCAAGAGAAAGATCGCCGGGCCGAGCGAGCCACTCGCGGTCCACATCGAGCTCGCCCCCATGCAGCTTAAGATCGCTTCTCCGCAAACACCTCTGTACGAGGGGAGATCAGGCCCCGAAACCCATTTGAGAAAGTTTCGGATCTATATGACCGGGTGTGGGTCATCAGACGCGACCAGATGCCGAATGTTCCCACTGACGCTGGGCGACCTGGCCCATAGATGGTATGTCTCGTTACCGCCTCGATCCATCAGTTCCTTTGATCAACTGGCGAACGACTTCACAGCGTACTTCGCCACCAAGGTCGCTCGACCAGAAGGTCCCCATCGCATGATGCAGATTAGGCAAGGGGAAGAAGAGTTCGACTCGGACTACATCAACCGGGTAGATGAGATCATCCTCAACGGCGAACCCGTAAGCGATGGGATCGCCCTCTACTCGGTCCTCAGGGGATTCCATGGCCTTTCGCCTATGTTCAGGCATCTTACGAAGGACCTACCCCCGACCTACGCAATCTTCCGCGCCAAGTCCGCAGATTTCTTGGCCAGGCAAACGTTACTTTTCAACCTGTGAGTAATGCGATCGGCAGCCGAACGACGATCACCAGTCTTCCAGCCCGATCGCCAGAATCAAGCAACATCATCAAAACCGGAGGACTCATTCGCCATCCACAGTTCATCACCTAACATGGTGGACTACGGCACGAGATCGCCTCCACCGCACAACGTACACCGTCGAAGGTCGGCATATACATGACTATCCGAGGTAGAAGAGTGCAGCCATGGTCCTGGTAGTCGATGGAACCAACTGCTTCGGCCATACAAGGTCATTTTGGGCCAAGATCGCTCGCCCTTCGTTTAAATACGAGGCGGGCGTAGTCGAAGGACCCTCCAAGCAAATCAGTGGACACGATCGCCCGCCCTCAAAGGTTCGTCATCTAACATGGTGAACCCGGACAATGCGGCGCGTCACTACCCCCGTCTCAACGTATACCGTCGAGGATTTCCATCTAACATGACAGTCCGAGGTTAAAAGAGCTAACTAGCCGCGGACGTGGAGTCGATTCATCCGACGACGCCCCGCGCAAGGACTCCTCTAGACCAAGACCGCACACCCTTCGTTTAAATATGAGGCGAGGCGCAGCCTAACGGAGGACCCTCACAATAAAATGAGGCACGAGACAGACAATGTTGCTCGCACATAAGACACGGTCATGGAGTCGGTCCATCGAACTCCGCGATCCCTACCTTTTTGGCGGCTCGGACAGCGTCGGCGTAGGCCACATAATAGGCGAACTCGCCGACGAGTGCCACATTGAGGTAGGGATCGGTCTCGATCGCCTTTAGCTGCCCTTTCAACTCCGTGGTCGTCTTCTCAGCTTCCTCTAGCTCGACCACCTTAGCGGCCATTTCTCCCTTAGCCTTCTCAAGCTCTCCATTTGCCTTCTCCAGCTCACTGTTGAGCTGATCCACCATCGCCTTTAGCTCGGTCGCCTCCTCTTGCGAGGCCACATGCATCCGGCGAGATTCCTTCTCCTGGTCGCAGAACCGGTCGGACACTTCATTGGAGCGGCTCAGCTCCTGCTTCATCCGGTCGATATCCTGCTTAGCTCGTTTGGCCGTTTCTAAGTACTCCTTCTCTATAGCCTGGATCCGGTTAGCAAAATCAATGTTTTGATTCCGAGCGGCCTCAAGGTCTTGATGGAGGCGAGCATTAGAGGGTCGCCCCTCGTAATCCTTAGCAGCTTGGATGGCCATCGTCACCGTCTGGAGAGCCAAGGCAATGGTCGTCTGTATGGCATCTCCAGACCGCCGACGAGCGACCGCATCGAGATCGGTCGTCCAAGCCTTAGGCAGAGAGGCGATGGCCTTGGAGACATAGGAAGGGACATCAAGGGACTTCTGCGGAGACTTGCTCGCTAGGAAGTCCAGCACCATCGGCGAGACGTCCGGATCAGCAAGATGGACCCTGCAGCACAAACAAAAAAGAAAACAAAGGAGTTAGTATATACCTTACTCAAATTGCCTAACTCGGAAAGATCAATCCGGTCGTACCTGTTGACCAACTCGGGGTCGCGACCAAAATAGGGCTTGCCCCGAGAAGTTTCAGCTTCAGCGATCGCCGCATTTTTCAAGAAGCCGACCGAGGACCTAGAGCCAGACGCCGAGGGCCTAGGACCAGGCCCCTCCACCATCGGAAGGGCAGAGATGGGGAGAGCGGCGACCGGCGGCTCCAAGATAGTTAAGTCCGCCTCAGCTGTAGGCAGGGACCCCTCCAGCCTCCGCCTCTTGCGGTTGCACTGGAGTTGTTCCTCCTCCTGAATTTCTGGCTCGGCGACCGGCACCACAGCGGGCCTCACCATAGGAACGGGGCGAGACGTCGTCGCAGTGACGTGACCCGTCTTCTTTCCCTGGTGAAGACGACCGATGAGACCAGGGTTAGACATGGTGATCTCTTGTGGTGGCTCGGCGAAGCGGGGAAAATGAATCTCTGTCAAAGAAGAATTTCAGACCAAGTCAAGCATCTATCTCAATCAGGCGATCGCCATGAAGGAAGAAGAAGTAAAATTTATACCTGGAACTTTCAGATGACGTGCGAAGCGAAACAATCGAGCCCCCAACCGATGAAGTTCGTGACCGAGTGAGCGAACGTCTATGTAGGAATCCGGCAAGGCACGAATTCGCTCCCAAACGATCAATAAATCAAAGGGGAGATCGCCGATCGCTGGAACAAGGGATCCTGCAAAAAAGGAAACAAAATTAGATCAGTCCAAGACGTATCCGATCAAAGGGAGAGTTAAAACCCTTACTCGGATTCCTCTCCCGAAAATTGGTGGGGAACTCCAACTCTGCCTCTGGCCTATCACTCGAAGCCGATTGCCACGCTCCGTCGACCCAGCACCATTTTGCCAGGTCGCCCCGGGTCTTGTTCGGCACGCCGAAGACCACTCTTCCCATTCGACCTTGAATGTGATTACCGCCGACCGACCCTTTCTGCGCAGCCAGTTTGAAGAGATAGTTCATTTCCATCGCAGAAAGGAGACGGAACAACCGGTGACCGCCGAAAAGTGTCAGAGTACAAATAATCTGTATCCAGGCATTCAGCGTCAGTTGGAGCGGCGCCAAATTCCAGGCGATCAGTAAATAGGATACGGTGAACGGAAAGGGGAACCGCAAGCTGGCCTCCATAATCATCTCATTAATGGCGACCAAACCCTCGGGAGGTTGATCGGCACGTTCGTTTTCCGAGGGCACGTGCAATGAAACATCAGAAGAAATGTGATATTTCGCCCTCCAGCGTCTCAAGTCTTTCCAGGTCGCCGAACTCCGGATCTGACCAAGAGTCCACTGAGACGGGTCAGCGGCCCGGAACGCCGTCCGCTTCACATGTTCGTAGGGAAGAGCGGCGGAATACGCTTCGAAATCAAATTCTGTACAGGGTCCGGCGATCCCCTCCATGAGCCTAGCAAAATCCATATAGGCGGGGCCGAATACGCTATCCTTTTCCCAAGACAACCGCACCAGTTCATCTTCATCCACCGGTGAACCCCCTTGCTCCGCCGTCGCCGCAGATCTCGCCACTTCGGCCTCGTTGAAGAGCTCCTCAAGTTATGCGGGTGCAATCCCCGCACGAATAGCCTCAACGGCTGTTTCCATATGGAGTCCCGCGGGAATTTCCTCCCTGTCCGGCGAAGCCGCGGCGGCGGAGGTGCTTCCGGTCTCGAAGGTCTTAGATCCTCCAGACATGTTATAAAAAGTAAAAAGGGAGAGCAGATTTATATTCTTACCTAAAAGGAAGGACGGTCGGCACAAGGGTCGTCGGAAAAATTTTGTAGAGTCTCGGCTAGAAAGCAAGGAAGCGTGAAGAGTAGAAATGAAGAAGCCATAGCCCCTTTTATAGACAGGAGCAGGGGTCTCTTTGCAAATAGGCGAAATCCCGAGGGTTGGAGTGCAACCGTCGGGGGGGGGACACATTAAATGCAACCCTCGAAACCTGCGTACGCATGTTTTCGAAGGCACGCCAGGCGACAGGACTGACAAACCGTCGGACTACCCCAATGGTAGCGCGACGCGTGCCCTTGCAACGTTTCGAGAGCCCGCCTTCATTTCCCGCTGCTCCCAGCGCAAAAGGAGATCGTCCAAATTTGAAATCAGATCGTCCTGACGATCATCCTTGCCATAAGCAAACGAGACAATCGTCTAAGAACTGGCGATCGCCAACAGTGCCACCTCACCCCATGTTTTCAACATCGAAGCGAGCTGGGGGGCAATTGTTGTACGGCGATTTATACGCCTCGATGGCGATCGGCATAATGATCTGAGAGCCAACCATAGAAGACATACTGTGGGCAAACACCCAGCAGTCGGAACCCACGACGATCATCTTTTGGTATCTGGCGATCGTCTATGATGTCCAACCAGAGACGATCGCCTCGTACCACGTATAAATCCAACATCCGTCAAAGTCATCGGAGACCGAATCTTGGACGGTGACCCATGTCCAGATCCACAAAAGGCGCCGACAGATAAGACCTTTGACCCCAGCCTGTCACCTACCTCACCTACCGACAGGGCCGCCGAAAGGTACAAAGTGGGTCCTCCCCAGACAGTGACTCAGGACGCGTGCAGGCTTCCCATTGGCTCACACAGCTGGCCGCCAGCAGCAGCCCCAAACTTTAAGGGAACAGCCCCACGTGACGGGACGATCGGCCATCTTATTATAATATAGAAAATGGCGGTCGCCCGCGATCGCCGGAGAGGTCCCATCAACCTTGTCTCCTATAAATAGGAGGCTCATAACACGGCAGCGAGAGGATCAGATCATTGTGATTACAGTGAAATATATACAGAAAGAGAGATACATTCTCATACACTGAACATCAATAGCAAGAACTCACAGAGCTTCATATCTGGTTCTTCCGGCAATCTACACGCTCTACAGCTTAGATAACTAGAAGTCTTTACACTCATTGTAATAGATTCTAACATTAATATTTGTACCCAATAGTATACTTATTAATAACATCTCGCGAGAGCATTCAAGCCTGGTATTAACAACCCCGGCAAATATTGCGTTATTTATTTTCTCACGGAAGTATTCTCGCATTTGTTTGTTACTCGATCATTCCAGCAATACTATCTCTGGATAATATTTTGGGTAACAACAACTGGGATACGTCTTGGAGGCGGACATTCCGGCGCCTCCGGTGCGGACTAGAGCCAATCAGGAAGAAATTTAAAACCACGCAAAGTGGGTTAAGAATGACATAAAAGTCCGTGGTTATATGATGGATTCTATGTCCAATGAGCTTCAGAGAGCTCATGAGAAAATGACTTTTGTTAGGCAGATTTTATCTCACTTAACTGAGCTTTATGGTGAGCATAGTCCAACTGCTAGGTTAAAAGCAAAGCTCGTCGATCCACCCCTCCGTGCACCCCTACCGAGACCCCATTGGATCTAACCCGTAGTGAGCATACACACACACAATTTCTCATGCAAAACAACCATGTCAAGATTGTAAGTTCATAAGGGTACTTGCCTCGATCAAAAGACGGTGACACGAACAGAAAGGAAGAATCAAATACGACCGCTAGGAACCGTCGAAACCGAACCTAACGATTCGAAGAATATGATCACGACCATTTGTAAGCAAAAATGGAAATGGAATACACCCGAAAACCCGCCTACGATTCATGTTATTCATACAAGAACAACAACAAGGGCGGACCACAACTAAACCCTCTCAATTACGCAAATACCACAAAATATACCATGAATCCGTAGGAAACAAGAATACCAACAAGATTAATCATATTCATCATGAATTAATCAACAACACGGAACGAATCGAATAATAAAATCGAAAACCCCCAAAAGTAGGGTTCTATAAGATTTACTTTGATTCGGACGGAGGAAGACGATTATGATGATGATAAACTTCACTAGGAACACAATACTCGATCTCCCAAGAATTTCCATGGGCAAAACTTGAAGAATAGCTCAAAACCTCACTTGGAACGGAACTCTCGGTCGGAGGAAGAGAAATGAAGAAATGCCGAAGTGAAGGTCAACCCAAGTTTATAAAACCCGTTCCTCCTTTACGTACATTAACATGCCGATGTTAACGTACGTTACACACATTACGTACGTAACACTTGAGAGTTAGTGTACGTAATGGTTTGGCAAGGCAACCACTCCCAAAATGCTGGGTTCGATAGGTACGCTACGCCGGAGAGTTAGCGTATGCTACAATGGGCTTTACGTACGTAACAGCAGGTGTTAACATACGTAATGGTTCGGCAGAACAATCTGACCAATCTGCTGAAGGCCATAATGTATGTTAGCGCTGAGGTATAACGTACATTATGAAGGTGGCAATAGCGCAGGCAAGAAAGCATGCATAACGCACGTTATGCATGCAGCAGTTCAGCACTGCTGAACGAAGTTGGCTGCACCGGGCGGTCCGAAAACGAGACGCAACACAAGGACAGAACCCGATGTATAGATACGAAATATTCACAATGATGAAGCTGAATGTTTCAGGAGAATACAATTCTGACTACCAGGGAATCCGAAATACGACAAGGAAAGTATAATTCCCTAAACTTATAGGAAATTACAAAACGGCCCAGACGTTCGAAAATCACGATACGACGTCGGATCAATAAACCGAAACTCGCAACACGAACAACTCAACCATACAAACTCATGCAACCAAAGAAATTACGAAATCGAACGAGTTCTACGAGAATCGAACGTCCATGCAACAACACAAAACATAAGACGGAATAATATTAAAACACCTTTGAAACTCGTCCAAATGGAGAAACTCCAAGAATAAAATAGCTTCAAAATGCTGAAATGGTTACAGGTGAATCGCCAAAAATGAAAAATACACCAAAAATGAGAATACTGGGAAAAAAATACGGATATTACAGTCTACCCCTCTGAAAATAAGTTTCGTCCCGAAACTTAAGAAACAAACAACTCGGGGTACCTAGCACGCATGCTATCCTCGGTTTCCCAAGTTGCCTCCTCGACACCATGCCTCGACCACTGCACCTTGACCAAAGGGATGGTCTTATACCTCAGTCGCTTCTCACGGTGCTCCAAAATCTTCAAGGGGCGCTCCTTGAAGGTAATATCCTCAGCGACATCAATCTCACCATAGTCGATGACGTGACTAGGATCCGGAACATATTTCCTCAGTTGGGAAACATGGAAAACACTATGAACGTGACTCAAGGCCGGAGGTAACGCTAACCGGTATGCCAACTCTCCGACTCTCTCGAGAATCTAGAAGGGCCCAATAAATCTCGGGCTCAATTTTCCCTTCTTCCCGAAGCGGAAAACTCCCCTCGTCGGCGACACCTTTAGCAAAACGTGGTCCCCCACCTCGAATTCCAAAGGTTGACGACAGACATCATCATATGACTTCTGTCGGCTCTGAGCAGTCAACATTCTCTCCCGAATTAATTCCACCTTCCGTCTCGTTTCTGCAATGATATCCGGTTCGGTCCCAACCAAATCGAATGCCTCGTTCCAACAAATCGGCGATCGACATCGCCGCCCATAAACCACCTCATACGGTGCCATTCGAATTGACGCGTGCCAAATATTGTTGTACGTGAATTTGATCAACGGTAAATGCTCCTCCCAGTCGCTGATCCAATCGAGAGCACAAGCGCGCAACATATCCTCAAATGTCTGGATAGTGCGCTCCGACTGGCCATCTGACTGAGGATGAAATGAAGTGCTCATACGCAAACGAGTACCCAACGCCTTATGCACCGCCTGTCAAAAATGCGATACAAAATGGCCATCCCGATCCGAAACAATAGACTTTGGAGTACCGTGAAGTCTCACAATCTGCGCAACAAACACCCGAGCCAACTTTTTTGGACCCCAAGTATCCTTGATGCCCAGAAAATGTGCTGACTTGGTCAGACGATCCACAATCACCCAAACCATGTTCATGCCCGAACTTGATCTCGGCAAACTCGTGATGAAGTCCATCGAAATATCTTCCCATTTCCATTCCGGAATGGGAAGCGACTGCAATAATCTAGTCGGTCGCTGATGCTCGATTTTGACCTGCTGACAAGTCAAACATCTCGCTACAAACTGCGCGACCTCCTCCTTCATGTCATTTCACCAAAAATTCCTCCTCAGGTCCTTGTACATCTTACTCGAACCAGGATGAACGGAGTAAGGGGTAGCATGGGCCTCCCGCAAAATACCTTGCCTCAATTCCTAGTCATTCGGTACACAAAGCCGACTCTAGAATCTCAACACACCATCCTCGTGAATCACAACCCCAGGAGACTTTCCTTTAAGAACATTATCTCGGATTTGAGTAATCATCGGATCTTCCAACTACTTCAGTTTAATTTCATCGACCAGTGACGACGAAATTTCTAAAGCACAAAGTCGTCTGACCGCTCCCAGTAATAAAATCTCAACATCCAACTCGATCAAAATCCGCTGAAGTTCAGACTGAGACGTAAGAATCTCAAGTGTCCTCAACACAATCAGTTTCCGGCTCAAGGCGTCGGCCACGACGTTCGCCTTGCCCGGATGATAAAGGATTTCGAGGTCATAATCCTTAATCAACTCCAACCACCTCCTCTGCCTCATATTCAACTCCCACTGAGTGAATATATACTTCAGACTTTTATGATCGGTAAAAATCTGACATGCAGAGCCAAACAGATAATGACGCCAAATCTTGAGTGCGAAAACAACTGCCGCTAACTCTAAATCGTGAGTAGGGTAGTTAAGCTCATAAGGACTCAACTGTCTCGATGCATATGCAATGGTCTTGCTGTAACACCTCCAGAGCCATCCAGGAATATTACAATGCCATGGGCCCCGAGATGGAACCCACAAGACTAGAAGAAATTTTCGCAAATATTTACAAACGCCCAAGAGGCTAAAGACGGTATTATCTATTTAAAATATTCAAAGACTTAATAAAATCCGTTTATCAAACCGTCGTAAAATCTCATTTGAAACCACAAGGCCCGAAATGCTAAAGCTCAACAGTTTTAAAACATACGTTAAGCTATCGCTTACACGTACCGACATAATAGATTTAGAGAACGATTGCCAAAGTAACCTAAGTTACCAGATACCAAAAGGCCATTTAAAAATACTCACGCAACGGATAAAGACAAACAATTAAAATACTCTAGCAGCGGAATACAACTGATCAAAAACTCAATACACAAATACATGCCCTAGCCAGTATCCTCTGGGAAGCTCATCTCTTTACGACCGCTACAAGGTTGATAATCCAATAAGCTAAAAAGAAAGCCCACGACATGGTCAGCCATAATATCCAATAATGATAACCATCACATCACGTCAATAATTACATATCAATGGAAATACTAAGTAAGAATACGACCAATGTAATCTTACCGTCGTAACTTTACAAAAATCCACGATTCGTATCCTTAACAACACATTAAGATAATACCGAAATATTTGTACGGTATCTCAACAATACCCAAGGTTCTCAAAACATTATCATAACTCACGATACGGAAATTATACCAACTCTGGCCAATTCAATCCATCGGATAACATCGACAATTCCAATACGATAATCGATTGTCCATCAAAGACAAGTACCAAGGAAATACGGAAAATACATCAAGATACAAAATACCATGACAATCACGTCAGTCTAATCCGAGATCAGATCAACACAACATACGGACATGGTCCTAACACAAGACCTACAAATGCATACTCATATGACAACGTCAATATGATCACAACAATAACGACAATGTATACTTATGGCAAACCCATAATATACATATGCACAACAACAATACATGGCAATCTGATGATCCAGCGTGCACTGCCTAGATCCCCCGATGATCCCGTCAGACCAATCCAAGGTGGAAAACCCGTCCGATGATCCAGCACACGCAAGCATAGATCCCCCGATGATCCCGTTGGACCAACACGAGGTGGACCATGTGACAACAATGCACAACTGCACAAAACAATAGTACACAATACACGACAACAACAATGCACAATGCATGACAACAACGATACACGAATGTATCACAACATGATCGACACAAATGATAAAAATGATTAGAGTACTTGTCCCGAGTCCTTCGAGAGAAATCTCAATGTCCAAACCATTACGAACAATTATCCTCAATACTCGACGATATAAAATACCACGGACGGTAAATAATTCACGTCTTCGTCTATACCACAATGTATCCTCGATACCAAGTATACCAACAATAAATGTAAATCATATACCTTATGATTTAATTCCCAAAACTCGAATACAACCTATAATCCCAAATCTCCTGTTATTACGATTATAAACATTGCTATACGAATTATAAATGAATGAAACTGAAACCATTCATTAAATATTATAAATTGAGCAAGTAATAACTTGCCTCGATACCGATACAATGACGAGGAAGCTATTACCAAATCCATTGCCGTCATCTACAAGTCCCTCGGCCCCAATCAATGCAATTCACAAACATTCTCGAACATGACCGCAACGCATAGTTCTAATGACCGATCAATAATCTCAACCTATTACTATAATCGATAAACAACAAGTTCGAAAATAATTAACAATCGATAAAACCAATTCATAAACCCAACGGCTCAACAATATCTCGGTTAACCACCAGTCTGATCAAACCAACTTAAACGATCACGAATTCATAACCGAAACAGAATATACTACCCTGCCTGTTGACTTAGCGCACGTTAATTACTTAACGTAGCGTGCGCTAATGACATGCAGTTGCATGTATTTTGGATACCGATCAACATATGGCGATTATCAAGAACACTAAATGATTCTAAACCATGTTCATAGCTATCAAAACAATGAAATCTGATATCCTTTAACATGTAGGTAATCATCCAACTCTTAATCCAATTCATATATTCACATATCATCTTCTTCCTCAAATATCAACATCATGAACACCAAGAATCCTAACAACACTTCCCTAACCTCACATTACAGAGATTAATCATCAGCAATGACATCAACATCCGCAAAGGAGAAGGAGGATTAACCAACTTATCTCAAGAAAACGAACTACACAATTCAAATCGCACGAATCATATTAATATCATCATACTCCGGTAATCCATCTCATAATAATGCTTGTCAACTTATTTATATGATAATCATTAACTCAAGAACATCAATCTTCAATCTAAAATGAAATCCAAATGTGAAGAGTGACTACCTTGTATAGATGAACCATGAAGGAGAACAATCAACTTCATTCCAAGAATTATCAATAACTTCAAGAACAATCCTCAGCTTAGTCTTGTTAAAGATCATCATCTCTCAGTGTTTGGAACCTCAAATTTTTCTCTCTAAAAACTGTCTCTCTCAAAATAAAGGAAGGAATCGCCGAATGAACATAATTCACCTCTGCAATCATATATATACTGACTGTCATTAACGTGCGCTACTTTTTCCTTAGTAGCGTGCGCTATCGCAGTCCAGAGGCTAATGCCTTGCTTCGCACATCAGCTTACGTACGTGATACCCATGCAATAACGTACGTAAATTACACTCTCTAGCGCATGCAATTTCTTGGACCTTAGCGTGCGCTAATCTAGTTGACTTGCTACAGTGAGCACCTACCCCCGTGTCTCCACATGCCGAAAGCACTGATGAGGATAAGATTCCTTTTTGTCCGATATGCAGTTAGCGTGCGCTAGTCCTTAGGTTTTAGCGTGCGTTAGTACTACATTAAAACATCCGTTGACTCGTCGGCACATGCGCCGAAAGTGGCCGGGTCCACACGTAGATTCCCTCTGAGCTGTTCTGCACTAGCGTACGCTAACCTATGCCTGTAGCGTATGCTATACCTGCACGATAGCATGCACTATACATGAGTATTAGCGTGCGCTAACAAGGCTATATTTAGCCATTTTCAGCTACTCTTGTCCAACGTCTCGACATGCAGAATACGAACATACGGCATACTGAATACATATATATCTTCTAACAACATTCTCATACGATAAACCCGACACACAATGTCTTCCAATACAACTGTCAAGCAAGTGCGGTAATAATACTAATACAGATGTCTTAGTCCTTCGTTTATGTTATCCATACTGTACAGATTCCACGCTGTACAACATAACTCGGATAAAATAATATTAAACCACATTAGTAGAAATTCCGGATATTACATACTACACCACTTAAAATAAGTTTCGTTCTCAAAACTTGCAATTCGGCATCGAAAAACCAACAAACCGTTCAACCAAAATATTCCGAAACCATCACAACAACGATCAATCATCATCATTAACGAATAACCAAAACAGTACACTTACATATGCGCCAAGTCGACGATCTCTTGAGGTACTAGCAAGTGACTTCACTGTAAAGCCTCAATACGCTTACAATAACAATTCCATGAGTCCCAACCAAATATATCATCGTCGGATGAAATAATCTATCCGTGTCAAATCATGTCTGCCTGATTACATAATTAAGTCCCAATCTTCTAAAAACCAATAGTGCACGATACATCTGTGAAACAACTGCCCAACACAATGGCAACAAATCCCGAAATATCGACACAAAATCAGAACGCTCAGATGATCACCAACAATGATCAACCAATAAATTAACCGAGAATATCATCGATATGATAAACTCTAATACAACCATACTGTTGTTACCCAATATATTATATGTAATGGTCCGCTGGATATGGTTTTGGGTAAGTAACAAACAAATTGCGAGAGCACATATGAAGGAATGCAAATAACACAAGATTTGCCAGGGTTGTTGGTCCTGGGCTTGAATGCTCTCGCGAGATATTATTAATACAGATGCTGCTTTAGAGTACAAGTATTAATATTAGAGTACAATTACAATGAGTGTAATGCCCCTAGTTATCTAGCTTTTGAGTGTTGTTGATTGCCGGAAGAACCACATTTAAAGCTCTGTGAGTTCTTGTTACAAAGATGAAGTGTTCTCTGTATTGTTTATTGAGTGTAATCGTCTCTTTTCCAATGCTGGAGGTCTCCTATTTATAGAAGAGAAAGGTTGTTGGGATGTCTCTGTCCCAAATGGGCGATCGCTGTTCCTGCATTAAATTAAGCCGGCGATTGTCTCGTCACGTGGGACTGTTTCCTTAAAGTCCGCAGCTGCTGCTGGTAGCCAGATGCGCGAACCAATGAGAAGGTGACATGTGCCTCACGTCACAGTCTTGGGAGGTCCCACCTAGGACCTTTCGGCAGGTCTGTCGGTAGGTGAGGCTGTCCTTGTCACCGACAACCACTGATGGGCTGGAGTCAAGCCTGTTCTTGCGGCGCCTTTTGCGGATCTGCACGTGGGCCTTCATCCCGAGATTCGGTCTTCGCAGACTTTGACGGATGTTGGTTTTACACGTGGCATAGGACGGTCGTCTTCGGTCGGGTACTAGAGGCGATCGCCAGATGCCAAGAAACGATCGCCCTGGACGTCGACCGCTAGGCACTTGACCATGGTCAGGCATCTTCGGTTGGCATGTCTGCCTTGGTCTATTTGATGCCGGCTTCGGTCGCTCGGCCATTATGCCGATCGCCTTCGAGGCGTGTAAAACGCCGCACAACAATTGCCCCCAGCTCGCTCCTATGTTGAAGACGTGGGTGAGGTGGCTCTTCCGGCAATCGATTGCATTAGACGAGCGACTTCTCCTTTTATGAAATAGACGATCGTCTCTCGAGCGGACTGATTTCGAATTTGGACGACCTTCCCAATCGCTGAAAAGAGCGGGAAGTGGAAGCGGGCTTTGAAATGTCATTGGGGCACGTGTCGCGCTCCTGTTGGGGGAGTCCGACAGTTTTGTCAGACTTGTCATTTGGCGTGCCCTCGAAACGACGCACTCGCGGGTTTCGAGGGTGGCATTAAATGAGACTTATTCGATGGTTGCACTTCAGCCCTCGAGATTCTGTTTTTTTTCATAAGTTCCCGCTCTTGCCTATAAAATGGGCTAAGGTTTCTGGGGTTATATCCTTACGCGTTTTCGTCTGAGAAGAAGACAACCGAATTTCCTTGAAGCTTTGTGTGACGATCGTCGTTTGACTCAGACTCTTTAAGTAAGAACAAAAACTTTTCTCCCTCCTTTCTCTTTGAATATGTCTAGAGGGAGACCAAACATGTATGAGGCGGGTAGCACTTCAGCCGCCACGACTTCGACTGCTCGGGATGAAACGTCTGCGGATTTTCATGTGAAGACAGCCGTCGAGGCCATCCGCACCGAGATTGAACCCGTGGAGGTTGAAGAACTCTTCAATGAGGCTGAAGCGGCCAAGTCGGCGGAGGCGGAGCGGAAGCCCTCGCTGACCGAAGAGGAGGAGGCAATAAGACTGTATTGGGAGCAGAACAGTGTATTCGACAAAGCCTTTTTAGAATTTGCCGAGCTTATGGAGAGATTAGCCGGCCCAAGCCCTAAGTTCGACTTTCGCACATACTCGGTCGCCCACCCCCATGAACCCGTAAGGCGGACGTTGTTTCGGGCCGCGTGCCGCTCTCCGTGGACCCTTGGCCAGATTAAGAGTTCGACGACCAAGAAGGATTTGACCCGTTGGAGGGCGGAGTTCCATGTCCCCTCTGACGTTTCACTTTATGTGCCCGCCGAGAATGAACGTGCCGACCAACCTCCCGAGGGTATGGTCACCGTTAACGAGGTGATCATGGGGGCCAGACTACGGTTCCCATTACCGTTCGCTGTGTCGTACTTGTTGTCCGCTTGGAATATGGCGCCACTCCAACTGACGCCGAATGCCTGGTTGCAGATCGTCTGCACTTTTACTCTATTTGGAGGTCACCGGTTGTTCCGTCTACCTTCTGCGCTGGAGATGAACTATCTTTTTAAGTTGACGGCGCAGAAGGGTTCCGTTGGCGGCTACCACATCCAAGGTCGCTCGGGCCGGGTGGTTCTTGGGGTGCCGAACAAGGTCCGGGGTGACCTGATAAAGTGGTGTTGGGTCGGCAGTGCATGGAAATCGGCCGCGAGTGACAAACCCGCCGATGAGTTGGATATCCCCACCGGCTTCCGGGAGAGGAATCCGAGTAAGGGTCTTGACTCTCCCTTCATTCGGATATATCCTGAACTGATCTAATTTGGATTTCTTTTTGCAGGTACCCTTGTTCCGGCAGCAGACGACCTACCATTTGATTTTTCGATCGTCTGGGAGCGAATCCGTAGTCTTCCTGACAGTTATATTGACGCTCGCCGGATCAACAACGAAGTTCATTGGTTGGCCGCCCGGCTGTTTCGCTTCTCCTGCCACTTAAGGGTCCCAGGTACAAATATTTACGATCTTCTTTTGTTTGACGATCGCCTTTGATTGAATTAGATGACTAACTTGGTTGATTATCTTCTTTGCAGAGATCTACTTCCCCCGCTACTCCGAGCCACCGAAAGAAGTTTCCATGTCGAACCCTGGGTTCATGAGTCGTCTCCGCCAAGGGAAGAAGACGAGTCGTGCCCCTGCGGCGATGATCCGTCCTATTCCGGAGGAGAGACCTCTCGTGGGGCCGGTCGTCAATGAGCCGGAACCTCGGGAGGAGGAACAGCTCCAGCTCAACTGCAAGAGGTGGAGGCCGGAGGAGCCTTCGCCCTCTGTCGCTGCTGAGGCACCCACAGTGGTGCCGCCGATCGCCGCGCCCCCGCTTTCTGCGGTTCCAATGGCAGAGGGGTCTACGCCCTCATCGTCTTTCCTGCAGGCCATGGCGACCGCTGATGCCTAGACCCCGCATGGCAGGCCGTTCTTCGGCCGCAACCCAAAGAAGGTCGAAAGGTAAGCTTGGTTGCTCTGATGAGTTATGTCACTTGCGTAGGAGACATACTCCGTCCGTCCACGATCAATGTTCCCCAATTTTGTAGGTTCGGGTTTTAAGAAATGTTAGTTGAGTGTGATGTGAGTGGAGTTTGGGTCCCACATTAAAAGTAATTTAATGTTAATTAAGTTGGTTAAATAATTTAATTTGTGGGCCAGCCTAGTAAAATGTGTAAATATATAAAAATTATAAGGATATTTTAGTAAATTGTATTGTGGGGTAGTGTTTAAAAATAGAAAAGGAACATTTTTTGTGGACATACCAAAATGGCAAAAAGGGAACATTGATTGTGGATGGAGGGAGTACTAACTTTAGTTCTTGGTGCAGGGTCCGTCTCTCCGACCCGAACTGCTCGCCGATGGTGGTTGACTTCCTCGCGAGCAGATCTCCCCGCGACCCTAGCGACATCCCTCACTACGTCTCTCGGGCCATGGCCGCCCTGCCGAAGGCTTGGACGACTGATCTGGATGCGATCGCACGTCGGCGGTTCGGAGACGCAATGCAGGCGACCCTTGATCTGGACCTTCAAACGGCAACGATGGCCGTTTAGGCCTTGAAGGATTATGAGGGGCGGCCCTCCACCGCCCGTCTCCTTGCGGACCTCGAGGCTGCTCGGAATTAGAATTCCGAATTTGCCAACAGGATCGTGGCAATGGAGAAGGAGTCCGTGGAGGCGGCCAAACGGGCGAGGCAAGATCTCGACCGGCCCGGGTGGCGACCGACCGGATGCGTGATCAAATGACGAAAGCCCGTCGGTTGTACGCGGCCTCGCAGAAGGAGGCGACTGAGCTGAAGGCGGTTGTGGACCGGTTGAATGGCGAACTAGAGTCGTCGAAGGGAGAGGTGGCCACTAAGGTTGTCGAGCTCCAGGGTGCGGATCAAATAATTGCAGGGCTGAGGGAGAAGCTGAAGGCGACCGAGGACGATCCCTTCCTCAACGTGGAGTACGTCAGCGAATTTGCCTATTACATGACTTATGCTGACGCCATCCGTGCTGCCAAGAAGGGAGGGCTAGAGGTCGGCCCTTTAGTTGATAATTTCAAAACCTACGTGCTTGAGCACCCTCTGCAGCCGGCCTTCTTTGTGCCGATCCTGGACCTCTCTGATCTTGGAGTCGACTTGAGCTGGTATCCATCACCGGACAACCTCGTACACCCAGACGCCCGACGAGGGAGGCCATGCTGATCCAGTGACCGGTGGCGAAGGCCGGGCCGATCCAGCAGCCGGTGGCGAAGGCCAGGTGGGGGCAGCCTGAATTTGTCCGCTTTCATTTCTGTTTTTGCTTGTAATTTTTCAGCTTTGTTGTGTTTTGCCTTCGGGCGCTTGTACATGTATTTCGGATAAAATGAAATAAATATTTGCTTCTGATTTCTTGCTTGTACGATCGTCTGTATGAATCTTTTGCATTTGACTTCACACGTGTTTGAGGAGCGATCGTCGTATGTACAGCTCCAAATGGATTGATATGCTTAAATTCATACTCGTAAATTTCAGAACAAAATCGATCATCATATGTGTATTTGAACAAATCCGATCATATGTATGGCTCCGTTCTCCTGATCGTATGTATGGCTCCGCTCTGCCCCTTGTTTTTGTTTACTTAGTGAAAGTAAGGGAACGAAAATAAATCGTTTAGTGAGCTCTCTAGTTTGGTTCTTGCGATCCTCAATTTTGCCGATTCCTCGAGGAAGGCCGACCGTCCCGGCCTGGAAGGACCTTGCACGGTCGCGGGGTTCGATGGAACCGACCTCCACTACTATGTCTTGTGCGCGAGCGACATTCCGTCTGATGGTCAACTTCTCGCGACTCACTTAATTGTGAGGGTCCTCCGTAGGCTACGTTTTGCCTCGCAATGTAGCGATGGGGCAGACGGTCTCTGCCTGGAGGAGTCCTTGCATGGGGCGCCGTCAGATTAATCGACTCCGCGACTGTGGCTTGTTAGCATTTTTCTGCCTGGGACCGACATGTTAGATGACGGACCTAAGAGGGCATATGTTGTGATGGGGGAGGGACGCGTCGCATTGTCCAGGTCCACCATGTTAGATGATGGACCTGAGGGAGGGCGAGCATGTCCACAAATCTATTTTGGAGGGTCCTTCGGCTACGATCGCCTTGTATTTAAACGAAAGGGCAGGCGATCTCTGCCCAAAATAACCTTGCATGGATGGGCTGTCGGTTCCATCGACCTCCAGAACCATGGCTGCACTTTTGTACCTTGGATCGTCATGTTAGATGACAATCCTCGACGATATACGTTGTGCTGGGGGGCGATCGCTTGCCTATGTCCATCATGTTAGATGACGAACTCTCGGAGGGAGAGTGAGTCATCCTCTTTTTGGTTGTTTTGCCGAGGCGAATCACTTAGAGAGGATCGTAAAATCTCATTAAACTCTTTGTACATTGAATAAATGAATACAGGGTGTTTTTATTGATAGTATTTCTTCAAATGAATGGCGTTCCAGGGATATTGGTCCGGAGTGTCGTCTGGGTGTTGGAGCTCGTAGGCTCCTTTGGTCAGCTACTTGGATATCCTGAACGGGCCCTCCCAATTCATCAGGCCCTCCCAATTCGGGCCAAATACTCCCGTGTGGGTTTGGATCTTTTTGAGGACTAGGTCGCCCACTTGGAATCGTCTTTCCTTGACCTTCGAATTGAAGAATTTTTCGGATTTCCTTTTGTGGATCGTGTTCTTCATTTCCGAGGTCAGTCGTCATTCCTCGTGCATATCCAAATCGATCCGCCGAGCTCCATCGTTATTCGTTGTCATTTGTTGTGCAGTTCGGTTGTAACGCCCCAACCCGACAAGGGTAGAAGCGTCACTTTATGGTGACATATCGGATATAACAGATTCAAATCAAACAGCGGAAGTCTTAATTAAAAATTATCAAAAGAGTATCAAAAGGGGACTAAAACAACACCAAGTGTCCCTGAAACCGAACAAAAGAGAGTACAATACAAATGTCCAAAATCTGGAAAAATAACGATAAGGAAATAAAGGCTATTATATAAATAAAGCTATATGGTAATCCACTCTCTCTCATCTCCAAGCTAATAACCCCGCTCCTAGCTTAAGTACCTGCCGCATGGAGAAGAAAAGCGGCTGAGCATAAAAAGCTCAGTGAACAGATATAAAGCAAATAACAAAACAGATCAAACGAGATAAGATAATCAAAGGAATGCGAAGATAGAATACATATGGTGTCAATGGATAATCAAAAGGATATCAAAGTTTAAGTATAAATTGTATGAATGTGGATTTAGTATTTTACCCCAGGCCCAAACAAAAATCCAAACAAATAGTAGCCCAATGGAGTGATCAACTTCCAAATGTGAAGGGACTGCATGCACACATGCCCAATCACCAAACAAATATAATATGTATCCATATCATCATAGTAGACCAAACAAATAACAAACAAATCTAGGATGCATCCATACGCCCCTGCAAATACTTCATAATCATAATAATGGCCATAGCAGAAAGCAGATAAGGGACGGTGTGGTACATCTCTCCAACCACACTAGAGTCATAACATTCGTGTATCAATGCTACGGTTATGGACCCCCCATAACTGGGAACAGATAATACCTGGGTAAATACTGAAGGGTCAAAAAGTATAAGTCCAAATCAAAGTGTAGGTTTCATTTATATAGTCAAAGTTCAATATCAAAGGTTCGAATAATCAAAGAGCTAATATCAAAGGTTCAGTTCACATGAATCAAATCAAAGATGCAATGTCAAAGGTTCAAACGGAGAGTTCGAATATCAACAGTCCAAAATAAGATAGGCAAATAATATAGAAGAGAGAGAAAGGTCATGAGAGAGAAAGTAGTTGTACTCTTGCTGAAAGAGTACGGAATATCTGTACCTTATTCAACAGCAAAAGTAAACAAAGATAGATGGATCATAAGATACAGGATCACTCCCGCTTCACGAAACCTATACGGATCAATAACCAAGTATTACTTTAAGTCCAAATGAATTTGGTTACTCATTTTAGTAATATAATAGAATTTGAGTGTGTAACCACCTTTTTAAGAAAACTCAGCTTTTAATATCAAAACATGTATCACGTTTCCGGATTTTTAGAGTATACTTGTGCATCTCCTGAAGCCTTAGTAAAATTACCCCAGGTAGGTACATATGTTTTCTACTTTGTGTAATTTTTGTAGAATTTCCAAGTAGTCTATAGAACAAAAATTCCTTATCAAAACTAGTCCAGATTCGGTGACAGATCTAAGACTCAAAAAGTAAGCAATTAAGAGACCATGATGTTCTACTCTAAAAATTCCACCAAAAATCACAGAGGCCAAACACATCTTATATTTAAGCCCTGTCTAATTTGAGTTAATGATTCCTTACTGATTTCAAAACAAAAATCATAAATCAAGGTTGAAATTCGGATTACTAATTGAAAGGTTTGACACTTGAACTTGTAAAATCAGAAAAGACATTCGATCTACTTCTAAAAATTACAAGACTTACATATTCAGAAAGTACTTTTCTAGAACATGGTTTTAGACTCAAGAATCACTTAAAAACACGTTGGTATCATTAAAATGGACCCCTTTCAATATGACCCAAAAACCTGACAGCATAAGTGGAGATAAATTCAATACAACCCTAACCTTTATTAGCCTTTTAACCTATTTATCAGCTTTTATCTATGAACATGTTACAACTTGACGAATTTTGAACCACATAATAACTCAAAAGTAAAATTCACAAAAATTCACACAGGTACTTCAATGTATTTAGAACCCACATGAATTTTCCCAGAATTTATTAGTTAGTCTAACCCCACACGAAAAATACTCAAACTCTGACTATTCAGAAAACCGACCTGCAGTTGTACCCAAAAAGTATCCGCCTCAACGACCTACCAAAACATCCAGGAAAAATTCTCAAAAATTCTTGGTATTACTAATCATATAGAAGTTACATAATGGAGAGTTTCATGGCCCAACTCATTATAATTTTTGAATCAAAAATCGACAAAGTGGACTGATTTCAGACTCCCTAATTTCAGATCCAGCACTTAATCACATAAAAATCAAAAACACGACCAAAACAACTCTAAATCACTCCAAACCAATTGGAGAACTTAACTAAGACATAGAAATAGGTTTTCATCAAAAGAAACTGAATTATTCATTATATACCATGACCTATCTCGTTCACGAATTCAAGTATACAAGCTGTCTTAATTCCAGAATTCATTTAAGACATCATATAACGTGTTTAATCATACCAACGCACCCGAGTCCTTCACTCTACCACCAAGACTTCCTTTGTGCACGCCTCGATGGAACGGGAATGGTGTATAACTAGGTAGTTGCCGTTTTTAGTTTTAGGTTTTAGAGTTTTTAGTTTTGCGAAGTATGTGTGTGTGATATATATAGGCGAGTGGGGAGGAATTTCAAAAAGGAAAATGCCTAAATTATGGAGATTTGATGGAAGACTTTGCCAAATTAAAACCCATCACGAACCTTGACATGATTCACGATTCCATATGTTTGTGTACAACATATTATTCAGCTAGGGACAAAAATAGAAAACGTGTGACAATTTTAAATGTGTACAAATTATTTCAGTATAAGTCTTATATTCGTATTACATTAATTTGTTCAAATGTTAACGATTTAAATACTTAGGTTATAATCGTAATGCAATATTTTAAATAATTAAACGTCTTTTATAGATTCGAGATTAAAGGGTATTTTAACATGTTCAAAAATCTGGGTTTTACATCGGTGGCTGAGGACGGCGATCTCCGATGGGATCACTGCTTCCGTTCCGAAGGCGAGGGCGAATGGGGTTTCGCCAGTTGAATTTTGGGTCTTCGTTCGGTAGGACCACAAAACATCCGGGAGCTCGCTCGCCCATTGTCCTTACTTGGATTCGAGTCTTGCTTTGATCGTGTGCTTGAGAATCTTGTTTACAGCCTCTACCTGCCCGTTTGTTTGAGGGTGGTAAGGGACCGAGAACTGCTTTTTAATTCCCCATTTTTCGCAGAATTGCATAACTTCCAAAGTGTCGAACTGCTTTCCATTGTCGGAGATGATAGCCCGAGGTAGACTGAATCGGTAGATGATGTTCTTCCAAATAAACTTGATCACTTGTTCTTGGCCGATCTTGTTGAGTGGTTCGGCCTCCATCCATTTCGTGAAATAATCGACCCCATGATGGCAACTTTACATCCCCCTGGTGCCGTCGGCAAGGGACCGATGAGGTCGATGCCCCATTGGGCGAACAGCCACGAACTGTACATAGAGGTGAGCTGCTCGGGGGAGAGCTTGATGTTGGGGCCCATTATTTGACACTTGTGACAAGATCGGGCGTAGGCGATCGCGTCCTTTTGCAGGGTAGGCCAGAAAAATCCTTGCCTGGTCGTCTTGTGGATGATAGCTCGCCCTCCCGCGTGATTTCCACAAACCCCATCATGGATTTCGGCTAAAACAAGTTAGCCTTCCTCCGGAATAATGCACTTGAGGAGAGGAAGGCTGAAAGCTCGCTTATAAAGCCGGTCGTCCAATAGGGTGTATCTGGTAGCTCGGAGCTGAAGCTGGCGAGCCTTGATCCGATCTGCCGGGACCATTCCGTCCTTCAAGTACTCAGTGAACGGAGTCATACAGTTCCCTTCGGCGATGGCGACTGTGGCGACCAGGCTTTTGTCGATCGCCGATCTCGCCAACTTAGTGATTTGGATGTTAGAGAAGTCCGCTGCCCCATCTAACAATGCGAGTTTGGATAGGGCATCGGCCTGGGAGTTGTGCTCTGTCGGGACTTGTTCGATCAGCACTTCTTCAAAATTTTTGCATAATTCGGCGACCAATTCTTGATATTTGATCATCTATTCGCCGCGCGCCTCATATTCCCCCTTGACTTGGTTCACGACCAAGAGGGAGTCCATGAAGATGTGAAGGTAACGAACGTCCATGGCGAGCGCTAGATCGAGCCCGCCTACTATGGTTTCGTACTCGGCTTCATTGTTGGTCGCTCAGAACTCAAAACGCACAGCATTTGTAAAACTCTGGCCATCGGGGCTGATGAGGACAATCCTTGCCCCTGCTCGCGAGCTAGTCACCGAGCCATCTACGTACAGTTTCCAGGCAGGACGGCCGACCTCGGTCGGACTAGGCGGGAACGTTAATTCCACCACGAAATCCGCCAGAGCTTGGCCTTTGATCGCCGTGCGAGGAGCATACGTGACACCGTATTGGGCGATCTCCAGTGACCACTTGAGGAGTCGCCCGTTGGTGTCTGGCTGGTGCAGAACTTGCCTTAGAGGGAGAGTTGTTAGAACCTCCACTTGGTGTTCGAAGAAATAGGCTCTCAGCTTGCGAACACTCATGACAAGTGTGTAGGTGAGCTTTTCCAGAGGCATGTAACGTGTTTCCACATCATGAAGTGCTTGACTGACGAAGTAGATCGACAAGTGGGCTTGCCTATCTGCCCGCACTAATAGGCGCTCAACGCGATCTCCAAGGCTGCCAGGTAGAGGAATAGCTTTTCGCCAGGGATTGGTTTTGCCAAAATTTGGGGATTCGAAAGATACTCCTTGATTTTGGCGAACGCCATTTGACTTTCCTTCGTCCACGCAAATTTCTTAATCTTTATGGTGGCGAAGAATGATTTGCTTTTGTCTCCGAGCCGGGAAATGAAATGATTAAGGGCTGCTAGACATCCCGTGAGGCATTGCACTTGCTTGACATTCCGTGGCTCCTGCATGTCGAGGATCGCCTTGATCTTGGTGGGGTTCGCTTCGATCCCCCTTTGGCTCACGATGTGCCCTAGGAACTTTCCGAAGCTTACTCCGAAGTTGCATTTCTTGGGGTTCAGTTTCATGTTGAACCTCTCAAGGATGGCGAACGTCTCGACAAGGTCTTTGAGGTGGTTTTCCTTTTTGAGGCTCTTGACCACGATGTCGTCAATGTAAACTGTAATAACCCGTAATTTCGATTTCCAGTAATTTCTTTTTTTCGGTGGAAGTCCGTTTTGACGACTCGCTCATGACCGTTTCGTCATTTCGAGAATGATTAATTCTGTACTTTTTGTCATCCGAGCTCGTTTCGGTGTCGTTTTGTTGAGTTCCATGCTTTTTAGCGGTTTTTCCGCACTTGAGTTCGATTCTTGCGAATCTCGTCCGAAACTGTTGTTTGGACTTTCTCGTAAGTTCATTTAATGTTATTATTCATGTTGCAAGCTTCGGCTTGGTGTTTCGATCATGTATCGTGTATTTCGGACGTTTTGGGCCATTTTCGTAATTTTCCAAAGTTTGGGGTAATTACTTTCCGTTGTCGAATTTTGGGCCTTCGGGTGGCCGAAATCGTGTGTTCTCTTAGTGCTCGGATTCGTCTTTTCGAGTACTTCGTAACCATATCTTCGATTCGTACTCAGGTTCGGGTTTCAGGGTCGTTCGGGCCGTCGGAGTTGGTCCCGGCCGAGTCATGGCCGGGCATGCTCGGGCGAGCGACAGGCGAGTAACGTGCGGTAGTGATCGGCGATTCGTACATAAGGCGATTACGTACGTAAGGCCACAGGCGGTAACGTGCGTAACGTTCGGCATTTTCGAGCGATGAGTTCGGCCATGGCGATTCGTCGTAAGCCATGGCGATTCACGTGCGGCCGTGATCGGCTTATTTAAGGCTGCGGACGTTTTCTTGACCATTTCTCCTTCTTTTCCTTCCGTCTGCATTTGTGGGTGTGTATAGCATGGAGAGATTTTGTTGGACAATCAATCCATGAAGTTTTGGAGTTCATATCATCAATGATCAATCCTATAACATCCTCGATCTACAAGATCGGTCGATTTCCTAGAAATCTAGTTTTGGGGAATTTGGGTATTTTGGTTGTTTTCGTCCGATTAATCCGATTTAACTTAGGATTATGATGGATTGATGATTATTTAGATGTATTATATCATTTCCCTTGTTATTCCATGGTTGGATCGTATCGATTTGTTATTTGGGTCGAGTTCTTGATCGACGCCTTAAAGGTGTCCGGTAAAATGTCTTAGAGGGGTTTTCGGGCGTTCTACGATTATTCTTCCTCGTATGATCGATGATTTATTGATTATATATTGTTAGGGTCGAGTTTCTTGCGAAGAAACCGAGTTGAACCCTTCCGTTCGTTGTCGTTTTCCTTTTTGAAAACATCGGGCGTTTCGAAGCTTTCCGGTTGAGCCGTGTTCGTCGGGATACTTGCGTGCCGATTTTGAGGCAAGTACCTTGTCCATATAATTCTTGTTTTGTGGATATGATAATTGGTGATCGTCTAAATGTGTTTGTGTGTTCGTTTGAATTGAACTTTCAAAAGATTCGATTAGCCTTGTTAAAGGCTCTCTTTCAAAACGCGTGTGTTTTGTAATTGTGTGGGTTGTAAGTGACTACGTGGATCTTTTGGATATGTTTGGAGTTTATGTGGTGTTTGATAATGCGTGTGTACATATATGGCTTCATTTCAATGTATTGCAGTTTTGACATGATGTGATGTTAGTTGTTACTCCTGTGAAAGGAGGTTGCGATGTTTAATGTTGTTTGGCCTCATAATCGATTATTGTTGTGTGCTTGTTATGCGTGATGTGCCTCCGGGTAGGATTGTTGAATCTCCGGGATCCATACTTGCTAGTATGGGTCGGGCGAGACCGTAGGGTTATCCAATCGGGTATGTCTTGCGGGGACTCCGAGGTTCGTGGCTTGTTAGCCCGATGCCGAGATAACTTGTGGGGTTATCATCGGGTATGTCTTGCGGGGACTCCGAGGTTTGTGGCTTGTTAGCATGATGCCGGGATAACTTATGGTTGTGATTTGGTTGTGATGTATGTGTCATGGGTTATCCAATCGGGTATGTCTTGCGGGGACTCCGAGGTTCGTGGCTTGTTAGCCCGATGCCGAGATAACTTGTGGGGTTATCATCGGGTATGTCTTGCGGGGACTCCGAGGTTCGTGGCTTGTTAGCACGATGCCGGGATAACTTATGGTTGTGATATATGTTGTGATTTGTTTTGCTAGCCAGCTCGGGAGGGTCCTTCGAGGCCTCGAGTGGGATGTCTGTGGTAGCGTCCCGGTCCTAGGCGATGCGCGTGCATGATTACGTTTCGTTGATTTTATGTCCGTTGAGGACACGTGATGTTGGGCTCTGGCCCTGTGAATTGTTGTCGGTTTTCTATTTGCGAAAATAAAACATTTGGGCTGTGACCCTGTTGATTTTGGAAAGAGAAGGATCTGATAATCCGAATTTGTTTTCTATTAAAACTCCCGAGGGTATTTTAAACCATTTTGCGAACCATTCTCGTTATTTGTGATCTTTCGGATTTGGAAAGTTTTACTCAAATTCTTGCCTCGGGAAGTATTCGTTTCGTGGTATTTTAATCTTTAAGGATTCCTGGTTATTGTTATTCGTGGAACTTGAATTATATGGCTCGTATTTGCACTTTGTATTTGCACTAGCAAAGCAGTGGAGTTTTTCTAACCCCCGAGTATTCGGGGGGTGGATGTCTATTTTTGCATTCAGGTTTTGGAGCATAGCACAGGGTCGGCACGAAGGATGATGAAAGATGAACGATACTAATCACATGAGGATCCGTTGATGTCGTATTGGTCTAGTTGTATTCTCTTTTCCGCTCTGATATCTTTTCCCGTTATGCGGAGTTTATTGTATTTTGACCCCTGCGTGGGTATGTGTTCGGAATTGAGTTGTATGTTATTATTGAAAGACCAAATCGGTCTACTGAGTCATTTTAGCCTTAAAGGCGGTGTTTAGATGTTTGATTTTAGTTATCAGCCTGGTAGATCCTCGAGGAGAGGGTCTACGGCGTGTAATATCCCTGAGTGGATTGGGGGTGTTACAGAATGGTATCGGAGCTTAGGTTGTGGAAACCTAGGCTGTCGGGTCAGTGGTGTCTATTGAGTTTTTGTCTCGTTGGATTTTATCTGACTGAGTCGTGTCGCGACGCGTCGTCTGAGTTGGTTTGTTGTGATTAGTATCGTGGGGCGATCATCATCTTTGTGCGACCTGTGGATGTAAGTCTCCATTCTTTGTGTTGTGCCTCGTGTGACACGAGCTATTTTTTTTATTATGAGTTAATTGACGGAATCCTCTTATGGATTTTGATTTCGTGATACGTGATTATTTGACTCCCATTTTTCGTTCATATGAGGAGTAGTGTTGCTGTCTTGTGCATGTTTGACTTTATTTCTTTTATCCGCTGCGTGAGTTCTTCTGTAATGGCTTTCGGTATTTTACCGACTGAGTTTTATTTTGAAAACCGATTCCCTTAACCGAGTTTGTGGCATTATGGCCTTGATCGTTTTGGCGAAATTCTTATGATGGTATTTAGTATTTTCTAAATGACTTTTGTAAGTTTTTGAAATAATACCGTCATCAGCCTTTTTGGCATTTTTGTAAATGGTTTTTAGCACAGTGGGTTCGGCGCGAGGCCACGGCGTGTAATATTCCCGGGCTGAACCGGGGTGTAATATTTCCGTGTAATTACGAAATTTTGGGCATTCTAGCCCATTGAATTATTTTTGAAAACCTTGAGTATCTTAGAAAATTAAAATTCGAGACGTACTTTTAAAATGAATTATTTTCTCGTGGTACGTCCAAGGTGCCACAATATATTTCAAAATTCTTCTAACTCGAGGACCGAAATATTTTGAGATATTTTCAAATGTTTTATAAACACTTTTACTTAGACCCGAGGGTCGGATATTCTGAAAGTCTTTCACTAAGAGAAGGTGTCCTCATTTTTGTTCGAATGCAAGACGATTTTCAAAGTCTCGATAACGATGTTTGCACTACTTTTTGTAAAGTGATACTCAAGATCAGCTGGTGTTTCCAAACTATTTTCAAAAGGTGGTTTTCGTTTTTAAAACCTATCATTCCTGTTTGCGGACCGGAAATGCGTGTATGGTTTTCGAACTTTCGTTACGGTGTTAACCCCGAATTGTGATCGAATTGGTGGCATGAACGTCGAGGCGTTGCCACGCATTTGTTGTACTAGCCCTCTGTGAGAGGTGTGGCCCAGTATTCTTGTTTGTCACCTCGTGGTGATTTGCGTGTTGTCGCACGGGTGTGAGCTGTTGAAGCTTGAGTTTGTACGTTTGTGTACATGTGTGATTGTTTCATGATGGTTGTAATTATGTGCTGGTTATCGTTCGGGCCGTTGAGGTCGCCGAACGATACCGTCGTTGCTGTAGTGTTTCTGTGTGTATTACTTTAGGATGGTAATCGTTGTATATGGTATGTGTTATGATTCTTTGTTGTGCTGAGTTGGCATCTCCGCTATGTTGTTTTGCGACGTTATGCCCCATTGTATCTAGCATTTGTATTTTCGGTATGCCGAGCCGAGGCGTTTCAACCGTGATGTGCCGGGGCATGCACGTGTAAATTGTCCTTCTCGTCGGTAACACATTTCAAGTGTGGACTCAAGGGACACCGAATTCAGTTTTGTGAATTGGCTACCGAGACTTTCGGAGTTCGCGCTTCATCACAGTCATCAGAATCGGCTTTGAGAGGCCTTTGAAAGATGTTTCTGTCAGTTGCTTGTTGTGTTGTCACCTTGATTTCGTGTTGTGAGTTTCGGGAACGACACTTCTCTTAGAAGGGGGGTCGAATATAAAACCCGTATTATTTTTGGACTTCTACATTTCCTCTTTCTCAGGTCTATCGACTCGCTCGTGTTCGTTGACACTTTCTGAACTTGTTCTGTATTTCGGTTTCATCGTTCGAACGAGTTGTGATCTTGTTGTGGGTCGATCTGATTATCGCTGTTACTTTTTCGAGTTCGGTTCGATTCTTGTGAACCTTGTTCGGAAGTGACATCATCTGGTTTAACTAGTTCTCTTATTCGAAGTGGATCGGATTTAGAACTTCTATATTTTCGACTCTGTCGACTCGTTTATGTTCGTTAACATTCTCTGAGCTTGCCCTATCCCTTTCTTTTATTGATCGAACGAGTGTGGTGTTTTGAAATTACTCGTTTGTCGTTGTGACTTTTCAATTGCTATTCCCTTTCCTATGGATCTTATGTGAATCACATCTTGTTGCTTTTACCGGATCATATATTGTCTCGAGCCGAGACGTGAACCTGAGAGTTGTTGTTTTAATTTTATTGTTCTTCGTGATTCGAACATGATTGTTCGATTTTTGTTGTCTCGACCGTTGTGGTTCGATCGTTTGATTGTTCGGTTTTTGTTGATCTCATTTCGTGATTGTTGATCATTCAGACTCCTTCCTAATTCCCTTAAGTTCGGGAAATTGGTCTCGTTTTCGATCTTCCAACCCTTGAGCGGTGGAATTCCGTATTTGTTCAGCGATTGGCTCGCGTTTTGATTAATGTACCGTTGGGTTGGTCAATCGTATTGATTTTCGTTCGTTGTGTTTTGTGATTGTTCGGATAATTAACTTGATTGTATTATCCATTTGATGACGCTTGTCACTTGTTGGTTCTATTATATCCCTAACGGCGACGTTGTGTTGGTCGTCGCGGAGCGTGTTTTCACACCGTATATTCCTTTGCGTTGCATGTAACGTTTTGCCGTTGGGCATGAGTTACGCGCTTCTTGTGTATCTCGTTGAGTTTTTCCTGGCGGGATATTTCTTCTCCCTACTTGTTTTAAGTTTCGGGACGAAACTTCTTTTAAGGAGGGTAGAATGTAATAACCCGTAATTTCGATTTCCGGTAATTTCTTTTTTTCGGTGGAAGTCCGTTTTGACGACTCTCTCATGACCGTTTCGTCATTTCGAGAATGATTAATTCTGCACTTTTTGTCATCCGAGCTCGTTTCGGTGTCGTTTTGTTGAGTTCCATGCTTTTTGGCGGTTTTTCCGCACTTGAGTTCGATTCTTGCGAATCTCGTCCGAAACTGTTGTTTGGACTTTCTCGTAAGTTCATTTAATGTTATTATTCATGTTGCAAGCTTCGGCTTGGTGTTTCGATCATGTATCGTGTATTTCGGACGTTTTGGGCCATTTTCGTAATTTCCCAAAGTTTGGGGTAATTACTTTCCGTTGTCGAATTTCGGGCCTTCGGGTGGCCGGAATCGTGTGTTATCTTAGTGCTCGGATTCGTCTTTTCGAGTACTTCGTAACCGTATCTTCGATTCGTACTCAGGTTCGGGTTTCGGGGTCGTTCGGGCCGTCGGAGTTGGTCCCGGCCGAGTCATGGCCGGGCATGCTCGGGCCAGGCCAGCCCTGGGCGAGTAACGTGCGGTAGTGATCGGCAGTTACGTACGTAAGGCCGGTTACGTACGTAAGGCCCTGGCCGGTAACGTACGTAACGTTCCGGCATTTTCCAGGCAGTGAGTTCGGCCATGGCCGGTTACGTACGTAAGCCATGGCCGGTTACGTACGTAACCCGGCCGGCAGTCGGCCTATTTAAGGCCTGCAGACGTTTTTCTTCAGCCATTTCTCCTTCTTTTCCTTCCCGTACGCGGCTGTGGGTGTGTATAGCATGGAGAGATTTTGTTGGACAATCAATCCATGAAGTTTTGGAGTTCATATCATCAATGATCAATCCTATAACATCCTCCAATCTACCGAATCAGGTCAGATTTCCTAGAAATCTAGTTTTGGGGAATTTGGGTATTTTGGTTGTTTTCGTCCGATTAATCCGATTTAACTTAGGATTATGATGGATTGATGATTATTTAGATGTATTATATCATTTCCCTTGTTATTCCATGGTTGGATCGTATCGATTTGTTATTTGGGTCGAGTTCTTGATCGACGCCTTAAAGGTGTCCGGTAAAATGTCTTAGAGGGGTTTTCGGGCGTTCTACGATTATTCTTCCTCGTATGATCGATGATTTATTGATTATATATTGTTAGGGTCGAGTTTCTTGCGAAGAAACCGAGTTGAACCCTTCCGTTCGTTGTCGTTTTCCTTTTTGAAAACATCGGGCGTTTCGAAGCTTTCCGGTTGAGCCGTGTTCGTCGGGATACTTGCGTGCCAATTTTGAGGCAAGTACCTTGTCCATATAATTCTTGTTTTGTGGATATGATAATTGGTGATCGTCTAAATGTGTTTGTGTGGTCGTTTGAATTGAACTTTCAAAAGATTCGTTTAGCCTTGTTAAAGGCTCTCTTTCAAAACGCGTGTGTTTTGTAATTGTGTGGGTTGTAAGTGACTACGTGGATCTTTTGGATATGTTTGGAGTTTATGTGGTGTTTGATAATGCGTGTGTACATATATGGCTTCATTTCAATGTATTGCAGTTTTGACATGATGTGATGTTAGTTGTTACTCCTTTGAAAGGAGGTTGCGATGTTTAATGTTGTTTGGCCTCATAATCGATTATTGTTGTGTGCTTGTTATACGTGATGTGCCTCCGGGTAGGATTGTTGAATCTCCGGGATCCATACTTGCTAGTATGGGTCGGGCGATACCGTAGGGTTATCCAATCGGGTATGTCTTGCGGGGACTCCGAGGTTCGTGGCTTGTTAGCCCGATGCCGAGATAACTTGTGGGGTTATCATCGGGTATGTCTTGCGGGGACTCCGAGGTTCGTGGCTTGTTAGCACGATGCCGGGATAACTTATGGTTGTGATTTGGTTGTGATGTATGTGTCATGGGTTATCCAATCGGGTATGTCTTGCGGGGACTCCGAGGTTCGTGGCTTGTTAGCCCGATGCCGAGATAACTTGTGGGGTTATCATCGGGTATGTCTTGCGGGGACTCCGAGGTTCGTGGCTTGTTAGCACGATGCCGGGATAACTTATGGTTGTGATATATGTTGTGATTTGTTTTGCTAGCCAGCTCGGGAGGGTCCTTCGAGGCCTCGGGTGGGATGTCTGTGGTAGCGTCCCGGTCCTAGGCGATGCGCGTGCATGATTACGTTTCGTTGATTTTATGTCCGTTGAGGACACGTGATGTTGGGCTATGGCCCTGTGAATTGTTGTCGGTTTTCTATTTGCGAAAATAAAACCTTTGGGCTGTGACCCTGTTGATTTTGGAAAGAGAAGGATCTGATAATCCGAATTTGTTTTCTATTAAAACTCCCGAGGGTATTTTAAACCATTTTGCGAACCATTCTCGTTATTTGTGATCTTTCGGATTTGGAAAGTTTTACTCAAATTCTTGCCTCGGGAAGTATTCGTTTCGTGGTATTTTAATCTTTAAGGATTCCTGGTTATTGTTATTCGTGGAACTTGAATTATATGGCTCGTATTTGCACTTTGTATTTGCACTAGCAAAACAGTCGAGTTTTTCTAACCCCCAAGTATTCGGGGGGTGGATGTCTATTTTTGCATTCAGGTTTTGGAGCATAGCACAGGGTCGGCACGAAGGATGATGAAAGATGAACGATACTAATCACATGAGGATCCGTTGATGTCGTATTGGTCTAGTTGTATTTTCTTTTCCGCTACAGTATCTTTTCCCCGTTGTACGGGAGTTTATTGTATTTTGACCCCTGCGTGGGTATGTGTTCGGAATTGAGTTGTATGTTATTATTGAAAGACCAAATCGGTCTACTGAGTCATTTTAGCCTTAAAGGCGATGTTTAGATGTTTGATTTTAGTTATCAGCCTGGTAGATCCTCGAGGAGAGGGTCTACGGCGTGTAATATCCCTGAGTGGATTGGGGGTGTTACAGAATGGTATCGGAGCTTAGGTTGTGGAAACCTAGGCTGTCGGGTCAGTGGTGTCTATTGAGTTTTTGTCTCGTTGGATTTTATCTGACTGAGTCGTGTCGCGACGCGTCGTCTGAGTTGGTTTGTTGTGATTAGTATCGTGGGGCGATCATCATCTTTGTGCGACCTGTGGATGTAAGTCTCCATTCTTTGTGTTGTGCCTCGTCTGACACGAGCTATTTTTTTATTATGAGTTAATTGACGGAATCCTCTTATGGATTTTGATTTCGTGATACGTGATTATTTGACTCCCATTTTTCGTTCATATGAGGAGTAGTGTTGCTGTCTTGTGCATGTTTGACTTTATTTCTTTTATCCATTGCGTGAGTTCTTACGTAATGGCTTTCGGTATTTTACCGACTGAGTTTTATTTTGAAAACCGATTCCCTTAACCGAGTTTGTGGCATTATGGCCTTGATCGTTTTGGCGAAATTCTTATGATGGTATTTAGTATTTTCTAAATGACTTTTGTAAGTTTTTGAAATAATACCGTCATCAGCCTTTTTGGCATTTTTGTAAATGGTTTTTAGCCTGGTGGGTTCCGGCGCGGGGCCCACGGCGTGTAATATTCCCGGGCTGAACCGGGGGTGTAATATTTCCGTGTAATTACCTGAAATTTTTGGGCATTCTAGCCCATTGAATTATTTTTGAAAACATTGAGTATCTTAGAAAATTAAAATTCGAGACGTACTTTTAAAATGAATTATTTTCTCGTGGTACGTCCAAGGTGCCACAATATATTTCAAAATTCTTCTAACTCGAGGACCGAAATATTTTGAGATATTTTCAAATGTTTTATAAACACTTTTACTTAGACCCGAGGGTCGGATATTCTGAAAGTATTTCACTAAGAGAAGGTGTCCTCATTTTTGTTCAAACGCAAGACGATTTTCAAAGTCTCGATAACGATGTTTGCACTATTTTTTGTAAAGTGATACTCAAGATCAACTGGTGTTTCCAAACTATTTTCAAAAGGTGGTTTTCGTTTTTAAAACCTATCATTACTGTTTGCGGACCGGAAATGCGTGTATGGTTTTCGAACTTTCGTTACGGTGTTAACCCCGAATTGTGATCGAATTGGTGGCATGAACGTCGAGGCGTTGCCACGCATTTGTTGTACTAGCCCTCTGTGAGAGGTGTGAACTGGTATTTACTGTTTGTCGCCTCGTGGTGATTTGCGTGTTGTCGCACGGGTGTGAGCTGTTGAAGCTTGAGTTTGTACGTTTGTGTACATGTGTGATTGTTTCATGATGGTTGTAATTATGTGCTGGTTATCGTTCGGGCCGTTGAGGTCGCCGAACGATACCGTCGTTGCTGTAGTGTTTCTGTGTGTATTACTTTAGGATGGTAATCGTTGTATATGGTATGTGTTATGATTCTTTGTTGTGCTGAGTTGGCATCTCCGCTATGTTGTTTTGCGACGTTATGCCCCATTGTATCTAGCATTTGTATTTTCGGTATGCCGAGCCGAGGCGTTTCAACCGTGATGTGCCGGGGCATGCACGTGTAAATTTTCCTTCTCGTCGGTAACACATTTCAAGTGTGGACTCGAGGGACACCGAATTCAGTTTTGTGAATTGGCTACCGAGACTTTCGGAGTTCGCGCTTCATCACAGTCATCAGAATCGGCTTTGAGAGGCCTTTGAAAGATGTTTCTGTCAGTTGCTTGTTGTGTTGTCACCTTGATTTCGTGTTGTGAGTTTCGGGAACGACACTTCTCTTAGAAGGGGGGTCGAATATAAAACCCGTATTATTTTTGGACTTCTACATTTCCTCTTTCTCAGGTCTATCGACTCGCTCGTGTTCGTTGACACTTTCTGAACTTGTTCTGTATTTCGGTTTCATCGTTCGAACGAGTTGTGATCTTGTTGTGGGTCGATCTAATTATCGCTGTTACTTTTTCGAGTTCGGTTCGATTCTTGTGAACCTTGTTCGGAAGTGACATCATTTGGTTTAACTAGTTCTCTTATTCGAAGTGGATCGGATTTGGAACTTCTATATTTTCGACTCTGTCGACTCGTTTATGTTCGTTAACATTTTCTGAGCTTGCCCTATCCCTTTCTTTTATTGATCGAACGAGTGTGGTGTTTTGAAATTACTCGTTTGTCGTTGTGACTTTTCAATTGCTATTCCCTTTCCTATGGATCTTATGTGAATCACATCTTGTTGCTTTTACCGGATCATATATTGTCTCGAGCCGAGACGTGAACCTGAGAGTTGTTGTTTTAATTTTATTGTTCTTTGTGATTCGAACATGATTGTTCGATTTTTGTTGTCTCGATCGTTGTGGTTCGATCGTTTGATTGTTCGGTTTTTGTTGATCTCGTTTCGTGATTGTTGAGCATTCAGACTCCTTCCTAATTCCCTTAAGTTCGGGAAATTGGTCTCGTTTTCGATCTTCCAACCCTTGAGCGGTGGAATTCCGTATTTGTTCAGCGATTGGCTCGCGTTTTGATTGATGTACCGTTGGGTTGGTCAATCGTATTGATTTTCGTTCGTTGTGTTTTGTGATTGTTCGGATAATTAACTTGATTGTATTATCCATTTGATGACGCTTGTCACTTGTTGGTTCTATTATATCCCTAACGGCGACGTTGTGTTGGTCGTCGCGGAGCGTGTTTTCACACCGTATATTCCTTTGCGTTGCTTGTAACGTTTTGCCGTTGGGCATGAGTTACGCGCTTCTTGTGTATCTCGTTGAGTTTTTCCTGGCGGGATATTTCTTCTCCCTACTTGTTTTAAGTTTCGGGACGAAACTTCTTTTAAGGAGGGTAGAATGTAATAACCCGTAATTTCGATTTCCGGTAATTTCTTTTTTTTCGGCGGAAGTCCGTTTTGACGACTCTCTCATGACCGTTTCGTCATTTAGAGAATGATTAATTCTGCACTTTTTGTCATCCGAGCTCGTTTCGGTGTCGTTTTGTTGAGTTCCATGCTTTTTAGCGGTTTTTCCGCACTTGAGTTCGATTCTTGCGAATCTCGTCCGAAACTGTTGTTTGGACTTCCTCGTAAGTTCATTTAATGTTATTATTCATGTTGCAAGCTTCGGCTTGGTGTTTCGATCATGTATCGTGTATTTCGGACGCTTTGGGCCATTTTCGTAATTTCCTAAAGTTTGGGGTAATTACTTTCCGTTGTCGAATTTCGGGCCTTCGGGTGGCCGGAATCGTGTGTTCTCTTAGTGCTCGGATTCGACTTTTCGAGTACTTCGTAACCGTATCTTCGATTCGTACTCAGGTTCGGGTTTCGGGGTCGTTCGGGCCGTCGGAGTTGGTCCCGGCCGAGTCATGGCCGGGCATGCTCGGGCCAAAGCCACTCGGGCGAGTAACGTGCGGTAGTGATCGGCGATACGCACGTAAGGCCTAAGCACGTACGTAAGGCCCTGGCCGGTAACATACGTAACGTTCCGGCATTTTCCAGGCGATGAGTTCGGCCATGGCCGATTACGTCGTAAGCCATGGCCGATTACGTACGTAACCCGGCCGGCATCGGCCTATTTAAGGCTGCAGACGTTTTCTTGACCATTTCTCCTTCTTTTCCTTCCCGTACGCGGCTGTGGGTGTGTATAGCATGGAGAGATGTTGTTGGACAATCAATCCATGAAGTTTTGGAGTTCATATCATCAATGATCAATCCTATAACATCCTCCAATCTACCGAATCAAGTCAGATTTCCTAGAAATCTAGTTTTGGGGAATTTGGGTATTTTGCTTGTTTTCGTCCGATTAATCCGATTTAACTTAGGATTATGATGGATTGATGATTATTTAGATGTATTATATCATTTCCCTTGTTATTCCATGGTTGGATCGTATCGATTTGTTATTTGGGTCGAGTTCTTGATCGACGCCTTAAAGGTGTCCGGTAAAATGTCTTAGAGGGGTTTTCGGGCGTTCTACGATTATTCTTCCTCGTATGATTGATGATTTATTGATTATATATTGTTAGGGTCGAGTTTCTTGCGAAGAAACCGAGTTGAAACCTTCCGTTCGTTGTCGTTTTCCTTTTTGAAAACATCGGGCGTTTCGAAGCTTTCCGGTTGAGCCGTGTTCGTCGGGATACTTGCGTGCCGATTTTGAGGCAAGTACCTTGTGCATATAATTCTTGTTTTGTGGATATGATAATTGGTGATCGTCTAAATGTGTTTGTGTGGTCGTTTGAATTGAACTTTCAAAAGATTCGATTAGCCTTGTTAAAGGCTCTCTTTCAAAACGCGTGTGTTTTGTAATTGTGTGGGTTGTAAGTGACTACGTGGATCTTTTGGATATGTTTGGAGTTTATGTGGTGTTTGATAATGCGTGTGTACATATATGGCTTCATTTCAATGTATTGCGGTTTTGACATGATGTGATGTTAGTTGTTACTCCTTTGAAAGGAGGTTGCGATGTTTAATGTTGTTTGGCCTCATAATCGATTATTGTTGTGTGCTTGTTATACGTGATGTGCCTCCGGGTAGGATTGTTGAATCTCCGGGATCCATACTTGCTAGTATGGGTCGGGCGAGACCGTAGGGTTATCCAATCGGGTATGTCTTGCGGGGACTCCGAGGTTCGTGGCTTGTTAGCCCGATGCCGAGATAACTTGTGGGGTTATCATCGGGTATGTCTTGCGGGGACTCCGAGGTTCGTGGCTTGTTAGCACGATGCCGGGATAACTTATGGTTGTGATTTGGTTGTGATGTATGTGTCATGGGTTATCCAATCGGGTATGTCTTGCGGGGACTCCGAGGTTCGTGGCTTGTTAGCCCGATGCCGAGATAACTTGTGGGGTTATCATCGGGTATGTCTTGCGGGGACTCCGAGGTTCGTGGCTTGTTAGCACGATGCCGGGATAACTTATGGTTGGGATATATGTTGTGATTTGTTTTGCTAGCCAGCTCGGGAGGGTCCTTCGAGGCCTCGGGTGGGATGTCTGTGGTAGCGTCCCGGTCCTAGGCGATGCGCGTGCATGATTACGTTTTGTTGATTGTATGTCCGTTGAGGACACGTGATGTTGGGCTCTGGCCCTGTGAATTGTTGTCGGTTTTCTATTTGCGAAAATAAAACCTTTGGGCTGTGACCCTGTTGATTTTGGAAAGAGAAGGATCTGATAATCCGAATTTGTTTTCTATTAAAACTCCCGAGGGTATTTTAAACCATTTTGCGAACCATTCTCGTTATTTGTGATCTTTCGGATTTGGAAAGTTTTACTCAAATTCTTGCCTCGGGAAGTATTGGTTTCGTGGTATTTTAATCTTTAAGGATTCCTGGTTATTGTTATTCGTGGAACTTGAATTATATGGCTCGTATTTGCACTTTGTATTTGCACTAGCAAAACAGTGGAGTTTTGCTAACCCCCGAGTATTCGGGGGGTGGATGTCTATTTTTGCATTCAGGTTTTGGAGCATAGCACAGGGTCGGCACGAAGGATGATGAAAGATGAACGATACTAATCACATGAGGATCCGTTGATGTCGTATTGGTCTAGTTGTATTTTCTTTTCCGCTACAGTATCTTTTCCCCGTTGTACGGGAGTTTATTGTATTTTGACCCCTGCGTGGGTATGTGTTCGGAATTGAGTTGTATGTTATTATTGAAAGACCAAATCGGTCTACTGAGTCATTTTAGCCTTAAAGGCGATGTTTAGATGTTTGATTTTAGTTATCAGCCTGGTAGATCCTCGAGGAGAGGGTCTACGGCGTGTAATATCCCTGAGTGGATTGGGGGTGTTACATAAACCTCCATGGTCTTGCCGATCTGATCGGAGAACATCCCGTTGACTAGTCGCTGGTAGGTCGCCCCCACATTTTTCAGACCGAACGGCATTCGAACCCAAAAGTACACGTCTTTTTCCGTGTGGAATGACGTGTGTTTTACGTATTTCTCTGCCATTGGGATCTGATGGTACCAGGCGAAGGCATCCATAAACGACATCATTTCGCAACCTGCCGTGCTATCGATCAAGTGGTCAATATGAGGCATTGGAAAGTGATCCTTTGGACACGCCGCGTTAAGGTCGCTGAAGTCGATGCATAACCTCCAGGAGTTGCTCGAATTTTTGATGAACACCACGTTGGCTACCTATTGTGGCTCGTCGGTAGGTACTCCGATCAGTTTGTTGTCGAGCAGCTTTTTGACTTCTGGATCGAGCGCAACATATTTCTCTGGACCGAATTTCCTACGTTTCTGGTGAACAGGCTTCCTCGCCGGGTCGAATTTTAGATAGTGGCAAGCGTGTTCAGGACTGATGCTGACCATATCTTGATGCGACCATGTGATGCCCAAAGACTCTCACACACAAGTTCTAGTCAATAATAACATATTAATCTTAAAACATGCTAGACTTCATGCTTAATCGTATATAAATGTGACAGTGTGACATGAAACTGCTATTATTTGAATAATATGATTCATGCATTACTTGTTATAAGTATTATTTGGCATTTCATGATTCACCTTATTTGATAGTTAAGTTAACGGCATTGAAGTGGCTAAGCATTGAACATAACCCCAAGTTCAAGTGGTAAGCCTATAAGCAGTAAATAATATCAGTGACGTGTCTATCGGTTGGTCTTGGGGTTTTAGTCGGCAGGTATGCTGAGTCAATTTGGATTGATGATTCTAGTAAATAACCCTTTCTTATTCCGATAACACGTGTCAAGCATCTTGGTACTTGTGGATACCATCAATGATGAAATTCAAGGTCTCAGTGATAACATTTGTTAAGTCATTCGATTTGTAAGTATCTTATTCGTCCCAAATGCGGTCGAGTAGAATGGAATTTGTCCTTTAGTTCATTGTCCAATAATGTCATATTTCTAAGTGAGTACTCGGACTCTTATTTATAGGGTTAATTATATAAAATTTCATAAAGATAACAACAAACTCATTTTCTACCACTTTCGAAGGTATTCGCAAAAGTAGCTGAGTTTAAACAATAAAAATACATATTAAATTTTATCAAAAACCTTGGACCATACATCCATACCCTAAACATGATCAATAACTACTAAGAACCGATTTAAAACATCCAAGAACCGGATTATAACAACTTCAACCGGTCCATTCTTCTAAACCTGACTTCTAGAGGCCATTGAGGGGCATTTTAGAACTTTCACCCTTATAAACCGACTCTTTCATTTAGATAAGGGCGGAAACAGATTCTAAACTCCTATAGACACTCTGAACTCGATCCACAAGCTCCACACTTCGAAAATCCATCAAAAAATTAAGGAGAAATCACAAAAAATATCAACACCTCAATTCAGTTCACAATCAAGGTGAGTTATCTTCGTTTTACTCTTGTTCTTGCTATATTTCTTGTATGATATGAAGTTGTGAGAGCTGGTTTAGGTGCTTATATAAGTTCTAATGGTGTTTAGAACTCATACATGGCCTAAACTTGTGTTTAAGGTGGATTTGTAGGGCTTAAGACTCACTAAGACAACAAAAGAATCAATTCTGCCACCTTTTGAAAATATGTGTGGATAGTATTGAATTCGTGTGATTCAGGGGCAGATGTTGCTATATACATGTTCTTAAGTATATTAGGTATACTATATCAAAAATTCATGCAAATCCGACTTATAATTAAGTGGATATACGCGGGACAAATTCAGTGATTTCAAGATCTTGATAAATTCCCCTAAACCATTGTCTTGTTGTAGAATCCTAGAATTGTGGCCTATAAGAGTTTATATAACAATATGAACAGAAAGTAATAGGCTTCATAATGAGTTAGGAGTGCAAAAAGGATAGAGTATTATGCTCGTATATAACGAAATGCGCACATAAAATTTGTAGAATACTAATTATGTGAAATTGGTAAAACCCTTCGGATACGCAGTGAGTTAAACCTTGTGTATACCCTATAGATTCTTTAAAGGCACTCCTTGAAACAGGATTTGAAGACATATCATCACAACCAACTCTTATTGGTATAAAAGGAAAGGTATCACCTGAACAAGGTAAGTAGTAATTGATTGCAAAACTGTATCACAAGAGCATTTGTCTGAAATATGTGTTAATGATTGATGTTTTGGATATTGCTTATACCTTGTGCGTATGTGGATAACATATTGCTCTATTCTTATTGTGTGACATGTCCCATAGAGCATTTATACATGTGGTATTATCACGATGCATATGATCATAGCATAGCATTGGAGGTTGTCGCATGCATTGATCATAGTACAGGCGTTCTAAAGGTGATCAGAACAAACTGTTTTGGTTATGTACATCGTGGGCTAC
Source organism: Orobanche coerulescens (assembly GCA_033398695.1). Classification (NCBI taxonomy): domain Eukaryota; kingdom Viridiplantae; phylum Streptophyta; class Magnoliopsida; order Lamiales; family Orobanchaceae; genus Orobanche; species Orobanche coerulescens. The sequence continues at coordinate 208,597,967 of CM065803.1, forward strand.
TGGTAAGGGGATATTTTGTGGCGGAGTCTGGGGCACGTCATAGTGATCCATGTGTTATGATTGGACACTTTGTGTGATGTTTTGCGGTGGAGTCTGGGACACACCGTGGTGACTCATGTGTATGATTGGGCACCTTATAGCCATGATCCTGGTGGAGTCTGGGACACGCCAGGCTGACCCATGTGTTATGATTGGGCAGTTTGTTCTGGCTATGGTTGGACATGCACACTTTTGGCCCGGGCCAGGAACTCGAGGTGTACATAGCAGCGCGCTATAAAAGAGTTTTTGAAAGTTAAAGGAAAATGAAACTGCATTTTCACAAACTCATTCATAAATGCATTCATGCATTGTGTGTCACTACTTACTGAGCTTTCGCTCATTTAGTTGAATTCTTGTGATACAGGTAATAATTCGGGGTATCAGGCATAAGTTGACATATGGGACGCTTCTCTACACCAACGAGCCGTTGTATATGAACATCAAACCTGTGGAGTGTTCTCTGTGTGTGTTAAGTCTAAGTTTGCTTATAAACCTTTACAGCCGATGTTTTCTTTTGGTTGTAATATAATAGTCGGCTGATGTGTAAAAGTGACTTTTGGTGTGTAAAAAGAGTTTCCTCTTAAAGGTTTTAAGTTTTCCGCTGTGATGTAATATATAATAAGGATATTTTTAATATCCGGCATCTGATAGCTAAATCTAGGGGGTGTGACAGATTTGGTATCGGAGCAAAGGTTTAAAGTGTTTCTGAAGACCGTTCATATACAACAATCGCTTGGCGGAGAGGAGCAACCCATCAGTCAATGATTGTATTTATATTTTTTACTTGCTATTTGCGTGTTTATGTTACTATTGGCTAATAAAAGATCCTTGTGTGAGAAGTGAAGGCTATTAAGATATCATGGAAGACAATAGAACGCAAGGTAGTGCTGAAGGAGCGAGGGATAACCGTATCGACCGACTAACAAATCTTGTGGAAAGGCTTATAGAACGAGATGTTAGACGTGAAGCCGAGGCTCATCGTTCTCCACCTCCTCGAAATGATGCCATTGATCTGGTTAGTGAGAGGTTCCAGAAACTAAAACCTCCCACATTTGAAGGTGGGCTCGTCTGGCGTCTCGAGAATTGGCTCGAACTATGGAAAGGATGTTCGGCTACGGCGGAATCCCGATGAGGCCAAGGTTTCATGTGCGGTATTTTACCTCCGTAATGATGCTAGTTACTGGTGGGACACCATGATGGGTATATATGATGTTCGTAGACTGACATGGGAGGAATTTAAAGAGCTTTTCGAGGCGAAATACCTTACAAAAGCTGCACGAGCTGCAAAACGGAAAGAATTTTCAAACTTGAAGAAAGGTGACATGTCAGTTGATGAATATGTCAGAAAATTTGAGGATCTTTCAAGGTATGCGACACACATGGTAAGCACGGATGAGCTAAAGGTCGAGCAATTCATCGAGGGATTGAAACCAGAGATATATAGAGATGTGCAAGTCGGGGAAACCGGAGGCTCAAAATACATGTCAGTGGTTCAGCGAGCTCTAAATGCAGAAATGGCTCAAAGGAAAATCATGGAGGAACGAAAGGAGAAAGAGGCTAAAGAAAAGCAGAACCAGCCGAATTATCAGCAGGGCCAAGGCAAGTGGCAACACTCAAACAAGGGTAACAAGAGGCAAGGCCAGTTCTACAAAGGTAATAGCCAGAAACGGTTTAAAGACAACAACGGAGGACAAGCATCCACTGGAGGTAACCAAAAGCCAAAATGTGCAAAATGTGGAAGATATCACTTTGGCGTCTGCATGGAAGGACCCGGAGCCTACTACAAATGTGGAAAGATGGGTCATTTTGCGAAGGAGTGTACCTCTAATGACTCCGAGCAGAAGAAAGTACAAGGAAGAGTATTTGCAATCACGTAGGCAGAGGCTGATACCAACCCTGCAGTCGTCTCAGGTAACATACTAATTTGTGGTATTCCTGCATATGCATTGTTAGATCCAGGAGCAACACATTCATTTGCATCGACCAAGTATGTGAGAAGGTTGGGCAAACCACTGGAAGAGTTTGGTGGGCAGTTTAATGTGTCTACCCCTTTAGGAGAACTCTTGACCTAGGACAAAGTTCTCCGATCCTGTAGTGTAGTAATCAATAACCGGGAATTAGATGCTGATCTCATTGTGCTCAACATGTCGGATTATGAAGTAATTCTAGGGATGGATTGGTTATCTAAGCATCATGCTACCATGGATTGTAAAAAGAAGATTGTTACATTCCAACCACCAAATGAAGAGGAGTTTGTGTTTGTTGGGAGTAGCAGCAAATTGAGAACAAGAATAATTTCAGCAATGATGGCACAAAAATTACTTAGAAATGGATGTGTCGGTTATTTAGCCAGTGTGGTGGACAAATAGAAGGAGCAGATCCACAAACCCGAAGATGTACCTGTGGTACAGGAATTTCTAGAAGTATTCCCAGAGGATTTACCAGGGCTACCTCCAGACAGAGAAATTGAATTCAACATTGAGCTGATTCCAGGAGTGGCCCCAATATCGAAAACACCGTACAGAATGGCTTCTATAGAATTGAAAGAATTAAAAATTCAGTTGCAGGAATTGCTTGATAAAGGATTCATACGACCCAGTTTTTCACCATGGGGAGCCCCAGTACTCTTCGTCAAGAAGAAGGATGGTACCATGAGACTCTGTATCGATTATAGAGAATTGAATAGGGTGACCATCAAGAACAAATATCCTTTACCAAGGATTGATGATTTATTCGACCAGCTTCAGGGAGCTGCAATGTTTTCGAAGATCTATTTAAGGTCAGGTTACCATCAATTGAAGATCAAAGAAGATGACATACCAAAGACGGCATTTCGAACCAGGTATGGACACTATGAATTTCTGGTGATGCCTTTTGGTTTAACTAATGCCCCTGCTGCTTTCATGGATTTAATGAATCGAGTCTTTAGAGAGTACTTGGATAAGTTTGTCATTGTCTTTATTGATGACATCCTTATCTACTCTCGATCATTGGATCAGCACCAAGAACATCTAAGAATAGTGTTGGGTATCCTAAAGGATAAACGGCTATATGCTAAGTTTAAGAAATGCGAATTCTGGAGGGAACAAGTGGCATTCCTTGGGCATGTAGTGTCGAAGGAAGGAATTTCAGTTGACCCAGGGAAAGTGGAAGCCGTGAGTAAGTGGCCCAGACCGAAGAATGTTCATGAGGTACGCAGTTTCTTAGGGTTAGCAGGTTATTATAGACAATTCGTTGAAGGATTCTCCAAGATAGCCTCACCGCTTACTCAACTGACGAGAAAGAACGTTAAGTTTCAGTGGTCTGATGCATGTGAAAAGAGCTTTGAAGAACTGAAACAGAGGTTAACATCTTCACCGATCCTTTCGATTCCAACAACTGCGGGAAGATTTGTTATTTATAGTGATGCGTCAAAGTCAGGATTGGGAGCTGTGCTTATGCAAGAGGGAAGAGTAATTGCTTATGCTTCATGGCAACTGAAGGATTACGAGAAAAACTATCCAACTCATGATCTTGAATTGGCAGCCGTAGTATTCGCCTTGAAAATGTGGCGACATTACATTTATGGAGAAAGATGTGAAATCTACACGGATCATAAGAGCTTAAAGTATTATTTCACACAGAAGGAACTCAACATGCGGCAACGGTGGTGGCTGGAATTGGTTAAGGATTATGATTGCACAATAAACTATCATCCAGGTAAGGCAAATGTTGTTGCAGATGCTTTAAGTAGAAAGTCTAATGCTAGCGTATCGGCATTAATAGGGACTCAGAAACCATTATTACGAGAGTTGGAGAAGTGGGGATTGCAGATTGTGCAAGAAGGGCATGTCAGAAAACTATTTTCAATGACGCTGCAACCTACCATACTTGAGACCATTAAACAGGATCAACTTACGGATCCCTATATGTCTCATTTGAAGAAAGAAGTTGAGACAGGCAAATCCAAGGATTTCGGAATTACACCAGATGGAGTTATCAACTTCAAGGGGAGGCTATGTGTACTGGATAATAGTAATCTGAAGAAGGAGATACTGTCAGAAGCTCACAACGCTCCATATACAGTATATCCTGGAACCACCAAGATGTACAAGGACCTAAAGATGCGCTATTGGTGGCCTGGGATGAAGAACGATGTGGTTAAATTTGTGCTCAGTGCCTAACTTGTCAACAAGTAAAGGCAGAACATCAAAGACCCGCAGGGACATTACAATCACTGGATGTTCCTAAATGGAAATGGGAAGACATCACTATGGACTTTTTAGTTGGACTTCCAAGAACCATAGAAGGTCACGATGCCATATGGGTTATAATTGATCGCCTTACAACATCAGCTCACTTTGTTCCAGTACATACTACATATTCCATGGATAAGTTGGCGGATCTATACGTTAGAGAAATTATAAGATTGCATGGCGTGCCTTTATCAATTGTATCAGACAGAGATCCTCGTTTTACTTCATCATTCTGGAAGAGCTTACACAAAGCTCTGGGAACAAAGTTGGTGTTCAGTACAGCGTTTCACCCACAGACTGATGGTCAGTCGGAGAGAACTATCCAGACTCTGGAGGACATGTTAAGAGCGTGCGTACTGGATTTCCAAGGGTCGTGGAATACCTACCTGCCTTTGATAGAGTTTGCGTATAACAATAGCTTCCACTCTACTATTGGCATGGCGACTTACGAAGCTCTTTATGGCAGAAAGTGCAGATCACCGATTCATTGGGATGAGCTGGGTGAGAGGAAGTTTCTTGGACCAGAATTGGTGCAGAAAACCAAAGAATCCATTGAGAAAATTAGAACAAGAATGCTAACAACTCAGAGTCGGCAGAAGAGCTATGCGGACAACCGACGACGAATGCTTGAGTTTGATGTCGGGGACAAAGTATTTCTCAAGGTGGCACCAATGAAGGGCGTCATGAGATTCAGAAAGAAAGGTAAATTAAATCAAATATACATAGGCCCATTTGAGGTACTGGAAAGAATTTGAGAAGTGGCATACAGGTTAGCACTTCCTTCATCACTAACAAATGTTCACGACGTCTTTCACGTTTCAATGTTGAAGAGGTATATCTCGGATCCATCACATATATTGAGCTATGAGCAATTACCGTTAAGTGAGGACTTGAATTATGAAGAAACACCGGTCAAGATCTTGGATAGTAAGCAAACAGAATTGAGGAACAAAAAGATATCATTTGTTAAGGTGTTGTGGAAGAATCACTCAGTTGAAGAAGCCACGTGGGAAAAGGAAGATGAAATGAGGCATAAATATCCGGCTCTATTTGGTAAGTAAATTTCGAGGAAGAAATTTCTATAAGGAGGGAAGATTGTGATGCCCAAAGACTCTCACACACAAGGTCTAGTCAATAATAACATATTAATCTTAAAACATGCAAGACTTCATGCTTAATCGTATAAAAATGTGACAGTGTGACATGAAACTGCTATTATTTGAATAATATGATTCATGCATTACTTGTTATTAAGTATTATTTGGCATTTTATGATTCACCTTATTTGATAGTTAAGTTAACGGCATTGAAGTGGCTAAGCATTGAACATAACCGCAAGTTCAAGTGGTAAGCCTATAAGCAGTAAATAATATCAGTGACGTGTCTATCGGTTGGTCTCGGGGTTTTAGTCGGCAGGTATGCTGAGTCAATTTGGATTGATGATTCTAGTAAATAACCCTTTCTTATTCCGATAACACGTGTCAAGCATCTTGGTACTTGTGGATACCATCAATGATGAAATTCAAGGTCTCAGTGATAACATTTGTTAAGTCATCCGATTTGTAAGTATCTTATTCGTCCCAAATGCGGTCGAGTAGAATGGAATTTGTCCTTTAGTTCATTGTCCAATAATGTCATATTTCTAATTGAGTACTCGGACTCTTATTTATAGGGTTAATTATATAAAATTTCATAAAGATAACAACAAACTCATTTTCTACCACTTTCGAAGGTATTCGCAAAAGTAGCTGAGTTTAAACAATAAAAATACATATTAAACTTTATCAAAAACCTTGGACCATACATCCATACCCTAAACATGATCAATACCTACTAAGAACCGGTTTAAAACATCCAAGAACCGGATTATAACAACTTCAACCGGTCCATTCTTCTAAACCTGACTTCTGGAGGCCATTGAGGGGCATTTTAGAACTTTCACCCTTATAAATCGACTCTTTCACTTAGATAATGGAGGAAACAGATTCTAAACTCTTATAGACACTCTGAACTCGATCCATAAGCTCCACACTTCGAAAATCCATCAAAAAATTAAGGAGAAATCACAAAAAATATCAACACCTCAATTTAGTTCACAATCAAGGTGAATTATCTTCGTTTTACTCTTGTTCTTGCTATATTTCTTGTATGATATGAAGTTGTGAGAGCTGGTTTAGGTGCTTATATACGTTCTAATGGTGTTTAGAACTCATATATGGCCTAAACTTGTGTTTAAGGTGGATTTGTAGGGCTTAAAACTCACTAAGACAACAAAAGAATCAATTCTGCCACCTTTTGAAAATATGTGTGGATAGTATTGAATTCGTGTGATTCAGGGGCAGATGTTGCTATATACATGTTCTTAAGTATATTAGGTATACTATATCAAAAATTCATGCAAATCCGACTTATAATTAAGTGGATATACGCGGGACAAATTCAGTGATTTCAAGATCTTGATAAATTTTCCTAAACCATTGTCTTGTTGTAGAATCCTAGAATTGTGGCCTATAAGAGTTTATATAACAATATGAACAGAAAGTAATAGGCTTCATAATGAGTTAGGAGTGCAAAAAGGATAGAGTATTATGCTCGTATATAACGAAATGCGCACATAAAATTTGTAGAATACTAATTATGTGAAATTGGTAAAACCCTTCGGATACGCAGTGAGTTAAACCTTGTGTATACCCTATAGATTCTTTAAAGGCACTCCTTGAAACAGGATTTGAAGACATATCATCACAACCAACTCTTATTGGTATAAAAGCAAAGGTATCACCTGAACAAGGTAAGTAGTAACTGATTGCAAAACTGTATCACAAGAGCATTTGTCTGAAATATGTGTTAATGATTGATGTTTTGGATATTGCTTATACCTTGTGCATATGTGGATAACATATTGCTCTATTCTTATTGTGTGACATGTCCCATAGAGCATTTATACATGTGGTATTATCACGATGCATATGATCATAGCATAGCATTGGAGGTTGTCGCATGCATTGATCATAGTACAGGCGTTCTAAAGGTGATCAGAACAAACTGTTTTGGTTATGTACATCGTGGGCTACTGGTAAGGGGATATTTTGTGGCGGAGTCTGGGGCACGTCATAGTGATCCATGTGTTATGATTGGACACTTTGTGTGATGTTTTGCGGTGGAGTGCAGGACACACCGTGGTGACTCATGTGTATGATTGGGCACCTTATAGCCATGATCCCGGTGGAGTGCAGGACACGCCAGTGACCCATGTGTTATGATTGGGCAGTTTGTTCTGGCTATGGTTGGACATGCACACTTTTGGCCCGGGCCAGGAACTCGAGGTGTACATAGCAGCGCGCTATAAAAGAGTTTTTGAAAGTTAAAGGAAAATGAAACTGCATTTTCACAAACTCATTCATAAATGCATTCATGCATTGTGTGACTACTTACTGAGCTTTCGCTCATTTAGTTGAATTCTTGTGATACAGGTAATAATTCGGGGTATCAGGCATAGGTTGACATATGGGACGCTTCTCTACACCAACGAGCCGTTGTATATGAACATCAGACCTGTGGAGTGTTCTTTGTGTGTGTTAAGTCTAAGTTTGCTTATAAACCTATACAGCCGATGTTTTCTTTTGGTTGTAATATAATAGTCGGCTGATGTGTAAAAGTGACTTTTGGTGTGTAAAAAGAGTTTCCTCTTAAAGGTTTTAAGTTTTCCGCTGTGCTGTAATATATAATAAGGATATTTTTAATATCCGGCATCTGATAGCTAAATCTAGGGGGTGTGACAGACCAGGCAAAGACTCCAATGTTCTTTCGTAGTAAACTGATCAGATCGTCTTTTAACTCGGGACAGACGCTTCAGCCGATCTGTACTTCCCGCTCCGGATGAGCTAGATCGATTGTTATACTTTCCAACTCTTCGATGGGGACAGTCGCTTCTCGTTTGGAACGATCGCCGGACTCGATCCTTGGATCAACATCGAGGCTTGTCTCGAAGCTGATCCTTGGTTAAATGTCATCCGACATTCGATGTGAGATGCCGTCCTCTGAGTCGGGTTGGTATGAGGTGCTTGGCTCGTCGATCTCCATTGGTTGATTGTCGACCGTCTCAATGTTACAAACAGTACAAGAAACGTTTAAAGGAAAAGTTACGACACAGGAGTAATTCAAACATTTCTTTGCCATTAGCTGGTCTTCTTTTACAGTACCGACTGTCCCATCGGAGTGGGGAACTTGATACAGTAAAAGAAAGAAGAGGCGACCGCCTCAAAGGTTTCTAGAAAGGGGCGACCTAGGAACCCATTATAGATGTTGGGCCTATCTATGATTACAAAATTGAGGTTCCTAGTGATCTTAACCTTGGGATCGTAACAGCAGACTAGCTCGACGGAGAGCTTGATCCTTCCATAAGCTTTGACCGTGTTGTCGCCGAATCCACGAAGCACGGTATCGAATGGCTTGATGAACTTAGTCAGGTTGCCGAGCTGGTCCAGAGTAGATTTGAATATTATGTTGCAAAAGCTCCCATTGTCAACTAGCACGTGGTCGACCATTTTCCCAAGGATACATGCAGAGATCACCAACACATCTTCTTTGGGGCATTGCACTCCCTCCCTATCCTTGTTGGAGAAGGAGATGAGCGCATCTCTGGAGATGGTTGGCTCTGGGGGTACCACGACATGGACTCTGATGAACGCCCTCAGCTCGGCCTTCCATTTTCTATTTGATATGGTGGAAACTGGGGAAAGACCTCTGAGGTTTCCACCTCCCGACTGAAGCATATTGACTCGACCGCCGGGGTTGATCGGAGGGATCGACTCATCTGAGTACTCCGGCTCGTTTTGCTCGATCTTGGCAACCGGATTGGGAGGTTGACGGTCGCGGCCCCCGGTCCTTTCAGCCATGGGCTCCAGCTTGGTCACCAGATTGTCCAGCTTGCCTTCCTCGAACAATCTCCAGAGTTGTCTAAGGAGGTCGCGGCATTGGATGGTGTTGTGGCCGGGACTTTTGTGGTAGGCAAAAAATTTACTGCGGTCCAGATGACCGTTATGCCTAATCGGATTCGGCTTGCTAAGCTATTCGCGCCCATTGATGGCATTGAAGATATGGGCCGGAGATAGATTGAGGTTGCGGAGGAGGTGAACTTCCAGATCCTCGAAGGCCTTGAACTCACCGGGCGGCTTTGCGACCGCCTTTCTGGGCTTGGCGACCACCTTCTTTGGGATGGGAGATGACGCCTCCCTTTCTCCGATTGCCCCCTCACCTAGGCGAAGGGTGAGCAATCTCTGCCTGGCCAGAAAGTCGGTGGCCTTGACGCGGAAGATCGCGTAGGTCGGGGGATGTCCTTCGTGAGATGACTGAACATGGGTGAATGGCCATAGAATGCCCCCAGGACCGAGTAGAGGGCGAGCTCGTCGCTAATGGGCTCGCCGGTGAGGACTATTTCATCCACCCGATCGATGTAATCTTCATCGGGCTCGTCTTTCCCCTGCCTGATCTTCATCATACGGTGGGGACCTTCTAGCCGGGCGACCTTGGCGGTGAAGTACGACGTGAAGTCGTTCGCCAGCTTCTCAAAACAGTTGATTGAGCGTGGTGGCAATGAGACGTACCACCTATGGGAAAGATCGCCCAATGTTAATGGGAACATTCGGCATTTCGTCGCATCCGACGCCCCGCATACCGTCATGTAGATCCGGAACTTGCTCAAGTGAGTATCGGGGTCCGATCTCCCCTCATACAAAGGTGTTTGAGGAGGAGCGATCTTTAGTTGTATGGGGGCAAGCTCGATCTGGATCGCGAGCGGCTCACTTGGTCCTGCGACCTTTCTCTTGGGGCCTGCCCCAGTTTCATGAGCGCCTTCATATCGTCGAGCTGGCGCTGAATGGCGTTCATCATTGTAGCTTGGCTTCTCGCGGTCTGTCTCTCAGAGCGGGAACCGAGGCGATCATGTACTGATCTCCTGTCTCCATTGTAGGCGACAAGGTCTCTGCCGCCGAGCTCAATTCTATGGCGAGTGGGGGCCAGATGGCTGGCCTGTTTTCTGGGAGTTGGGTGCGCCGAACTCCTGGTGACGGATTCAGACTCTGACGTCTCATGGATGGGGCCAGAATGCCCAGGTCGCCATGAGGGATTACTCCCTAGGCGGCTGAAGACAGATCCGTCCCGCCTCGCGAGCACCTTTTCCTGCGGCTCGGGGCTTTCTGACGATTTCTCGACATATAACCCTTTGAGCTTTCGCTTGCCCGCACGGCGGATGGCTGATGGAGTAATAGTGGGCATGTCGCATGCTCTCCGTCGCTCCCTTAGGATGGCCATGGCCTCCTTGATCTGTTCCGTGGTTTAGAATTGATTGAGTGAGAGACTGGGGCCGTCCCTCGGGGGCAGGAGTGAGAGTCTGGCATCGCCGCGGCTGCCTTCCGCCGCAGGTTGGGAATCGGGCTAGGCCGGAATAAGGCGTCCGGCGGACCGTAGGGTCGCTCTCTTCGAGGTGGTGGCAGACGTCATTATCCTGAAGGTTTTTCTTTGAAGAACAATGAGTGTTTCTTCAAATATATGTTCCGGAGAACATTGAGTGTTCTTCGAAACGGTCAGAATGAAAATGAGGGTAAAGGGCCCTCCTTCTAGCGCCATTTGTTGTTACCCAAAATATTATATGTAATGGTTCGCTGGATATGGCTTTGGGTGAGTAACAAACAAATTGCGAGAGCACGTACGATGGAATGTAAATAACACAAGATTTAGCGGGGTTGTTAGTCCCGGGCTTGAATGCTCTCGCGAGATATTATTAATACGGATGCTGCTTTAGAGTACGAGTATTTATGTTAGAGTACAATTACAATGAGTGTAATGCCCCTAGTTATCTAGATTTTGAGTGTTGTTGATTGCCGGAAGAACCAGAATTAAAGCTCTGTGAGTTCTTGTTACAAAGATAAAGTGTTCTCTGTATTGTTTACTGAGTGTAATCGTCTCTTTTCCGATGCTGGAGGTCTCCTATTTATAGAAGAGAAAGGTTGTTGGGATGTCTCTATCCCAAACGGATGATCGCTGTTCCTGCATTAAATTAAGCCGGCGATTGTCTCGTCACGTGGGACTGTTTCCTTAAAGTCCGCAGCTGCTGCTGGCAGCTAGATGCGCGAACCAATGGGAAGGTGACATGTGCCTCACGTCACAGTCTTGGGAGGTCCCACCTAGGACCTTTCGGAGGGTCTGTCGGTAGGTGAGGCTGTCCTTGTCACCGACAACCGCTGATGGGCTGGAGTCAAGCCTGTTCTTGCGGCGCCTTTTGCGGATCTGCACGTGGGCCTTCTTCCCAAGATTCGGTCTTCGCAGACTTTGACAGGTGTTGGTTTTACACGTGGCATAGGGCGGTCATCCTCGGCCGGGTTATAGAGGCGATCGCCAGGTGCCAAGAAACGATCGCCCTGGACGTCGAACACTAGGCACTTGACCATGATCTGGCATCTTCGGTTGGCACGTCTGCCTTGGTCTATTTGATGCCGGCTTCGGTCATTCGGCCATTATGCCGATCGCCTTCGAGGCGTATAAATCGCCGCACAACACATCCAAAGGTCAAAACACGACTGAGAATATCATCAACATGATAACCTCCAATATGACCAACCAGAGGTCAAAACACAATCGAGAATATCATCATCATGATAAACTCCAACATGACCAACGAATGATCAACGATAATCGAGAATACCTTCACACGGTAAGCTCCAACACGGTCCACACAGAACCACAGAAACACATATACGAAAGAATAGCATTCTCAAAATGACACACCAATCACATACAGTAGATCTCAATAAACATACCCGACTGGTGAACATATCGGTCGGCATACGAACAACCAATCACAAACCGACGAACATATCCAATCATACATGGAGTGGGAACGACCACTCACTATCCAAAACAACCAGTATGGGGTCACCATCCCCAAATCTATACTTACAAAGAAATCATTCAAAAATCATTATGGTAAAATCGCGCTGCTACCATACCAATAGAATCACATAGCACATACGTCCCAGTTTCACAAAACCTGAAGTTCCAAAATTACATCCTGTGCATGAATTCTACATCATGCATCATATTCTTCTTATCCGATCAATCAACCGATCATCCTTGGATAACCAACTACCATACTGAAGTTCGAATCTCTTTTTCTCGTACCATACTGATGCCTCATCCAGTTCATGAGTCACACTCATAACTTCATCATGATATGCACTATGCTCTAAATGCGTATGTATATCAATCACATTTTCAAAACCAATTTGAAATCACATAGTCTTGTCAAGAAGACAAATTTTCGTAAGTTCTTTCAAAAATTTCAAAGCTCAAAACATAAATTTTGGTAAGACCACAAAATCAATTTTCAAAAAACAAAATTAAATCGGCTCGCTGGTGCCAAATATTCGGTAACAGTTTCCTCCGAATCCACACGATTTCGAAGTTTTTAAAATGAAAACTATGCAAATGATTGACCACCTCCCTACTCTCGTATACCAATTCGGTTCGTCACCAATATCCACCGATATTCCATCGGAAAACCACATGATAGAGTTCCAAAATCTCAGTATATAAATTCCGACCAAAAATTCCTATTTCACATATGACTTGCAACGTCAACCATTAACCCATCCTGGATCACCTCAAATATGCTATGATAAAACATTGAAACAAATCAACACAGCGAATGACTTCCCTAGAAGTTTCATTTGAACAAGTAAGCCAAAACTACGAAAGACAGGAACGAAATAGATAAACTATTGATAGTGTTTTACAATTCTCGGGAGTTTTTGAAAACATGAAAAAGCCTTTTGAAACATTAGGGTCTCAACCCGTATTTCGTTCTGCATTACAAGAAGTTTAAAAAGTAGAAAACTCTTTTTCGGACCCCAAGTCCTGAGTTATAAAACTATTTCAAAGTCGATTGGGTCTCGGCCCAAAAATCATTTTCCGTAAAACATTCGTGAAACATTCATTTTGAAAAGTATCATTTCTAAATGCTCAAAAACAGTTCATATATCTCAAAATGAACTAACATGACTATATATTCTTCTCAACAATCCACAGTTCTCCTCCCGAATACAAAACTTCGTTTCCAAAATTTAACCGACATATTGATTTCGAAAATCATAGCTTCTCAAGATCATCAATCCTGTCCCAACTCTGCCGTCTTATACTGTAACGCATAATATCTTTCTGAATCTCAAAACATATCGGCTTAGAATGGCAATAAATATCACTGCAATTCAAAAATCCAAATACTTACAGATCGTGAAGCCAACGATTCCCCGTGATACTGGCACATGTCTCAACTCTAGAAAATACTTGACACAGATATTTTCAAAACACACATTTTGCAAACTCAGTTCAACTCAAGAACACAACATATCTCTATCCGAAGAAAAACGTTAATACCATTTGGAAAAGTTACCACAATCCCAGTACCAAACTGGTAAATCACATAACGCATAAGCTCGAGTGAACAACAAAACCCAGGGCTCTAATATTCGTCAATCAACAACTCGAATGACACGACAAAAACACGACCTAACTCGACCCGACTGCCTAGGTTTTCTCAACCTAAGCTCCGATACCATATTCTGGAACACCCCCAAAGCCATCCAAGAATATTACAGCGCCGTGGGCCCCGAGATGGAACCCACAAGGCTGGAGGAAATTTTTGCAAACATTTACAAATGCCCAAGAAGCAAATGACAGTGTTATCTATTTAAAATATTCGAAGACTTAATAAAATCCATTTATCAAACCGTCATAAAATCTCATTTGAAACCACAAGGCCCGAAATGCCAAAGCTCAACAGTTTAAAAACATATGTTAAGCTATCGCTTACACGTACCGACAGAATAGATTTAGAGAACGATTGCCAAAGTAACCTAAGTTACCAGATACCAAAAGGCCATTTAAAAATACTCACGCAGCGGATAAAGACAAACAATTAAAATACTCTAGCAGTGGAATACAATAACTGATCAGAAACTCAATACACAAATACATGCCCTAGCCAGTATCCTCCGGGAAGCTCATCTCTTCACGACCGCTACAAGCTTGATAATCCAAGAACCTAAAAAGAAAGCCCACGATGGGGTCAGCCATAATATCCAACAATGATAACCATCACATCACGTCAATAATTACATATCAATGGAAATACTGAGTAAGAATACGACCAATGTAATCTTACTGTCGTAACTTTACGAAAATCCACGATTCGTATCCTTAACAACACATTAAGATAATACCGAAATATCTGTACGGTATCTCAACAATACCCAAGGTTCTCAAAACATTATCATAACTCGCGATACGGAAATTATACCAACTCTGACCAATTCAATCCATCGGATAACGTCGACAATTCCAATACGATAATCGATTGTCCATCAAAGACAAGTACCAAGGAAATACGGAACATACCTCAAGATACGAAATACCATGACAATCACGTCAGTCTAATCCGAGATCAGATCAACACAACATACGGACATGGTCCTAACACAAGACCTACAAATGCATACTCATATGACAACATCAATATGATCACAACAATAACGACAATGTATACTTATGGCAAACCCATAATATACATATGCATAACAACAATACATGGCAATCCGATGATCCAGCGTTCACTGCCTAGATCCCCCGATGATCCCGTCAGACCAACCCGAGGTGGAAAAACCCGTCCGATGATCCAGCGCACGCTAGCATAGATCCCCCGATGATCCCGTCGGACCAACACGAGGTGGACCATGTGACAACAACGCACAACTGCACAAAACAATAGTACACAATACACGACAACAACAATGCACAATGCATGACAATAACGATACACGAATGTATCACAACATGATCGACACAAATGATAAAAATGATTAGAGTACTTGTCCCGAGTCCTTCGAGAGCAATCTCGATGTCCAAACCATCACAAACAATTATCCTAAATACTCGACGGTACAAAATACCACGGACGGTAAATAATTCACGTCTTCGTCTATACCACAATATATCCTCGATACCAAGTATACCAACAATAAATGTAAATCATATACCTTATGATTTAATTCCCAATCGAATACAACCTATAATCCCAAATCTCCTGTGATTACGATTATAAACATTGCTATACGAATTATAAACGAATGAAACTGAAACCATTCATTAAATATTATAAACTTAGCAAGTAATAACTTGCCTCGATACCGATACAATGACGAGGAAGCTGTTACCAAATCCATTGCCGTCATCTACAAGTCCCTCAGCCCCAATCAATGCAATTCACGAATATTCTCGAACATGACCGCAATGCATAGTTCTAATCACCGATCAATAATCTCAACCTATTACAATAATCGATAAACAACAAGTTCGACAACAATCAACAATCAATAAAACCAATTCACAAACCCAATGGCTCAACAATATCTCGGTTAACCACCAGTCTGATCAAACCAACTTAAACGATCATGAATTCATAACCGAAACAGAATATACTACCCTGCCTGTTGACTTAGCGCACGTTAATTACTTAATGTAGCGTGCGCTAAGTTGCTCCCGTTAGCGTGCGCTAGCCTTTAGGCTAAGCGTGCGCTAATGACATGCAGTTGCATGTATTTAGGATACCAATCAACATATGGTGATTATAAAGAACACTAAGTGATTCTAAACCATGTTCATAGCTATCAAAACAATGAAATCTGATATCCTTTAACATGTAGGTAATCATCCAACTCTTAATCCAATTCATATATTCACATATCATCTTCTTCCTCAAATATCAACATCATGAACACCAAGAATCCTAACAACACTTCCATAACCTCACATTATAGAAATTAATCATCAGCAATGACATCAACATCCGCAAAGGAGAAGGAGGATTAACCAACTTATCTCAAGAAAATGAACTACACAATTCAAATCACATGAATCATATTAATATCATCATACTCCGGTAATCCATCTCATAATCATGTTTGTCAACTTATTTATATGATAATCATTAACTCAAGAACATCAATCTTCAATCCAAAACGAAATCCAAAGGTGAAGAGTGATTACCTTGTATATACGAACCATGAAGGAGAATAATCAACTTCATTCCAGGAATCATCAATAACTTCAAGAACAAGACTTTAATCCATGTTCCTCAGCTTAATCATGTTAAAGATCATCATCTCTCAGTGTTTGGAACCTCAAACTTCTCTCTAAAAACTCTCTCTCTCAAAATAAAGGAAGGAATGGCCGAATGAACATAATTCACATCTGCAATCATATATATACTGACTGTCATTAGCGTGTGCTACTTTTTCCTTAGTAGCGTCCGCTATCGCAGTCCAGAGGCTACTGCCTTGCTTCGCACATCAGCTTACGTACGTGATACCCATGCAATAACGTACGTAAATTACACTCTCTAGCACACGTAATTTCTTGGACCTTAGCGTGCGCTAATCGTAGTTGAGTTGCTACAGTGAGCACCTACCCCCGTGTCCCCACATGCCGAAAGCACTGACGAGGATAAGATTACTTTTTGTCCGATCTGTAGTTAGCGTGCGCTAGTCCTTAGGTTTTAGCGTGCGTTAGTACTACATTACAACATACGTTGACTCATCGGCACATGCGCCGAAAGTGGCCGGGTCCACACGTAGATTCCCTCTGAGCTGTTCCGCACTAGCGTACGCTAACCTATGCCCGTAGCATACGCTATACCTTCACGATAGCGTGGGCTATGCATGAGTATTAGCGTGCACTACCAAGGCTATATTTAGCCATTTTCAGCTACTCTTGTCCAACGTCTCGACATGCAGAATACGAACATATGGCATACTGAATACATATACATCTTCCAACAACATTTTTGTACGATAAGCTCGACACACAATGTATTCCAATACAACTGTCAACCAAGTGCGGTAATAATACTAATACAGATGTCTTAGTCCTTCATTTATTTTATCCATGCTGTACACATTCCACGTTGTACAACATAACTCGGATAAAATAATATTAAACCACAGTAGTAGAAATTTTGGATATTACACTTGCCGTGCTGCATCAATACGTACCCAAGACCCTGACCCGAAGCATATAATCGGGGCTGAAGTCAAACGCCTCTTCAGCTCCTCAAAACTCGCCTGTCTCTCGTCATTCCAGACGAACATCTTGGATTTCTGGAGCAACTGTGTAAGTGGCCGAGCTAGTTTTGAGAAACCCTCG
This sequence comes from Orobanche coerulescens, assembly GCA_033398695.1. Lineage (NCBI taxonomy): Eukaryota > Viridiplantae > Streptophyta > Magnoliopsida > Lamiales > Orobanchaceae > Orobanche > Orobanche coerulescens. The sequence goes on from CM065803.1 coordinate 208,615,495, forward strand.
ACGAACCTACGGTAGTAGCCAGCCAAACCCAAGAAACTACGGACCTCCTTCATTTTCTTAGGCGGTGCCCAGTCCAACACTACCTCAACCTTCTGCGGATCCACGCGGACCCCCTCGGATGAAATCACGTGACCCAGAAATATCACTTCCTTCAGCCAGAACTCACATTTCGAGAACTTCGCATAGATTTGCTCGGTCCTCAAAATGTCTAACACTACTCGCAGATGATGCACGTGCTCCTCCTCGTTCCTTGAATAGATAAGGATATCGTTAATGAAGACGGTGACACATTTATCCAAATACTCGATAAAGACTTTGTTCATCAACTGCATGAACACTACCGGTGCGCAAGAGATACTTGTTCTTGATGGTCACCTTGTTTAGCTTGCGATAGTTAATACACAAACAAAGTGAACCATCCTTCTTCCGCACAAACAGAACCGGTGCGCCCCAAGGCGAAGCGCTCGGTCGAATATATACCGACCGAAGAAGCTCACTCAACTGCTTCTTCAATTCAGCCATCTTTGAAGGGGCCATGCGATACGGCGCCTTCGAAATCGGAGCCGCACCCAGCTCTAACGCGATAGCAAACTCTACCTCATGGTCTGGTGGCAACCCCGATAACTCATCAGGAAACTCACTAACAACTGGAATCGATAAAAGCTTGACTCCACTACTCTCCGCCTTCAAGACGTATCACCAATAACCAGTGCACCCCTTCCACAAGAGTCTCATCGCCTTCAAAGTGTTAATAACAAACTTTTGGTTTCCCCTCTTTCGCCCTGCGAAAGAGTGCTCGGTGCCATACTCGTCTAACATAGTGATGATTCTCGTACGGTAGTTCATGATCGCACCATGCCGCTCAATCTAATCATCCTCGAAAATTAAATCCTCACCCTCAATACCCACAACAATAAGATCAGAGAGTCAAGCCCTCTCGCAAATAGTCACAGAACAATCTCGGATCTCCCGATCACCAACAATCCTATCACCGCTAGGAAATTTAACAATGAAAGGCTCACAAGGCGTCAAACAATCAAGACCCAAATGGCGCACACATTCCAAAGAGACGACCGAATGCGTAGCACCAGAATCGAAAAGCACACTAACAGGATGCGAATGAATGTGAACGGTACCTGTGGCTACGGTGGCGGCTGGATCATCGACCCTCCTCATCTCATACACACGCGGGTAGGCGTAGCCGTCACTGGAGGCTCCCCCTCTAGTGGCCTGACCCTGACCTCTCCCTCGACTGGCACTCGGGGGAGACTGAGAAGCAAACGACCCTTGATTCACACTTGGTTCCCTAGGCACTGGGAAGGAAGCCTGTGCTCCAAGAGTTCCCTCTCTATCACCACAGAAAGCAGCCTTGTGGGCCGGCTGGCCACACCGATTACATGTCAGCAAAGGGCTCAAAAAATTACGACTGATGTGGCCCGGTCGGCCATAATTAAAACACTTCACATCAAGGGAAGGAGTATTGGCAGTCCCGTGGGAACCCCCAGTAGAACGGGCTGGACCACCACCGGTGGAAAAGTTAGTAAACTGAGACTTCTGCTGACCTCCACCTTTGTGGCCCGAAAAGCTTCCGGCGGACTTTTGCTTCTCGCTCTCACGAGCCGCCTCACTGGCCGTTACCGACATATCGTAAGCAAGGGCTCTACTGTGGCAATCCTTCAAGGTAGTGCAAACGAGCCCAGACATGTAGTCATGAATCGACAATTTCATCCGCCTGGAGAAGTGGAAAATCTTATCGCTCTTCTCTCTAACCTGGGCCTTCACGAATCCCAACTCTCGGTTGAAATCAGCAATAGACTGAGAAATATGGATATCCCGAGGCTGAGAGTCAAAGAAGGCATGGACTCGAGACTGTTTGACCGGCCACGGGCAATATTCGGTCTCCATTAGGTCCTTAAACTCATCTAATGTAGTAGCGCGGTCCTTGGGCTCAATGGCCTCCCACCAGTCACTAGCATCCCCAGTGAGAAAATACTAGGCAATAGGAACTTTGAGATCCTCGGGACAATTGGTGGCAATAAAAACATTGGATATCTCCTTGATCCACCCTCCCAGCCAATTGGGTCTGAGGCTCCCGAAAAATGAGGATGGTACATCTTAATGACATTCTGAAGCCCACGGTCTGCTCCGTCTCGAGCAGCATGGGCCGGATTTGGGTTCTGAACCGCCTGAGCTATCGCCGCCATTTGGTTCACCATTTGTTGCATAACAGCCGCAACACTAAGGTCGGTGCCATCTTGAGTACAAGCATGGCTATGACGGTCACCGGTACTGCCGAGTGGACCCCTACCGAGACCCCGTCGGATCTAACCCATAGTGAGCATACACACACACACAATTTCTCATGCAAAACTACCATGTCAAGATTGTAAGTTCATAAGGGTATTTGCCTCGCTTAAAAGACGGTGACACGAACGGAAAGGAAGAATCAAACACGACCGCTTGGAACCGGCGAAACCGAACCTAATGATTCAAAGAATACAATCACAACCATTTCTAAACGAAAACGGAAATGGAATACACCCAAAAACCCGCCTACGATTAATGTATATTCGTACAAGAACAACAACGAGGGCGGACCACAACCAACCCTCTCGATTACGCAAATACCACGAAATATCTCATGAATCCGTAGGTAAACCAAGAATACCAACAAGATTAATCATATTCATCATGAATTAATCAACATCATGGAACGAATCGAACAATAAAATCGAAAACCCCCAACTTGCCCAAAAGTAGGGTTCTAAAAGATTTACCTTGATTCGGACAGAGAAAGACGATTATGATGATGATAAACTTCACTAGGAACATATTACTCGATCTCTCAAGAATTTCCACGTGCAAAACTTGAAGTAACACCAGAGATATTCGTTCTGGTTTTGTTGAATTTTCTTCGGTTGAATGGTTTGTTATTGTGACGTCTTTGGAATCGTATGCTTGTACTATGGTACATTGAGTTTCGTAGCCTGCTCGTTATCGTTTTGGATCTTAGTCGGTGCGTTCGCGTGATCGAGATGTCGTCGAGTCTCTAGCCGGGCAGTCGGAGGGTTGGCTGGGCTGAGTTACGGCCGTAAGGCATGGCCGATTATGGACATAATGCACCCGCACACCTTGGCCTGGAGATACTCGATTACAGCCGTAAGGATCGCCATGTTACGGCCGTAAGGCTTCGTTACGGCCAGTAGACATTGGCGGGTTACGGCCGTAATGTGTCGGCAGATTTCGGGCAGTGGCCCTGGGAGTTCGATTACGGCCGTAAGGCCATGCCGAGTATGGCCGTAAGTGGTGTTCGTTACGTACGCTAGGAGTCGGCCTTTACATACGTTATAGGTGTTGACCGAGTTATAGCCGTAAGGCCCTACCGGTTACGGCCGTAACGCTGTCGGCATATATAGGCTTCGGCTTAGGCCAAACCTCATTTTTACCCATTTCTTCATCCTTGTGGCGGCTGGCGATGGTAGAAGTCGATAAGAGGAGTCCTTGGCCGGTTCCGATAAATTACAAGGCATTTTGGAAGATCCTTTTCGATTATACTGTAATACCCGGTTGTAATTCATTCATTATCATTCAGTAATTATCAGTCTGTAATTATCACTCAGTAATTTTCACTCATTAATAATCATTCATCAGTCATGATTCATTCATTTGCGTTCATTTGGCATGTTGTAACCGTGTATCAGTTACCGATCGTCTTTTCATCTCCGTTTGAGTGTCGGAACCGGAGTATTATCATTATCATCGTGATTGGTAGTCTTGTGCTGGAAGTATCATTTTTGGCATGTGTTAGACTTGTTCATTTTCGCACTCATTTGGTATGTCGGATCATTCATCAGTCGTAGCGAGGAATCGGAATCATCGGATTTATTCATCTTGGCCAGCATTGAGTTACGACCGTAAGGTTCTGGGATACGGCCGTAAGTTCAGCGGGTACGGCCGTACGTGGTCCAGCAGGCTGCCCAGGCATTTTGGCCGAAGGCGAGTTACGGCCGTAAGGAGGGTTAGTTACGGCCGTAAGTGGTGTTCGTAAATTTTTAGTGTTGTCGACCAAGGGTGACTTACGGCCGTAAGGGTTGCGGCATGCGGCCGTAAGTCGAGGAAGGTACGGCCGTAAGGCTTGGCCGGATTCTGGCCAGACTGGCAGGCAAGGTGCCTGGTCATTTCGACGAAGAGGGCTTACGCCCGTAAGGTTGGCCGGATACGGCCGTATCATCCGAGTTACGGCCGTAAGGTGTGTGGGTACGGCCGTAAGGATGTCGGCGGATGTGTTTGACGAAGGCGGGTTACGCCCGTAACTCAGGAGCGGTTACGGCCGTAAGTCCTGCCGGCAGCTTTCGACGGCCGAGTTACGGCCGTACGAGTTGGCCGGTTACGGCCGTAAGGCCATTGACCTGGAATGTTACGGCGGTAAGAGGGCCGAGTTACGGCCGTAACTTCCGGCAGTATATATGGTTTGGCCGGGACACTTTTTCCTCATTTTTCTTCATTTTCACTTTCTTCTTCCATTTTGTCCGAGAGAGAGCTTGGGGAAAGGGATTTTTCCTTCATCAAACACTTGAGTACTTGAGTTTCTTCATTTCCATTCGATCATATAGCCCGGATACTCGTTTTTACTCGTGTTCTTCGGATCGAAGTGGTTGGATCTTCAAGAGGTAATTTCTTCAACACCTTGGATTTCGATTTTGTGTTGAGATATGATTTTTTGGACGTTATAATCATGTTATATGAATAGATATGTATATGATTATGAGTTTGTATAAGGATTCATTGGATTATTGAGGGATTATTCAAGAACACTTTGAATATCGAGTTGAGATTGTGGGTTTTCGATTAATTGTCGTTATAATCACGTTTTTGGGTATTCGCTTTGGATTATTAATCGTATTGAAGATATTTTGTTGGTTTGAAACACTTCTTGGGGGATTTGTTATTGGTATATTGAGGTTTGATTGTAAACAATCGAAGTTTGGACGCAACGTGTTTGATTTAATGCCTCAATGGACTTGGTTTAGTCGTATCGACGTGTTGAGTTCGTTATATTCGTGTTTGTTACGTATGTTGAACGGATTGTTGGTTATTGTGTTATTCAAGGTTGTTCGAGCGACCGATATCTCTATTAGGACATTGTTCGTGGAAGGATAATTGTCACCGGTGTTGGGTAAGTTAATTCTTACTCGGTTAAAAGGATATTCATCCCTTTTGTTGTTGTTCATTCATAATCATAACTCATACATCATTATATTAACCGTATCAAAACTTGTTGTTGTCAATTAATCACTTCAGTCATAAGGAACGACGGTTCCAATCTTTTCATTGAGCTGTCATTTATTTCATTACCATTCCACCTCGGTGAGTCATTATTCATTTTCGATGTCACTTTTGTTATATCGTGGCATTCCGGGTCATACTGGCGTGCCGGTTGGTATGTGTAGGATTTTCATGTCGGGCACAATTATGTCGTGTGTTGGTTGTTGGCCTCACATTGGACTTTGCACACGAGTCGATTGCTTCGTGAGACTGATTAGGCACAAGACCACGCGTGTATTCGATTGATACTCGTTGGTGGCTTGTGCACGGACACATTTCCATCCCGGGCGTAGTGTGGCGCCACCCTTTGAGCCGTACTGTTAGTTGATTCATATAGCATGTTTGATTGCGTATGTTTCGACAGGATATTTCATAACTTCAGATATAATCATGATTGTGTATTTTCAACCCTTGAGGATTGTTGTTCTTTGTAACTGACCCCGTTTGGGGATTTTGTTTTTTTCAGGTCTTGGCAAGTCAAAAGTACGGGGAGAACACGCTGACGTTGAGGAGTCCCAGTGATACTAGTAGGGGACCCCGATCTTTCAGTTATTCATGTTATTGTCCTTTATTTTCCGCTGCAGACTTTCATTTGAACACTCCGTTTCATTCAGTGTTGTGTATTTTATCTTCATATAAAATACACTAGTATTCGGTATTGTCCTGGTGTGTTGTAACTAAACTCCTCATCGGAGTAATTATTGTTGTAATGTAGTTCGGTACTACATTTATCTTGTGTAATTCATTCATTTTCATTTGCCTGGTGGGTCCTGGGTTAGGGATCTACTAAGACCGTAATATCTGCCTAGTTTGGGGTGTTACAGAGTTGGTATCGGAGCGTGGTTTTGAATACTACCTTCCGAGTCATGTCTCATTTGAAATCATCGTCATCAGACTAGTATCATTGGACTTTCGCGTCACGTGTGACCTGTGCAATTGCCGAGCTAATCGATCAGAAAGAATCGTAAGATTTCTAACGCCATGGTATAATTTCTGGCAATAGTCATTCATTCATCATTCATCAATTAACAATCCTCAAACATCATCATTCATTGTGATTAGGACGATCATGTTAACTCATTAATCACTTAATCCATTTCATTACTCAGTTAATAATCAGGACGATCATGTTAACTCATTAATTACTCAATTCATTTCATTACTCAGTTGTCAATTTGGATGATCATATTATCAATCGTGTTAAGTTATTCAAGATAATCATTTCAAGAATTTCATCAGATAATCATGTAACTTCAGTAAATCATTCATATAATCACTAAGTTAGAGCATGTATACTCATTTTCATCATCTCATGACATAATCATAACGTGCTAATCATGCGGGTAATATAATCATTATGCGACCTTCCTACTTCAGTATGGAGAGAGCTGTTAGGGGATGCACGGGGAGAGGCCGCGGTGCGGACCGAAACCCGAGAAATAATCACTCGCTGCCGGGAAATCGTGCCTAGGACTCGGCTCGATCAGAAGATGTTCGGGTTGATCCACTCACTTTTATGCAGGCCATGATGACCCATGTGCAGTTGCTCAATCATCATTGCGCCACTCTGACCGGATTAATCGAGAGAACTCTCCCGTATGAGCCAGCTGCTAAGGAAAGTGCTGAACAACAACCTTCATTTGTCAGCAAGAAATCAACGAAGCGTAATCAATCCAAAGGCGGTCAGTCAACCTTCAAGAAGCCTCGTGTGAGTCCTATCGTTTCTGAGCGACCTCCTACGGCGCATAATCGTGCGGGATCTCATTCCCGAGCGGCCAGTTCGGCCATCACCTGTTTCAATTGTGGAACGCCAGGTCATTTCAGCACTGAGTGTCTGAAACCGTCTATCACGTGCTATAATTGTGGGAATTTTGGGCATAAGGCCCGTTTTTGCCGAAAGGACTCCAAGTCGGCTCCGGCGGCATCTCAGGCCCCGAAGCAATCAGCGTTTCAGAATCAGACTACTTTGTCAATGTCGTTTAAGACAATGGAAGCAAATAGAGTTGGAGCTCGTATTTATCATACGGGAGCGTCCGGTTCGGGGGCCGGCAAGTCCCAGATTCATGTAATGAGGAGGATCGACGATCCGGTGGCCGGAATGATTTCAGGTATACTCGCAATTTTATTTCAACCTGTGTGTACCTTTTGATGTTGGTACACCGCATTCATTCATTTTCGAATCATGCTTGAGTAGACTTATTTCGGGATAGTCCTATTGCTTGTGGACCTCATACCATCGGTCTACCTGACGATGGAAGAATTTTCGGAATCATACCAAAGTAAGCTTAGTGACCGCAATTGGTTGGTGGACCTAATCGTGGTGAATTTATCTTAGGACGATGTAATCTTCGGTATTAGTTGGTTTAATCGTCTTGATACTATCCTCAGTGTTTGTTAGCGTTTGGTCGCTATCTTTCCGTCGTTGGTTGTCGAATGGGTGCTTCAGGGAAGTAATCCCCGTTGTTCCAGTAGAATTATTATTATGGCGGAAGCAGAGAAATTCCGCAATCGAACTATTCAATCATTCATTGCACCATTTTCATCGATTGGCCTTTCTAAGGCAATCGAGTCATTCAATCATTCATTGTATCATTTTCATCGATTGACCTTCTAAGGCAATCGAGTTATTCAATCATTCATTGCATCATTTTCATCGATTGGCCTTTCTAAGGCAATCGAGTCATTCAATCATTCATCGTATCATTTTCATCGATTGACCTTCCTAAGGCAATCGAGTTATTCAATCCTTCATTGCATCATTTTCATCGATTGGCCTTTCTAAGGCAATCGAGCTATTCAATCATTCATTGTATCATTTTCATCGATTGGTCTTTCTAAGGCAATCGAGTTATTCAAACATTCATTGTACCATTTTCATCGATTGGCCTTTCTAAGGCAATCGAGATGTCCAATCATTCATTGTATCACTTTTTATCGATTGACCATTCTAGGGCAATCGAAATGTTCAATCATTTGTGGTATTATTGTCATCGATTGACGATGTATTTCCAGACGAGTTATCTGGTTGCCTTCACATAGAGTAGTGGAATTCAGGAGTGAGTTGGAGCCGGTACGTCCCCTTTATCGAAGGCACCGTATCAGATGGCCCCGACCAGAGTGCAGGAGTTGAAGATTCAACTTGAGGAATAGTTCGAGAAAGGTTATCTCCGACCGATTGCGTTCCCGAGAGGAGCACCAGTGTGATCTGTCAAGGAGAAGGATGGCTCGTCTCGTGTGTGTATAAATTATCAAGAGTTGAACAGGGTGATGATCAAGATTGGTACCCCTTACCCGTATTGATGATCTTTTAGATCAACTTCAGGGAGCTTCAGTATTTTCCAGGATCGACTTAAGATCTGGATATCACCAGTTGCGGATTCGAGAGTCGGATATCGCGAGGACGGCGTTTCGAACACGCTATGGCCATTATGAGTTCGTAGTTATGCCGTTCGGGCTAACTGATGCACCTGCGGTATTCATGGAGTTAATGAATCGGGTTTTCATCGACCTTTTGGATCAGTTTGTTGTTGTCTTCATTGATGACATTTTGGCTTATTCTCGTGATCGAGAGGAAAACGAGGTGCATCTTCATCAGGTTCTCGACGTGTTGAGACGCGAGCAACTTCATGGTAAGCTTTCCAATTGTGAGTTCTGGATGTCCGAAGGGATTTTCTCGGACATGTAATTTCATCTGTCAGGAATCGTGTCGACCCTCATAAGACGGAGGCTATCCGAGATTGGCAACCTCCGAAAGATGTTAAGTAAATCCGAAGTTTCCTCGGATTAGCTGATTAATTATCCAACCCACGACCGGAGCTACCAACCGTGGTTTTCACGTTGGAATTTTGGCGTCATTACCTTTATGGCGTCACCTGTCAGTTATTAACCAATCACAAGAGATGAAGTATATATTTACTCACAAGGAGTTAAATATGTGATAGAGGCAGTGGTTGGAACTAATCAAAGATTATGATATCGAGATCCTTTGCCACCCGGGCAAGGCGAATGTTGTCGCCGACGCCTTGAGTCGTAAGTCCGTTCAGGGGCAGATGCTTGCTCGTTTAAGAGTTCAGAAGGAGCTTCAGCAGGAATTCCTTAGACCCGAGATCGAGGTCCGGCTTCAGCAAGTTCAGGGACAGCTTTGTATGTTAGAGATTTCATCATCACTCGAGGAGGAAATCAGGGAGAATCAGGGTTCAGATTCATTTTGTTGCTCATCCGCGAGGATGTGGTACAGGGGAAAGCCCCTGGATTTGTGGTCCACGAGGATGGACTCTTGAGATTTGAGAATCGGTTGTGCGTACCGGCGAATGATGAGTTGAAAAGCTCGATCTTGAGTGAAGCTCATGCTACCCCTTATCCGGTTCATCCGGGGTCTAGCAGGATGTACAAGGACTTGAAACAACATTTCTGGTGGAGTAATATGAAGCGAGGAGTCGCGGAATTTGTTTCGAAATGTTTAGCCTATCAGCAAGTCAAGATTGAATATCAGCGACCGGCGAGTATGCTGATACCGCTTCCTATTCCAGAATGGAAGTGGGAAGACATTTCTATGGTTTTCTTCACAAGTTTGCCGACGAGTCTTCGTGGCATGAATACGATCTGGGTGATCGTGGATCACTATCTAAATCAGCTCATTTCCTTGAGATCAAGGATACGTGGGGTCCCGTGAGACTTGCCCAGCTGCTCATCAGAGAGTTAGTGAGATTGCACGGTACTCCTAAGAGTATTGTTTCTGATCGTGTCGGGCGATTCGTGCCTCGTTTAGGGAATCAGTTCATCGTGCTTTGGGAACTCAGCTTAATATCATTACCGTTTTTCATCCTCAGTCCGACGGACAATCAGAGAGGACTTTTCAGACATTGGAGGACATGTTGAGGGCATGCATTCTCGATTAGTAGAGGATTGGGAAGCCCAATTACTGTTGTTTGTGTCCACGTACAGTTTAGCTAGCATGCTGCGATGAAGGTAGCACCTTACGAGGCCTGTTACGGTTGTCGATCTACCTTGTGTTGGGACGACCCATCAGATTCAATCGGCACCGAGCCCGATATACTTATAGCTGCCCGGGAGAAGGTAGCTTTGATCAGGAGACGTCTGTTGACTGCTCAGAGTCGACAGAAATCATATGCAGGTAATCGTCATCGACCACTAGAGTTCGAGACGGGTGATCCCGTTTTGGTCAAGGTATTCCCGAGTCGAGGTATTTTCCGTTTCGGAAAACGGGGGAAGTTGAGTTCGAGATTCATTGGACCATGTGAGATTTTGAATCGAGTAAGCGTGTTAGCTTATCGATTGGTGTTACCTCTGTTGTTGGGCCGAATTCATAATGTGTTTCACGTCTCTCACATACTTCAGTTCGACGAAATCGAGATCACGGATGATCATTCGTACGAGGAGCGTCCTGTACGAGTGTTGGAGCGGCAAATCAAACAGTTGAGGAACAAGACGATTCCTTTGGTCAGATTCAGTGGTCTAGACACGAAGTCGAAGAGGATACTTGGGAAACCGAGGAGAGTATGCGGGAGAGTCATCCCGAGTTGTTTGACCCTTAGTTTCGGGGACGAAACTCTTTTTAAGGGGGGGAGTATGTAATACCCGGTTGTAATTCATTCATTATCATTCAAGAATTATCGATCTGTAATTATCACTCGCAATTTTCACTCATTAATAATCATTCATCACCATGATTCATTCATTTGCGTTCATTTGGCATGTTGTAACCGTGTATCGATTACCGATCGTCTTTTCATCTCCGTTTGAGTGTCGGGCAGGAGTATTATCATTATCATCGTGATTGGTAGTCTTGTCCGGAAGTATCATTTTTGGCATGTGTTAGACTTGTTCATTTTCGCATTCGTTTGGTATGTCGGATCATTCATCACCGTAGCGAGGAATCGGAATCATCGGATTTATTCATCTTGGCCAAGATTGAGTTACGGCCGTAAGGTTCGGGATACGGCCGTAAGTTCAGGGGGTACGGCCGTAAGGCTGGCCGGTTCTGACGTACGTGGTCCAAAGTGCCCCTGCATTTTGGCCGAAGGCGAGTTACGGCCGTAAGGAGGGTTAGTTACGGCCGTAAGTGGTGTTCGTAAATTTTTAGTGTTGTCGACCAAGGGTGACTTACGGCCGTAAGGGTTGCGGCATACGGCCGTAAGTCGAGGAAGGTACGGCCGTAAGGCTTGGCCGATTCTGGCCGTCTGGCTGCAGCAAGGTGCCCGGTCATTTCGACGAAGAGGGCTTACGCCGTAAGGTTGGCGGATACGGCCGTATCATCCGAGTTACGGCCGTAAGGTGTGCGGTACGGCCGTAAGGATGTCGGCGGATGTGTTTGTGAAGGCGGGTTACGCCATAACTCAGGGAGCGGTTACGACCGTAAGTCAGCCGGCGAGCTTTGGACGGCCGAAGTTACGGCCTGACGTCTGAGTTGGCCGGTTACGGCCGTAAGGCCGTTGACCTGGAATGTTACGGCCGTAAGAGGGCCGAGTTACGGCCGTAACTTCCGGCAGTATATATGGTTTGGCCGGGACACTTTTTCCTCATTTTTCTTCATTTTCACCTTCTTCTTCCATTTTGTCCGAGAGAGAGCTTGGGGAAAGGGATTTTTCCTTCATCAAACACTTGAGTACTTGAGTTTCTTCATTTCCATTCGATCATATAGCCCGGATACTCGTTTTTACTCGTGTTCTTCGGATCGAAGTGGTTGGATCTTCAAGAGGTAATTTCTTCAACACCTTGGATTTCGATTTTTTGTTGAGATATGATGTTTTGGACGTTATAATCATGTTATATGAAGAGATATGTATATGATTATGAGTTTGTATAAGGATTCATTGGATTATTGAGGGATTATTCAAGAACACTTTAAATATCGAGTTGAGATTGTGGGTTTTCGATTAATTGTCGTTATAATCACGTTTTTGGGTATTCGCTTTGGATTATTAATCGTATTGAAGATGTTTTGTTGGTTTGAAACACTTCTTGGGGGATTTGTTATTGGTATATTGAGGTTTGATTGTAAACAATCGAAGTTTGGACGCAACGTGTTTGATTTAATGCCTCAATGGACTTGATTTAGTCGTATCGACATGTTGAGTTCGTTATATTCGTGTTTGTTACGTATGTTGAACGGATTGTTGGTTATTGTGTTATTCAAGGTTGTTCGAGCGACCGATATTGTAATACCCGGTTGTAATTCATTCATTTTCATTCAGTAATTATCAGTCTGTAATTGTCACTCAGTGTATTTTCACTCAATTATAATCATTCATCAATCATGTTCATTCACCGTGTTCACCGTTCGTAAAAACTTCGAATTGAGTATCGTTATTGTTCATCGTTTCAACTTTCCTCATATGAGTTCGACTTTGTTAGATCACCATTAATTTTTGGTAACTCCAAAAATTCTAAATCTTTGCAATATTATAGAGCATCGAGTTAGCTTTCCAATGGTTCAAACGGTGAGTCAATCGGAGTCCGGACGAGAGAGTTATGGTCGTTTTAGCTCAACCGCTCATTTTTCAGTTTTGGCGATCACCGCCGAACGAAGTCGGCCGTGTCGTCCGACACGGCCCGTGCCGTACTCGTCCGGAAAGTGCCGATGCGTCTGCGTCAGGACCCGACCGTGTCGTGTGGCACGGCCGAGTCGAGCTCTTCCGGATTAGCTGTAGCGACGCCGGAGGCCCGGCCGTGTTCAGGACACGGCCGAGTCATTGTCGGCGCCGCGGACGGGTCACTGTCGGTAGGCCCCTTCGCGCCTCGACCGTGTCAAGCGGGACACGGTCGAGTCCCTGCCGGCAGTGCGCGCCACGACCGTGTCAGCGGGCACGGCCGAGCCTTGTTGGCCGAGTCAACCCCTATAAATTGGTTTTTGAGCATTTCACTCATTTTTTCCATCTTCTTCACCGCAACCGAGAGAGAATAACTTGAGGGAGAGATTTCTTCATCAATTATCATTTGAGTGTGTATTTTCATCACCTTCAATCATCCGGGAAGCTTGGATAGTCGTTTTTACACGTTTTCATCGGATCGAATTGGTTGGATATTCAAGAGGTAATTTCTTGACACCTTGGACTTCGATTTTATGTTGAGATATGATGTTTTGGACGTTATAATCATGTTATATGAAGGGATATGTATATGATTATGAGTTTGTATAAGGATTCATTGGATTATTGAGGGATTATTCAAGAACACTTTGAATATCGAGTTGAAATTGGGGGTTTTCGATTAATTGTCGTTATAATCACGTTTTCGGATATTCATTTCGGATTATTGATCATTTGGAAGATGTTTTGTTGGTTTGAAACACTTCTTGGGGAATTTGATATAGGTATATTGAAGTTTGATTGTAAACAATCGGAGTTTGACGCAACGTGTTTGATTTAATGCCGCAATGGACTTAGTTTTATCGTATCGACGTTTTGAGTTCGTTATATTCGTGTTTGATTCGTGTATTGAACAATTGTTGGTAATGATTGTTATTCAAGGTTGTTCGAGCGACCGGTATCTTGGTTAGGACGTTGTTCGTGGACGGACATTCTTCATCGTTGTTGAGTAAGTTAATTCTTACTCGGTTAAAAGGATACTCATTCCTTTTGTTGTTGATTACTCATAATCATAACTCATTCATCATTGTATTAATCATATTAAAACTTGTTATTGTCAATTAATCACTTCAGTCATAAGGAACGACGGTTCCAATCTTTTCGTTGAGCTATCATTCATTTCATTATTACTCTCATCTCGGTGAGTCATTCTTGACTTTGTCAGATTATTACTTATTCATTGATATTCATTACGGTCATTCTCGTTCATATGACCTTCGGGTTCATATTGCGTGGCGGGTGTGGTATGTGGAATTTTTAGTCGGGCACACGATGGTTATTGTATTGGGTTCACCGATACATTAGACCGTGCACACGGGAAGCGTTACACCGTGAGACTAATTAGGTACACGGACGGGTGTTGTACACTCACACGTAACATTACGGGCGTACTATGATACTCCTCTTCCGTAATTCATAATTAAGAATATTTCATAACTTCGATTAATTCATGATTGTGTAATTTCAACTCTTGAGGATTGTTGTTACGTATAATCGGCCCGTTTGGGGATATTGTTTTTCGTGTCATGGCAAGGCAAAGCGCGGGAGAACACGTTGACGGCGGGAGTCCAGTGATACTAGAAGGGGCCCGATCCTTTCGATCATTTATTCGATCATTTATGTTGTTCTTTATTTATTCAGCTGCAGACATTCCTTTCGAATACTCATATAATTCAGTGTCGTGTATTTTATATTCACATAATAAACACATGTATTCTATATTATCATTTTTGTGTTGTATGAAACTCCTAATAAGAGTAATTGATGTTATAATGTGGTTCGGTACTACATTTACCTGTGTAATTCATCCTTTTCATTCGCCCGGTGGGTCCCAGTCGAGGGTCCACAGACCGTAATATCCGCTGGTTTGGGGTGTTACGAGTTGGTATCGAGCGTGGTTTTGAATACTACCCTCCAAGTCATGTCTCGTTTGAAATCATCGTCATCGGACTAGTATCATTGGACTTTCGCGTCACGTGTGACTGTGCAAGTGCCGAGCCAATCAGACCAAGAATCGTAAGATTTCTAATGCCATGGTATAATTTCGGCATTAATCATTCATTCATAATTCATCGCTTAACAATCCTCAATCATCATTGTCACTTTGATCGGACGGTCAAGTTAACTCATTAATCACTCAATTCATTTCATTATTCATTGTTGATTAGAAAGATCAAATCATTAATCTTGTTAACTCATTCAAGATAATCATTTCAAGAACTTCATCGATAATCATGTCACGTCAATTAATCATTCATGTAATCGTTGTATTGGAGCGTGTATGCTCATTTTCATCATTTCATAATATAATCATAACGTGATATTCATGCGGGAAATATAATCATCATGTGACTTTCCTACTTCGTATGGAAAGAGCCGGCAGAGGACGAGGAGGACGAGGCCGTGGAGCGGGCCGAATCCCGAGAACTCGTGCGAACACACGTGCAAATGCCAGGAATAATGCTAACTCATCGAGCAGTGACGCCGCCACTCATTCACACAGACGCGATCATTCACTATCGGGAGTCGTACTGGACACGGCTCGGTCGAGAGGTGTCGGGTTGACCCACTCGCATTTATGCAGGGCATGATGGCCCAAATGACGCAGATGGCTCAGTTGATGGAGACGATGCATAACTCCGTCAATCAGAATCAGCAGGCTCCTCCACCGCCACCTCAGAGGCAAGATAGGAATGTGAGTAATATCATCGGCGATATCTCTCGCCAGAGGCCACCTACTTTTGAGGGCTCGTCTGAGCCGGCAGATATCATTCATTGGCTCGAGCATTTCGAGAAGCTGTTTGCTATGGTAGAGTGTCCCAAGGGACACAAAGTTTCTGTTGCGGCTTACTACCTGGGTAAGAGCGCACATTCTTGGTGGTTATCGTTGAAGCCCACCGAAGGATCTTGTACATGGGATCAGTTCAAAACTCTCATGATGGAGAGGTATTATCCGGCCCCACTCAGAGAGGCCAAGCTGTCAGAGTTACTCACTCCCGACCCCTCATCAGACGAGGATGTTCTCGCCATTGCCGAGAAATTTCAGGAACTGCTTCCGTTCGCCTCATCTATCATTCATTCCGAGGCGGATAAGATTAAGTATTTCAGCAAGAGGCTGAAACCCCGTATGAGACTTCAGTTGCTCAATCATAATTGCACCACGTTGGCTGAATTCATTGAGAAAGCTCTCACCTATGAGCTTACTGCTAAAGAGATTGCTAAGCAGCAACCTTCGTCTGCTAGCAAGAAATCGAAGAATCGTAACTTGATCAAGGCGGCCGACAACCTTCAAGAAACCCCGTGCGGGCTCTGCTTTTACGAGCGTCCTCTGTGTCGTCTAGACCCGCGGAATCTCGGTCTCGAGCGGCCCGGCCATCACCTGTTTTAACTATGGGGAGCTTGGTCACCTCGGTACCAAGTGTCCTCGGCAGACTATCACGTGTCATAATTGTGGGATTGCCGGGCATAAGGCCCGTTTTTGCCGTAGGGACTCCAAACCTACTCAGACGTCATCTCGTGCACCTAAGCGGTCAGCCGTTGAGTCGGGCCGCTCAATCGGCGTCGTTTAAAACGACAGGAGCGACTAAAGGTGGAGCCTATAGCCAGCAGACGGAGCGTCAGGTCTTGGGACTAGCAAGCCCCGGATTTATGAGATGAAGAAGACCGATGATCCCGAGGCCCAAATGATCTCAGGTACACTCGATATTCTATCTCAACCTGTGTGTACCCTTTTTGATACTGGTGCATCGCATTCATTCATTTCCGAATCATGTTTGAGTAGACTACGTCTGGGTAGTGCTACTAGTTGTGAGCCTTATGTCATTGGTCTACCTGATGGTAGACGAATCATCGGTAATCGTGAGATTCAGGATTGTCCTATTCAGTTTCATGGTCGTGTATGGCCAGCGAACCTTATCGTGGTAGATTTGCCGAGAGACGACGTCATCTTGGATATTGATTGGATGGATCGTCATGATGCCATCATTAATGTCCGTAAGCGTATGATTACTATCATTTCAGATGATGGGGTTGAATGTGTATTTCAGGGAGGTAATCTCGGCTGTTCTGGTAAGGTCATTAATTTGATGAAAGCAGTGCGATTACTCAGCCAGGGATGTGTCGGTTATTGGTGCTATATGACCAAAACCGAGGAATCATCAGTAATGTTGTCGGATATTCCAGTAGTAAGGGAATATGCCGATGTATTTCCAGACGAGTTACCTGGTTTGCCTCCACAGAGGGATGTGGAATTCACGATTGAGTTGGAGCACAGTACGTCCCGATATCGAAGGCACCGCACCGAATGGCCCCGACCGAAATGCGAGAGTTGAAGAGTCAACTTGAGGAATTGTTCGAGAAAGGTTATATCCGACCGAAAAGTGCGTCCCGTGGGGAGCACCCGATCTTTGTTCGTCAAAAAGA
This sequence comes from Orobanche coerulescens, assembly GCA_033398695.1. Taxonomy (NCBI): domain Eukaryota; kingdom Viridiplantae; phylum Streptophyta; class Magnoliopsida; order Lamiales; family Orobanchaceae; genus Orobanche; species Orobanche coerulescens. Next base: position 208,632,849 of record CM065803.1, read on the forward strand.
AGGATGGTTCTTTTCGCTTGTGTATCGATTATCGGGAGTTGAATAAGGTGACAATCAAGAATAAGTATCCTTTACCCCGTATCGATGACCTTTTGGATCAACTTCGTGGAGCTTGATATTTTCCAAGATCGACTTAAGATCTGGATATCATCGATTCGGATTCGAGAGTCGGATATCGCTAGACGGCGTTTCAACGCGTTATGGTCATTATGAGTTTGTGGTTATGCCGTTCGGATTGACTAATGCACTGCGGTATTCATGGAGTTAATGAATCGGGTCTTCATCGACTTTTGGATCGGTTTGTTGTTGTCTTCATCGATGACATTTTGATTTATTCTCGTGACCGGGAGGAACACGAGTTTCACCTTCATCAAGTGCTCGACGTGTTGAGACGAGAACAACTTTATGGGAAGTTTTCCAAATGTGAGTTACGGATGTCCGAAGTGACGTTTCTCGGACATGTAATTTCATCGATGGAGTGCGTGTTGATCCTCGAAGACGGAGGCTATCGACTGGTTACCTCCGAAGAATGTTAAGGAAATCCAAGCTTTCGGATTAGCCGGTTATTATCGGAGGTTTGTGGAAGGATTTTCCAAAATTGCTCAACCATTGACGAACCTTTTGCGGAAGGATAGGAAATACACGTGGTCCGACGCGTGTCGGCGGAGTTTTGAGGAACTCAAGAGCCGGTTAATGTCGGCACTGTACTTTCCTTGCCGCAGGGGACGGAGGGATTTGTGGTTTATAGTGATGCGTCCGGACGGGGTCTCGGATGTGTACTCATGCGAGCAGGAAGGTTATTGCCTATGCTTCACGGCTTGAGACCTTACGAGGTTAATTATCCGACACACGACCTTGACTAGCGTAGTGGTGTTCGCTTTGAAGATTTGGCGTCATTACCTTTATGGCGTCACTTGTTAGATATTCACCGATCATAAAAGTTTAAAGTATATATTTACTCGAAGGAATTAAATATGCGGCAGGCGGTGGTTAGAACTAATCAAGGATTATGATATTGAGATCCTTTACCACCCGGCAAGGCAAACGTTGTCGCCGACGCCTTGAGTCGTAAGTCCATTCAGAGCAGATGCTTGCTCGTTTAACAATTCGAAGGAGCTCCAACAGAATTCCTTAGACCCGAGATCGAGGTCCAGCTTGGCGAGTTCGAGACGACTTTGTATGTTAGAGATTTCATCATCTCTTGAGGATGCAATCGGGGAGAATCGTGGTTCGAGACCCGGCATTGTTGCACATTCGTGAGGATGTGGCTCGGGGAGAGCCCACGATTCGTGGTCCACGAGGATGGACTTTTGAGGTTTAAGAACCGGTTGTGCGTGCCGCGAATGACGAGTTGAAAAACTCGATTTTGAGAGAAGCTCATGCTACCCTTATTCCGTTCATCCGGGGTCTAGCAAGATGTATAAGGACTTGAAACAAAATTACCGGTGGAGTAATATGAAGCGAAGTCGCGGAATTTGTTTCGAGATGCTTAACTTGCCAACAAGTCAAGATTGAACATCGGCGGCCGGCGGGTATGTGAAACCTCTCCCTATTCCAGTGGAAGTGGGAAGACATTTCTATGGATTTCATCACGAGTTTGCCGATGAGTCGTCGTGGCATGAATACGATCCGGGTGATTGTGGACCGTTTAACTAAATCAGCTCATTTTCTTGAGATCAAGGATACGTGGGGTCAGAGATCGCCCAGATTATTCATCAAGGAGATAGTAAGACCGCAGTACTCTAAGAGTATCGTTTCCGATCGTGACGGACGATTTGTATCTCATTTTTGGAAATCGATTCACCGTGCTATGGGAACTCGGCTCAATCTCGCACGCCTTTCATCCTCGGTCAAGCGGACAATCAGAGAGGACTATACAGACATTAGAGGACATGTTGAGGGCATGCGTCCTCGATTGGAAGGACGATTGGGAAGCCCAACTACCATTGGTCGAGTTCACGTATAATAATAGTTGGCATGCTTCCATTAAGATGGCACCTTACGAGGCCTTGTACGGTCGTCGTTGTCGATCTCCCTTGTGTTGGGATGACTTGTCAGAATCAATCGGCACCGAACTCGATATGCTTATAGCCGCCCGGGAGAAGGTAGCTTTGATCAAGAGTCGTATGTTGACAGCTCAGAGTCGACAGAAATCATATGCAGATAATCGTCGTCGACCACTAGAGTTCGAGACGGGTGACCACGTCTTGGTCAAGGTATCCCCGAGTCGAGGTATTTTCCGTTTCGGAAAATGGGGGAAGTTGAGTCCGAGATTCATTGGACCGTTTGAAATTTTGGATCGAGTAGGCGAGTTAGCTTATCGATTGGCTTTACCTCCGGCTCGAGCCGAATTCATAATGTGTTTCATGTCTCTCGATTGCGAAAGTATGTTGCCGACCCGAGTCACATACTGCAGTTCGACGAAATCGAGATCGCCGACGATCATTCATATGAGGAGCGTCCTATACGAGTTTTAGAGCGGCGAATCAAACAGCTTGAGAAATAAGTCGATTCCTTTGGTCAAGATTCGGTGGTCCGGACATGGAGTCGAAGAGGCCACTTGGGAAACCGAGGAGATTATGCGGGAGAGTTATCCCGAGTTGTTTGACCCTTAGTTTCGGGGACGAAACTCTTTTTAGGGGAGTATGTAATACCCGGTTGTAATTCATTCATTTTCATTCGGTAATTATCGATCTGTAATTGTCACTCAGTGTATTTTCACTTAATTATAATCATTCATCAATCATGTTCATTCACCGTGTTCACCGCTCGTAAAAACTTCGAATTGAGTATCGTTATTGTTCATCGTTTCAACTTTCCTCATATGAGTTCGACTTTGTTAGATCACCATTAATTTTTGGTAACTCCAAAAATTCTAAATCTTTGCAATATTATAGAGCATCGAGTTAGCTTTCCAATGGTTCAAACGGTGAGTCAATCGAGTCCGGACGAGAGAGTTATGGTCGTTTAGCTCAACCGCTCATTTTTCGATTTGGCGATCACGCCGAACGAACTCGGCCGTGTCGTCCGACACGGCCCGTGCCGTACTCGTCCGGAAAGTGCCGGCGTCTGCCTCGTGACCCGGCCGTGTCGTGCAGCACGGCCGAGTCGAGCTCTTCCGGATTAGCTGTAGCGGCGCCAGAGGCCCGACCGTGTTCGGGACACGGTCGAGTCATTGTCGAGCGCCGCGGGCGGGTCACTGTCGGTAGGCCTTCGCGCCTCGGCCGTGTCAAGCGTGACACGGTCGAGTCCTCGCCGGCAGCGCGCCACGACCGTGTCGGGCGGGCACGGCCGAGCCTGTTGGCCGAGTCAACCCCTATAAATTGGTTTTTGAGCATTTCAGCTCATTTTTTCCATCTTCTTCACCTTAAAAAGATAGAGAATAACTTTAGGGAGTGATTTCTTAATGAATTATCATTTGAGTGTGTATTTTTAATCACATTCAATAATCTGGGAAGATTGGATAGTCGTTTTACACGTTTTCATCGGATCGAATTGGTTGGATATTCAAGAGGTAATTTCTTGACACCTTGGACTTCGATTTTATGTTGAGATATGATGTTTTGGACGTTATAATCATGTTATATGAAGGGATATGTATATGATTATGAGTTTGTATAAGGATTCATTGGATTATTGAGGGATTATTCAAGAACACTTTGAATATCGAGTTGAAATTGGGGGTTTTCGATTAATTGTCGTTATAATCACGTTTTCGGATATTCATTTCGGATTATTGATCATTTGGAAGATGTTTTGTTGGTTTGAAACACTTCTTGGGGAATTTGATATAGGTATATTGAAGTTTGATTGTAAACAATCGGAGTTTGGACGCAACGTGTTTGATTTAATGCCGCAATGGACTTAGTTTTATCGTATCGACGTTTTGAGTTCGTTATATTCGTGTTTGATTCGTGTATTGAACAATTGTTGGTAATGATTGTTATTCAAGGTTGTTCGAGCGACCGGTATCTTGGTTAGGACGTTGTTCGTGGACGGACATTCTTCATCGTTGTTGAGTAAGTTAATTCTTACTCGGTTAAAAGGATACTCATTCCTTTTGTTGTTGATTACTCATAATCATAACTCATTCATCATTGTATTAATCATATTAAAACTTGTTATTGTCAATTAATCACTTCAGTCATAAGGAACGACGGTTCCAATCTTTTCGTTGAGCTATCATTCATTTCATTATTACTCTCATCTCGGTGAGTCATTCTTGACTTTGTCAGATTATTACTTATTCATTGATATTCATTACGGTCATTCTCGTTCATATGACCTTCTGGGTTCATATTGCGTGGCCGGGTGTGGCTGTGTGGAATTTTTAGTCGGGCACACGATGGTTATTGTATTGGGTTCACCGATACATTAGACCGTGCACACGGGAAAGCGTTACACCGTGAGACTAATTAGGTACACGGACGGGTGTTGTACACTCACACAGAACATTACGGGCGTACTATGATACTCCTCTTCAGCGTAATTCATAATTAAGAATATTTCATAACTTCAGTTAATTCATGATTGTGTAATTTCAACTCTTGAGGATTGTTGTTCTGTATAACTGACCCCGTTTGGGGATATTGTTTTTCAGGTCATGGCAAGGCAAAGGCGCAGGGAGAACACGTTGACGGCGGGGAGTCCCAGTGATACTAGAAGGGGCCCCAGTCCTTTCAGTCATTTATGTTTTTCTTTATTTATTCCGCTGCAGACATTCCTTTCGAATACTCATTTCATTCAGTGTCGTGTATTTTATCGTCACATAAGATACACATGTATTCTATATTATCCTGGGTGTGTTGTATGAAACTCCTAATCGGAGTAATTGATGTTATAATGTGGTTCGGTACTACATTTACCCTGTGTAATTCATCCTTTTTCATTCGCCTGGTGGGTCCCAGTCGGGGGTCCACGGCACTGTAATATCCACCTGGTTTGGGGTGTTACAGATATCTCTATTAGGACGTTGTTCGTGGAAGGATAATTGTCACCGGTGTTGGGTAAGTTAATTCTTACTCGGTTAAAAGGATATTCATCCCTTTTGTTGTTGTTCATTCATAATCATAACTCATACATCATTATATTAACCGTATCAAAACTTGTTGTTGTCAATTAATCACTTCAGTCATAAGGAAGGATGGTTCCAATCTTTTCATTGAGCTGTCATTTATTTCATTACCATTCCACCTCGGTGAGTCATTATTCATTTTCGATGTCACTTTTGTTATATCGTGGCATTCCGGGTCATACTGGCGTGCCGGTTGGTATGTGTAGGATTTTCATGTCGGGCACAATTATGTCGTGTGTTGGTTGTTGGCCTCACATTGGACTGTGCACACGAGTCGATTGCTTCGTGAGACTGATTAGGCACAAGACCACACATGTATTCAATTGATACTCGTTGGTGGCTTGTGCACGGACACATTTCCATCCCGGGCGTAGTGTGGCGCCACCCTTTGAGCCGTACTGTTAGTTGATTCATATAGCATGTTTGATTGCGTATGTTTCGACAGGATATTTCATAACTTCAGATATAATCATGATTGTGTATTTTCAACCCTTGAGGATTGTTGTTCTTTGTAACTGACCCCGTTTGGGGATTTTGTTTTTTTCAGGTCTTGGCAAGGCAAAAGTACGGGGAGAACACGCTAACGTCGAGGAGTCCCAGTGATACTAGTAGGGAACCCCGATCTTTCAGTTATTCATGTTATTGTCCTTTATTTTCCGCTGCAGACTTTCATTTGAACACTCCATTTCATTCAGTGTTGTGTATTTTATCTTCATATAAAATACACTAGTATTCGGTATTGTCCTGGTGTGTTGTAACTAAACTCCTCATCGGAGTAATTATTGTTGTAATGTAGTTCGGTACTACATTTATCTTGTGTAATTCATTCATTTTCATTTGCCTAGTGGGTCCCAGTTGGGGATCTACGGCACTGTAATATCCGCCTAGTTTGGGGTGTTACATATACCATCGCTGAATCCTTGTTCTTCATCAAATCAAGGTATTTTCTTCCGTAGAACCCTAGTTGCGCGATTTTTGGGGGTTTTCTTCGTGATTCGTTGACTTTGTCCATTATTGATGAATTATTCATGGTAATCCCGTTGTATTGGTCATGATCTTCAGATTTTGTAACTTGTTTAATGATTTTTATCACCCGGGACTTGATTTCTGATTTTCTCTAAGAAACTCTCGGATCCTTGTTGTTTTTCGGGTTGTTTTGGATCCCGTTTAGCGTTATTGATTCATGGTGATATTACTTTCGTAGTTTTTGTGGAGTTGTCGAGTTCTTGGTCATTCTTGGAAGTTTGAGGGCTATCCGACCGTGTCCATTCGTCGTTTAATTGCTCGTGGTATCAACGCAAGTATCTTGCCCATACTTTTCATGTTTCGTAGATGGAATAATTGATAAATGATTTTATGTGCAATCCGAATGTTTAATGAACCATAAAAAGGATCGATATGTTCTTGATAAATGTTGTCTTCCAAAAGATAACTCATATGCTTCGTGAATTAGTGTGTTTTCGGAATATGTGTGTTAGTCTCATATGTTGGAAGATGTTACAATCATAATTCGTGAATATAGTTGACCGTAATCACTTGCCAAGGATTGTGTATCGATACGTATACTTGTTCGGTGAATATGTGACGTTCCGTGATATTAGTTGTTACTCCTTTACAAGGAGGTTGTGGCGTTTGGTGTTGTTTGGCTTTGGTATTTGCTTATTGTTGTGTGATATTAGTTGTGAGTATACATCGAATAAAGTGGTCATTCTAGCAAGGTACTTTTGCATATTCTAGTATTTGAATTATGGCTTCCCGTGGCATTGTGGATGTTTATGTGTGTTCACCCAGGGATGGTCCGACGGGGCCTCTGGGGATACGTATTGCTGTGTGTGTGCGTATCGCGAACTAGGGTTAACCACCCAGTCCGACGGGACTCTGCGGGGTACGGTGGCTGTGAGTCTCGTACCAGCGGTTAACTTTGAAATGTTTTGTTGGAGAACTTTGATTTTTGGCGCATGGTTCATCTGATTATAATGGCAATTCAAATGGTATTGTACTTAGCTGGAATGTCACTAGAAAATGTGTTGTGTGTGATTCGTCTCTTGGTTGCGATATTTTGATGTGGGTACGTGAGTCCTGTGGTTGCTCTGTGCATTGTAGTTTTGTGTTGTGTCGAGTTCGACCATATGGTTAAGTTGCAGAGTTGTACTCTCCGATGTCGTTCTGTGAGACTGTTGTCATGGTACTGTTTGACACTGTGTAGTTTTCGGTCGGGTTGTTCTTTCGAGTATGCGATGTGGATGATTAGCTCGTGGACCCCGTGTTTTGTTATCGAAATTGTATTATGGGAAAATGATTTTGGGCCGTGTCCCTAAGTGTTTTCTAAAGACTTGAGATTTCTTAAATCCCAAATGTTTTCAAAACTCCCGAGATCGAAAAATGTTTTGTAAGAAGTATTTCGGGTTTATTCCCACCCTTCGCGATTTGAACGGTTTTGATCAAATGATTTATCTCGGAAAACATGTTCACGATTATTATGTCCTTGGAGTATGTTGTGTATGGCTTGTATTGTGTTTTATACTTGCTCTAGCGAAATAATAGAGTTTTGCTAACCACCGAGTATTCGGGGGGTGGATGTCTGTATTGCATCCAGGTACTTGCAGGTTGCTGGGGAGCAATTCACAGGATCCTTATGAAGGATGATGGAAGACGACGATACTAATCACATGAAGACGAGTGCTGAGTATTTAGTGAAGTCTTGTTGTTTTGTCTTTTCGTTGTGGTAATTTCTGTTTTATGGAAATATTGATGTATTCTAACCCCTGCGTGGGTATGAGTTGTGAGAAAGAGTAATGTATGTTTGATGTGTATGTTGTGGTAAAAGACCAAATCGGTCTAATGGTTCGTCATTTAGCCATGTCGGCTTGTGTTGTATTGTTGTGTTTCCTGTATCTAGCCTGGTAGATCCTCACGGAGAGGGTCTACAGCGCTGTAATATTCCCGAGTGGTTTGGGGGTGTTACAGAATATGGTATTGGAGCTTAGGTTGCGGAAATCTAGGCTGTCGGGTCGAGTTGTGTGTTGTCAGGTCTTGTCTTGTCTTGTCAGATTTTGTCTGACTGAGTCATGTCGAGACGCGTCATCTGTGTTGTCGGTCGTGATTAGTATCGAGGTGCAGCCATCATCTTCGTGCGATCTGTGGATGTAAGTCTCCCTACTATGTTGTGTCTCGTGTTATATGAGCTTGTGTGATTTTGCGTTATGATGTGGAGTTTAATGTGAAATGTGAATACGCAATCCGTACTCGTTGATTCTCGTGAAAAGTGATACCGGTGTATAAATGTATATATATCTTGTATGAATCATTTTACTGGAGTAACGGCTTTGATGTGATTCCGCAAGGAAATTTTATCAATGTGATATTTCAAAGTTTTAATTAATTTTGAGGAGTTACGTAAATTTTATTTCATAACATCCTCCGAGAGAGGAAAAAAAGTTCGATTTCCGTATGATGACCTCGAAACCAAAATTTTTTGAGAACTCAAACTACTTATATTTTATTTTCATCTTGCATTGCAGGTTTTCACAAGTTTTCAAATGAGGTCTACCAAAAGAATTTACTTGAGGCATGACTTTCGTTTTTAACTTTTTGGTTTAATGAGATTCGGTTAAAATGCATGTAGTAATGATATTAATGTTATTTCGACTACAATGCTCAGAGTTGTGATTCAAATAGTGATGTGAATGCTAGTCGTTCGGTATGTATATGTTGAGATAGCCCTCCTTATTGAGAGGTGAGATTTCAGTTTTGAATGACAATTGCCTTTTGATGGTTGCTCGCGAGGTGTTGTAATTATGTGAATGGGTGACATTTAGATCCATATGTTGTTGATGATTATTTATAACCTTTGATTCTAGTAATGTCGTATATATATATAACTGAATTAGAAAAGCTAGCGCACGCTAAGTATGAGGCTAGCGCGCGCTAATGTGGCATGAGTAGCGCACATTTACCTTTGTTGTAGCGCGCGCTAATCAGCTTGGGCAGGGACTATGGAACCACATTTTTGCCGTTAGGTCTAACTTTTGTGGTCAATCACCTGTAACTGTACTCTATGTGTGTTGTCTAGTGATGACAACTGTTGTGCGTGAATGTGTGTTATGACTTTTCGTAGTGTTAGGTGATATTTGATTAAGCGATAAATTATGTCTGCTGTGTACGTTCGAAACACTTCCTAAAAATTTCATAAAGTTTTGATGGTTCGATTAATCGGCGGCTTCGTGTGGACTTTGAAAATTATTTGTAATCGACATGCCGACCTAAGATTCTCAAATAAAACCTCGACGGTATTTGCAAGAGTTGTTATAAAAATACCTTTGGACATTTTGTAAAATGTATCGTCGTTGATTTTTGTGTAGTGTTGAGAGGATTTTCGAAAATGATTGTTAACGTATTGTATTATTTTAAAATAATTTGAGTACATGACTTCCAAAAAAAAAAAAATCTTTCACACCATAAAAATTTTTATATTCCAAAATCCAATACGATTTTCACCTTCAAAAATATATAGTGAAAGATGAAAAATCTTACTCGATTTAAACTTCAAACTCGGATTGGGAAAAGTTTTCTGTACTGAGCCAGTTATCGTGCGTTGATCTTGAACCACTCAGAAATGATTGATGATTGGTGGAAATATTTAGTGCTTGTACAAATAGTTTGATGAACGTACGTGGTTACCTTGCTTGTTATTAATGGTGATGATGATGTGTAGTGGCATGGCGATTTTGATAGTGCCGGTTACAAGGAAATATTGTTTTGCAAATAATTTCAAAATGAGATGGTTAAAGTCTTTTGTTTGCAAGTTTTGATAAAAAGCCCGAGGTACCAAAAATACTTTCAAGGTTTTATTTGGATTAAACATACAAATCCAAGGATTATCAAATAATATCATTTAAAAGGATACCTCATGGGTCTTCTTGTCGAATTGCTATTAGTTGTCTTATGTGATATGTCGCACTGAGTTGGCGCTTTGGTATATTATTTTGCGATGTTATGCCATCGTATTGAGTGAGTATCCTCTTAGTATGTCGAGCAGAGGATGCGGTCGTGGCCTCGGTACAGATAGTCATGGAGACCAGATGCGGGACCAAGAGAATATTGCCAGGAAGGTTGCTATTCTATCACTTCGTTCTCGTTGTTTAGATTTCGGGGACGAAACCTCTTTTAAAGGTGATATGGTGTAATACCCATATTTTTTTTCTTCTTCTTTTCGCTTCCGTTTTGTTCGACTCTATCGACTTGTTGTATTCGATGATATTTTCTGGACTTGTGCTATTCTTCACTTTTTGTTGCTCGAACGAGTTGTGGTATTATTTCGGGTTAATCCGCTTATCGTTGTGACTTTTTCGAATGCGATTCCGTTCCTGTGAATCTTATGTGGGTGCATGTCTTATCATCCTTACCAGATCACTTATTGCCTCGAGCCGAGGTATGAACTTCAGAGTTGCTATTTGATTCTTATTGTCATCGTGATTAGGACATGATCGTTCGACTGTTGTTGTCTCGATCATTGTGGTTCGATTGTTTATTGTATGGTTTTTGTTGATCTCGTATCGCTATTGTTGAGCATTCAGATCCCTTCGTAATTTCCTAAAGTTCGGGAAATTAACTTCGTTTGTGATTTTCCCACCCTTGTTGTGGAGCTCCGTATTTGTTCAACGATTAACTCGCGTTTTGATTGATGTACTGTTCGGGTTGGTCAACCGCGTTGATTTTGTTTGTTACATTTTGTTATCATTCCAGTGTAGCGATGTGAATGGTAGCAGCTACGTGCTGTATGTGAATCGTTGCAAGTCATCGGCTATGGATAGCATGTGTTATCTAAGATTGTTTTGCGTTGATTGTTTTATGTTTAAAATTTCGGGGACGAAACTTCTTTTAAGGGGGGTAGAATGTAATACCCGAGATCTTCGTTCCGGTTTTGTTGAATTTTCTTCGGTTGAATGGTTTGTTATCGTTGACGTCTTTGGAATCGTATACTTGTACTATGGTACGTTGAGTTTCGTAGCCTGCTCGTTATCATTTTGGATCTTAGTCGGTGCGTTCGCGTGATGGAGACGTCGTCGAGTCTCTAGCCGGGCAGTCAGAGGGTTGGCTGGGCCGAGTTATGGCCGTAAGTCATGGACGATTATGGCCATAACGCACCCGCAAACCTTGCCTGGATACACTCGATTACGGACGTAAGGATCGCCAGGTTACGGCCGCTAGGCATTGGCCGGTTATGGCCGTAATGCGTCGGCAGATTTCGGGCAGTGGCCCTGGGAGTTCGGCTACGGCCGTAAGGCCATGCCGAGTACGGCCGTAAGCGGTGTTCGTTACGTATGCTAGGAGTCGGCCTTTACGTACGTTATAGGCATTGGCCGAGTTACAGCCGTAAGGCCCTGCCGGTTACGGCCGTAACGCTGTCGGCATATATAGGTCTGGGCTTCGGCCACACCTCATTTTTACCCATTTCTTCATCCTTGTGGTGGCTGGCGATGGGAGAAGTCGAGGAGAGGAGTCATTGGCCGGTTCCGATCAATTCCAAGGTGTTTTGGAAGATCCTTTTCGATTATACCATCGCCGAATCCTTGTTCTTCGTCGAATCAAGGTATTTTCTTCTGTAGAAGCCTAGTTGTGCAATTTTCGAGGGGTTTCTTCGTGATTCGTTGATTTTGTCCGTTATTGATGAATTGTTTATGGTAATCCCGTTGTATTGGTCATGATCTTCGGATTTTGTAACTTTTTTAACGATTTTTATCACCCGGGACTTGATTTCCGATTTTCTCGAAGAAACCCTCGGATCCTTGTTGTTTTTCGGGTTGTTTCGGATTCCGTTTAGCATTATTGATTCATGGTGATATTACTTTCGTAGTTTTTTGTGGAGTTGTCGAGTTCTTGTTCGTTCTTGGAAGTTTGAGGGCTATCCGACCGTGTCCATTCGTCGTTTTATTGCTCTTGGTATCGAGGCAAGTATCTTGCCCATACTTTTCATGTTTCGTATACGGAATAATTGATAAATGATTTTATGTGCAATTCGAATGTTTAATGAACCCTAAAAAGGGTCGGTATGCTCTCGATAAATGTTGCTTCCAAAAGATAACTCATATGCTTCGTGAATTAGTGTGTTTTCGGGATATGTATGTTAGTCTCGTATGTTGGAAGATGTTACAATCCTAATTCATGAATATAGTTGGCTGTAATCACTTGCCAAGGATTGTGTATCGATACGTATACTTGTTCGGTGAATATGTGACGTTCCGTGATATTAGTTGTTACTCCTTCACAAGGAGGTTGTGGCGCTTGGTGTTGTTTGGCTTTGATATTTGCTTATTGTTGTGTGACATTAGTTGTGAGTATACGTCGAATAAAGTGGCCATTCTAGCAAAGTACTTTGCATTTGTTTGCATATTCTAGTATTTGAATTATGGCTTCCCGTGGCGTTGTTGATGTTTATGTGTGTTCACCCAGGGATGGTCCGACGGGGCCTCTGGGGATACGTATTGCCGTGTGTGTGTGCATATCGCGAACTAGGGTTAACCACCTAGGGATGTCCGACGGGACTCTGCGGGGTACGGTGGCCGTGAGTCTCGTACCAATGGTTAACTTTGAAATGTTTTGTTGGAGAACTTTGATTTTTGGCGCATGGTTCATCTGATTAGAATGGCAGTTCAAATGGTATTGTACTTAACTGGAATGGCATCAGAAAATGTGTTGTGTGTGATTCGTCTCTTGGTTGCGATATTTTGGTGTGGGTACGTGAGTCTTGTGGTTGCTCTGTGCATTGTAGTTTTGTGTTGTATCCAGTTCGACCATATGGTTAATTTGCAGAGTTGTGGTCTCCGATGTCGTTCTGTGAGACTGTTGTCATGGTACTGTTTGACACTGTGTAGTTTTCCGTCGGGTTATTCTTTCGAGTATGCGATGTGGATGATTGGGTCGTGGACCCCGTGTTTTGTTATCGAAATTGTATTATGGGAAAATAATTTTTGGGCCATGTCCCTAAGTGTTTTCTAAAGACTTGAGAATTCTTAAATCTCAAATGTTTTCAAAACTCCGGAGATCGAAAAATATTTTGTAAGAAATATTTTGGGTTTATTCACACCCTTCGCGATTTGAACGGTTTTTATAAAATGATTTATCTCGGAAAACATGTTCACAATTATTATGTCCTTGGAGTATGTTGTGTATGGTTTGTATTGTGTTTTATACTTGCACTAGCAAAACAATGAAGTTTTGCCAACCCCCGAGTATTCGGGGGGTGGATATTTGTATTGCCTCCAGCTACTTGCAGGTTACTGGGGAGCAATTCACAGGATCGTTACGAAGGATGATGGAAGATGACGATACTAATCACATGAAGACGAGTGCTGAGTATTTAGTGAAGTCTTGTTGTTTTGTTTTTTCGTTGTGATAATTTCTGTTTTATGGAAATATTGATGTATACTAACCCCTGCGTGGGTATGAGTTGTGAGAAAGAATAATGTATGTTTGATGTGTATGTTGTGGTAAAAGCCCAAATCGGTCTAATGGTTCGTCATTTAGCCATGTCGGCTTGTGTCGTATTGTTGTGTTTCCTGTATCTAGCCTGGTAGATCCTCACGGAGAGGGTCTGCGGCGTTGTAATATTTCCGAGTGGTTTGGGGGTGTTACAGAAGAATCGCTCAAAACCTCACTTGGAACAGAACTCTCGGTTGGAGGAAGAGAAATGAAGAAATGCCGAAGTTTGGGTCAACCCAGGTTTATAAAACCCATTCCTTTACGTACGTTAACATGCCGATGTTAACGTACGTTACACACATTACGTACGTAACACTTGAGTGTTAGCGTACGTAATGGCTTGGCAGGGCAACCAGTCCCAAAACGCTGGGTTCGATAGCGTATGCTACGCCGGAGAGTTAGCGTACGCCACAATGGGCTTTACGTACGTAATAACAGGTGTTAACGTACGTAATGGTTCGGCAGAGCAATCTGACCAATCTGCTGAAGGCCATAACGTACGTTAGCACTGAGGTATAACGTACGTTAGCGCTGAGGTATAACGTACGTTATGAAGTTGCTGATAGCGCACGCAAGAAAGCATGCATAACGCACGTTATGCATGCGGCCAAAGACTTCTTTGAACGAAGTTGTTGCCGGCGATCCAAAAACGAGACGCAACACAAGGACAGAACCCGATGCGTAGATACGAAATATTTACGACGACGAAGCTGAATTTTGCAGGAGAATACAATTCCGACTACCTGGGAATCCGAAATACGACAAGGAAAGTAAAATTCCCTAAACTGATAGGAAATTACAAAACGGCCCAGACGTCCGAAAATCACGATACGACATCGGATCAATAAACCGAAACTCGCAACACGAACAACTCAACCATACAAACGCATGCAACCAATGAATTACGAAATCAAACGAGTTCTACGAGAATCGAACGTCCATGCAACAACACAAAATATAAGACGGAATAATATCAAAACACCTCCGAAACTCGTCCAAATGGAGAAACTCCAAGAATAAAATATCTTCAAAATGTCAAAATGGTTACAAGTGAGTTGCTAAAAATGAAAAATACACCAAAAATGAGAATACCGGGAAAAGAAAATGCGGATATTACAGAGAAATTCCAGGAATTTAAGGCCCTAGTCGAGAAACAAACTGGAAATCATATCAAAGCACTTCGGTCGGACCGAGGTGGAGAGTATATGAGTACGGAGTTTGACGAGTTCCTTAAGGAACATAGAATAATATCACAACTAACACCTCCAGGAACTCCTCAGTTAAATGGTGTGTCGGAAAGAAGGAACCGAACCTTGCTAGACATGGTTTGTTCCATGCTTAGTTACATCGACTTACCGATTTACCTATGGGGTTATGCACTCCTGACTGTTGCTTACGTCTAGAATATATGTCCTTCCAAGTCCGTTCCTAAAACTCCACATGAGATGTGGGAGGGCAGGAAACCAAGTCTTAATCACATTAGGATTTGGGGATGTCCCGCCTATGTTAAGAAGACTAAGGTGGAGAAATTGGAAGCAAGGTCCATGAAGGGACGTTTCATTGGATTCCCACCTGGGACGATGGGTTATCTATTCTACATGCCCGAAGATCGAAAGATCATTGTTGCTTTGCAAGCACACTTCCTGGAACATGAGTCCATTCAGGAAGGCAGAGCAGGTAGAAGTATTTCTTTGGAAGAATACAATGAAACTCCTCAGGAGACACCTGTACAAGAAGTTGGAACCGAACCTTCTGAAACACAAGTACAACCACTTCGAAGGTTTAGTAGGGTGTCTAAATTACCTGAGAGGTATGGCCTTGTGCACCTGGAGGAACTGGGTCTCCATGAGGTTCCAGGTGATAGCCAAGAGACCGACCCCGCGACCTATGACCAAGCGATGGTGGATGTAGACTCCGTGATATGGACTGTAGCAATCTTTACGTAGTTGGGACCTTCGTTTTGATGAGGTAATCAAAGAGTTTGACTTCGTGCAAATTGAAGAGGAACCTTATGTATACAAGAGGGTTAGTTGGAGCAATATCACATTCTTAGTACTATATGTAGCTGACATTCTACTAATAGGAAAACGATGTGGGAATGCTCAGTTCTGTGAAAGCTTGGCTTTTGAGTAGGTTCTCCATGAAAGACTTGGGAGAAAGAAACCTATATTCTTGAAATTCAACTCTACTGGGATAGAGCGAAGAGAATGATTGGTCTTTCCCAAGACCTCTATATAGATAAGATCTTAAAGCGATTTAAGATGGATTATTCTACAAGAGGGTTCCTACCAATGCGAAATGGAATAAAACCCACCTTGAAGATGGGTCCTCATTGTGTACGAGACCTGACATTGCGCACGCTGTGAGCGTGGTAAGCAGGTTTCAGGCAAATCCAGGTAGGGAACATTGGACTGCTGTAAAGAACGTTCTCAAGTACTTGAGAAGGACTAGAGATATGGTTCTTATGTATGGCGGAAAAGAACTGAATGTGATGGGCTTCACTGATTCAGACTTCCAAGGACAGAAAGACGACTTTATGTCTACTTCTGGCTACATTTTACTCTTAATGGAGGAGCAGTATCTTGGCATAGTGCCAAGCATAGCGCGACTGCTGATTCCACCTATTAGGCTGAGTATAAAGCGGCCTCGGAGGCCTCCAAAGGAAGGGTTAAGAAGTTATTGGATAAACTTCAGGTGATACCATGTGCTGCGCTGCCTATTTTTGTTTTTATACGATAGCAATGGAGTAGTAACATAGGCCTAGGAGCCGAGGTTTCACAACACTACCAAACACATTGATAGGAAGTATCATCTCCTGAGAGAATTTGTTCGCAAGGGATACATTGTGCTGCATAGAGTAGACTCAGTCGACAACATAGCTGATCCACTGACTAAGACACTTTCTCATATTAACTTGTAGCGTCATCTGGAGAACATGGGTATTAGATACCACAGTGTGTGGCATTGAGTGCAAGTGGGAGATTGTTATGAGTATGCCCCGGATTGCCACTCAGAGGATGTTGAGTGAGGGCATTGTACTTGTTTTTATGAAAAATATTATCAGAAGGCAATTGTATGTTTCTTTATTTACTGGTAGTCACTGGTATTCCTGACTCGTAAATATATATATATATATATAAAAACTAATCCGTGTATTTGAGAGCAAAACATTCCACTCTTTATTGGATAAGGGAATTGGCACTGGAAATGTTTATGGCTCATATACTTAATTGTTCGCAAGTCGATAAAACTTGACTGGGCGTTAAGTTTATGTGAAAACTTGTATGACGTGTTCTTTGACTTGGAGAGTGCCTGTTCAACACTAATAGTTAGTGGGAGCACAAGTGGGAGATTGTTAGGAGTATGCCCCGGAATGCCACTCAGAGGATGTTGAGTGAGGGCATTGTACTTGTTTTTATGAAAAATATTATCAGAAGGCAATTGTATGTTTCTTTATTTACTGGTAGTCACTGGTATTCCTGACTCGTAAATATATATATATATATATATATATATATATATATATAGAAACTAGTCCGTGTATTTGAGAGCAAAACATTCCACTCTTTATTGGATAAGGGGATTGGCACTGGAAATATTTATGGCTCATATACTTAATTGTTCGCAAGTCGATGAAACTTGATTGGGCGTTAAATTTATGTGAAGACTTGTATGACGTGTTCTTTGACTTGGATAGTTCCTGTTCAACACTAATAGTTAGTGGGAGCACACGTTATAGGTATGCTAATTAGATTAGTATACTCGAACCGACTCACCCTCGATTCGTCACATGGATTTCACTCTGTGACCGTCAATGACGGAATCGAACGGTTGTGATAGGTATTCGTGAACCTTCGACTTGAGGATTTAGTAGAGATGTGCTTGTGACGTTAAGATTTTCACTAGAGTAGTTCGACCCAGAAAACTGGAAGGTGGGGGTCAACCTCGACATGTATCTTGACGGGCAAGTAGCAGGTCCTACTGAATGTCAAAATAGAATTCTTTCTCCTGTTAGTGAACGGGTTATATGTCCTATGCGGTTATTGGCAGATGATATTATAAGTCTTTGGCCAAAGCATTGGAGCTAGTTGTATTAGATACACGAGAGCTCAATGATCTCGATTTGCATTAACTCATGCATAGCGTCAACTACAGATAGGGTTTGACTGACCGTGACCCTATAACTTGATCGGGACATTTGAAAGAAGGGTTTATACGTATACTGGTATTCACGACAGAATGGTTCCTGTATGATCCCAAATCATTTGTTCTCAGTTGGGGTACAATGTAGGCCGCCAGGCTGGCTAGGTGGTGCTACTACTCTTTGGTTCCTCCCATTGCTAACTGAGACGGACCTACCGAGTCGCGCAATAGGATTGGCGACGGAATGAATCGAGCTTATTCTCTCTTTATAAATATTAGATATTGGATATCTAGTTTATTGGTACATTGGATGTCTAAATTAATTTATTGGATAAATTAATTTACGGCCTAATGAATTAAATATATTACTGGGTGATTAATTTAATTCATGAATATAATTAGTTCATGGAGAAATTAGTTGTGTTATTTTGTATTTAATATGATTAATTAATTGAATTAATTAATTGATATAAATACATCGGTAGGGAATTAGAGTTTATCTGTTTGGACTCATGGGAGTCCGAAACGAACCGAACTCCCTAACATCTTCAAGTAGGCCGCCCCCATGTTTTCCACCTAATGTGGTGGAAGACTTAATGATATAATATCTTGATATGTTTTATCATGGGGGACATGACATCTTGTAATGAATTAAAAAGGGGTATTGGGTTTAGGAATTGAAGGTTTGGGCTGCAGGGGTTTGGAATTATTAGACTGGGCTAATAAAGTGTCAGACTGTTTGGGATTAAGTGAGATGGGCTCAGAGGATTTAGTTTTTAGGTTGAGTGGGGTAGAAGTAGTATTGTCTGGGCTTAAAGAAGATAGGACGATTGGGCCAGATTGCATATAAGAACTGGGCTAAAGTAGAGCGGGCCCATGGTGATTAGGTAAAAAAGCAGTTGGGCTAACCTCCATTTCCGTGGGCTGGGCTTCATTAATTAATTGGTGGTCCGTCGAATTCTGACCGTCTGATGGATAAGGCCCTAAGATTGACGGCTCTCCTCCGTCCATCGTCTTGCTTGAAGCATGAGCTTCATCCGCCGCTAGGGTTGTGAGCGCCGGCGCAAACGGCAGCAGCTGTGAACACGGGGCGGCGATGCCAGAGCTTTGCAGAGGCGAAGGAATAATATTTCCGGTGAGACTAGAATTAGGAAATCCTGTGCTATTCGGATTCTTTGCGGTTGATGCAGGCGACAGCACCATCAGCGGCGGATACGATGGCGACATTTGCGAGAAAGATGGTGTCGGCGATGAAACGGGCTTACTGCAGAAGACGTCTACTGAAGCAGGAGAGATGACATTAGTTTTATTGGGCGATCGCAAATTTCTTTTTTTCTTCGGCATGATGACAAAGCTTCAGTCGTTGTGAGCTACGACGACAACATGATGCGGAAAGATACGACGATGACAGATCTGGTTTCGGTAGGAGGATGTGGAACCTGATCTGGCTAAAAGTTGCAGACGAAGGATCGGGCGGTGAAGGCGGATCGGCTGGTGAGTGGGATGGCCGGAGGTGGTGGCCGGACGGCGGTGCGGATGAAGAGAGAAGTGGCCGAAGGCGGTGGTAGGACTTTGGCAGGGATTTCCTAAAACAAGATAACTTCCAGCCTCAAATCATAACAAGGTTGAAAGAAGAAAGGAGGCGAGTACAAGAAAATCCTGATTAAAAACTTGCTCCAAGCACGAACCTCTTTAATAGAGCCCATGACCGCTGCCCAAGCTGCGGCCTAGCCACCTCCTCAACCCTTCTCCCCCCAGCCCACAAACACCACCGGCCCAGATAACCCCCTGCCCAGTCCCTCTGACCCAGCCGGCTGTCACCCAACCCAGCCCAATCCCCATAACCCCAATCCACCAGTCCAGTCTACAAACCCACCCCACCGAGCAGCGCCTCCCCTATACAACCCTGTTCGTCAATCACCTGTCCAGGCCGGAGCCAACACCCTTGCATTCGAGAGCTCATCTCAACCGACCCACCATGCCAACCTAGGGGCAACCGAGCAACCGAGGCCGAAGCCATCCTACGCTCAAATGGTCAACAACCAAAAGGGCTCGACACAGCCCGGTTTCACCCATCAACCCAGTTCGACGATAAAATCATTTAATTTCGACGGAGCTAAGGTTAGTCCTTTTGGTACTCTCTCCTCCGTAAATGAGAAAACGAGTGTAACCTTTTCTTCGTCTGATATGATTACTCTTGCCGCTTCATGGGAACGCACTTTAATTCTTAAATTTTCGCATGCTATTCCCACCCCTCGAGATGTGTCTGCGGGTTTGACTGATATGAAATTGAGGGGTAAATTTAGTTGGAGTTGGATGAATTATTGTCATGTCGCGATTAGATTTGACAATGATGAGGATTTTAGACGTATTTGGTTAGGTTCCACCTAGAATTTTTCTGGATGTCCTGCACGAGTATTTAAGTGGTCACCTAGTTTCTCGATTAGGACAGAGACGTCTGTTTGTCCGGTCTGGATTAGACTTCCGGGCCTACCTCTTCATTTATTTCACCCACGTGCATTATACACGATTACCAAGGTTGTTGGCAATCCCATTTTAGTTGATGCCCCGACGGCCACACACTCACGACTATCAGTCGCCCGTGTGTGCATCGAGATTGACCTTCTTGCACCTAGAGTGCCTGAGATCGAGGTTGAGTTTGGCGATCAGGTTATTACACAGCGCATTATTTACGAGAGAGTGCCACTATATTGCTCTCTCTATTCTCACGTGGGGCACGAGCCGTCCAGTTGCTACATAGTTGGCAACAAAGAACGGCCTCCACCGCCCCAGCGTAAGAAACCCCAGCCTGCCCCTTCTCGTCAGCAGAAGACGCAGCTAGCCCCTCCTAAAGCCACTAAGGCTAGTACTTCCCAGGCAGCCCCTAAGGGCAAGGAGCCTGCCGCATGGCAAGTAGTTGCCAAAAAAGGGCCCAAGGAGACGGGATTGATTCACAAGGGCACAACTGCTACTGGCCAGCACTCTTACTTTGCATCTTTAGACTCCTCTGCTAGAGAGGAGGAGGATTTAGTTGGGACTGACGATATCATTAGTATGGGTGATAAAAATAGTGTGTCGGGTAGCGATTGCAGTGGTCACGAGATTCATGACGATCTCGTTTTAGAGGATGACACAGAGTCCTCTACCGTCCCTCACTCTTCTAGACTCTTTGAGTCTACCTCCCCCCGCCATGACGGTAACGGCCGCATCGACGACTAGATCTTCGTTCAGCCCGAGTCCCTGGCCATGGTGGTTTTCGAGCCTCGCCCTCCTCCCTCTTCTTCTTTTCCCTCTTTCTCTCAAACTGAGTGCGGTCTTACCCACACTCAATTTGAGATCTCTGAGCCCAGTATCTCTTCCTCAGCGATGGTGCCTCTCCCGTCGGCACCAAAGCCCCCGGTTAAGAGGCGTTTGATGTCTACTACTGCTGCCCCTGGTGTCACGACTAGGGGAAAAGCTGCTTCTCATTCCACGATTTCCACACGAGGAAGAGCAGCTTCTCGCGGACCCTATTCCCCCTCTAAAGGGCGATCTTCATCGCCCTTGAAAGGGGGAACATCTTCCCGGCAGGATAGTCCTCGGAGACGGGGTCGCTCCAGTCAGCGTCCTAGGTCTTCGTCTGAGTTGGTTGTTTAGTTTATGTCGATACCCATTCTTACATGGAACGCTTGTGGTCTGGCTAACACCGGAGCACAGAAGCGCATTCGACATCTCAACCGTGTTCATAGGTTTTCTTTTATTGGCATTTTAGAACCCATGGGTTCCAATGCTAATTTTGTTTTTTATATTCGTTCTTTAGGTTTTGCGTCGGGACTTTATAATCGGTCTAATAAAATTTGGTTCTTTTCTTCCCCCCACTTTCAGCACCAAGTTTTGTTGGATACTGATCAAGTCCTTCATCTTTCTATTTCTTCTTCCCTTCTTCCTCAGTTGATTTACGTCACTTATGTCTATGCCAGCACTAACCGTGCTGGTCGTTACGCCCTTTGGGACACCCTCCGTGAGATTGCTCTGGAAGTAGAGGGGTTGCCGTGGCTAGTCAGCGGTGACTTCAACATCTTCTTGCATTCACATGAGCGCGAGGGTAGTACCACTGACCGTTCTCCAGAGATTCTGGATTTCGCACAGGCTATTGCTGACTGTGAGTTGATTGATGCAGGCTGTGAGGGCGATATTTTCACTTGGGAGCGCAATGGTTTGAGGGAAAGGCTAGATCGTGCTTTATTTAATGAAGCATGGTCGAATGTGTTTGCGGTCTCTACCGTCACTCATCTGCCTCGACTTCGGTCTGACCATGCGCCTCTTCTTATCCAGTGTTGCTTCTCCGCGACTCGTCACAAGTCGTCATTCCGTTTCCAGAGTATGTGGGTCCGGCATCACACATTCCTGGACACTGTTAGGGAAGTCTGGCTTACTCCGACTGGATTATCTGGCATGTGTAACCTACAGGCCAAACTCCTTAGGGTTAAGCGTAGACTGAAACAGTGGAACTGGTCTGTTTTTGGTAATCTTCATACGAAGTTGGATGAGGCCTTGAGGGCTGCTAACGAGGTCGAGCAGCGATATGATTCGGATCCTACACCGGAGAATAGAACCGCTATGCACCGTTTTCATGCTGAGTACCATCTTCGTCTCTCTATGGAGGAAGATTTCTGGAAACAGAAGGCCGCAGTTCGTTGGGTTACTGAGGGCGAGCGTAACACCCGGTTTTTTCAGGGTTTTGCGAAGCAGAAGCATTGTCAGTTGCATATTCACAGCATTGAGGATGGTGGTACGATGATCGCTGTAGAGTCGGACATCAGATCATCCGCTGTGAATTTCTTTAGGACTCTGCTTACATCCGATGGTGATGTTCTTGTCCCCCCGGATGACACATGTTTTCCCTCTATCCCCTCTTCTTATGATTCTGATAGTTTGTGTGTCCCTCCCTCCCCCCTTGAGATTCATGCTGCGGTATTTGATATCGATCCTCACAGCGCTTCTGGGCCTGACGGGTTCTCGTCTATGTTTTTCAGCATTGTTGGGAGATTGTATCTTCTGACGTGGAGGGGGTTGTGCTCGAGTTTTTTGAGGGTCATCCTATGCCTACGGCTTTCACGGCGACTACGGTCGTCTTGATCCCGAAGAAGCCTGTTCCGAGCGGTTGGTCAGATTACCGGCCTATTACTCTGTGTAATGTGACCAATAAGATTATCACGAAAATCCTTAACACTCGGCTTTCTCCTCTCCTCCCTCTTATTATCTCTCCGAACCAGAGTGGGTTTGTTCACGGGCGGGTTATTACTGATAATATCCTTTTGGCCCAAGAACATATTCACGACCTCCACGTCGCGGACATTCATGGTGTCCCGAACCTTGCGCTGAAGCTTCATATGGCTAAGGCGTATGATAGGGTTCACTGGCATTTTTTACGTGAGGTCCTGGTGAGGATGGGATTCCCGGCTAGATGGATTTTGTTCATCCGTCATTGCGTCGAGAGTTGCACGTTCTCCATTTTGGTGAACGGCAGTCCGGCCGACTATTTTGCCTCGGGCTAGATGGTTAGTATCCAGAAGAGCACTTTTATTCTCGCTCCCAAGCATGCGCCTCGTTGGCATCAGAGAGTTTACGATCTTACTGGTTTTCGCCAGGGCGATCTCCCCATCACCTATCTAGGTGTGCCCCTTTACAAAGGCTTCAAGAGTCGAGAGCTCTTTGCTGGGGTGAAGCAATGGATGTTGGATAGGATCTCTGGTTGGTCCCATCGCCACCTTGCTTTTGGGGGACGTTTGGCTCTTATTAAGAGCACTCTCTGCACGATTCCTCTTCACTTGATTCAGGTTTTGGATCCCCCACAGTACATTATCCAGGAACTCGAGCAGATCATTGCGAGATACTTCTGGGGTGCTGTTGGTCCAAAGAGGAAGATGAATTGGGTCAGTTGGCGGCAGATTTGTCGTCCGGTCTCTGAGGGAGGCCTCGGGATTCGGAGCCTTTCGGATATGGCGAGAGCTTTTAGTTATAAGCTCTGGTAGCGCCTTCGCGCGGGCACGTCTCTGTGGGCGCAATTTATGCTCCACAGAAACTGATCTGCTGGCCTTTATACGCCTATGCGTACTGCTCTTAAAGCGCGTTCCAGCCACCCTTGGCGCCGTCTCCTTCGCGTGGGTATTGAGGCTCAGGAGTTCATTCGCTGGACTCTTGGTCGTGGCTGCGGGGAGGTCAGCTTTTGGGACGATACCTGGATTGGGGATAGGCCGATCTCTTCTTATTGTCAGGTTTCTGGTAGACCCCATCTTAGGATTAATGAGTTATGGGTTGATGGGTCTTGGGACATGGGTAGGTTGGAGACTATTGTTGGAGAGGAGCTAGGATTTACCCCTCAGTTCATTCAGGAGATCTCCGCGATTCCCATCGCCGAGGAGGATTCGGATAGTATGTGCTGGACTCTTACCTCTTCGGGTGCGTTCTCATTATCGTCGGCTTGGTCTCACATCAGGGTGAGGGGTCAGGCTAATCTTATTTACGGGGCCATCTTGACTGCCTTACTCACACCGACCATTTCGGTGTTCGTTTGGCGACTTCTCATGCGACGGATCCCGACTGATGACATCCTACAGAGGAGGGGCGTTTCATTGGCTTCTAGATGTTTGTGCTGCTCGCATACCCTTACCCAGACCTACCATACCGAGACCATTACCCACCTTTTCTTGGAGAGTGATGTGGCTCGTGACGTGTGGGAGTACTTTGGCGCTTGGACACATTTATCCCTACCCCATACTCAGAATATTTTTGAGCTCCTGAGTTTTTTCGCACACAGCACACACTTTAGGCACGCGACTTTCATTATTCTTTGTCTGATCATTTGGTTCATCTCGACAGAAAGGAATAGTGCAAAGCATAGGGCGGTTTCTTTTGTTTCCTCTCATGTTATTGTGCAGGTGGAGCGCCATGTTGCTTTATTGGCTGCTGCGGGGCTTATTTGCTCTGAGTTCTGGGCGGGTTGCTCGCCGCCTGATCGCTTCCAGCGAGCTACATCTTCCCCCGCTCAGACTCGTCGCCCCGTCCCGGTGGTTTGGCTTCGACCCGAGACCTCTTGGATCAAGCTGAACACGGATGGTTCGTTCGATAGAGACACACAGATTGCGGGTGGGGGAGGTCTGATTAGAGATCATCACGGAGAGCTCCTTCTTGCTTTCCATTCCTCTTTTCAGGCCTCTTCGAGTTTTGATGCAGAGATCCAGGCGTTGGCGATTGGATTGATTCTAGCCTCCCAGAGATCGAGACATGTTTGGATTGAGCTTGATGCTGGTGCTGTAGTGACCCTGCTATCATCTGGCCATCAGGGCTCTTGGCAGGTTCGTCACACTCTTATGCGTATCCGACACATTCTCAGAGATATTCAGTTCAGAGTCACTCATATTTTCCGGGAGGGCAACAGGCCGACTATCTTTCTGAGCTCGGCATGTCGTCCCTCGGCATTCAGACTTATACTTACGATACTGCTCCTCCGTTTCTCCTCTCCCTTATACGGATGGATCAGCTTGGTTATCCGTCTTTTAGATTTAGATAGGATTTATTTTTTATCGATTGATTGGTTGCCTATGGGTCCGCACATTAGCCCACGGTTTTAGTGGTGCACCTTGTACTGATCTAACGGGCCGTAGGCACTTTAGATTTTAGGTTCCGGATTATGGCCCATTTTTGTCATAATTCGGAGTTGAGTTATTTTGGTCTACGGGTCCGCACATTAGCCCACGATTTGTGGTGCACTTTGTATTTCTTTAGCGGGCCGTAGATTTCTCCGATGTTTGGACCCGAATTATGGCCCATTTTTTGTCATAATTCGGGGCTGATACTTTGTATTTCTTGATTTTATTATCGACAAGTTGGTGGGTCCTACCTCAACCCCCCGTCCACTCTGGACGTTTTTTTTAAAAAAAAAAAAAATCTTGTAATGAATTAAGAATGGGATGTCTTGATTTGTCATGTGAGATGAATCATTTGAAGACAAGGATAAAAGTCTTTTCACCTCACTTGTATTGGAACATACGTATCATACACATTGAGAGAGAGAGAGAGAGAGAGAGAGATAGAGAGAGAGAGAGAGAGAGAGACTTTGAGTTCAACACTCATCTTCATCTTCTTCATTCACTTCTTCTTCATTTTTCTTAGAGAAAAATTGAGAGAAAATATTGAGAGAAATTTTGATAAACATACTTGGAGTATATTCATCAAATCAAAGAGCTTCATCATCCGATTGTAGCCATAACCTTAGAGGTTAATTGGATGATTGTCATTCCGATTATTTCTCCGGCGCGTGGCAAGTAGAGACACGGTGCTTTCGGCATTGGATCATTCAAGAGCTTGGCGAATCGGATTCATGGGAAGATCACTAAAGCATGGGGAATCGCATACATGGAGTACACCATCTAATCAACGGACTACGAGGGTATGATTTGGAATCTTCCTTTGTTTCATTTAAATATTCATATATACGTAGCTTGATCGATCCTCTCAAGGGATTCGGATCGAATTATATTCGTATGTTGCTTCCGCTGCGCATTCGTTTTAGGCCCCGAACACCAACATTCGCATCCTCGACTCCCGACTAATCTGAAAGTCAAGAGGGAGAAGGGCACGAATGGATGTTAGTTTGACATTATATCCCTTGAACGAGGAGACATAAAATCAAAAGAAAAAAAGAACCCGGAAAATAAGAAATATTTTGATGCTGTTATAAATAATATATATGTGAATGACATTTCTATTATACTCCTGTAATCTTTACATATTATGATTATGTCATTGTCTACTCCTATAAATAGGAGCCTTATTTCTCATCATTGAACACACACAAGAAGAAGCATTCTCTCATTCTCTCTATATTCTCTTGTTTAATTTTTGATAGTTTTATAATACATTATCAGCACGACTCTAACCATTTGAGTAATATGACGAGACTGTGCTCTACAGTTGCATCTTAAAGATGATCTTCTGTATAAGAAATCTAATTATTACGAAAATTCAGTTCATCTTCATACCATCAAATTCTTGAATCCATAACAAGAAGCAGAAAATTTAAGGCAGATCATTCCCCCAAACTCCTGGGTCAAATTCCTTTCTGAATCACTATCCTCACCTAATAACCAATTCTTTCATCTTCTTCTTTATCTGCCTTCTCATGACACACAGTGCAGAAAATTCATTTACGGACCAATCTTTTCTTGATTCAAATATGGGAGAAAGAAAATTAACCAAATGATCACTGATAAAGAAAATCCCTAATTTCTTTGAACTTCTCAAAGCTCACAAACATACCAACCCAACTCATTGCCACCTCAGCCTCACAATCGCTGGAAACCCCAGATCAGAAGGCAATCACGGGCCATAGAGCTATTACGGTCCAGAAAGAAAGTACGGGCAAGAACTTCTTTCACCGCTCGATTCCGGATGCGGACTCACAGTCCAAAATCGTCTTTCACTATCCATCTTCAAATCGAAGTTGCTGTCCGAATCATCAGAGTCAGCCAAAATAAAATAGAGGACCCGAATTCAAACCTGACGGCCAAAACCAAGCACCCATAAATTACATGACATGACCAGGATTCCATTGAAGCGTACGAATTGGCATTCGTAGCGATCCACCGACGTCGATTGAAATGGATCTCAATCCTCCAGATGCAGAAATACCACTCCATTGCTGATGCGGGACTGTAACTGAGGTAAGTCTGAAAGAAAATTGTGTGCATCCGCCGGTATGTATGGCTTTTGTCTGCAGAAAAAAAAATGAACTAGAAAGACAAAATTGATTCACGGACAAAACAAGGGTAGAAAGAAAGTATAAAGAAACCAAAAAAAAAGAAGAAGAAGACAAAAAAAAAAAGAAAAAAAGGGAGAGAGAGAGCCGTGTAAAGAAAAGAAGTATAAAGTATAATATTATAATATTTAAAATCACAGGAATAGAATATAACACTATGCCGCCAAACATGGAAAAAAAAGGGAAAAAGAAAAGTATCTTGAGCTTGATAGTCAGAGGAAGAAAAAAAATATATAAAGAAAATATAATAAAATATGACAAGAATATAATATTATATTAGATTTCATATTTAGTTTTTATTTGTTATCATAATTAATTTTTCTTGATACTATCGTGATCCATTTTACGAGAGTTTCAGTTTGACACTAATATTGATATGAGTGTTAACTTTTTTCATAAATATAATTATTAAATTTATTAGAATGGACGAATTAATATCCAACTTCGGAAATCGCAAGGATTTATGAATACATACCCTTACACTTGCAGTTGGTATTTTGACCTATATCTTGACAATGACTATATTTTGGGGAACTGATTGGACGATCCTGCTTTGGTAGAAGCAGCTAATTATTTTTACAGTTCAATTTCTATCTCTTATTTATCTCAAAGTGGTGGTTTGAAGCCACACATTTATCGAATTTTATTTTTTGCAATTACAATACCTCCCATGTGATGAGTTCAATTATCACAAAATGGATGATTTTACATATGCAATTTATATATTATATATCACTATCGTGGTTGGTTATACCACATGAATAGTTCATAAATCTTGCTCCCGAAGAAGCAGTTGACAAGAATAAATCCTACTCTGAAGAAGTAGTCGATCGATTATCTAAATCCTGCTCTTGAAGAAGCAGTTGATAAAAATAAATCCTACTCTGAAGAAGTATTTGATCAATGACTCAAATCATGCTCTCGAAGAAGAAGTAGTTGATCAATGATTCAAATCATGCTCTCGAAGAAGAAGTAGTTGATGGAAATAATATCCGATCTCCATGATTATTAAACACGAATGGAGAAAATTGAGCAAGTGATACCAGAAGCTATCACCGATTAATTAAAGAAAGTCCCATGCAAATACACCGCATGGTGGGATCATCTGACAACTGATATGAAGAGCTATCACTGAAAAATAATTGCTCAATAAGTCCCATATTGATTATATCACATAGTGGGATCATTGAAATTATATTAATATGGCAGTGCTTTTGAAGAAGCGTATGTTACATATTCGTGAGAATAATGTATTTGCATAAAGGCAAAAATGATCATATTATTGCTCTGGAAGAAGCACAAAGTAGTCGAATTGAAAATATCGAAACTAGCTGAAAGGCAGTAAACACTCGACAATATGAAATGCGAAAAAGAAAATACATATGAAACCCATAAAAAGAGAAAGGGTGCGTCTCAAGAGTATAAAACTCCGTAACTGGGCCACCCTTTGACATCAGGTTTTATAATGAAATATCTAAAGAATCTAAACTTCTTTTCCGTTTGTCGCCAATAGTCTGTGGCTGATGAGCTTTGACTTCCAAATTCTTAACTGAAATATATGCCTGAAACTTTATAAGCAGATCAGCAACAGTGTCAGCACATATTACTATATCTCGTGATGGTTGAAATATAAACTTGTGAACTACTCCTTTATCCAAAAAGGCAAGCAAATTGCTGAAGAAATTATTAATATTCAATAAACCTATAGGTTTGGTATGGAAGTCCCGCTCAGACCATGACATGATGTTGAATATCTCATTGAGTGTGTCATAGCCACCTGGAAAAATAATAAAGGCATCACTATTATTCACAACATACATCAAACTATCATGCACAGACTGTGCTTGAAGCATCAACCCAGTTGAACCCCCTATACTACTCGTTCTAACTGTGGGAAAGTGTAAGACACTTGTTACTCTTATTCTCCCATTTTGTGCAGCCTCTAAAAGATAACCCAAAAATCTATAATTACTCCCACCATACAATATATCGAGTTTGTGTTTTTCTAATTCTTTTACGAATTGGTATGCCATATCTATATACTGGATATGACCTATCAGTTTGGATCCACCTAAAATACATATAGTCTTAATTGGATGAGATCTATATGAGGATTCTGAGAAATCCATCTTTCTACACTAGACTTTCAAAATACTTTTATGAAATATATATTTTATGATTTGTGAATCCCAAATTTAAAGAACAAACTTCTTACTAAACGACAAATGACTTCACTATTTTCATTGAAAAAGGAGCGACACATAAGTCACTATTTTTACTATTTTCTTTTTGACAAAATTGCAAAAGAAAACGAAAGATATGATATTATATTTTTCAATGAAAATGACGTTATCGATTGGTAGCTGAGAAATTTAAATATTGGAAAACATATTCATCAACTTGCATTATTTTTCTATTACCTTATACCAATTTTGACAGAGCGGACTTACAAACTGGATCTTTTGAGACTAATTTTTCATGACTATAACGTTCCCGTTCATCCTTAAATTGTATTCACAAAGCTATTAGTTCACGATGAATGTATCCACTAGGATGTGTATCAAGAATCTGTTGGATATCATGATCCATAGATTCCTTACTCAACTCGTCCTTGATAAATGATATTTTATCTTCTTGATTTTTGGATACAAACCCCACAGATTTGCATCGTGTGTCACATGTCCACCGAGCACATTTATAACACCCATCTAATCTTTTTGCTCTCCGTTCTTTGCAATACTACTCTTACCTGTATCTGGAATGTACTTAAATGAATTTGAAAATTCGCCAGATAGTCGAACTTGTGCTTCAATCAACCATCGAATATCTTCTGGGATGCCATTTTTCATTAGCACCCTTAATCTTTCGAGTCGAGCTCGAGAAATTCTTTTTATGATATTCACTGGAAGATATGGATAATATTTACGAAGACTCGAGAGCATTAACTCCATTATGATATTCAAACCCTCCGTATGGGTGAAATTTGTGAATACAATGATAATCTATTTATAGATTGGAATTACGCGTGTGAGATTTGACTCCGCGTCCTGAAACGTATGAACTACGACTCTATATTTGAATAATAAACATAATATGACATGTGGGAGCAGCGACTCCATGTTGATAATGATGTGCAATAATGGCACCGAAAGATGATGTGATATGCCGACAAAATATCTATATGATGATACAGACACATCATGTCCTAAAATATTTGTTCTCAATTAATATCACTACTAGCCAATATTGGGAAAGAATACCTAATACATTTGGAATACATTAAGGGGGAGTATGGGCCCACTTCCTCTACATGTGAACTACTAGATATTATGGATCCACTAGATAGTCACATGTGTATATGAATCGTAATCAGAAATTTACGAGATGATGTGCTCACAGTTTGAGCATATATTCCAGATCAGATTAATGTTAGGAATACTTGTTAGATTTTGATGATGTCATTAATTTAATTCAAAGGATTATTACTTGGCAAAAATGTAAGGAAGAACCAGATGAGTATCTTCCATAGGCCGTATCTGTGATAAGATAAATACTTCGCAAAATTTAAATAAGAACCAAATGAGTATCTTCTATAGGCCAAATAAGTTAGGCTCAAATCGGCTAAGTACAAAGGTACAGATAAGCACATCAGAGAAGTACAGCCGAGTCAAATCAGAGAAGTTCTGGTCAACAAAAAATAGAGATGTTTGACCAGACTGCACACAAGTGATCAGCAGACTAAGTCATCTGAAGTCTGACCATCAGACAAGTCAAAATTCATCAAGACAAAAGACTCCAGACAAGTCACCTGATCAGGCGAGTCTCAACAGTCATCAGAGAAGTCATCGACAGAGAAGCCCAAACTGCAGAGAAGATGACTGGACATCAGCCAACTTGACTTATGTAAGATCAGCCAAGTACTCCAAGTCCACGTCAGCATGCATTGAATAGTCAATATTTACGGAAAGTCACATGCAAGCGTGAAGAGACAAATTGGAGAGATTCCCGCAAGGATATATATTAAATAATTCATCCAGACCTACCACTGAAGACTTTAATCTTATTATATTTAAAAGATCTGGCGCCTCACATGTAAAGTCTTCACAACGGTCGAAAGATGGATTAAAATATGGGAATCCAGCCTTGCAACGTTCAGAAAAATAAACAAAGAAGTCTATTTATCCAACGGATGGATTTGTTACAAGATTTGCAATGGCTATGAAGTATGCTCAAGGATCGACACTTATATATATCCGAAGATTTGAAGATGAGCAGCACGATGCGAACAAAACTCTCAAGCGATCAAAGTTATCAAAGCAATCAAAGCAATCATATAGCATCGTGAAAAGAGCAGTACTCGAAGTTCTTATTTGAAGAAAGCTCTTAGTTGGAGAAGACAAACACTCTTGTCTTAAAACCTGAGTTCGGGGTACTTCACTGGTTGAAGTTGTGAGACTGATAGGCATCTGAGGATTTGAAGAATCAAGTGGTGCTAGGCAGTCAAAGAGGAGTTGCAACGACGGGATTTCCACTGGTTGGAAGTTGTTGTATCTAAGTAAAAGAATCACTGTAATATTTATCACTGGTTGAGAATTATAGTGGATTCATCTCCAACTGGTTTGGAGAAAGTGGATTAGTAGAGGATTACCCCACCTCTGAGACCACTATAACTGCCTGCGTGTTTTATTGTTTTCAGCATCATACTTAATTGTTGCATTCATACTTTACTATTCCATTGATTAGTTTTGTTTTCGTCATCAGCTGATTTCAGATGAGAAACTCACTCTTTGAAGAAAAGAGTTTAAGAGTTTCAATAAGCATATTCACCCCCCCTCTAGACTTATTCCTGAACGGCTTGTGACCTACAATTAAGCTAGTAATATATCCCAAATAAACTTGAATAGATCCCAGAAAGGATCAAGATATGCGCATACAAGTGGAATATTAATTGTCATACTATTCGAAGTCCTCCAGCCAATATAGAGAACATAATATATAAACTCCCATGACTGAAGATGAATACTGAGATACTGACATATGAGTTTGGTGCTCAAGAAATCTCTTAGCATGAGGGGGAGTATTGGTAGTTGGAAATATATGAAATGTATCACACTATATCCTCACAACTGAAAAGATGCATGACAGATTATTAATCTTTGGTACCAACTACAACTGCTTTGATAAATACATAATAATATCTTATGCCGTAGGAGTATGCACACGATTTCAATCTAAGCCAAAGCAGTCTCACCAAGATGCAGCCAAGAGAATAATCAAATACCTTAAGTCTACAGTCAATGTTGGACTATGGTACCCTAAAGATGATAACTTCGAGTTATCAGGATACTCAGATGCAGATTTCGCAGGATGCAAAATAAATAGGAAAAGCACTAGTGGAACGTGCCAATTCCTAGGAACCAGACTGATATCCTGGTTTAGCAAGAAGAAGGTTTCTAACTCTATCTCCACAATAGAGTTAGAATACCTAGCTGCAGGTAGTTGTTGCGCCCAGATCTTATGGATTAGACAATAGCTAAGCGACTACAACATTATTGCCAATGAAGTTCCAATTTGGTGTGACAACAATAGTACTATTGCAATAACCAACAACCCGGTATTGCATTTAAGGACAAAGCACATTGATGTTAAGCATCACTTCATAAGAGATCACGTGTATAAAAAGAAAGTCAGAGTTGAAAGAGTCAGCACAGACTACTAAATTGCTGACATTTTCACCAAACCTTTGCCAGAAGAAAGGTTTTTGGAGCTGAGCAGGGAACTTGGATTACTAGATTGGGAATCTAGTACAGATGAAAAAGCTAGATGAAGCAAATCAGACGAATGATGGACTAAGCTGATCATAGGAATCAGACCCTACCTGATGCAGACAAGAAGACGAAGGACAGTCGAAGGAACTTAGATGATCAACCCACAGGCGAGAAGTCAAAGGAGTCAACTCACCTGATGCAGAGCAGTCAAGAGTCAAACAGTCAACCAGCTAAGTTTTTTCTGAATATTATATTATTTTCTGCTATTTGTATAATATCATATAACTATTTGGATCACAAGTGGCATAATACTATATGTTTAAAATACACGTGGCAACTATGAGTTCAATCGACCTCCACTGTGACCAATTAAAATCCAACCGTCCATTTTCAAATTCTCAAAACCTGGACCACCGATTACTAAATTTTAATTTTAAAAAGCCTCAAAAGGTGGACCACCATTTAAAATAAATAAATATTTAATTACAAACGTCGTTTCATTTTCTTTTTAAGGACGGGAAAAACCTTTTCACTTTACCTTCTTCAACCTCGCAAAACCCTAATTTTCACAGAGCAAAAACCCATTTGAATTTTCATACACTCAGAAGAAATCTCTCTTGCGCAGAAATGGAAGCATACTTCAATGGAGTCAACCTTAAGGCGGTGAAGGGCCAGATCATCTTTTCTCTGGTCGTCGATTTTGAAGGACTCCTAGAAACAAATCTGGAAAACAACGACGTGCGCAACCTCATCAGAGTGATGAAGACAAATGGGATCTACCCATTCTTGGACATCAGCCCCAAGCATCTGTTCAAGGAGGCTGTTATTGCTTTTTTCCGAGAGGCCCAAGTGCTCGAATCTGGGATTCGGAGCACAATCTGTGGAATCCAAGTGGATATCACGCCGGAAACAATCGAAAAAACCTTTGGGATGAAAATCCGCGGCGTGGTGGTCGAAGCCCTAAAGCAGAGCGCAATCGACACATGGCTGAAAATCAAGGCTGTCGACCAACCGAAGAAATTAAAGCTGACCGCCAAAAGGAGCGAAATAAAGAAGGAGTACCGCTATGCGTTGGATATAACCAAGAAGATAGTTATCGGGATGGCAGGTAGCTACGACCAATTGTCGTCAGCCAAGTTTATGGTGCTGGGAGCACTGATTCAAGACGAACCAATTGTCTGGGCTTATTACATCTACAGGCAATTGGTGCGTGAGGTTAACAAGGCCGAGTGGCTTGTTAGAGAAAAGAGATTCAAATCCAAGCTAGCATTCGGAACGCAGCTCGGTTGGATATTGGAAAAACTTGGTGTGGCGAAGGGAAACACTGACCCCTTCTACATCAATAAGAGACTTGGTCATCTAGACCAAGAAACGCTGAGGAGGCTAGGAGGTGAAAGGAGAGCAGCTCAGATTCTAAAGGAGATGTCTGAAGAGAGACCCCGTACAGATACCCTGAAAGCTCAGACGAGTTCAACCAAGATGCAACCCGCAACTCACATGCAGCCCAGTCTGAGACAGAGTCAGACAACACCCCAATCGTTGTCCATTTTAAGAGAAGGGGACCAGCCCCTGGTGAACCTTCCATAATACACTCCTCACCAGAACGCTCTCCAAAACGACACAGGCGCTTATTTGATGAGGAGGAGCAGCCAAATCAGTTTGCTACACCTGAACCCATTCACATGGAGGATCAGCTTGCTCCCTCCATCCTGGAGACCCAAATGGTACCATTTCTAACCCCTCTTTTTGCAACGGAGGAAGAAGAAGCAGGTTTAATTATCTTGATTCCAGAAGCCAATTATACTTTTAATCTGCTTGAACATAATCTTTTTAACCTGTCTGTGGAGAAACTTTTAATTGTAAAAACTCGTGCTCTAAAACACTCTTTTGTTGAAATTTTCGAGGAATGGAAAACTCTCAAAACTGTTCCACTCTCTCAACTTCAAACCTTTATTGAAGGGAGTAGCTGGGAGTAGCCCCAGGCTACAGAGGATCTGCTTACCCACTTTTGCAATGAGACAGATCTGTGTTTACTACTTCAGGAAGGCTGGTACATGTCCAATTTTAAAACAAACATGGACCAGCTACTCCATCTTATTATGGCTGGTGTTTTTGATGGAACTTTGAATGGAGATGGGGAGGTAGTTGAAAAAGAAGTGAGAATCGAAAAAGTGGTGGAAGAAGAGAAAAAGAAGAAATTATTATAATAGAAGATGAAGAAAAAGAAAAAGGAGGAAGTAGAAAAGGAAAAAGAAGAAGAAAACATTCTAGTTGAAAAACAGTCTGAAGAAAAAGAGATCGAAAAAACAGAAGAATTGGAGGATGAAGGAGAAGAAGAAGGATAGGAGGTGGACCAAGAAGAAGTAGAAGAAGAAAAAGAAGAAAATGATGATGAAGATGAAAATGATAAACATAATGATGAAGATAATGATGACGATGATGATGAAGATGATGACAAAGATGATGGAGGTGAAAAGGAAGCTGTGATAAGAGAAGAAGAAAAAGCTGTCGAAGAAGAGAGGGAAGAAGAGAGGCAGCCTGAAGAAGAGAGGCAGGCTGAAGAAGAGAGAGAGGCTGAAGCAGAAGGAGACAAGGATGAAGCAGACAAGGCTGGGGCTCCTGCCCAATACACCAGCCTTGATGTCAGCCTAGCTGAGGAAGAAGACAGATTGGGGACTCCAGAGCCAACCCCATCTGGTCAGCCTATTGCAAGGAGTCTGTAGTCAGATCGGTCCTATGCCCACCCACCTGCAGACGATGAAGGCTCGGGTGAGCACTCTCCAGAGGCATCTCACATTTCACCTATGCTGTCGGAGCTGATTCGCCGAATCGTCAGAGAGACAGTTGGAGAGCTGCTTACCTCCGAGATTTCACCTGATCTGCAGTCAATCCACTCCAAACTTGACACCGTGCTGCAGAGAAATGCCCCTTAACCACCTCCTCCTACGAATTCCAGGATGCCGCTTGGCATGTCAGACTGGATGCATAGAATGGAGCAGCAGATAACTTCTCTAGTTGATGCTGGCAAAAAGGAGGAAGATAGGTTTAACGAGGAAGAGAGGTCAAAGGGGGAAGATAAAATGCAGGGGGAAGGTAGCAGACAGGAGGAAGAAGGTAGCAGACAGGAGGAAGTTTTTGTTCAGGTTGAAGAGCTAAGATCGAAGAAGAGGCAAGATATTCTCTAAATTGAAGGAGGACCATCAAGTCTGAAAAGAAAGGAGATATCTGCCCCCAATCAACCTGAAGAGCAACCTGTTGAGAAGAAGATAAGAACAAGAGAGAAAGAAGAACAAAGATTTGAATGGGAAGGCAAACAGTTGTGGTATGTTGAAGAATTCTTACCAACAGAATTCATGACCAGTTGGGCGGATGCCAAGAAACAATTCACAGAGCAGTTCTACCTCTGGGAGATTCTCCAAGACAAAGAGTGCTCGCCCCAACAGTCATTCATCAACTACATGGAAGATAGATGGCCTACTCTGTGGAAGATCATGCTTAAATATGCAGCCAAATGGCTTGCTTATCCTATGATTCCTCCATTCAGAGCAGTGGAAGCGCCAACCCATTTGGATAATGAGCTTAACGAGCTAGAGCTTCAAGATGAAATTAGAAGGCTGTGTGAGGAGCACAAGTTCTCTTCAAAAGAAGACCAAGACTTTGCTGCCCTAGTCATAAGGAGGAAATATGGTCTTGCACCCATCAAAATTAGACCAATCGGTGCAAAACTATTTAGACCTCCCAAGCAAACTGTTCGCAGAGAAAGGGGCAGATAGGTTTTGGATGTAATTATATTTTTTTGTAATTGATTAATTTTTCTGTATTTATTCTATTCAAGCCATGTACTTGTAATCAACAGAAAATTAATATATACAGTCATTTGAATGACAACTCCTAGTTGTCTCAAAACAAGACTGATTTTGAGTTTGTGTTTTGCACCTAAGTGCAGACTTGTACATTTGATTAATGGCTTAGAGTTTTGCCATCATCAAAATAGGGGGAATTTGTTACGAATACTTGTTAGATTTTGATGATGTCATTAATGTAATTCAAATGATTATTACTTGGCAAAAATGTAAGGAAGAACCAGATGAGTATCTTCCATAGGCCGTATCTGTGATAAGATAAATACTTGGCAAAATGTAAAGAAGAACCAAATGAGTATCTTCTATAGGCCAAATAAGTTAGGCTCAAATAGGCTAAGTACAAAGGTACAGATAAGCACATCATAGAAGTACAGTCGAGTCAAATCAGAGAAGTTCTGGTCAACAAAAAAATAGAGATGTTTGACCAGACTGCTGACAAGTGATCAGCAGACTAAGTCATCTGAAGTCTGACCATCAGACAAGTCAAAATTCATCAAGACAAAAGACTCCAGACAAGTCATCTGATCAGGCGAGTCTCAACAGTCATCAGAGAAGTCATCGACAGAGAAGCCCAAACTGCAGAGAAGATGATTGGACATCAGCCAACTTGACTTATGTAACATCAGCCAAGTACTCCAAGTCCACGTCAGCATGCGTTGAATAGTCAATATTTACGGAAGGTCACATGCAAGCGTGAAGAGACGAATTGGAGAGATTCCCGCAATGATATGAATTAAATAATTCATCTAGACCTACCACTGAAGACTTTAATCTTATTATATTCAAAAGATCCAGCGCCTCACATGCAAAGTCTTCACAACGGTCGAAAGATGGATTAAAATATAGGAATCGAGCCTTGCAACGTTTAGAAAATTAAACAAAGAAGTCTATTTCTCCAACGGATGGATTTGTTACAAGATTTGCAATGGCTATGAAGTATGCTGAAGGATCGACACTTATATATATATCCGAAGATTTGAAGATAAGCCGCACGATGCGAACAAAACTCTCAAGCAGTCAAAGTTATCAAAGAAATCAAAGCAATCATATAGCATCGTGAAAGGAGCAGTACTCGAAGTTCTTATTTGAAGAAAGCTCTTAGTTGGAGAAGACAAACACTCTTGTCTTAAAACCTGAGTTCGGGGTACTTCACTGGTTGAAGTTGCGAGAATGATAGGCATACGAGGATTTGAATAATCAAGTGGTGCTAGGCAGTCAAAGAGGAGTTCCAACGATGTGATTTCCACTGGTTGGAAGTTGTTGTAGCTAAGTAAAAGAATCACTATAATATTTATCACTGGTTGAGAATTTTAGTGGATTAATCTCCAACTAGTTTGGAGAAAGTGGATTAGTAGAGGATTACCCCACCTATGAGACCACTATAATTGCCTGCATGTTTTATTGTTTTCAGCATCATACTTAACTATTGCATTCATACTTTACTATTCCATTGATTAGTTTTGTTTTCGTCATCAGCTGATTTCCGCATATCTATCAGCTGAGAAACTCACTCTTCGAAGAAAAGAGTTTAAGAGTTTCAATAAGTCTATTCACCCCCCCTCTAGACTTATTCCTGGAGGACTTGTGACCTACAATTAAGCTAGTAATATATCCCAAATAAACTTGAATAGATCCCAGAAAGGATCAAGATATGCACATACAAGTGGGATATTAATTGTCATACTATTCGATGTCCTCCAGCCAATATAGAGAACATAATATATAAACTCCCATGACTGAAGATGAATACTGAGATACTGACATATGAGTTTGGTGCTCAAGAAATCTCTTAATATGAGGGGGAGTATTGGCAGTTGGAAATATGGGAAATGTATCACACTATATCCTCACAACTGAAAAGATGCATGACAGATTATTAATCTTTGGTACCAACTACAACTGCTTTGATAAATACATAATAATTCCCCGAATATAAATCAAAACAAATGATAAAAGGAGGCATATAATTTTGAAGTATCTAGACATAACTATAAATGATTGATAATGAGATATCTCGGCAAATTATGTCGCTATGGGGAAATAAATATTGAAATATGTCGACACAATATAGCGCTATAAATGATATGAGAAATGATTGGAACGAGGATATCCATGAAATGAGGATAACAATTAAACGAAGATATCCATTAATGAAATAAGGATATCCATGAAACAAATGAGGATATTGAAATCCATCGAAATTGAAATATATGCCCTTATAATGAAATAAAACATATGGGCTTACTAAAAGTGGCTCCTGAGGAGATTTTAAATATATTTTCAGTGCGTGCAGTCACTCAAAATAAGGTGTTGTGAAAGAAAATTATCTGTTGTACTCTTTTCCTTGACTGAGGTTTTATCCCACTGGGTTTTTCTAGCAAGGTTTTTAACGAGGCAGCTTAATCACAACTAATATGGAATCTCCAAAAGAGATTTGGAATATATTGCAAAGAATATGAGTTCGATATAACAAACTGCACTAAAGATGATACTCGTACTAATACCTGGAGGATTATTGAAATGTCTGGGGCATATTTATATAAAATACACGTTGCACTATTTTTCCCTTAACTAAGGTTTTGTCCCATTGGGTTTTCATAGCAAGGTTTTTAACGAGGCAACTGGAATGGCGTATTAGTATGAATAATGTACTCTTTTTCCTTCATTAGGATTTTTCCCATTGGGTTTTTCCTAATAAGGTTTTAACGAGGTATATTCATGGCATAATGAGGATCACTACAAAGATCAAGATTATTCCTCAAAGCTTGAAAATAGAGGGAGTAGTTGTACTCTTTTTCCTTCGATCAAGTTTTTCCCACTGGGTTTTCTTGACAAGGTTTTAATGAGGCAACACGTGGATACTCCCAACAACGAATGATATACATGACAGATTCACTCAGTTTTGTCCCATGAGGTTTTACTGAGACGGCACATGAATATTCATACAAGAATGATCAAGATAAGGGGGAAAAAATTTACAAGATTACAGATTCCTGAGGTTTTATCCCACAGGGTTTTCCTAGCAACATTATGATACATCAAGATATAATCGTCACAAGCTCGACTACAAACAATTTGAAAGTTTTTCTCCCATCGAGTTTTTCTTCAAATTTGTAAATAGTCATTCAAGGAGGAGTGTTATAAATAATATATATGTGAATGACATTTCTATTATACCCCTGTAATCTTTACATATTACGATTATGCCATTGTCCACTTCTATGGATAGGAGCCTTATTTCTCATCATTGAACACACCCAAGAAGAAGCATTCTCTCTATATTCTCTTATTCAATTTTTGATAGTTTTATAACAGATGCACGTTTCTTCGATTTTGCATGTCACATCAGATGTATAAACTAAACGTGGCTGTTGTTGCCTGTTGACTAACAACCAATAAAGATTGGGTCCTTGTTGAAACATTCCAAATTAAAAATACAAATCTTGTAATCAATTTATAAAAATCATGGGCTACTCCTCTCATTGTCAATTGATTTTGAAATGAAATTTCAGATTTTTACATGGTATCAGAAAAGGCTTTCTACACATGCGAGCTCAACGGCCCACAGTGTTCTAGCTACGCGCCACCCAGTTAAAAGTCCACGCTTTAAGCCTTGACTCCGGCTGCACGTGAGGGGGCGTGTTGAAGTATTAATCCTACATTGGGAAAATATAAGCATTGCAATCAATATATAAATATCCTGAGCTACTCCTCTCATTGTCAATTGATTTTGAGATGGAACTCCAGACTTTAACATGGTATCGGAGAAGGCTCTCTACACATGCGAGCCCAACGTCCCACAGTGTTCTAGCTCCGCACCACCCAAGTTAAAAGTTCACACTATAAGCCTTGACTCCGGCTATGCGTGAGGGGGCGTGTTGAAGCATTAATCTAACATTGGGAAAATACAAGCCTTGCAATCAATATATAAAAATCTTAGGTTACTCCTCTCCTTGCCAATTGTTTTTGAGATGGAACTCCAGACTCTAACACATCTAAAAATGTCATCTTTCTACCATAGTATTACCGTGCAGCCTGTACTTATATCAGACCGTCAAACCAACACTTAAGCAGTGTGCTCAATTTACTACTTTCTCTGTCCCACTCAAAACTTGACAGGAGATGTATATTTTAGGTGATGATAGGTATAAGTAATAATGCTGAATATGTTTTGAAGATTAAAAAGTAAAAAGTATTGATAGTGAGTGTGTGGTGGAGATTAAAAAATAAAAAAGTGATTGTTTGATTTGATTGTGTGAACGCGATAAATATAAAATCTTTAAAAAAACAAAGAAAAGAGTAATTGTAGTGTTTTAAGCTGGAGGCATTGATTATGATGATACTTTTTTTTACAGCTATCCATGATGAAATTGATCTAGATTCTTTTAAATATAATTACACACTTAGATCTGGAGATTGGACAGGTGTGTGTCAAAACTGTGGTTTTGAACGGCAGTAGAGATGAGGATATCTACATATATACCAACCAGAGGGGTTCAGCTGAAGGAGAAGAGCACTTAGTATGAAAGCTCAAGAGATCCATATATGAACTTAAGCAAGCATCCATATCTTGGAACATGTGTTTTTTCAATGTCATCTAATCTTATGGATTCCTTTAATGTCCTAGTAAGAGTACTGTGTATAAGTAGTACAGTGGAAATATGTTGGTGTTTCTTATATTCTATGTTGATGATATTATTCTGACTGAAAACTATGTGAAGAAATTATCATGCATACGAGTATGGTTGTTTGAGTAATTCAATATTACATAACTGTTTTCATGATTAATGCTTATACTTAAGAACAAGTCTTGCAAATTATTCAACTACATTTGCAACTTATGTCGCAAGGATCGAACCTAGTGATTTAATTAGCTCCAATTCACAAAATCAAAAGAACAAAAACCCTCCCTCTTGAGAATTTAATATGATTACTACAAGGCACACATTATAAAGAGAGGACATGTGTAAGAGATGCGCGAGTACAAATTTAAATATTAGTACTGTTACTTGATGTGGTAATTCTAGAGTGAGAAAATGTGTAGAAATATGGATGAATAGACAGTTGAATCTTGGTACTGATTATCTCGGTGATGATTTTAGTGAGATAAATTGGATATAGAGAGGAGAAAAGTAAAAGTTGAATATTGATACTGTTACATGCTATTTTTGTACGCTTTATTGTCATTATTTTATATCTATTTTGATTTAATTCTGCGTAAATGAGCTCCTAATGCATTATGTTTACATGTTTTGAAGGAAATTGGAGTCCTTGAGCTTGAACGAAGAAAATAAGGCCAAAAACGACATTTTTTGGTAGAGGGACGCGTCACACAAAGCTGGGCCGCGTCGCAGACACAACACGTGCAACCAGGCACAATTTGTACCGGGGGCCGCAACACACTACTACGGGCCGCGGCCCGTACTGAATTTTCGCCCAGACTGGGAAGCGGTGTGATTAGGGCCGCGGCACACTTACTCCAGGACGCGGCCCGCAGTGGCGGGAAACCTGTTGATACTTCGTGATTTTGGCCGTTTTGGAGTCAGACAAAACCTAATTTTCTGGACGTGATTTGGAGGCATGGGGAGGTTATAAAAGCCGAGACAAGGACAAAAAGAAATTATCGGAGGAGAGTGGAATACCTAGCGGCAGAGAACAGATCAGAGGAAGAGAACGAAGGCAAGAGCACGGAAGGGGATGATTTCTTCAATCGTGTTTGAAATTCTTGAACCTTATGTTTAATTCTTGTATTTTTGTGTTGCTTTCTAGCATATCGGGCTAGATTCCCTAATTCTAGGATTAATATGAAACCGAGATTATGATGAATTAACTCTTGATTTACATATTGATATTTTTCCCTTTTTCATTGAGTTTTCCCCGGTTGTTCTTAATGCTTTCAATTGTATGGCCGATGATTGAATTGTTCTAGCTGCTTAACTTGAATCGGAAGAGGAAAGTGAGTAGTGATAATTGGGAGAAAACTATTTTATCTTATGAGATAGGCATATACTCATAAGATTATGAAGCTCGATATTTAGAAGATTATAAATCTTTTTGGCTAACGTCGAAATAACTCACCTAGGAATTGATTGAATTGTTCGTGTTGGAAAATTCTACTAACCTCGGGAGGGGCATTAGATTAAATTAGATAATCTTCGCTTTCAATTAATTGGGAAATTACCTATCTTATATAAATCAAGATTAATTTGGATTAATCAAGGTGAATTCTTGATCTTAGATACTTCTCTTATTTGAAACTCCTTTTATCGGATAACTGATTTCTTGTTTATTTTAGTTTATCATATATTCTAATTTATTACTAATTGTTCAATCCCAAATTTTTTGGTCGTTCAAATAAAACTAGGAATAACCAATAAATTGGTAATTAGCACATTAGTCCTTGAGGAAACGATACTCTACTCACTACTTTATTACTTGTATACGACAACGTGCACTTGCGTTCACGAAAATTACGTAATAGATACCGATTACTTGGAGTGGTAATTTTTGAGAGATAAAGTGAGTAGAGATATAAAATATTGGATGTTGGTACCGATTACTTGGAATGATAATTCTAGAGAGAGAAAATGAATAGAGAGACTGGGGAGTAATAGATTGAATATTGGTACCAATTATTTGAGTTGATAATTTTAGATGGAAAAAGTGAGTAGAGATATGGAGACTAGAAAATTAAATGCTACTAGGGGTGGTAATTATTAAAGGATATTTGGTCTTAGTATGTAAAATATGAGTTAGGGGTAAGAAAAAAGTTACCAGTTTAGCAGTCAATTTTTATTGTAAGTTGTAGTTATTGGCCATTCTTCGTTAATTATATATTTATAACAATTTTTGGACAGTAATGCTATTTATATGAGAATTAATATCGTAATACCCGTACTTTGTATTGGACTATTGACCTTGCCGCTCTTTCACTTTTGTCGCTCTGTAAAACACTTATTGAGATGTTCTCGATGTTGATTTTAGAGTTTCATACCCTTCGGATCATTTCTGTATTGTGTGGACCTTTCGGTGGTGTTTTGAGGTAGCCTGATAGCGCACGCTAGGCCAAGCTAACGCACGCTACCTACGCTTGAGTAGTGCACGCTAACGTTGAGTCTTAGCGCACGCTATCTGTCCGGGCCTGGCAGAGGCAGTAGCTGATTCTGCCCTCTGCACTAGCAATTAGCGCATGCTAGGCACTATCTAGCGTACGTTATAGGTGTTGCGTAGCACGCGCTAGTTCCCAGTTGTTGCGCACGCTAGCGGATTTGGGCAGTGAACTGGAATTTCGGCAGGACACCAGTTAGCGCACGCTAAGGCTTGGTAGTGCACGCTAACATTGCAGGTCAGTAGCCACTGGACTACCAGGTGACCCATTAGTACACGCTAATCTTGAAGCTTAGCGCACGCTAGACATATGTAGTATATAAGGGCAGTCAGCCCTGTTGTTCGTCATTTCTTATCCATTTCTTCCACTTCCGACGAAAAGGGCGATTGTGAGGCGATTTGAGGCGATCCTTCTTCAACTATCATCATCTTTGGTTGAATAACAAATATTACACAACATCTAATCCATTTTTATCTTCCAAATCAAGATAAATTCCTTAGAACCTTGGTTTTGGGAATTTTTTTGGGATTTTCTTAGATTCGTCCGATTTATCTATTTTAGAGGTTGAGATCTTTGAGATTATGATGTATCTGCCCTGTACCCACGTTTCCCCTATGATTATATGGATTGTTTTGCATCTTGTTCGGACTTGAGA
This sequence comes from Orobanche coerulescens, assembly GCA_033398695.1. Lineage (NCBI taxonomy): Eukaryota > Viridiplantae > Streptophyta > Magnoliopsida > Lamiales > Orobanchaceae > Orobanche > Orobanche coerulescens. Next base: position 208,677,740 of record CM065803.1, read on the forward strand.
GGGTTTAGGTGATTTACAAACCTCTAAGTGATTGTCTTTGTATTTTCATGAATCGTAGGTGGGTTTTGGGAGTTTCTTCGTGTAACTTGAGTATGGATTATTGATTATCATGTTCCTTACGAATCGTTTAGGTGCCGGAAGTGCATTCTTGGACCTACCGAACTTATACTCTTTTCCTTCCGATTTCTCGATGTCTCAGAGGCAAGTATATGTTTATGATTGTACGTTCTCGACTTTGAAAGTAAGATATATGAACTGTATGATGGTTTATATCCACTCCGGGATGGACCGACGGGTCCTCTGAGGGTTCCGTAGCCTCTGGTGTGGTTCCGCGGATATTTTGGGTTAACCACTCTAGGACGGACCGACGGGTTCCATAGCCTCTGGTGCGGTTCCGCGGTTAATCATGTATGTATTCAGTGTGATGCTATGAGATTTAGTTATTCCGGAATACTAGTCTTGAGATGAGATGATGATTACATTTAATTTATTGTCAAGGAGTATTATGTTTCATATTCGATATACTTATACTAGCTATTCGACGGCTAACCCCTTTATGGAGAAATACCTTTCATGTATTTCAGGATCCAGGAGAGCGGATAGGCATGTACCGATCGGCATGAAAATGATTGGCAAGTGTGATGTTGTGTCTTGTCTCTGGTTATGTTTTGTATTTCCTCCCTTCAGTGATGTTGTACTTGGATGGTTTTTGAGTACTCGAGTACTGTTTTTTGTTTCCTTGATGTTTCGGCCTGTGTCGCCATGGTATTGCTTTATGATGTGCTGTATTCATATTTGTTGGATATGGTTTTGAATACCATTTTTATTGTCTTCCATTTGATTGTACTTGGACCTTATCGGTCAAAGTCCATAGTTCCGCGTATAAATAGCCTTGTGGGGCTCACGACGCTGTAATATACCCTCAATAACTTGGGGGTGCTACAGAATATGGTATCGGAGATTAGGTTTATGGATACCTAGGCTATCGGTCTTTTGGGTCGATTGAGTCATCATTTGTCTACAGTATCACTACTATGCCATTATCACAGTGTGACCGGTACTTGTAAGACCTCTTACTCTCCTAGTGTTTCCTTAATTGCTTTACTTTTGATTTGTTATTTTTGGGAATCGGTCACTTCGATGACGTGCGATTTGAATTGTACTTACGTGCTTTGTGTATCCTACAGAATGTCTGCTGATAGGGGACAAAGGCGAGGCTGTGGTCGTGGATGCGGATGAAGACGTGGCGCGGCCGCTTCACTCAGTTCCGTTGCGGGGTCGACCACCCCTAGTTTATCTAACTCCGTACATCCTGATACCGAGGGTCATCACGAACAGTCGACCGTCCAAGGGAATAACGCAAATTTTGGAGTTACGAATGTCCTTCAGTAATTAGCTAACCAGACGACTTCTGGCCCAATCCATTCAGCTGAACAATCCGAACCCGATATCGGATGCCTTGCTTCAGAATGTGATCCGTATGCATCCTCCGCAGTTCAGCAGTGCTACAGACCCGATGAGTTGGGAGAATTGGTTAGTGGAGTTAGAGAAAGTGTTTGAAGTGGTCAATTTTCCGGAAGTGAGGGAAGTACCGATTGCTCTGTACTTCCTTACCAAGGAAGCCGCAACTTCGTGGAAAGTTATCAAGCCACAGGATCATGCTGCTACGTGGGGAGAGTTTAAAGAGCTACTGGAGGCCGAGTTTTGTCCTTGGCCAGTGCAAGAAGGCAGAATTCGAGCCTTTTTCGAGGCTAAGCCGCAGAATATCCCAGTCTCACAAGCGATAGTGGAATTCAACCAGCAGCTGATCCACGTGAAGAATCAATTGCGGAATGAGCGTGACAAGATCCGTTACTTTGATATGCAGATGAGTATGGATCTACGGTGTTATATGGCCGGGTTTTCTTGCACTACCATGAAGGAATACCAGGATAGTACTTTGGCTTATGACATGTTGAGTCCCCATAATGATGCCACAGAAGAATCGAAGAAGCAGAAGACTGCTGGTAATTTTTCTGGCTCTAGAAGTGGCAACTTCCAGAGACCTCAGGCGGCTAATCGTTCTGTCGGGCAATCGTCCCCTTCTCCTAGATGGAAGAAGAGTTTTTGTTCTGCTCCGAGCACCTCGACTCGCCCAGTAACTTGTTTTAATTGTGGTCGTCCAGGCCACGTTAATCTGGAGTGCAATTTCCCACCCCTGAAGTGTCACACTTGCGGACAGATGGGACATAGGGCACCTAATTGCCCCGAACAAGATCAGACTGTGGACATTCGGGCTTCTACCCCAGCGCCTTTAGATCAGAGTATGAATCGGTGGAAACCAGTTGGACAATCACAGCAGAGTTACGGTAGCGGCCGGGGACGGAGTCAGAATGCTAGAGGGGGAGATTCTATCATCGGTTCGGCACACCCACGAGTCTATGAGATGCGTCAAGCATACGAACCTGATGCGGCGGTGTCCTCAGGTACCATTGATATCCTATCCCATCTAGTTCGTGTACTTTTTGATTCGAGTGCTACACATTATTTCATCTCCTTGGAGTGTGTACACCGTTTGAATATAACTTGTATGACTGCTTGCGATCCTTTCATTGTGAAACTACCTAGCGGGGATAGAATCATGGGGAATTGGGAGATTAGAGATTATCCGGTGAATATAGATGGTACGGATTGGTTGTCGAACTTGATTGTGGTTGATATGGAAGGCGAGGATGAGATCCTCGGCGAGGATTGGCTTGACAGTCACCAAGCTATTATGAATTACCGTACTAAGGTTATCATGACTAAAGACGATTTCGAGTAGTCGTTTATGGGATGTAAATCGGGCCAACCTAAGTTGCTTATCAGCGCCATGAAGGGAGTAAAACTTTTGAATAAAGGTTGCATGGGCTATTGGTGTTAAGCCTTGAAAACGGAAGGGAATCAAGTCGATTTTTCTTCGATTTCACTTGTTAATGAATATCCCGACATTTTTCCAAACAACCTCCCGGGATGTTGGACACTAAGTATACTGGATACATCTTGGAAAGTGTTTAAAACAACAAGCTATACGGTTTTTTAAATCTGAGTGCGTAGCGGAAGTCTTAAATACAGTAAGTTGATGAGGATACAGAAACTCGGTGTGCAGTGTATACTTAAATAATCACAGTTAATAAAATAATAAAGGCAGAAGGTAAATAACACAATATTTAAAGTGGTTCGAGGTAAACCCCTCTACGTCCACTGGTCCTCCACACAGGAGTAAAAAGTTTATTATAATTACTGCGTACACAACTACGTAATTATAACAACACTAAATCAATATATCGTCCACACAGATTGATATAAAGATCTTAGCTTTCAACCGTTCACACAGATTGGTTTGAGCTAACACTTGACTGGCTTCTTTACACACAGTTCTGAAGCTTCATCTTCTTCAATGCAAGTCCGTCACACACAGTTCGGGAGTAGCAAGGATTCCTCAGTCCACACAGGGCTGATATGAGTTTGTTCAAAGATAAAACAGGGTTGAACAACAGCTATGACTTTCTGGCCTTTAAGCTGGTGATGTGTTGTTCAAGGTTGAGCACTGTATATCTCTTTTATCTGAATAGCAGAAAGCTTAGGGAGATATGTTTTGCTCTGAATATTTCTTGTAAGTTTGTTCGTTTGTAAGTCGTGAATATTCTGTAGATTTTCAGTCGTGTGTATCTCGTGTAGATCTTGATCTTCAAACTCTGGAGATATATATAGCCTCTGAAATATATTCGTTTGAAATATATCTGTTGAGCAAGATTCTGCGACAACTGATATTTGACTGAGATCCGGCTATTGCGGGATTTGAAGATCTTCTGACTTACAGTATTTAAATACTTTATCCTTTAGAATTTAAATACTTTTTTATCAACGGGACTTGACTTCTAGCGAATACTGAAGATTCCTTCTTGTCCTGTTGAGAGCTGTATGGAAGGATTACTGTATTGATATTTCGAGACAGCTTCCATAATTGGCTTTGCGGGACTCTTTGCTGTATGATCAATATACTGTATGGTTGGGACTGCGAGAAGTCCTCGATACAGGTTGATACATGATTAGCTTTTCGATACAGCTAAAGGCGGTATTCAGGATTTGGCATATTGTCAAAACATTCTGACAATACGATCGATACAGGGATTTGTTTATTCAAACAGCATCGATACAGGGTTTTTGTTATCCCAACAATTTCTCCCTTTTTGATAATTTGCCATGTCCTTCCGAGTCTTCCTTTTTAAAACCTTATGATGTTTTCCAAACATCCTTGATGATGCCAAAACTTTGACACTTAGCGGTTTGAAGTGGGGCATACTTCTTGGTCTTCTTTCGAATGTTCTGGCCTTCGGTATTCGGGCTTTAACACTAAGAACTGCTCGCAGGCAAGTTCAGCTTTTATCAAAAGAAAGTTACATTGAAAACTTATGATTGGCGCACAGGCACAATCTTACATTGTTTTCGAGATGCATACAACTTAAACTATGAACTGTTCGCAGACAAGTTCTTACAGCTTGTGTATGAGATAAGTTTCATAATATAAATACAGTGAGGATAAATAAAGTGACTGTCAACATATAAGAACATAATAGATTACAAGTTGTAATCTTTCAAGACACGCAAAAATTTTATTGATATTTTGAAATGAGGAGTACAAAATTTTGCTGTTCGGAAGATAAGATTACAAAAACTATAATACAAGGAACTTAACTCCTATAGTCTGAATGCCTCCATGGTCTCTTGGAAGGGTCATTCTTGGTGTTACGCCACCAGTTCTGGTGAGCGTCCTTGTCTCGATTCTGATAAATTGCACGTCCTTCATAAGATTTATCAAAGACTAGGATCCAGTCTTCTGGATGGGTCACCAAGTCACCTTTCTTGTGCTTCGATTTCATCTGCAGCTTTAGCGGGAGCGATCCATCTTCCAGCTTCGTCTTGAATTCCTCTGAGGCTTCTTGTACCGTTCTGCATTGATTGAATAATGGAGAATCCCTGATAAGTACAACAATGTATCTTAACAGTTTATTTCTCCTCCAGTCTTTGATCTCTGCAGCGGTACTTTGACGGTCTGCCGGGAGGTTCATAGAGTTCGGCTTTCGGACTAGGCTTTTCCAAGGATACTTAGGATCCTGGAATTCTGGTCTTTCTCCCTATATCCTCACGTTCATAGTTGAGATACGGGCTATGTCTACAGTGATGGAGTCTTCAAATGGAGCTAACAACTCTTTCTCTTGCTGCAACCTCATTCTCCTAGCGGCTTCCCTTTCTTCTTCCCCCTTTTTGGCATCATCAAGGTATGACACCTTTTCATCAAGATGTTCCAGGATTTCCAGAGCGGCATCCTATTTCGTCTCAATATTTCACATTCTCTCAACAAGGGAGGAGAGCACTTGCAACATATCTTTTATATTCTTGTCATGGGCTCGTAGTTGGGAACTGGATTCGATCAGAGCAGATGCGGTCTTGGACTCAGACACGCGGAGTTTCGATTGCTCTTCTCTCAGGAGCTGTTCTTGCTTCTCTTGCAGTTGGCTCAAATCTTGCTTGAAGACATGTGGCAAGACAGTGAAGGCTTCGACTACGCAAGAGACTTCATGCTTTAGTCCGGTCATTTCTTCAACAGTAGATGTGTGAAGCCAATCAAGAGCCTTTTCTACAGAGTGTAGAGCATTGACTGCGTCCTGAATAAAGACAGTTTGGAGACCAAGAGCACGTAATCGATCTTTTCTTGTTTCGGTGTTGGGAGAGCCTGGCTGGGCAAAGTCCTCGACTCCATTTAACCTTCTCAAATTCACATCAGGGTGTGAAGTGAGTTGGACATCCTTAGGTATAGTACCGTCATCGGATTCCAAGGCGGTTGATGGGGCGGGAATAACTTTTTTCGAAGTGGTTTCTGTAGACATGGATATATGAGGGACCAATTCCTCCTGGTGTCTCTCAGCATCCGCCTGTCAGTAGAGGGACTGATTCCTCTTGTTGGATGGCGCGTAATTCTTCTTCTTCAGTGGGGACGGCAGGCTCGGGTGCCTGTTGCGAAACATGTTCTTCCTCCTCGACATGAGGGACTCAATCCTCATTGTCGGGAACATTGTCTTGCTGTGGCGAAGGGGGCGATTGTTGGGTAGATGTCTCTTCATCTTTCTTGGCTTGGGCTTCCTCTCGACTCATCCGCATACCAGCTTGGTGTGCGTCGTCATCGTCGTCGGAATCAAGATCAGATTTTGGACTATCGGGAGTTTCCTTGGACGAAGCTTTTCCTTTCCTTCTAGCTTCAGCCTTATCAAGCAGATGACTCTCAATTAGCTCCTTAATGAATAAGTTGTCCCATTGGATCAGGACAGCAATTTCTTGAGTGTCCGTCACTTCCAAAACGAATTTCTCTTCATTACACCACCCGCTCCAGTTGTACAAAGTTACGTACGGAGCAAGTATAAAGCTCTTCCATTGGAGAAACCGCTCGAATGACTGTTCAATCTGCACGGAAAGCAGGGTCTTGGAAATTATTTTGTCTGGGGAGGGACTCCGTACAGCGTCTGGGTTTGCTGTAGGAAGGGGTTCCTCTACAGGTGTGGAATCCTGTATTGGAGAGGGATTCCTTACAGGGGATGGTACCCTGAAGGAAGGTGGATCCTGAATGGGTGTGGAATCCCGTATAGAAGAGGTAGCTATTGGCTCCAAACAGGCAGCCGACTCGCCAGAGTCCTTTGAGTTGGCAGATGTCCTAGTATCCGTCATAGCTACCAAGGGCTCAGGATATACTGTCGATACAGTAGAGGACATCTCTTCCACAGGGGTTGGGCCCTAGGGTAGTTGATCAGTGGGTTTCGCCATGAGAGGAGCATCCTCGGAGGGTTCTGTAGCTTTAACTTTCGTAAGCCTCCTTAGATTCCTTTTCGGCTTCTCAACAGCAACTGGTGTTTTGTTGTGAGATCTTTTTCTGTTCTTCGAAGATTCGACACTTTGGGACTTAGAATAAATGTCCCTCGGATCTTCAGACAGCGGCAAATTCCGGATAAAAGGTCTGTTGGCAATTAGGACGCTCTGATTGAAGGAAGTGGGCCTGACGCCTCCTAGGAATATTCGTGAACTGATCTTCTTTGCTTCTGCGATTTGCTGAAGTCCGCACTTCATCAAAACATGGTTTAAGAATAAACCAATCGATTTCTTCTGAGAAGCAGGTTTAGACACCTCTTCCTGCAAACATTTAAGGATGACCTGACACCAATTTACCTTCTCGCAGGTCATTATAGCGACCATCATCCTGAATCTGAGATTGGTGCACATCTCAAAAGCACTTGTACGATTCTCAATAATGCGGCAGCAAAAATCATGTAAATAAACAAACGGTAAACAAAAATTCTTCTTATGGCATGTGGTATGAACCACTTCCACCGTTGCTGAACCGGTGAATAAGCCATAGTACTGAGTCAGCAGTTCTTGGGACCCAAATGTCTCATGTTCTTCCATAGTCAGACCATCAGAAGGTAGCCTGAAAATATTTTGGAGAAGCTCTTGGTCAATGCGGATCTCCACTTCGCGGATAACGTCTGTGATATCAGCGACATGACCTCCTAGAGCCATATGCAGAAAACGAACTACGGCATTGAGGTAGAATTCCTCAACTAGATGAACGTCATAGTTCTCGGCGGTGTGGCTCCCAAGGCGGTAGAGGCCTTGTTGACGGATTCTTGTAGTGACAACCTCCATGGCATCAACGTCATCACTTTCAGCGTGAATGTGTTCCATCACGACAGATCTGGAGAAGATCTGTCCATCGATGAAGTTGAGTGACTTCTTGAGAGAGGTGGAAGATGTCTGAGTAGATGCCATTAATGATTTTTCAAGTAACGGGAAAAAGATACAAGAAAAATATGCAGTAAACACAAAGCAATCTTGTAGGCTGAATACTTGAGTGCTCTTAAAATATGCAGAAGGCATAAAGAGTCTCAAATGGCATTTACAATCCTTTTATAGTAGGCCGCGAAGAAAGGTTTTCAGAGAACGAATGGTTAGATTTAAGGGATGGGAACCGGTGTTTGAAATGAGCGGTTACGATGGACTGAGTGTAACTGTTACACTTATCCATTGAATTTTAAAATAGTAGTGGGTCCCACTTCTGACATTTGATATTACCCTTAATGCCTGAAACGACGGTATTAAATATTAAACAATTTGAAAACATCGCGTCTTTTGAGATTCAATTGTCCAGATGTCGTGTAAGGCATTTAATATAAATGACGTTTGACATGAAAACAGGGCACGTGGACAAAAATTGTTTTTAAAATGAATATTATAATATATAATGAATCGAATTCCCATAGTATGTGCTGTATTCACGACGATACAGTGTTCCCCCTTAAAAGGTACATATAGGTTTCAATTCCATACAGGAACTTTTGGATTAATGCTGTATTCATGGGCCATACTGTATTCCCCCTTAATTATTGCACACGTCAGCTGTAGGATGATTCATATCGCTTTGTTCCCTACAGTGCTGTATTGAAGGCTCTGAGTGTACATATAATTAATGGTGGATACTGTATTCTTGGGTCTTACAGCATTCCCCCTCAATTGTTGAGTAAAAACAGTAAATACTTACAGGGGGTCAGGCTGTAGCAATCCCAATTCTTGTCAAAGCATGTTGAATCTTGCTGTGTCGAGAGGCTTGATGAAGATGTCGGCCAACTGGATATCTGTATGAACTTTTTCCAGCCGAACATCCTTGTTCTTGACATGATTTCTTATGAAATGATGCTTCATGTGGATATGATTATTGCGCGAGTGCAATACAGGGTTGTGCGTTATTGCAATTGTACTCGTGCTATCGAACATGATTGGCGTTTCCTTGGCTTCAATCCCATAATCTGACAACTATTGCTGCATCCAAAGGATCTGCATACAGCAACTACCAACAACATAGTATTCTGATTCAGCCGTGGAAAGTGAGTTTGCCAATTGCTTCTTACTGAACCAAGACACAAGTCTAGGTCCAAGAAAGTGACAAGTTCCACTTGTACTCTTCCTATCTAGCTTGCAGCCTCCGATATCCGAGTCTCTGTAGCCAGCTAAATCGAATCCGCCTTCTTTAGGATACCACAGTCCTACATCGACTGTTCCTTTAATATACTTCAGGATTTTTTTAGCTGTATTGAAGTGTGATTCTTTGGGTGCTACTTGATATCTCGCACACACTCCTACAGCAAACTGGATATCGGGCCTGCTAGCCATTAGGTACAGGAGAGAGCCAATAAGCTTCCTGTAGAGTGATTGGTCAACCGGCTTTCCGGTTTCATCAGCACTAATTTGCACGAAAGTGCTCATGTGGGTTCATGATGATTTGGAAATGTTCATTCCAAATTTGTTGAGAAGCTCCTTGCTGTATTTTTCCTGGTTGATGAAAATACCTGTAGTCAACTGCTTTACCTGCAAACCTAGGAAATAACTAAGTTCTCCATCATACTCATTTCAAATTTACTTTGCATGAGATGAGAGAACCTTTGACATAAAACAAGGTTAGTTGAACCAAATATAATGTCATCTACATAGATTTGAACCATTAGAAGGTCATCGCCTTCTTGTATTTTGAACAAGGTTTTATCCACAACACCTTTCTCAAATCCATTATCGGTTAGATACTGGGACAGAGTCTCATACCATGCTCTAGGGGCTTGCTTAAGTCTATACAGTGCTTTTCTCAGCATGTATAGTAGATCCATGTCGTCTGTGTTGGCAAACCCTGGTGGTTGTTCAACATAAACTTCTTCGGCAAGGTCTCCATTTAGGAATGCACTTTTGACGTCCATTTGGTATACAATGAAGCTCTTATGGGCGAAAAAGGCTAAAAATATCCTAATGGCTTCTAGTCTGGCTACAGGGGCAAATGTTTCATCGTAGTCTATGCCTTCTTCCTGTATATAGCCTTGTGCGACTAGTCTGGATTTATTCCCTATAATTAGTCTATTTCGATCCTTCTTATTTCTAAATACCCATTTGGTTCCAATAATTGATTAATGCGTAGGTCTGGGTACAAGATACCATGCGTTGTTTCTTTCGAAATCGTTAGCTCTTCTTCCATAGATGTTATCCAATGAGAATTATTAAGAGCTTCTATGGTAGAAACAGGTTCGGACTGGGCTAAGAATACAACAACAGTGCACATATTGAGTCTTCTAAGCTCGGATAGAGATTTCCATTTAGGAAATGGTGATATCTCAGTATCTGGTTCTTTTTGTGCACACAATAAATTTCCTTGTGTACTCTGTATTCTCCTACGAGTAAAAAGACTAGCATTAATGTTTCCAATGATCAGCTCTTGCGGGTGATCTCTCAACCATCTTCGGTCGGGTTCTAATTCGGGGTCCCGTACTGTATCTTGAGTTGCTGTAGTTTCGGCTTCAGCTTGTACAGCATCGGCTTCATCTACGTCGATTCTTACAGCTGCGGGGTTGATTTCTAGGTCAACAACAGGTTCTATGGGAGTTGGTGGATCTAAGATGGAAAGTTGTTGGATGTTCTGAGTAACAGCTTCTACTCCTGTAGGGTCATGGTGAGGTTCGTCGAACACTACATGAACTGATTCCTCGATCGTCAGCTTCCTTTTATTAAAGATCCCGTAAGCTTTGCTGACGGAGTAATATCCTACAAATATTCCTTCATCCGACTTCTCATCAAAGGTTCTAAGTTGATCCTTCCCATTGTTCAACACATAGCACCTGCATCCAAAAATATGAAAATATGAAACTAAAGGAGTTTTGTTGTTGCATACCTCATATGCTGTTTTGTTGTGGTACTTGTTGACGATACAGCGGTTTTGAGTGTAGCATGCTGTATTGGTTGCTTCACCCCAAAAACGCTGTGGCAACTTGATTGCGGCAATTATTGTCCTTGTTTCTTCCTTCAGCGTCCTATTCTTTCGCTCGGCAACACCATTTTGTTGAGGTGTATGGGCAGCTGAGTATTCGTGTTGTATCCCATTCTCCGAACAGTATTGCTCTATAAAGTGGTTAGCAAATTTTGTACCTCTGTTGGAACGAATGCACGATACTCGATCCTTTTTTATTTTGAAGCTTTCGCAGGAGCTCGGGCAGCTTTGATGTTGTTTCCTTCTTTTTGCTTAAGAAAATTGTCCAAGCATACCTGGAGTAATCATCAACAACAACGAGACAGTATTTCTTACCTCTCAAACTTACCGGGTCTACAGGACCATAGAGATCCATATGTAGCATTTCCAACACTCTGTGGGTTGAAAGGTAAGATTTGCTCTTCAGGGTGGACTTGATTTGCTTGCCTTTTTGACATGGTCCACAGATACTGTCTTTTTAAAATGATACATTCGGCAATCCTCTAACCAGTCCCTGTCTTGAGAGCTTGTTGATCGTCTTGAAGTTGATGTGAGACATCCTCTTATGCCATAGCCAGCTTAGATCTACAGTGCCTTTGGCAACTAAACAAGGAATTGTGGAGCTCGTAGGCATCCAGTCAGCAATATACATATTACCTGATCTGCTTTCTGTGACCACAACTTCTTTGGTCAGCATGTTCATGACTCTACAGTGATCTATATAGAATTTCACCGAGAACTGTTTGTCACAGAACTGACTAATACTAAGTAGATTGTACTGTAAGCCTTCAACATGAGCTACATCGGTGACTTTGAATTTTCCGACAAGAAGGTTTCCTTTTCCTCTTGTTCTTCCTTTAGATTTATCACCGAAGCGCACTTTTGGACCGTGACCTTCTACGAAATCTGATAGCTTGCTTCTATCTCCTGTCATGTGCCGGGAGCATCTGCTGTCGAAGTACCATATGTCCTTCTCCAAAATGTCCTGTAGCACACAAATTAGGTAGATTTAGGTCACCTTTGATTGTTGGGTCCGTGAATGTTAGTGCCTTTTGGTACCCAAATTTTCCTGACAGCAATTGGTTTACTGTAGGTTACATTTGGTACAGATTTGCGGTATCTACGTGGGGCATGTACGTAGTTACAGTATCCATGATAATCATTATGCATGTAAAAATTAGGGTTATTATTATTAATCTAGTACGTATGCCGTCTCGGAGGTGGAGCCATTTTCTTAGGCCTTACAGCTTGCCTTCTGGGTATCCAGTTGGATTCCAATACTATTGTTGATACTGTGTGGAAACTTGCTGTCGCGGTGAATGACGAGGCTCCTGTATCCAATACCTAGGCGTGCTGCACTGAAAGTACTGCCATGCGGGCCTTTGGTATTTGGATACAGCCTTCTTTCTGAACGGCTGTTGGCGCTGTTGATATACTCGGGGAGCATGCTATTGCGTGCGCCTAACAGGTTGAAATGGCTTATGATTCTGATGTCTTGAATAGGATTGGGGGGGCGGAATGGCAGCCTTTGCTTTTCGCGGTGCAGCAGGTTCCTTTACAGGACTAGGAGTATCTTCCGATACAGGAATGTGTTCCACACTCTTGACGAACACAGTACTAGTTTTCCCTTTGTTGGAAAATGAGCTGTATCCTAAGTGTTAGGCGTATTTTTATACGCTTATTTATCATTATTTTGTATATTTTTGGAGAGTGAATTTGATAAAATGAGCCTTTAATGCCTTAATTTTGTATGTTTGTCAGGAAATTGAAGTCCGGAAGCTAAAACGAGGCGAAACGGGCGAAAACGGCATATTTTGGCTATGAGCTGCGGCACAAGGAAGCAGGGCCGTGGCACAGGAAGACACCCAGCCAAAGGCAGAGTAAACTGTACTCTGTGCCGCGGCACAGCCCAGGTGAGCCGCGGCACAGAAGAATTTAAGGACGCCCAGGCATCCAGCTGAAGGCGATGTGCCGCGGCACAGATTTAGTGCGCCGCGGCACACTTGGCGGTTTTTGCATGTCCGTGCGGATTAGGGCTGTTTCGAAGCCAGTTTTCGAACTAATGATACGGACGCGATTTGGAGGATGTGCTGAGCTATAAATAGGGTTTAAGACCCTAACTAATGATATCTTTGGATCTTTTATCTTTTGGAGCTTAAGCTTGGAGACGACAGAAGAAGAGGGAAGCAGAAGACTTCAAAGGCAGAGGGCGGAAGCTGAAGAACGGAGGAATCCGAGCTTCATCTGCGTTTGATTTTTATGCTTTCATTTATTTATTCTGTATTTTTAATTATTAGTATGTCAGGCTAAAGCCCTAATCTACGGTTTTGATGAAACCTATGTTTTGACGAACTGCTTGAGATTATCCAATTACTTACCTTTTTGTTGAGTTTTCCCAATTGTGTTTAATGCTTGCAATTATCTGGCCAATAGTTGTATTGATTTAATCATTCAATTCGAATCGGGAGAGAAAAATTGGTGAGGAACTATTGGTGAGGACCGTTTTATTCTGTGAGATAGGAATATACTCATAGGAACTACGTGGCCTTTGGGAGATTTTATGCTTTTCGCCTATTGACGAATTAATTCACCTAGGGATAGAGTGCGTTATTCGCCTTTAGATAAATCTATTGACCTCGGGAGAGGCGGTAGAATATATTAGCAATCTCCACCTTCAATAAATTGGGAAAATTATTTATTACGGATAATCGAGAGTAAATTCGGATAAACCGAGGTGGATTCAGAATCCTAGACTTGTTCATCATTTGATTTCCTTTATTCAAGCTATCGTTTTCTACTGTTTAGTAATTAATTGCAAAAACTCAAATTCGATTGTTCAAATAAAATTGGAATACACAAAAATCGGTAGTTAGAGATTCAGTCCTCGTGGGAACGATACTCTACTTATCACTTTATTACTTGTAAACGATGACGTGCACTTGCGTGTAAGAAATATCGCAACAAGTTTTTGGCGCCGTTGCCGGGGACTGAAATTTTTCTAATATCGATTTAAGTATTTATAGTCTTAATTTGAACGTTTTTATTTTTATTATTTTGTGTATTTAATTTCGGTTATTTTTTTTTCCTTTCAGGATCTTTCGTGTAGTGCATGAGAAAACTCGGTAACGAAGTCCTACTACCTTTGGATACCGAGCTCGAGCGCACTCTTCGAAGGAACAAAAAGGAGAAAAGAGAGTTGCAGACGACGGTCAACATGGCCGAAAATATCGAAGTCCAAGGAGGAGATAACCATGTGCGGCAAGTTCAACCGGAACTAGCTCTTTGAGACTATGCCATGCCACAGATCAACGCAAATTTTTCGGGAATTCGGCGTCCCTCGATCCAAGCCAATAATTTTGAGATCAAGCCTGCAATCATTCAGATGGTGCAGGCGAACCAATTCTGTGGACTGCCGAATGACGACCCGAACGCTCATATTGCTTCGTTCCTGGAAATCTGTGACACGTTCAAGACTAATGGTGTCACCGACGATGCCATCCGATTGAGACTTTTCCCTTTCTCTTTGAGGGATAAAGCGAAATTTTGGTTAAATTCCCTACCGCCGGGGTCGATCACAACTTGGGCAGAATTAGCGCAAGCCTTCCTTGCCAAATTCTTCCCACCTTCTAAGACGGCGAGATTACGAAATGAGATCACCACTTTCGGTCAGCATGATATGGAATCGCTCCACGAGGCTTGGGAGCGATATAAAGATTTGTTATGAAGATGCCCTCATCACGGCCTTCCTGATTGGTTACAAATTCAGACGTTTTACAATGGTTTGAGTGCCTCTACACGCACTCTCGTGGATGCAGCCGCCGGTGGGGCTTTGATGGGGAAGACTATGGCTGAGGCACACTCGCTTTTGGAAGCTATGGCCGCAAATGCATATCAATGGCCATTGGAAAGATTGACACCGAAGAGAGTTATGGAAGTTTCAAGTAATGATCCGATTTCCACCTTGTCAGCTCAAGTCGCCGCTTTGACCCAACAGCTCCAAGCATTTTCGCACGCACCTTCCCCCGTTACCATAAAGACATGCAATTGGTGTAACGGATCACACCCGAGCACGGAGTGTCAAGTTGGAAACCCGTTCGAGCAACATCAGATGGAGCAGGCTCAATTCGTGGGAAATGGAAATCGGCAGAATAACCCGTACTCCAACACTTATAATCCGGGGTGGCGAAATCATCCCAACTTTTCGTGGAGAAACGGACAGAACTCAAACCAGCCCCCATTCGCTCAGAATCAACAGCAGCCCCCTCCCGCTCCAAAAGTTTCTCTCGAGGAAGCACTTGCGAAATTGGCGGCAAATACGAGTCAATTCATGACCCGTACTGAAGCGACATTGCAAAATCATTCCGCTTCCATTCGAAACTTGGAGGTCCAGCTGGGCCAAATTGCTAATGTGTTGACAGCTCGCCCGGAGGGAGCATTGCCGAGTACAACAGAGACAAAACCTAGAGAGAGTCTAAACGCAATCAGCTTAAGAAGTGGAAAGGAGGTGTTGGACCAGCCCGAGCGGTGTGAAAAGAAGAAGGAAATTGAGGAAAAGAATAATTTAGAGACAGAGGAGTCACAAGATTCGAAACCTTCAATAACGTTGCCGGATAGCCCGAAGAGGTGTGTGCCCCCTGTTGGCCACTTAAGTATACTGGATACAGTTTGGAAAATTGTTTAAACAACAAACTGTGCGGAATCTAAATCTGAGTGCGTAGCGGAAGTCTTGGATACAGTTAGTTGCCGTGGATACAGCAACGACGTATTTGATGTATACTTAATATATCACAGTTATTTCAAACAGTAAAAGCAGAAGGTAAATAACACAGTAATTTAAGTGGTTCGAGGTAAACCCCTCTACGTCCACTGGTCCTCCACACAGGAGTAAAAGTTTATTATATAATTACTGCGTACACAACTACGTAATTATAAACAAACCTATCCTTGTATCGTTCACACAGATTGATACAAAGAATGTCACTTTCAACCGTTCACACAGATTGGTTAAAGCTTCCTTCTTGACTAACTTCTTCACACACAGTTCCAAAGCTTCGTCCTTATTCGTCCCACACAGGTCAGAATAACTTGTTGAGTTCACACAGAGCTCGGTTTTTACACAGAGGTAAAAGATAGGTAACCAGGTAAGAACAGCAGCTTTGAATATCACGTTCTTGAGCTGATGATAGCTGTTCTTGATGTTGAGCACTGTATATCTCTTTCGTTCTAACTTGCAGTATGCTTTGGAGATATGTTTGCTCAGATAATAACTTTGATAGCTTTTTGAGAGTTGTGTTACTTGGGGTAACTGATCTTCAATGTCTTCAAGGATATATATAGCCTCTGAAGAAAGTATCCGTTGAGATGTCCGTTTGAATAAGATTTCCTTCAACGGGAATATGACATGATCCGGATTTCGCGGGATTCTGAAAATCTGAAGACTGACAGTATTTAAATACTTTATCCTTGAGTATTTAAATACTTCTTTGTTCAACGGAACTTGACTTGTGTTCTTTCTTGTCCTTTTGCGGACTGTATGGAAGATGACTATATTTAGGCCATCGAGACAGTTTCCATACTTGGTCTTTTTGCAAGTCTTCTTGCTGTACTGACGAGCTTCACTTATGCTGATTCGAGGCAGGTCTTCGATATAGGATAAAGCCTTGAAGCCTCGATACAGTTTCCTTACTGTATATTTGGCATATATGTCAAAACCTTCTCAATAACAAATAACAATCGATACAGGGATCGGGTATCCCGGCTGATTCGATACAGGGTGATTGTTTTTCCCAACAATTTCCCCCTTTTTGACAATTTGCCAAGACTAACTTTCTTCAACTTTTCGAGTCTTCTTGATGATGCCAAAACCTTCTTTATGAAGCATTCTTCTTCGATGACTTCTGGCAGATTTCTTGGTCTTTTGTCAATAGGTCTGACTTAGTGTCTTAGTCTACACAAATGAACTGCTCGCAGGCACGTTCGATACAGTTTGAGATTTATTACAACTTAAGCCTATGATTGGCGCGCAGGCACAATCTTACAATGTATTCTAAGTTTACAACTGAATTTATGAACTGTTCGTAGACTAGTTCGTACAGCTTATTTTTCAATCAAGTTAATCTTACTTGAGATTCCTATCAAACAATTTTAAGTAATCATACATAAACACAGTAGATTACGAGTTGTAATCTTTCAAGACAAACAAACTGTTTTATTGATATTCAAAATGATTGAGTACAAAGTTTGTTGTGTTGAATAGAATTTACAAAAACAAAAAAAAAAATATACATAAATTTCAGCTCTTTATCTTTGATCCGCATGCCTCCATGGTCTCTTTCCTTGCTCATACTCGGTGCCGCGCCACCAGTTTTGAAGTGAATCATTGCCTCGTTCCTGGTAAATCGCTCTTCCTTCATATGAACGATCAAAGGCAAGTATCCAATCCTCTGGATGGGTGACCCGATCTCCTCTTCTATGTTTTGATTTCATTTCGATTTGGAGAGGGAGCTTACCTTCTTCTAGCATCTTTGAAAACTTATCTGCCGCTTCCGCCAACGTTTTATAATTTTTGAAGATGGCGGATTCCCTGATGAGTCTGACAAAATATCTCATCAATTCATTCTTCCTCCATTGCTTCACTTCTTCGGCAGTTGGGTTGCGGTTGGTCGGCAGACGTATTTCCGAAGGTCTTTGTACAAGATTTTGCCAAGGGACATTTGGGTCATGGAATTACAGTGCAGGAGCACGAAATTCTAAAGCTTTGGGGTTGAGGTGCTATCTTGTTCAATTCGGCGGCAATCTTGCTACGAGCGACCTCAAATTCCCTTTCTGTTGCAGTCTTATTCTCCTTGCGGCTTCTCGTGCCTCTTCCCCCTTTTTGGCTTCATCAAGACTTTGCAGGATTTCAAGAGCGGCGTCTGTTTGGTCTCGATCTTGGTTATTCTTTCAACAAGGGAGGAAAGAGTATGCGACATCTCTTGAATGCTTTTATCGTGCGCACTTGTTGAGAAGTATTCTCAATCATTGCACAGGCAGTCTTGGCTTCAGCAATCCTTGTCTTCGTAGCTTCCTCCTTCAGCAGTTGCTCTTGTTTAGCTTCCATGATCTTCAAAGCTTGCTTGAAAACTTCTGGCAGAAGAATGAATGCGTCGACAACTCGAGATACTTCGTGTTGAAGAGTGGTCATCTCTTCGACTGCAGAGGTGTGCATCCAATTCAGTGCCTTTTCAATAGAAGATAGAGCGTTGACTGCGTCTTGGATAAATACAGTCTGAAGGCCAAGAGCTCGCAGGCGCTCTTTACGTGCAGCAGAGATAGGAGAGTCAGGCTGGGCGAAGTCTTCAGCTCCGTTCAACCTCCTTACATTCACGGATGGACGTGAAGTAAGTTGGACATCCTCAGGTTCGGTACCGTCCTCGGATTCCAAGGTTGCAGGGGCGGGAGTAGCTTCTTGTGGTTCGGCGACAGTTGGTTCAGAAGCGTCCTGTGGCGAAGGTTCTTCGGCAGATGCGGATGCAGGAGGGACTGAATCCTCCTGTTGGGTGGCAGGAATAGCTTCTTCGGTCGCAACAGGCTCGGGTGCCTGTTTCAAAATTTCTTGATCTTCCTCGACTGGAGGGACTGATTCCTCCTGGTCGGGAATGTTCTCCGGCTGTGGCGAAGGTGGATTGGCTTGGGTAGATGGTCCTTCGTCTTGTCTGGGTGGAGAGGCGGCTTGGGCTTCAGCCTCTTCACGGCTCATTCCCAGACCTGCTTGAAGAGCATCGTCGTCATCGTCTGAGTCATGATTGTTGTCATCTTTTGGATTTATGGGAGAGTCCTCTGACTTCTTCTTTCCTTTTCTTCTGGCGTCGGATTTGTGCAACAGGTGGCTTTCAATGAGATCTTTGCAAGAAGCGTTGTCCCACCGAAGCAGGGCCTCAATTTCAGTTGAGTCTGTTACTTCGGAGACAAATCGCTCTTCGTGGCTCCATTCGCTCCAGTTGTACAGTGTGTCGTACGGAGCTAGCCTATAGCTTTTCCATTGCAGAAATCTTTCGTACGCTTGTTCAATTTGAACCGAAAGAAGTGTTTGATTTATGATTGAGTCGGGGAGGGACTTGAATCACGCCCGGAGAGACGCTGTTTGAGGATTCCGTGAGTATGGGATCACTGCGGAAGATGGACTCCTTGCGAGGATGGTGCCGAAGGAAATTGGAACCTGTACGGGTGTGGGATCCCGCAGAGGAGAGGTAGCTTTTGGCTCCGAATGGGCAGCCGACGTGCTAACGTCTTGAATGTTGGCAGATGTCTCTATATCCGTCGTAGCCGCCAAGGGCTCGGGATCTACTGTCGATGCAGTAGGAGACACCTCTTCCGCAGGGGTTGGGCCCTGGGGTTCTTCAGTGGGTTGCGCCACGGGCGAGACATCCTCGGAGTGTTTGGCTTTGATTTTTGAGAGCCTCCGAAGTCTCTTCTTGGACTTCTCACCAGCAGAGTGTTTGCTGTGAGAACGCTTGCGCTTCCTCTTTGAAGATTCCATTTCTGGGACCTTCACGGTTTCATCTCTTGGGTTGGCAGAAATAGGCATGTGCCTGGTTCTCGGGTGGTTGGCATGCATGGTGCTCTGGTTATAGGCAGTGGGTTTGACACCTCCTAAATATATCCTGGAGCTATTTTTCTTGGCGTCGGCGGATTGCTTGACTCCGCACTTCGTCAGAATGTAGTTCAGCATTAAGCCAAATGATTTCTTTTGGGTGGCAGGCTTGCACACCTCTTCTTGAAGACGTTTCAAAATGATTTGGCACCAATTGACCTTTTCACAGGTCAAAATAGCTACCATCATTCTGAACCTTAGATTCATGCACATCTCGAACACACCGGTTCGATTTTCAATGATCCTGGAACAGAAATCGTGAAGATAAACGAAATGAAGAAGAAAATTTTTCTTGTGGCAGGTGGTTGTCACCATATCAACCACTTTGGACCTGGTAAATAGTCCATAAAACTTGGTAATCAGCTCTTGAGACCCGAACGTCTCAAGCTGGTCCATGGTCAGGCCGTCGGCGGGCAGCCTGTAGATTTTCTGGAGTAGGTCGCTATTGATGCAGATTTGCACTCCTTGGACTGTTGCAGTGATGTCAGCAACGTGTCCTCCCTGGGCTAGGGACAGAAAACGAACGGCGGCGTTGAGGTAGAATTCCTCAACCAGATGGGCGTCGTATTTGTCGGCGGTTTTGCTCCCGAAGCGATAAAGACCTTGTTGCTCAAGACGAGTAATGATATACTCCATTGGTTCGGTGTCGTTGATTTCCGAGATGATACGCTCGATGATGATAGGTTTCGAGAAGATGCGGCCATCAATGATGTTGGAGGTTTTCTTCAGAACAGGGGAAGAAGATTGACTAGCCATGGATGTTTTCTTAAAACGAAGGTGGAAGAAAATTAGAAATTGCATGAATATGCGAGAAAATATGTAGTCTGTTTGCTTGAGATCTCTTGTAATTGCGAAAGCGTAAAGAGTCTCCAATGGCGAATCTGATCCTTTTATACTTGGGCGCGAAATAGGGTTTGCGAGTACGAATGGTCGATTTTAAGGATGGGAACCGGTTTTGAAATCGGCCAGTCGGGATGGATTTAGTATAAGCTGTACGCTAATCCATTAAAAGGTTTTAAAATACAATGGGTCCCACTTCGACATAGGTTGATTACCTAAATGCCTAAAACGGCGGTTTAAAAATAATAAACAATTAAAAACATCGCGGCTTTTGAGATTCGATTGTCCAGGATGTCGTGTAAGGCATTTAATGAACATGACGTTTGACATAAAAACAGGGCACGTGGACAAAAATTATTTTAAAAAGGAAATAATATTATATTATATCGAATCGAAATCCTATAGTAAGTCTTGTTCTCCGTCGATCTGACGTTCCCCCTTAAAAAGGTACTAATAGGTTTTAAATTCCATACAAACAATATTTGGATTTATCTTTGTATTCATGGGTCCTACAAGATTCCCCTTAATTATTGCACACATCACCGTAGGATTCATATGCCTTCGTTCGCTCTGATCGTATTGATGTTTCGAGTGTACGAGATAATTAATGTTGAATCTTGTATTCACGGGTCTTACAAAGATTCCCCTCAATTGTTGAGTAAAAGCGGTAAATTTACTTACAGGAGTCCGCCGTAGTATTCCCAATTCTGTTCTTAGCATGTTGAATCTTGCTGTGTCGAGAGGCTTGGTGAAAATGTCGGCCAGCTGGATGTCTGTATGAACTTTTTCCAGGCGAACATCCTTGTTCTCGACATGATTCCTGATGAAATGATGCTTCATGTTGATATGCTTAGTGCGCGAGTGCAAAACAAAATTGTGCGTGATTGCAATTGCACTCGTGCTATCACACATGATTGGCGTCTCTCTAGCATCGATTCCATAATCTGACAGTTGTTGCTGCATCCAAAGGATCTGCATACAGCAGCTACAAAGACATAGTACTCGATTCGGTAGTGGAAAGAGAATTTGCCAATTGCTTCTTACTGAACCAAGAAACGAGTCTAGGTCCGAGAAAGTGACAAGTTCCACTTGTACTCTTCCTATCTAGCTTGCAGCCTCCGAGATCCGAGTCGCTGTATCCAACTAAATCGAATCCGCCTTCCTTAGGATACCATAGTCCTGCATCGACTGTTCCTTTAACGTATTTCAGGATTCGTTTAGCTGTATTGAAGTGTGATTCCTTAGGTGCAACTTGGTATCTCGCACACACTCCAACAGCAAACTGGATATCGGGCCTGCTAGGCGTTAGGTACAAGAGCGAACCAATGAGCTTCCTGTAGAGTGATTGGTCAAACGGCTTTCTGGCTTCATCAGAACTAATTTGCACGGAAGTGCTCATGGGAGTTGGCGAGGATTTGGAAGTGTTCATTCCAAATTTGTTGAGAAGCTCCTTGCTGTATTTCTCCTGGTTGATGAATATACCTGTAGGCAAGTGCTTTACCTGCAAACCTAGGAAATAACTAAGTTCCCCCATCATACTCATTTCAAATTTGCTTTGCATGAGATGTGAGAACCTTTGACATAGAGCAAGGTTAGTTGAACCAAAAATAATATCATCGACATAGATTTGTACCATTAGAAGGTCATAACCTTCCTGTATCTTGAACAAGGTTTTGTCGACAGCACCTTTCTCAAATCCGTTGTTGGTTAGATACTGGGACAGGGTTTCGTACCAGGCTCTAGGGGCTTGTTTAAGTCCGTACAGCGCTTTCCTTAGCCTGTAAACTAGATCGATACCGTCTGTGTTGGCAAACCCTGGTGGTTGTTCAACATAAACTTCTTCTGTAAGCTCTCCATTCAG
Organism: Orobanche coerulescens; assembly: GCA_033398695.1. Classification (NCBI taxonomy): domain Eukaryota; kingdom Viridiplantae; phylum Streptophyta; class Magnoliopsida; order Lamiales; family Orobanchaceae; genus Orobanche; species Orobanche coerulescens. The sequence goes on from CM065803.1 coordinate 208,699,919, forward strand.
GAAAGCACTTTTGACGTCCATTTGGTATACGATAAAACTCTTATGGGCGGCAAAGGCTAAAAATATCCTAATGGCTTCTAGTCTCGCTACAGGGGCGAAGGTTTCATCATAGTCGATTCCTTCTTCCTGACAATAGCCTTGTGCTACTAGTCTGGATTTGTTCCTTATGACAAGTCCATTTCCATCCTTTTTGTTTCGAAATACCCATTTGGTTCCTATAACCGATTGGTGTGTCGGTCTGGGTACAAGATACCATACATTGTTTCTTTCGAAACCGTTAAGCTCTTCTTCCATAGATGTTATCCAATGAGAGTTGTTAAGAGCGTCTATGGTCGAAACAGGTTCGGACTGGGCTAAGAATACAGCGATAGTGCACATATTGAGTCTCCTAAGTTCGGATTGAGATTTCCATTCAGGAAAATGTGAGACTTCAGCATTAGATTCTTCTTGTGCACAAAGTACATTTCCTTGTGTACTCTGTATTCTCCTACGAGTAGAAACACCTGCATTAATGTTTCCAATAATCAGCTCTTGCGGGTGATCTCTCAACCATCTTCGGTCGGGTTCTAGTTCAGGATCCCGTACTGTATCGAAAGTTTCTGTGGGTACAGCTTCAGCTTGTATAGCGTCAGCTTCATCCACATCGATTCTTACAGCTGCGGGGTTGATTTCTAAATCAACTACAGGTTCTATGGGTGTAGGGGGATCCAAGATAGATAGATGATGAATGTCCTGAGTGATATCATCTACTCCTGTAGGGTCATGGTGGGGTTCGTCGAATACTACATGAACTGATTCCTCGATCGTCAGCCTCCTTTTATTAAAGATTCTGAAAGCTTTGCTGACGGAGGAGTATCCTACGAATATTCCTTCATCTGATTTTTCATCAAAGGTTCTAAGTTGGTCCTTCCCGTTGTTCAATACATAACACCTGCATCCAAAAATGTGAAAATACGAAACTAATGGAGTTTTGTTATTCCATACCTCGTAAGCTGTTTTGTTGTGGTGCTTGTTGACGATACGGTTTTGAGTGTAGCATTTGTATTGGTTGCTTCACCCCAGAAACGCTGCGGCAATTTGCTTGCGGCAATCATTGTCCTTGTTGCTTCTTTCAACGTCCTATTCTTTCGCTCGGCAACACCATTTTGTTGAGGTGTACGGGCAGCTGAGTATTCGTGCTGTATGCCATTCTCCGAACAGTATTGCTCTATAAAGCGGTTAGTAAATTTAGTACCTCTGTCGGAACGAATGCACACGATACTCGACGCTTTTTCATTCTGCAACTTCCTCAGGAGCTCGGGCAGCCTTGATGTTGTTTCCTTCTTCTTGCTAAGAAAGATCGTCCAAGCATACCTGGAATAATCATCAACAACAACCATGCAATATTTCTTACCTCTCAAACTTACTGGGTCTACAGGACCGTAGAGATCCATGTGTAGCATTTCCAACACTCTTTGGGTTGAAAGGTAGGATTTGCTTTTCAGGGTTGACTTGATTTGCTTCCCTCTATGGCATGGTCCGCAGACGCTGTCCTTCTTGAATGACACATCTGGCAAACCTCTAACCATACCCTGTCTTGAAAGCTTGTTGATCGTCTTGAAGTTGACGTGAGGCATCCTCTTGTGCCATAGCCAGCTAAGATCTGCAGTGCCTTTGGCAACAAAACATGGAATTGAGGAGCTCATAGGCTTCCAGTCAGCAATGTACATATTACGACCGCTTCTGTAAGCACAACTTCCTTGGTTTGGGTGTTCTTGACTCTACAATGATCTATATAGAACTTCACCGAGAAGCTGTTTATCACAAGCTAATACTAAGTAGATTATACTGTAAGCCTTCAACATATGCGACATCGGTGACCTTGAATTTCCCGACAAGTAGGTTTCCTTTCCCTCTTGTTCTTCCTTTAGACTTATCACCGAAGCGAACTTTTGGACCACGACCTTCTACAAAATCAGATAGCTTACTCCTGTCTCCAGTCATGTGACGAGAGCATCCACTATCGAAGTACCAGGTATCCTCCTCTAGAATGTCCTGTAACAAAGAAATTATGTAGATTTAGGTCCCCTTTGATTTTTGGGTCCATATATGTTAGTTCCTTTAGGTACCCAGATTTTCCTGACAGAATTGGTTTATCGTAGGATGTACTCGGACAAGATTGCGATATCTACGGGGGGCATATCCGTAGTTGTTGTAATCATGATAATTATTATGCATGAAAAATTCAGGATTATTGTTATTGTTCCAGTACGAGTGCCGTCTAGGAGGTGGAGCCATTTTCCTAGGCCTAACAGCTTGTCTTCTGGGTCTCCAGTTGGATTCCCAAGGCTGTTGTTGATATTGAACTGGCATCTGCTGTCTTGAGGGATAACGGGGCTCCTGTATCCAATACCTAGGTGCACTGTACTTAGTGTACTGCTGTGCGGGCCTTTGGTGGTTGGATACCGTCTTCTTTCTGAATGAATTTCGGCTTGGATGATATGCTTCTGGATGTGGAGCATGCTGTAGATTTCGCCTTCTGAGTGGTTGTTGGTTCCACTGTCTCGAATAGTAGAGTTGTGGGGGCGGAATTGCAGCCTTTGGTTTTCTCGGTACAGCAGGTTCCTTTATGGGACTAGGAGTATCTTCCGATTCTGGAATGTGTTCCACACTCTTGACGAACACAGTACTAGTTTTACCTTTATTCGAACATGAGCTGTATCCTAAGCCACTTTTATCATGAGCATGTTGCCCAGTGCTTAGAATTTCTTCCATTCTTTTGGACGATTTTTCAAAAGACTTCAGAATGGTCTCAAGTTCAGTTTCTCGCTTCTCGAGAGTTGTAATTTTGGTTTGTAGTTGAACCAAATCATTTGTCTTGCTCTCATTATGGGTTTTAACCGCATTTAGTTCATGAGCAAGTTGATGATTGCTCTCCAAGAGTTTTTCAAAATCGACCTTGCTGGTTTCACAATCAAGAGACATATTTTCATAGTTTATTTTCAGCAAGTCATTTTCATCTTTCAGCTCTAGATTTGTTAATTGAAGCTGTATATTCTCAGTTTTTAGAGTCTCATGGGCTTTTTGAATGTTTTTAAATTCATTCATCATATTTTCGAAAGTATGAGATGCATTAGGTGGAATAAGCGAGGTTGAGCTTACCTCATCGTCATTGTCTTCACCTTACGGAACATCTTTGGCCATAAAGCACATGTATGCTTTATCATCGAACTCATCGTCGGATGAATCACTTTCATGACCACCGAAGACATTCTGCTGATTTGGATGGAGTGGGGAGGCTTCGATTCTCCAATCGGGGCCTTGAGCTTGTCTTTCCAAGCACGTCTTCTTTCATCTCTCTCTTGTTGCTCGGCCTCGGCGATCTTTGGACTTTGGGATGAGGACATTTGTTTGCATAATGGCACAGTTTCCTGCAGCTTATAACACGAGTTAGCATCACCGGATGATGTTTGGTACTTACCTTGTTGTGAGTTTGGGCTCGTAGGGAGTCTTTCAGCATGTTTGATGAACTTTTTGAATTTATGCATTAGAAGCGCCATTTCATCTTGTGACAGGATGTAAATGCGTCCTTGTCGGCGTTCTTGTGACCAGGGCTTCGAGGCTAGGCATCTTTGTGTCGACGGTTCGTCTGACGGCAGAGCTGTGACCTTTGAAGGAGATTCTTGACTTTCTCTCTTGTCAATGTCATACTCAAAAGCTTTAAGGTCGGAGAAGAGATCAAAAGTGGATATTTCATTAAGATTACAGGATACACGCATAGTGGTCTTAATGTCCCATCAGTGGGAGAGATCTGAAAATTTTTAAGTTCTTCTCCTTTTGGGTGTAAATCTTGCCCAACGCTTCAAGTTCACCAACAATACCGGTAAATCGAGGTCAAGTTCCTCAAGTGTTTCCGTTGGTTTCATTTCAAAAGATTCAATTCTTTGTGTAAGTTTTGAAATCTTGTTTTCTTTTGAGAGCTCAGTTCCCTCACAAATTAACTTGAGTTTATCCTGATTTCTTTCGTTTTGCAGCTCTTTACCTTTGAGAACGTGCCTTTGTCAAGAGTGACAAATAACGCGTTCTTAGCCACGTTGTCGAGATTGGCTCGCTTCCTTTCATCGGTTGTCCATTGCTCGCGTTCTTTCTCGAGCATTTCAGCATGGGCTTGGCCCTCAATCCTTGCGGATGGATTGACCTTCATGATCTTGATAGGACCATCCTGTATAACAAAGATCATCTCTTCGTGCATTGCTGCAAGATGAGCTTCCATTCTAATTCTCCAGTCGTCAAATTCGTTAATAGAGAACATAGGGACTTTGTTAATCATAGAAGTATCCATACTGATAATATAGGAATGAAAGAGACTGTTTTGAAAATAAGTGATTTGAATCTGATTCGGTTAAAAAGAAATACGACTGATTCTTTTTAGAATCAACCGCTCCGATACCACTTGTTGGCCACTTAAGTATACTGGATACAGTTTGGAAAATTGTTTAAACAACAAACTGTGCGGAATCTAAATCTGAGTGCGTAGCGGAAGTCTTGGATACAGTTAGTTTCCGTGGATACAGCAACGACGTATTTGATGTATACTTAATATATCACAGTTATTTCAAATAGTAAAAGCAGAAGGTAAATAACACAGTAATTTAAAGTGGTTCGAGGTAAACCCCTCTACGTCCACTGGTCCTCCACACTGGAGTAAAAGTTTATTATATAATTACTGCGTACACAACTAGGTAATTATAAACAAACCTATCATTGTATCGTTCACACAGATTGATACAAAGAATGTCACTTTCAACCGTTCACACAGATTGGTTAAAGCTTCCTTCTTGACTAAATTATTCACACACAGTTCCAAAGCTTCGTCCTTATTCGTCCCACACAGGTCAGAATAACTTGTTGAGTTCACACAGAGCTCGGTTTTTACACAGAGTTAAAAGGTAGGTAACCAGGTAAGAACAGCAGCTTTGAATATCACGTTCTTGAGCTGATGATAGCTGTTCTTGATGTTGAGCACTGTGTATCTCTTTCGTTCTAACTTGCAGTATGCTTTGGAGATATGTTTGCTCAGATAATAAATTTGATAGCTTTTTGAGAGTTGTGTTACTTGGGGTAACTGATCTTCAATGCCTTCAAGGATATATATAGCCTCTGAAGAAAGTATCCGTTGAGATGTCCGTTTGAATAAGATTTCCTTCAACGGGAATATGACATGATCCGGATTTCGCGGGATTCTGAAGATCTGAAGACTGACAGTATTTAAATACTTTATCCTTGAGTATTTAAATACTTCTTTGTTCAACGGAACTTGACTTGTGTTCTTTCTTGTCCTTTTGCGGACTGTATGGAAGATGACTGTATTTAGGGCATCGAGACAGTTTCCATACTTGGTCTTTTTACAAGTCTTCTTGCTGTACTGACGAGCTTCACTTATGCTGATTCGAGGTAGGTCTTCGATATAGGATAAAGCCTTGAAGCCTCGATACAGTTTCCTTACTGTATATTTGGCATATATGTCAAAACCTTCTCAATAACAAATAACAATCGATACAGGGATCGGGTATCCCGGCTGATTCGATACAGGGTTATTGTTTTTCCCAACACCCCCCGTCCCTTTTCCGCAGAGATTACAGCAGAAAAAGGCGGACAAACAATTTTCTAAGTTCCTTGACGTGTTTAAAAAGCTTCACATAAACATTCCGTTCGCCGACGCGTTGGAACAAATGCCGAGCTACGCTAAATTCATGAAAGAGATATTGTCGAAGAAAAGAAAACTCGAGGAGTTTGAAACTGTCGCCTTGACGGAGGAATGCAGCGAAATTCTTCAAAAGAAGCTCCCACCAAAATTGAAAGATCCGGGAAGCTTCAACATACCGTGCACCATGGGGAATCTTTCTTTTAATAAGGCACTGTGCGATCTCGGTACTAGTATAAACCTCATGCCTCTGTCGATTTTTAAAAAGCTGGACATTGGGGAAGCCAAACCAACGACGGTCTCCTTGCAATTAGTGGATCGTTCGATTAAGTATCCGAGGGGAGTGATTGAGGATGTTTTGGTAAAGGTGGATAAATTTATCTTTCTAGCGGACTTTATCGTTCTTGACATGGAGGAGGACGAAGATATTCCGATTATTTTGGGACGAACATTTTTAGCGACGGGCCGAACCCTTATAGACGTGGAAAAAGGGGAGTTAACTCTGAGGGTCCAAGACGAGCAAGTTACTTTTCAAGTATTCAAATCTTTTCCATGTCCCGGAACTGTTGATAAAATGTCACAAATTGAAAATGTAGATGCTGTTGAAAGAGGAAAGCACCGAAAACATCGTCAGTTGGAAAGTTCAGATTTTGTGTTAGATGGTCCAATTTTTAAGAAGGATGTAGAACGAGTAGCGTTTCTCGAGCATGAGGACAAATCTGATGTAGTCTTGAATGCGTTTGTGAAGGAGGAGAGTAAGCCGGAAGCCCAGCGGACATCCAGTCATGAGAAAAACGGGTGTTTCGGGAAGTTGTTCACGTCGAAACCTTTCCGCAAACAACATTTGATGTCCGAACCGAAAGTCGAATCATTAACGACCGATGGTCATAATTTTGAAAACCAAATGAACGGTTCGATGAACGGGGCGGAAGCCAAATGGAGTTTGCGAAAAGCGAACTAATGTTTTCAAATAGGTCCGGCTGAAGACTATAAACTTAGCGCTTCTCGGGAGGCAACCCGAGTTCGTAGTTGTAGATTTTTGCATTTCTTTATTTTCTTGCATTCTTGATTTTTATTTTTCATCATTTTTTTGCTTCAATTCGCTTCTGCCTCTCGCTTTTAACGTGTCTTCTCAAAATTTTGTGCAGGAAAGTCCCAGGGGAGAAACTGAAGCCTGAGCCGCGGCACAAGTATTGTGAGCCGCGGCACACACCGCTCGAAAGGGAGGGCGAAACTAACTTTACTCTGTGCCGCGGCACGGCATAAATGAGCCGCGGCACACTTGAGCACTGAGCCGCGGCACACGAAATCTGTGCCGCAGCACACGACAAAACGAGCAAACAGGTAAAAGGGACTGTACCCTGTGCCGCGGATCACTTTAGCTGTGCCGCGGCACACTATGCGGAATCTGAAAGGCCCAGGTAGCATATAACACGCAGTTGGCCGGCCACACCATGTACATCTTCTTTCCTTCTCTTTCCCTCCCCAGCGCGCGAATCGGCCGAAACAATCTTCCAATTTTTTCTTGCGATTTCTTCTTGCACTCTTCACAAAACCAATCAAGGTATGTTCCAATCTTTAATTTCTACTTGTTTATGGATTTAAATTTGAAGTTGTTTATGCTTTGGATGGATTGAACATGTTTATTTTCCTTCAAAAGTTCTAGGATGGTTTAGGGGATAACATAGTAGTTTTAATCGAATTTTCATGATTAGTTTTGAATATGAATGAGTTGAGTGCGTTGTTTTCATGAGGAATGAATTGTGTTTCTGTTCTTGGGGGTTGAATCGAGCTATACCCATGTTTATTCTTCAAGTAAACTCGTGCCCTTAAGGTGTTTGATAAATTGTCTAAGTGAAAAATTTTCTTTGTTAAAGCAATCTTTTGAATCTTTGTGCAACGTGTTCGTTCTGAATTTACAGCAAGCCCAACCCTTGCGTCCAGTTAAACGTTTAAAGTCCAATTTCATCCTTCTCTCACGAATGTGCTATCTTGTTAAATTCTTGATTTCCGACTGGACATCTTTAGCCGAGTGTTGATTATTGTTGTTATTGGTTGCGTAAATAAACCCTGGTGTTGTACTTTTCAGGACTGATTATGGCGAGAACAAAGAAGCTGAGCAAGAGAGCTAGGACCCAGTCATCCCCCACTCGAGGGGAGACCTCTCGTAGTCGGGCCGAGTCGGAGGGGCACCAGTTTTCGGACCCTGAAATTCACAAGATCTTCAATGAGAAGATTCGGCCACGACCGCTTATTCCGGAGAGGGGATTTACTCCAGCCCCTCAGGACGGGGAATTTCTTACCATGATTGATGAGATGGGGTGGGCCAGATTTGCTGCACCCCCCGAGCCAGCGGTTATCTCGATTGTGCAGGAGTTCTACGCCAGTGCACTACTGAAGCACATTCGGGCAGGCGATACGTTGCCATCATTAGAGTCTCGGACTCAGGTCGATGTCCGAGGTGTGACAGTTGATTTCTCCACTGCTGCTATTCGGAGTTTGTTTGGGCTTCCGGTGGTTGATGAGTCGGCCTATGACCGAGTGATGACTAGCCTCACGAAGGAGGCCCTGCTCGAGACTATTGCACAGCCCGATTCCGACTGGGAGCAGCGCGCACAGGGTTCTTCCACTTTCCACTTCAAGAGCTCGCGCCTCAGCCGGCTCGGGCGTGCCTGGCTTTATTTTATCTGCGCACCCATTGACCCCACCTCCCAGATCCGTACTGTTTTTCTCTCCCGCGCCCGGACACTTTATGCTATCACTTTCGGGCTGCGTTTCGATGTGGCCCCCATCCTGGTCCGATCTATCTTCCAGTGTATCCAGGGGGGCCAAGACGGGGTTGAAGCACCCCTCTCTCATCTGCGCTTTGTGCCGGCAGTCGGGGCTGACGTGGTCAGACGACGAGCCGATGCTTGCTCCCCAGGCCCCGATCGACCACCGCATCATATCACACTTTGACCAGTGGGTAGGAGCGCCGGCTCACGCTCGGGGGAGAGGATTTCTGCTGGAGGAGGCCCACGAGGGATCCCCCGAGCCTCTTTTGCCGACACATGGAGAGGCTGGCCCGCAGCCCGACAGAGAGAGACTACAGGAGATGTTTGATGGGCTGAGAGAGGATCTGAGGAGAGAGAGAGAGGAGCTGAGAGTGGAGCTGAGAGAGGAGACGAGGAGAGAGAGAGATGAGATGAGGAGAGAGAGGGAGAGTTTATTGGCTGCCCTGCGAGAGGAGCAGCGGACGGAGCGAGAGAGTGTTATTGCTGCCGTCAGAGCTGAGATGCGAGAGCAGGCCCGCCGGGCCAACCGACGAGAGGCGAGGCGTCTGGCAGCGAGGGACGCTTATCATCAGGATCACCTTGCCGCATGGACGGCCCATATCATGCATCCCGACGGGCCATTTATCGCACCCGCCCGGCCAGCCACACCACCCTCATCACCGGATGATGCAGGCACCAGCTCCTGAGCGGACTGGAGGGGAGTACTTGACCTTTTACTTTTACTGCATATCATATTTTGTCCACTGAGGTCAATGTACGTCCTAAGTTTGGGGGGGTTTTTACTTTTCGTCGCTACATTCATTGCTGTACTGATTTTGTTGCACTTTTCATTATTTTGCGTTATTTTTTTTTCGATAGCCTTGCTTGTCTTAATTTTTCTCTATTCGTGAATTTTTTCGTGCTTCTATTTGTGTGATACTGATGTTACGACACTATTTTTCTCTCTGAAGAAACGGTCGAGTTTTAGTCGAGTTGTAGTCAGTAATTTCGGTTTCTGCTTAGTATTCATTTAGGTCCGAATTTTTTTTTCGTGATTGTAGAGGTCTTGGAAGATAAGAGAGGATACATACTTGTTTCAAATCACCGTCGATACGTTTGGTTACATTTTTCGGTTAGTTAGTCGTCCAGTTATATTAGTCATGTTGGCACTTAGATTGAGTTTAGAATCGGTCAGTTTTTCCCACTAGTCGAGATAATGTTGTTCTATGAAGGGAAGTCTAGTAACCGGGGGTATTCGCGTGACCCGTTGTTTACTCTCGCGTAAAACGACGACCCTGATTAGTGATTTAGAGATTTCACATGTGCCAAAGATAGGGAGCCTAGTAACCGGGGGTATTCGCGTGACCCGTTGCTTACTCTCGCGTAAAACGGCGACCTTGATTCGGACATGCGGGAATTATGTATTCGAGTGTTTCTCCACTGTAGAAGGGAACTTAGTAACTAGAAGCATCCATGTGCCCCATGAGTGTCTTTTACGTCAAATAGTTTCCCAATACATGAGAATGGAAGTTCCACCCTAGGATTATCCCGATGAAAAATACCGAGATCCGAACCTAGTGGTCAACTTGAATCAATTTCTTGAGCATTTATATAAGGGAATACTGTCCGAGGATTATTTTTATGAAAATTGTGCCATTAGACTGAGGAACGGGGCGAACTAGCTTGTTTATTTTAGCCTTTCATATTGACGGTCGATTTGATTCACGTTTTGTTAATCTTTGAGCTAGATTTTCTTCATGAACGAGTAATTAGGACTGAACTTGATTACTTTGAGGGATCAATTTTCTGAGTGCAGCTCGCTATTATGACACTCGTATTATTCAGAGAGAATTTCATGATAGTATTGATTAGGTTGAACACTACGAGTCGCACGATTATTCACGACATTCTTTTATTGAATTTAATTCTTTTTGCTTGAGGACAAGCAAAGGCTTAAGTTTGCGGGTATTTGTTAGGCGTATTTTTATACGCTTATTTATCAATATTTTGTATATTTTTGGAGAGTGAATTTGATAAAATGAGCCTTTAATGCCTTAATTTTGTATGTTTGTGAGGAAATTGAAGTCCGGAAGCTAAAACGAGGCGAAACGGGCGAAAACGGCATATTTTGGCTATGAGCCGCGGCACAGGAAGACACCCAGCCAAAGGCAGAGTAAACTGTACTCTGTGCCGCGGCACAGCCCAGGTGAGCCGCGGCACAGAAGAATTTAAGGACGCCCAGGCATCCAGCTGAAGGCGATGTGCCGCGGCACAGATTTAGTGCGCCGCGGCACACTTGGCGGTTTTTGCATGTCCGCGCGGATTAGGGCTGTTTCGAAGCCAGTTTTCGACCTAATGATACGGACGCGATTTGGAGGATGTGCTGAGCTATAAATAGTGTTTAAGACCCTAATTAATGATATCTTTGGATCTTTTATCTTTTGGAGCTTAAGCTTGGAGACGGCAGAAGAAGAGGGAAGCAGAAGACTTCAAAGGCAGAGGGCGGAAGCTGAAGAACGGAGGAATCCGAGCTTCATCTGCGTTTGATTTTTATGCTTTCATTTATTTATTCTGTATTTTCAATTATTAGTATGTCAGGCTAAAGCCCTAATCTAGGGTTTTGATGAAAATTATGTTTTGACGAACTACTTGAGATTATCCAATTAATTACCTTTTTGTTGAGTTTTCCCAATTGTGTTTAATACTTGCAATTATCTGGCCAATAGTTGTATTGATTTAATCATTCAATTCGAATCGGGAGAGGAAAATTTGTGAGGAACTATTGGTGAGGACCGTTTTATTCTGTGAGATAGGAATATACTCATAGGAACTACGTGGCCTTTGGGAGATTTTATGCTTTTCGCCTATTGACGAATTAATTCACCTAGGGATAGAGTGCGTTATTCGCCTTTAGATAAATCTATTGACCTCGGGAGAGGCGGTAGAATATATTAGCAATCTCCGCCTTCAATAAATTGGGAAAATTATTTATTACGGATAATCGAGAGTAAATTCGGATAAACCGAGGTGGATTCAGAATCCGGGACTTGTTCATCATTTGATTTCTTTTATTCAAGCTATCGTTTTCTACTGTTTAGTAATTAATTGCAAAAACCCAAATTTGATTGTTCAAATAAAATTGGAATACACAAAAATCGGTAGTTAGAGATTCAGTCCTCGTGGGAACGATACTCTACTTATCACTTTATTACTTGTAAACGATGACGTGCACTTGCGTGTAAGAAATATCGCAACACTAAGCCACTTTTATCATGAGCATGTTGCCTAGTGCTTATAATTTCTTCCATTCTTTTAGATGATTTCTCGAAAGATTTCAGAATGGTCTCAAGTTCGCTTTCTTGCTTTTCGAGAGTATTAAATTTTGCTTGAAGTAGAACAAAATCATTTGTCTTGCTTCCATTTTGAGACTTAGTCTCACTTAGTTCATGAGTAAGTTGATGATTGCTCTCTATGAGTTTTTCATGCTCGACCTTGCTGTTTTCACAATCAATAGACATATTTTCATAATTTAGCTTTAGCAAGTCGTTTTCTTCTTTCAGCTCTATGTTGGAAAGTTGAAGCTGAATGTTTTTATTTTTCAAAGTCTAGTGGGCTTTTTGAATATTTTTAAATTCATTCATCATGTTTTCGAAAGTATGTGATGCATTTACTGGAATAATTTAGGTTGATCTTACCTCATCATCGCTATCTTCTTCTTCCGGAATGTCCTTTGCCATAAAGCACATATATGCCTTATCTTCAAACTCATCGTCAGATGAGTCACTTTCAGTGACTACCTGAAGACATTCTTCGGATTTGGATGGTGTGGGGGAGGCTTCTGATTCTCCTATCAGTGCCTTGAGCTTGTTTTTCCAAGCTCGTCTTCGTTCATCCCTCTCTTGTTGCTTGGCTTCTGGCAGCCTTTGAACTTTAGGATGAGGACATTTGTTTGCATAATGTCCTTGTTTCCTACAATTATAGCATAGGTTAGCTTCACCAAAGGAAGTTCCAGTACTTACCTTGTAAACAGGCTTGGGCCTGTAGGGAGTCTTTCCAGACTGTTCGATGAACTTTTTGAATTTGTGCATGAGGAGCGCCATTTTATCTTGTGACAGGATATCGTCGTCGCTGTCAGCATTCTTGTAACTTGGCTTTGATGGGCTGGGCATGCTGTTTCGACGGTTGGATACAGCGGCTAAGGCTGTAGTCCTTGCGGGAGATTCTTCAGCTTTCTCTCTCCTGTCTATATCGTACTCAAAAGCTTTGAGGTCAGAAAAGAGATCAAAAGTAGATATTTTATTAAGATTGCAAGACACGCACATAGATGTGGTCTTGATGTCCCATCGGGCAGGGAGAGATCTGAAAACTTCTAGATTTTTCTCCTTTTGAGTATAAATTTTGCCCAAAGCTTCAAGTTCACCAACAATTCCAGTGAATCTAAGGTCAAGTTCCTCAAGTGTTTCGGTTGGTTTCATTTCAAAAGATTCAAATTGCTGAGTTAATTTGGAAATATTGTTTTTTTTAGAGCTCAGTTCTCTCACAAATCAACTTGAGTTTATCCCATATATCCTTGGCTGTTTTACAGCTCTTTACCTTCGAGAATGTGCCTTTGTCGAAGGTGACAAACAGCGCATTCTTCGCAACATTGTTGAAGTTGGCGCGCTTTCTTTCATCTGTAGTCCATTGATCGCGCTCCTTCTCGAGCATCTCAGCATGGGCTTGGCCTTCAATCCTTGCGGACGGATTTACCTTCATTCTTGATGGGGCCATCCTGTATAACAAAAATCATCTCTTCGTGCATTGCTGCAAGATGAGCCTCCATCCTGATTCTCCAATCATCAAATTCATTAATAGAGAACATAGGAACTTTGTTGATCAATGATGTATCCATATGAGAATGTATGAATGAAAAAGACTGTTTTATAAATTAAGTGATTTTGGATCTGATTCGGTTAAAAATACGACTGATCTTTTTAGAATCAACCGCTCTGATACCACTTGTTGGCCACTAAGTATACTGGATACAGCTTGGAAAGTGTTTTAAACAACAAGCTGTACGGTTTTTTAAATCTGAGTGCGTAGCGGAAGTCTTAAATCTGATAAGTTCTTGAGGATCTGACAACTCAGTGTGCAGTGTATACTTAAATAATCACAGTTAATAAAACAATAAAGGCAGAAGGTAAATAACACAATATTTAAAGTGGTTCGAGGTAAACCCCTCTACGTCTACTGGTCCTCCACACAGAAGTAAAAAGTTTATTATAATTACTGCGTACACAACTACGTAATTATAACAACACTCAATCAATATATCGTTCACACATTGATATAAAGATCATAGCTTTCAACCATTCACACAGATTGGTTTGAGCTAACACTTGACTGGCTTCTTCACACACAGTTCTGAAGCTTCGTCTTCTTCAATGCAAGTCCGTCACACACAGTTCGAGAGTAGCAAGGATTCCTCAGTCCACACAGTGCTGATATGAGTTTGTTCAAAGATAGAACAGGGTTGAACAACAGCTATGACTTTCTGGGCTTTAAGCTGATGATGTGTTGTTCAAGGTTGAGCACTGTATATCTCTTTTATCTGAATAGCAAAAAGCTTAGGGAGATATGTTTTGCTCTGAATATTTCTTGTAAGCTTTGTTCGTTTGTAAGTCATGAATATTCTGTAGATTTTCAGTCGTGTGTATCTCGTGTAGATATTGATCTTCAAACTCTGGAGATGTATATATAGCCTCTGAAATATATCCGTTTGAAATATATCCGTTGAGCAAGATTCTGCGACAACTGATATTTGACTGAGATCCGGATATTGCGGGATTTGAAGATCTTCTGACTTACAGTATTTAAATACTTTATCCTTTAGTATTTAAATACTTCTTTATCAACGGGACTTGACTTCTAGCGAATACTGAAGACTCCTTCTTGTCCTGTTGAGAGCTGTATGGAAGGATTACTGTATTGATATTTCGAGACAGCTTCCATACTTGGCTTTGCAGGACTCTTTGCTGTATGATCAATATACTGTATGGTTGGGACTGTGAGAAGTCTTCGATACAGGTTGATACTTGATCAGCTTTTCGATACAGCTAAAGGCGGTATTCAGGATTTGGCATATTGTCAAAACATTCTGACAATACGATTGATACAGGGATTTGTTTATTCAAACAGCATCGATACAGGGTTTTTGTTATCCCAACACGGGAGTACCGCCAGATCGAGAGATAGAATTTTCTATGGACTTAGAGCCTGACGCGGCTCCGCTTTCTAAGGCGCCTTATCGGATGGCACCTTCCGAGATGCAGGAATTAAAGAATTAGCTGGGAGAACTTTTGGAGAAAGGGTACATCAGACTGAGCGCTTCGCCTTGGGGCGCGCCTGTTCTTTTTATGAGGAAGAAGGATGGTTCACTACATTTATGCATTGATTACCGTGAGCTAAACAAAGTGACCATCAAGAACAAGTATCCTTTGCCTCGTATAGATGATTTATTTGATCAGTTGCAGGGAGCCGCAGTATTCTCAAAAATTGATTTGAGATCAGGATACTATCATCTCCGGGTGAAAAAGTCCGACGTTCCGAAGATTGCATTTCGGACGAGGTATGGACATTGTGAATTTGTGGTCATGCCTTTTGGATTGACTAATGCACTGGCAATGTTCATGCAACTAATGAACAAGATATTCATCGAATACCTGGACAGATGTGTGGTCATCTTTATTGACGACATCTTGATTTATTCTCGGGATAAGGAGGAACATGCCAGGCACTTGCGTTTGATACTAGATGTTTTGAGAGCCGAACACCTCTATGCAAAATTCTCGAAGTGTGAGTTCTGGTTGGAAGAAGTTATGTTTCTTGGCCATGTAATTTCGGCCGAAGGGGTTCGTGTAGACCCGCAGAAAATTGAGGCCGTGCTAGATTGGTCACCACCTAAAAATGTTAAAGAAGTTCGTAGCTTTTTAGGTCTTGCTGGGTATTACCATCGGTTTGTCGAGGGGTTTTCGAAACTCGCTCGGTCGCTTACACAATTACTCCAGAAGACAGAAAAGTTTGTTTGGACTGCCGAGAGAACAGATTTTCGACGAGCAGAAGAGATGTTTGACCTCAGCGCCAATTTTAGCTTTACCACAGGGTAATGAAGGATTTGCAGTTTATAGCGACGCCTCGGGACAAGGGCTTGGATGTGTGCTTATGTAGCATGATAAGATGATAGCTTTTGCGTCACGACAGTTGAAGCCGTATGAGTTGAACTATCCTACTCATGATTTGGAATTGGCCGCAATTGTCTTCGCACTTAAGATTTGGCGGCATTATTTGTATGGCTCTCCGTGTTGGATTTATACCAATCACAAGAGTTTGAAGTATATTTTCAGTCAGAAAGAGCTGAATATGAGGCAGAAACGTTGGTTGGAATTGATCAAGGATTACGATTTGGAAATTCTTTACCATCCGAGAAAGGCCAATGTTGTCGCGGACGCTTTGAGCCGCAAATCGGCATCGCTTCAGATGCTCGAGGTTCTCACGTCTCAGAAATATTCGTCAAGATTTAATCAAGCAATGAATAGGAGTTTGGCTTCAAAGAGTGCAAGGACAGTTGTGCACTCTCGAAATTACTTCGTCCTTGGTTGACGACATCAAAGGGAAACAGTGGAGTGACCCGATGATCTCTCAACTGAAGGTGGATGTAATTAAAGGAAAAGCCCCTGGTTTTATGGTCCATGAGGATAGTATTCTGAGATTCCAGGACAGGCTTTGTGTCCCGAATGATCTAGAGTTGAGGCAGAGAATTCTCCGAGAAGCTCATGCTACGCCTTACTCAATCCACCCCGGAACGAGTAAGATGTACAAGGACTTGAAGCGAAATTTTTGGTGGAATAATATTAAAAAAGATGTCACGGAGTTTATACTACGGTGCTTGATGTGTCAACAAGTCAAGATTGAAGATCAATGACCAGCAGGGTTATTGAAGCCATTTCACATTCCTGAGTGGAAATGGGAAGATATCTCTATGGATTTTATCACTGGGATGACGAGAACTAGAGCCGGAATGAATATGATTTGGGTAGTCGTCGATCGGACCAAGTCGGCACACTTCCTAGGTATTAAGGATGTAACACCCCCAAGTCGATCAGGGCATATTACAGCGCCGTGGACCCCACACTTTGGAATCCACCAAGCTAACGTACCAACACGACATTCGACAAAGACATACATCATCAACAAACAGAAAATTTCTCAATCCACGACATTCAAAACAAAAGACCGAAATTTGACAACACAATTCGACATCAAATCCACTCCCAAAACGGGTACACAATATTAATTCATTTAAGAAAGAAGTACTCGAGTACTTAAGCAAATGACATAATAAATAAATTCCAGAAACAAGACACCAACGGACAACCACTGAACAGAATCACGCTTGCCCATCATCCTCGTACGGCTCGCATGCTCGTTTGCTTCCATGACCTGTACCTGAAATACAAAAGTATTTCCCCCATTTAAGGGGTTAGCGACAACTGCTAGTGAAAGTACAATCCATTTGAACTACCATTCTAATCAGATGAAATATGCGCCAAAAATTATCTTAGAAATCATTTATATTCCGGAATATTCACGGTGCACAAGAACAAAACAAATTTCTCCAACAAAACAATTCAAAGTTAACCGTTGGTACGAGACTCACGACCATCGTACCCCGCAGGCGTCAGACCATCCCTGGGTGGTTAAGCCTAGTTCATGATACGCACACTCACGGCAATACGTATCCTAGAGGCCCCATCGGACCGTCCCTAGGTGAACATACACATATACAACCACAACAACCATAGAAGGCCATAATCCAAATACTAGAATATGCAAATGAATGTAAAGTACTTGCCTTTGAGACATCTTCGACGAAATAGGAACAAACGACGACTACGAATGATCCGGAGGGAAAACGACCGTTCCTAAACGAAGGATTAACGTAACTCAGTCCTATACGAAAACAATAATCGAATGGAATATGCCCACAACCCCGATTACAAGCTACGATAATATACGTTCAATCGATACGGGCGAGGGGTTACGCAAAATCTCCCCGAATCGACAATTCACATATTAAATTCGATGGAATCAGATTGGGAATCACCCAATAACAACAATCGATAAGGAATACAACATACTTGAACAATTCGAGTTTAATCAAGCAAAACCCGAAAAACCCCCAAATTGACAAAGTTAGGGTTCTAAGCCATTTACCTCGGATTCAGACGGTGTAGGGTGATTTCGTTGATGATAATATGATACCACGACTCTACGGTGATAGAGAATGAAGAACACCCGGATCAAGAATGGTGGAAATCGCCCTCTGATGTCGCCCGATGAAGAAAACGAAAGAAAAGATGTGAAATGAGGTTTCTGACCTCTGGCCGCTGTCTTAAAACAGCAGGCTGTTACGGCCGTAACAGGGGCTGCCTTACGGCCGTAACAAGGCCAACTTACGGCCGTAATGAATGGGGTGTTACGGCCGTAACACCCTACTGGACAGCAGTCTGAGAAGCTGCTGTCCAAACTGTCCCGGACGACTCCGAAACCCGGACCTGCTCTCGAACCAAAAATATGGTTACGAAGTATTCTCAATGATGAATCTAAGCATTAAAAGGAAACACAATTCCGATTCCCCGAAGGTTCGGAATTCGACGACGAAAGTAAATTTCCCTTAAGTTTAAGGAAATTACAAAACGGCCCAAACGTTCGAAAATCACGATACGACGTCGGATTGACAAACCGAAACCCACAACATGAACAACTCAACCATACTAACTTATATAAATAAAGAAACAACGAAAACGAACGAGTTTTACGAGAATCGAACGTACATATGGCAAACATAACATAGAATGGAATTACGTAAAAACATCTCCAAAACTCGTCCAAATGGAAAAACTCCAAGAATAAAGTAGATTCAAAACATCGAAACGGTTACAAGCGAGTCGATAAAAATAGACATACACCAAAAATGGAAACTGCTAAAAATGGAAAGGTACGGATATTACATTCTCCCCCTCTAAAAAGAAGTGTCGTACCGAAACTTAAGATTCAAAAAGCTCGGGGTGCCTCGAACGCATATCCCCCTCCAACTCCCACGTTGCTTCTTCTACTCCGTGCCTCGACCATTGCACTTTAACCAAAGAAATGGTTTTCTGCCTTAACTATTTGTCTTGACGCTCCAAAATTTTAACGGGCCTCTCCTCGAACTTAACTTCCTTCTCGATCTCCATGTCTCAGAAATCAATAACATGGGACGGGTCCGGAACATACTTCCTCAGCTGAGAGACGTGAAATACACTATGCACATGACTCAAGGATGGAGGCAAAGCCAAACGGTATGCCAACTCGCCGACTCTCTCCAATATCTCGAAAGGTCAAATATACCTCGGGTTGAGCTTCCCCTTTTTCCCAAAACGGAAAACTCCCTTCGACGGAGATACTCTCAACAAAACATGATCTCCCACCTCAAACTCCAAAGGTCGACGCCTAACATCCGCATAAGACTTTTGCCGACTCTGAGCCGCTAACATCCTCTCTCTAATCAATTCAACTTTCTCCCTCATCTCTAACACAAGATCTGGCTCGGTGCCAACTAGATCGGATGGTTCATACCAACATATCGGTGATCGGCAACATCGGCCATAAAGTGCCTCATACGGTTCCATCTTAATCGACGCGTGCCAGCTATTATTATAAGTAAACTCGATCAAGGCCAGATGCTCCTCCCAGTCACTACTCCAGTCTAACGCACACACGCATAACATATCCTCGAACGTCTCAATGGTGCGTTCGAACTGCCCGTCGGTCTGAGGATGGAAAGATGTGCTCAAAGGCAACTGTGTTCCCAATGCCTTACGTACCGCCTGCCAGAAATGCGATACAAACTGGCCATCTCTATCCGAAATAATAGTCTTCGGCATACCATGAAGTCTCACTATCTGCGCGATAAAAATACGAGCCAATTTTTCTGGACCCCAAGTATCCTTGATGCCCATAAAATGTACCGACTTAATCAGTCGGTCCACAATCACCCACACCATATTCATTCCGGTCTTCGTCCTCGGCAAGTTCGTGACAAAATCTATCGAGATATCTTCCCACTTCCATTCCAGGATGGGAAGTGGTTTCAACAATCTGGCTGGCCGCTGATTCTCGATTTTGACTTGTTGACAAGTCAAACACTTAGCCACAAACTGAACTACCTCATTCTTCATGTCATTCCACCTGAAATTCTTCCTCAAATCTTTATACATTTTACTCGAGCCCGGATGGACTGAGTAAGGTGACGCGTGCGCCTCTCGCATAATACTCTGCCTCAATTCCAAGTCGTTCAGAACACAAAGCCGACCTCGAAATCTCAACACACCATCCTCATGTATCACGAATCCCTGGGCTTTCCCTTCCCCACATTCTCTCGAAGCTGAATAAACATCGGATCTTCCAACTGTCTCGATTTAATGTGGTCGACTAGAGACGCTGGGATCTCAAGAGTACGCAACTGCCCGGAACTCCCTGGTAGTACAATATCAATGCTCAACCTCATCAACTCTCACTGAAGTCCTGGCTGGTCCATAAGTAACTCAAGCGCCCGAAGTGATACCGATTTCCGGCTCAAGACATCTGCCACCACATTTGCCTTGCCCGGATGATTTAAGATCTCGAGGTCGTAATCCTTAATCAAACTCCAACCATATCCTCTGTCTCATATTTAGCTCTTTCTATGTGAAAATGTACTTCAGACTCTTGTGATCGGTGAAAATCTGACACGACGAGCCATACAAGTAATGACGCTAGATCTTCAACGCGACCACAACTGCGGCCAACTCAAGATCGTGGGTAGGGTAATTCAACTCGTACGGTTTCAACTGACGGGAAGCATAGGCAATCGTCTTCCCCTGCTGCATGAGTACACATCCGAGCCCTTGGCCCGAAGCGTCACTAAAAACTGAGAAACCCTCATTATCACTCGGTAAAGCCAAAACGGGGGTGGTCGTCAACCGATTCTTCAACTCCTCGAAACTCTTTTGTCTCTCCTCGGTCCACATAAACTTCTCTGCCTTTTGCAACAACCGAGTCAGCAGTCGAGCGAGCTTAGAGAACCCCTCGACAAATCTATGATAATACCCGGCCAAACCCAGAAAACTACGGACCTCCTTCACATTTTTGGGCGGCGCCCAATCCAGTACTGCCTCTATCTTATATGGGTCCACACGAACACCCTCGGCCGAGATCACATGACCGAGAAACTTAACCTCCCGCAACCAAAACTCACACTTTGAGAACTTCGCAAAAAGATGCTGTGTTCTCAAGATTCCCAGCACGATATGCAAATGACGTGCATTCTCCTCCTCGCTCCTCGAGTAAATCAGGATATCGTCGATAAATATAACTACACAATTATCGAGGTATTCGATAAAGACTTTGTTCATAAGCTGCATGAACATGGGTGGGGCGTTGGTTAGCCCAAAAGGCATAACCACAAACTCGTAGTGGCCGTATCTCATCCGAAAGGCCATCTTCGGGATATCGGAATCTTTCACTCGGAGCTGATAATACCCCGATCTCAAATCAATCTTCGAAAACACAGTTGCCCCTTGCAACTGGTCAAACAAGTCATCAATCATCGGGAGCGGATACTTGTTTTTGATAGTCACATTGTTCAACTCTCGATAGTCAATACACAGACGAAGTGACCCATTCTTCTTCTTTACAAACAAAACCGGTGCGCCCCAAGGCGAAGCTCTCGGTGGAATATACCCTATGTCTACCAGCTCTCCCAAATGTTTCTTCAATTCAAGCATTTCGGTAGGCACCATATGGTATGGCATCTTAGAAATCGGTGCTGCACCCGGCTCTAAAGCAACAGTAAACTCAACCTCTCGGTCCGGCGGCAAACCCGACAACTCATCTGGAAAAATGTCAGGATACTCAAACACTACCAGTATAGACGAGAGCTCAACTCCCCCTTCTTCCGATCTCAAAGCATAACACCAATAACCGGTGCAACCTCCTCGAAGAAGTCTCACCGCTTTCATAGCGCTGATCAGAAATCTCCGACTACTCCGCTTACGCCCCACAAAAGAATACTCAGTACCGTCAGAGGCTAACATCGAAATGGTTCTCGCTCTATAATTCATGATCGCCCCGTGCCGGTCTAGCCAATCCTCACCAAGAATCAAATCCTCATCCTTAATATCTACCGCAATCAGATTAGAAGGCCAATCCCTCCCCACGATATTCACAGGAAAATCTCTAATCTAACGATCCCCCACGATGCTATCCCCACTAGGCAGTTTAACAACAAAGGGTTCACACGCAACTAGGCAATCAACATGCAGACGATGCACACAATCCAAAGATATGAAAGAATATGTAGCACCAGAATCGAATAACACGGAAACAGGATGGTTAAAGATGTGAACGGTACCTGTAGCCACCGTCGCGTCAGGATCTCCAGCTCATCTCATCTCATACACACGGGGCGGAACCGACACCGCACTAGAAGCTCCCCCTTTAAAAGGCTGCCCACGTACTCGACCTCTGCCAAAACTCTGTTGGGGCTGAGAAACTGTCGGTGCCTGATTCACGCTCGGTTCTCCCACAGCTGGTGCTGACACCTGGGTAACTGGTGCCCGAATCGCATCGGTACAATTCTTAGCACGATGTCCCATCCGACCGCAAGCAACAAACTGAATCGGAGGCCTGTCACACTCACTCATCATGTGTCCGGGATGACCACAGTTAAAGCAGGTAGGACCCCAAACGGAAACAGTAGGAGTAGACTTAGAACTGTTTTCTCGCCCAAATGACGGGGACTGATTCCCTAAGACTCGCGAACTAGACTGAGCCTTCTGATACCCGCTAGACTTGCCTCCTGAAAACTGACTGGAGGTCTTCTGTTTCTTTCCCTCGGTTGCCGTCTCTATCGCAGAAAACGACATCTCATAAGCCATTGCCTTGTTCTGATAATCTTTTAGATTTGTACACCCGAGACTAGACATGTAGTGACGAACCCTCGGCTTCATCCGCATGTCAAAGTGGCAGATCTTATCTAGCTCATCTCGGACCTTGTTTCTCATATAGTAAAGTTGCTGGTTGTAGTCCTTGATCGCCTGCGAAATAGGAACATCCTGGGGCTTAGCCTCAAATAAGGCTCGGATCTTCCCCTCTTTCACTGGCCATGGACAAAATTCATCCTCCATCAACTCTCGGAACTCTGCCCACATGGCGTGGTTTCACCGCTTGCCACCACGTTGCCGCCTCCTTGGAGAGGAAGTACTGAGTGATGGGTACCTTCCTCTACTCAGAGCAGTTAGCTGCCTCGAATACTTTCTCCATCTCAAATAACCAACTCTCCCAACCAGAAGTGTCGAAAGTACCATCAAACTATGGAGGACGCATACGAATCACGTCCTGAAGTAACTTATCATTGTCGGATCCGGTAGGCAGAACCGGATTGGCATTATCTTGGCCGACCAAGACGGCCTGAGTCAGTAGCGTCATCTGGTTCGCTACTTGCTGTAAAATATTCGCCACTCCGATATTCTCATGAGCATTGCCGGAGCTAGCAGACTGATCCTGCTGGCCCCCGGCACTGGGTGGAACACTGTTCGACAAGGATGGCATCGCCGAATCAGTTCCCGAGTTATCAGACATGGCCGCCCCACCGGATGCGCCACCTCCCCTACCGCGTCCGCGTCCTCTACAGCAGGTATTCTGAAGAAGTAACGGGTAAGTACAGTTCAAACACAAAACGCAACAAGATGCCAAGAAAGGAACAGAACAGGACAATGTAACGAGTCAAGATAGGAAAAACTTACGAGCACCGGCGTACTGAGATGATGGTGTAGCAGTGATATTGTTCAAAAACAACACTCAACAAGACCAAAATAACCGACAACCTAGGTATCCATAAACCTAAGCTCTGATACCA
Source organism: Orobanche coerulescens (assembly GCA_033398695.1). Taxonomy (NCBI): domain Eukaryota; kingdom Viridiplantae; phylum Streptophyta; class Magnoliopsida; order Lamiales; family Orobanchaceae; genus Orobanche; species Orobanche coerulescens. The sequence continues at coordinate 208,723,332 of CM065803.1, forward strand.
TATTCTGTAACACCCCCAATACGATCAGGGCATATTACAGCACCGTGGACCCCACACTTTGGAATCCAGCAGGCTAACATACTAACACGACATTCGACAAAGACATACATCATCAACAAACAGACAATTTCTCAATCCACGACATTCAACAAAAGACCGAAATTTGACAATACAATTCGACATCAAATCCACTCCCAAAATGGGTACACAATATTAATACATTTAAGAAAGAAGTACTCGAGTACTTAAGCAAATGACATAATAAATAAATTTCAGAAACAAGACACCAACGGACAACCACTTAACAGAATCACGCTTGCCCATCATCCTCGTACGGCTCGCATGCTCGTTTGCTTCCATGACCTGTACCTGAAATACAAAAGTATTTCCCCCATTTAAGGGGTTAGCGACAAATGCTAGTGAAAGTACAATCCATTTGAACTACCATTCTAATCAGATGAAATATGCGCCAAAAATCATTTTAGAAATCATTTATATTCCAGAATATTCACGTTGCACAAGAACAAAACATATTTCTCCAAGAAAATAATTCAAAGTTAACCGTTGGTACGAGACTCACGGCCACCGTACCCCGCAGAGGCCCCGTCAGACCATCCCTGGGTGGTTAGCCCTAGTTTGTGATACACACACTCACGGCAATACGTATCCCTAGAGGCCCCATCGAACCGTACCTGGGTGAACATACACATATACATCCACAACAACCATAGAAGGCCATAATCCAAATACTAGAATATGCAAACAAATGTAAAGTACTTGTCTTTGAGACATCTTCGACGAAATGGGAACGAATGATGACTACGAATGATCCGGAGGGAAAACGACTGTTCCTAAATGAAGGATTAACATAACTCAGTCCTTTACGAAAACAATAATCGCATGGAATACGCCTACAACCCCGATTACAAGCTACGACAATATACGTTCAATCGATACGGGCGAGGGTTTACGCAAAATCTCCCCGAATCGACAATTCACGGATTAAATTCGACGAAATCAGATTGGGAATCACCTAATAACAACAATCGGTAAGGAATATTACAACATACTTGAACAATTTGAGTTTAATCAAGCAAAACCCGAAAAACCCCCCAAATTGATAAATTTAGGGTTCTAAGCCATTTACCTCGGATTCAGATGGTGTAGGGTGATTTCGTTGATGATAATATGATACCACGACTCTGTGGTGATGCAAAATGAAGAACAACTGGATCAAGAATGATGGGAATCGCCCTCTGATGTCGCCCGACGAAGAAAATGAAAGAAAAGATGTGAAATGAGGTTTCTGACCTCTGCATTGTCTTAAAGCAATGGTCATTATGGCATAACGAGGATCGCCTTACGGCCGTAACAAGGCCAACTTATGGCCGTAGTGAATGGGGTGTTATGGCCGTAACACCGTACTAGACAGCAGTCTGAGAAGCTGTTGTCCAAACTGTCCCGGACGACTCCGAAACCCGGACCTTCTCTCGAACCAAAAATATGGTTATGAAGTATTCTTGATGACGAATCTAAGCGTTAAAAGGAAACACAATTCTGATTCCCCGAAGGTTCGGAATTCGACGACGAAAGTAAATTTCCCTTATGTTTAAGGAAATTACAAAACGGCCCAAACATTCGAAAATCACGATACGACGTCGGATTGACAAACCGAAACCCACAACACGAACAACTCAACCATACGAACTTGTGTAAACAAAGAAACAACCAAAACGAATGAGTTTTACGAGAATAGAACGTACATACAACAAACATAACATAGAATGGAATTACGTAAAAACATCTCCAAAACTCATCCAAATAGAAAAACTCCAAGAATAAAGTAGATTCAAAACGTCGAAACGGTTACAAGTGAGTTGATAAAAATACACATACACCAAAGATGGAAACTGCTAAAAATGGAAAGGTACGGATATTACAAAGGATACTTGGGGACCGGAGAGATTGGCTTGAACTTTCATAGCTGAGATCATGAGATTGCATAGTTCCCTTAAACCATTATTTTCGATCGAGATGGTCATTTTGTATCGCATTTTTGGCAGGACGTTCATCAGGCTTTGGGCACCGAGTTGAGATTGAGCACGTCCTTTCACCCTCAGTCAGACGGGCAGACGGAGCGGATGATTCAGATGTTGGAGGATATGTTGCGGGCTTGTGCCCTAGACTGGAGTAATGATTGGGAGCTTCACTTGTCGTTGATCGAGTTTGCCTACAATAATAGTTGGCATGCATCGATCAAGATGGCACCTTTCGAGGCACTCTATGGTAGGCGGAGTAGATCACCGTTATGTTGGGACGAGGCTTCGGATCTAGTCGGAACAGAACCGGATATGTTGTTGGAGACTAAGGAGAAGGTTTCTATTATCCGGGACCGTTTGTTGACCGCCCAGATCCGTCAGAAATCTTATGCTGATACCCATTGTCGACCTTTAGAATTCGAAGTGGGGGACCATGTTCTATTCAAGGTGTCGCCGACCATAGGAGTTTTCCACTTCGGGAAAAAGGGAAAACTTAGTCCGAGGTATATCGGACCTTTTGAAATTTTGGATAGGGTTGGAGATTTAGCTTATCACTTGGCGTTGCCTCCAGCTTTGAGTCATGTCCATAGCGTTTTTCATGTGTCTCAGTTGAGAAAGTACGTGCCGGATCCTAGTCATGTTATCGACTATGGTGAGATTGACGTAGCCGAGGATGTTACCTTTCCGAAGAGGCCGGTGAAGATCCTTGAACGTCGTGAGAAGCAACTTCGGCACAAAACAATCCCGTTGGTTAAAGTGCAATGGTCGAGACATGGAGTCGAGGAAGTGACTTGGGAGATGGAAGAGAAGATGCGATTGGAATTAGACCTAGCAATTCGTTCGTGTCGTGTATTTCGTGTTGTGTACTTTCGTGTTTCGTGTACCAAAAGTCTAAATCCATACACGACACTAAATGAATTCGTGTCATGTCGTATCGTGTACCGCGCAAATTCGTGTTGTTTCGTGTCGTGTTTTTGTGTCAGGCACATAATATAAAATAAATATTAAAATATTAAAAAAATAATAATTTTAATATTATAATATTATTTTTATAGGTTTTAGTAGATGAAATGAAACGTACGGCAACGAAAATACGAATGTTTATACGAAATTTATTAAAGTTCACATTATATTTTCAAATTTTAAAGTTTAGTATAAATAGAATTCATAAAATATATATTTTTATTAAATTACATATAAAATATTATATTTATTTATTTATTTCGTGTACCTCGTGTCGTGTCGTGTACCCAAAGGGTAAACACAAACCCGACACTAAATCTCGGTCGTGTACTTTCGTGTTCGTGTATTTTCGTGTCGTGTACTCAAAATGCAAACCCAAACACTAAATTTTCATATCGTTTTCGTGTCGTGTTTTCGTGTCGTGTGGTAAATTGCCAGGTCTAATTGGAATACCCCGAGCTTTTTATTTCCTAAGTTTCAGGACGAAACTTCTTTTTAGAGGGTCAGAATGTAATACCCATACTTTGTATTGGACTATTGACCTTGCCATTCTTTCACTTTTGTCGCTCTGTAAAACATTTATTGAGATGTTGTCGATGTTGATTTTAGAGATTCATACCCTTCGGATCATTTCCGTATTGTGTGGACCTATCGACGGTGTTTTGAGGCAGCCTGATAGCGCACGCTAGGCCAAGCTAACGCACGCTATCTTCGCTTGAGTAGCGCACGCTAATGTTGAGTCTTAGCGCATGCTATCGGTCCGGGCCTGGCAGAGGAAGTAGCTGATTCTGCCCTCTGGACTAGCAATTAGCGCATGCTAGGAAGTATCTAGCGCACGCTATAGGTGTTGCGTAGCGCGCGCTAGTTCCCAGTTGTTGCGCACGCTAGCAGATTTGGGCAGTGAACTGGAATTTCGGCAGGACACCAGTTAGCGCACGCTAAGGCTTGGTAGCGCGCGCTAACGTTGCCGGTTAGTAGCCACTGTACTATCGGGTGACCCCGTTAGTGCACGCTAATCTTGAAGCTTAGCGCACACTAGACAAATGCAGTATATAAGGGCAGTCAGCCCTGTTGTTCGTCATTTCTTATCCATTTGTTCCACTTCCGATGAAAAGGGCGATTTTGAGGAGATTTGAGGCAATCCTTCTTCAACTATCATCATATTTGGTTGAATAACAAAGATTACACAACATCTAATCCATTTCTATCTTCCAAATCAAGGTAAATTCATTAGAACCCTAGTTTTGGGATTTTTTGGGGATTTTTTTATATTCATCCGATTTATCTGTTTTGGAGCTTGACATCCTTGATATTATGATGTATCTACCCCGTACCCACGTTTCCCCTGTGATTATATGGATTGTTTTGCATCTTGTTCGGACTTGAGAGGGTTTGGGTGATTTACAAACCTCTAAGTGATTGTCTTTGTATTTTCATGAATCGTAGGCGGGTTTCGGGAGTTTCTTCGTGTAATTTGAGTATGGATTATTGATTATCGTGTTCTTTACGAATCGTTTACGTGCCGGAAGTACGTTCTTGGACCTACCGGACTTATACTCTTTTCCTTCCGATTTCTCGATGTCTCAAAGGCAAGTATATGTTTGTGATTGTACGTTCTTGACTTTGAAAGTAAGATATATAAACTGTATGATGGTTTATATCCACTCTGGGAAGGACCGAAGGGTCTTCTGAGGGTTCCGTAGCCTCTGGTGTGGTTCCGCGGATATTTTGGGTTAACCACCCTGGGACGGACCGACGGGTCCTCTGAGGGTTCCGTAGCCTCTGGTGCGGTTCCGCGGTTAATCATGTATGTATTGAATGTGATGCTATGAGATTTAGTTATTCCGGAATACTAGTCTTGAGTTGATGAGATGATGATTACATTTACTTTATTGTCGAGGAGTATTGTGTTTCATATTCGATATACTTGTACTAGCTATTCAGCGGCTAACCCCTTTATGGGGAAATACCTTTCATATATTTCAGGATCCAGGAGAGCGGATAAGCATGTACCGGGTCGGCATGAATATGATGGGCAAGTGTGATGCTGTGTTTTGTCTGTGGTTATGTTTTGTATTTCCTCCCTTCAGTGATGTACTTGGATGGTTTTTGAGTACTCGAGTACTGTTTTCGGTTTCCTTGATGTTTCGGCTTGTGTCGCCATGGTATTGCTTTGTGATGTGTTGTATTCGGATTTATTAGATATGGTTTTGAATACCATTTTTATTGTCTTCCATTTGATTGTACTTGGACCTTATCGGTCAAGTTCATAGTTCCACGTATAAATAGCATTGTGGGTCACACGGCGGGGCTCACGGCGCTGTAATATACCCTGAATAACTTGGGGATGTTACAAATATTTGAGCTAGAAATCGTGTACTGACTTTTTCAGGTTGATGATGCTTGTTTGAGGAACATAAAGGGATTACTATATCAAATCATGTAGGTGAATTAATTTATGAATATAATAATAAAGTCTGAGTGGTACTTTGGAGAAGAAATTATTTAGTAATTAATATTGTACGAAGCTCCCCCCCCTCCCCTCCTCTCCCTTCATTGTTCTCCACGCTTGTGAGATCCACCGCTCCCTCCCTTTGTAATCCAAAATTATCATCTTCAAGATGCAGCCCTGCTTCTGGGTGGTGCGATCGTGTCTATTGATATCTCGTCACCACCTCAGTTCGTCGGTGTTACTCCGTTGTGGATTGCTTTTGGAGTTTTGCCGGATTTTACATCGGTATTTGGAGTGTCTCTCTCTGTTTTTCTTCCAGGTTATAATAAATAAGTGTGATTTTGACATATTTGTTTGCTTTGATTTCCCGTCTTCGCACGGTGTATTTGGTTGTCCGATCTTTGTACGGTGTGTTTGGTGGTCCCGTCTTTGTGCAGTGTATTTGGTTGTCCCGTCTTTGTACGGTGTTCATTTATTTCAGGTTGAAGGAGTAGATCCGATCTAGTGCAGATTCAATCAATGTCAACTTTGGTGTCATCAACGTTATAGATCCGAAGTCATGGATATTCCGGCACTTCAATATAGTCATATTTGTAGGCATATGTAATTTGCCGTTTTATGCTATTAACATGGATGCTGTGAGTTTGTTCGCAGATTTATCCTTTTTGTTTTTAGCGATTATGAATTTGTATTGCATCAATGTACTCTATTTATTTGAATGAATGAATATCATTTATTTTTGTCAAAAATATTGTACGAAGGTTAAACTAATTAATAGATACGTGATATCTTAAATACATGAATAATTAATTCAAAATAGAGCTCAATTGGTAAATTGGTAAATCGACGAAGGTGCATGAGTTAACATACTTTTGATTTTGCGAAAAGCAGCATCCGCGGTGGTTGACCACACTATAGGTTTACCGTGCATGGAATCGGTAATGAGGGCCATCATCGCAATTAAGTTCGGGATGAAATGCTGATAGAACGACTCCAACCCATGAAAGCTATGTGTCGTTTTCACTGTCTTCGGGGTCGTCCATTCCTAGATATTCTCACCTTTGAGCTCATCTACCAAAATACCATGGTGGAGATGCGATAGACCTAAAATAAAACCTCCACGAAAATGAACAATTAGTCGGGGACGCAAAGAAGTCGGTCCTCGAAGTTAGCAATAGTGCTCACGCTGAAGATGAGTCGACACCGATTTTCTATAAAGCAAGATGTCCTTGAGATAAGCAACGACACACACCAATCAAATGATGTAAAGCTTGGTTCACATGCATGAAATCTCTTGGGGCGTTAGACAACTCAAAAGGATGACGATCATTCAAAAAGGCCTTTACAAGTCTTGAAGACCGTTTTCCATTCTTCCCCTAGGCGAATATTAATAAGATAATACTCACTCATTAAATCCAACTTACTAAAGATGACGACCCCAGAAAACTGATTCAACAAATCGTCGACGTGTGGAATAGGAAATTGACGACAGCCCCATATGATTGATCTCATTCCTGGTGCTCCGTTACCCAACCGGCCTCACTTTCGTATGAGTCTCCTGGAACATGAAGAACTTCGTAGACAAGTTGAAAACACATTCGAGAGAGTGTTATCCCATATGTTGTTCTCGCTCTCCCTATGAAAAAATGTGCATTAGTCCGATCCTTGAACTTTTCGTGAAAAAATAATTTTGCATGGACACAGTTTTATCTCATAATAATAGTGATGAACATAGTTGTTCAACCAAAAATATTATACAAAAAAGAGTTTTCAATATTCATAATTGTTTAAAAACTGTTTACGTTTATTTTATTTTGAACAAACACTATTTATCGTTACATATTTTTTTAGAAATTCTATATTTATATTTTCATCACATTATTCACCTCTTATATGTTCAAATATGTGTAAATGCCAATATTGTTAATCTTAAACGATTAAAAATTAATGTTGATAATATTAGAGATCCACTTCAATATTCCTTTTCAACGACTTCTCGCAACTAATTATATTAATTTCAGAATACACTGATATATAGTTGTATTACTATAATCTAAAAATGAATAACTAGAGATTTTGCAAGTCATACAACGAATGAGCGAAATACTGGTATTTTAATTAGAGTGTGCAAAAGGCGAAAAAAAAACGAAGGTTTTGGATATTGTCATATTTAGAAAATGAAATAGTCGGTTTAAGTTAGGTTTTGCGTGAAAAAATTCTTGGTTTTGTAGTTGCAATTAGTTTTATAATTTATAATATTACAATTCTTTAATTAAAGTAATTCACTTTTTAAAGCGATAAAATAATTTTTAATATAATTTTGTAATTAAAATGATGTGCTTTTTAAAGAAAGACACTAGTGTTATTATAATATTTATAGTAATCATGATTTTATCTCTTTGTTATAGATCATAATACTATCGAATGACTTTGGTCTTTCGTGCTTTCAATTTGAAGAACTGTGTTCCGCCGTCGATGAATAAGATTTGTGATCTATACGTGATCTATTCATCTAATGAATTGTTAGAAAATTAATTGGTTTAAATACATGAATTTATTTTCTAATAAAAAGTAAAAAAAATTACATACATGAATTCATTTTCTAATAAAAAGTTAAAAAAAATTATATACATGAATTCATTTTCTAATAAAAAATAAAAAGAAAAAAACAGAAACCGACTGAAAATTAAAAAGTTTCTGATTTAGAGTGAGGGGTACGGTGGGCTGCTAACCTCGCGCCCTCCCACCAGCCCAAAAATCTCAATCGCGCACGATACCACGACTGGCGCCGTCGGCCCTTGCGCCGTGATGACCAGCCAGCGCGGTGGTGCGTTTTCCTTTTTTTTTTTTTTTGAAAATTGGAGCTTTGGAGAAGATGGGACATGGTCAAATTGTATTTTTGATGTGTATTTGATGTTTGTGTGTGTGTTATTTTTTTTTTTGTTATTAATGTATGTTTGTGTGTGTGTTTGCAGCGAGGAAGAAGAAGGTGGCTTTTTTTTTTCTAATATAAAATTGGACTTGGGCCATTTGTGAGTGTGTTTGGGCTTTGGATATTAGGCTAGTTAAGTTATACTTCTTTTTTTATAAAAATTATTATGTATGTTTAATGTAATGTGTGTTTTTATTAATGTAGTGCGTTTTTTTTAATTAATGAATTTTATTTTAGTTAATATTGTGTATGTTTTATTTTATGTAAAATGAAAAAAAAATATCGACGGCACAGAATTTAAGTGTAACGGATCTGGCCAGGAATGTGGTGTCGTCAGTTTACAGTGTAGATATTTTCACGACGTGGCGATAGCTTTTGGCGTGGCCAAGGTTACCATTGCTCTTAGTTTTGGTAAAACTAAAACCGTACAATACGGGTTTGGTTGGATATTTTAGTCGAAAATCGAACCGAACTCGACGGTGCACAGAAACTGACAGCAGCATAGCCGCATCGTTTACAAAAAGTGCCACAGTTGGCCCATCTGTCTAGTTCAAGCCTCACCAACCCTAGCCACGTTCTTTTCATAGGAAACATGTTTAATGGAACCTAGTATTTTCATGTTCGCTTTAGCATATTATGCGGGATATGCTAAAAGTATCATACTCATTATCTGTCTGTGGCCTTACTTTGAAAGACGATGTATTTATATAGTTTCACTTTGAAATATAATGGCTCATGCCGGCAGCCGGGATAAACGATTCAAATTAATGGGGATATGCCATCCCGCTTTTATGATATATAATAATAGGACGACTAGCTTGTAACCCGTCGAAAGTCGACGGGTATGTATGTGGATGCTTTAGTTAAAACATTGAAAACGAAATTATATAAACTAGTGCATAGCCCGTCGAAACTCGACAGGTAATCACTTTATATTGTAATTTAAAAATAAAATCTTAAAAATAATTTAATATTTTGTTAGAGTTCAGGGAGAGTTAACGTGGTACTACGAATCATATTGCTATTTGATATTTTATATATTTATTTGTAAGTGAAAAGAATCGAATTTATTAAAAAAACATAAAAATATAAAAATAATATTTATGCATATATAAATTAGATATTAAAAAATAAATAGGTACATATTTGGGCCAATGAGGTTTAATTAATAATTTGCCAAATTTAATTTTAATAAGAATAAAAAAACATGCCACAGCCAGTATCACTCAGGAAGCTCACCCCTTTACGACCGCTACTAGCTCGATCTCCGTGCACCTAAAAATAAAGCCCACGACGGGGTCAGCCACAATACTCAATAATGATATCGATCACATCATCATAAATAATTACATACCAATGTAATAATTTAGTAAGAATACTACCAAAGTAATCTTACCGTTATAACCTTACCAATTCATAGCAATCCATACTAAAATCAATCCTTGACATATTCCACATTTCGTATTCTCAAATGACGAAATAAATTCAACAACAATCATCTCTACTGTATTCCAAAAATACCGATAATCCTCAAAACATCATCATAACTCATAAGTGCGGAAATAAACCATCTGTGCCAAATCCTGTCCGTCGGATTACACAATCAAATCCCAACCTGGATAAACCAATAGCAGACAACATATCTGTAGATCAACTACCACATGATAATGAATACAAATCCCGAAACATCCACGTACAGTCCGAATGCTCATACGATTAATAACAATGATCAATCAATATATCACTGAGAATATCATCGGCATAATAACTCCAATACGACCAATAAAGGATCAACGATAACCGAGAATACCCTCAACATGGTAAACTCCCAACACGATCAACAAAGGATCAACAATAACCAAGAATACCCTCAACAAGGTAGACTCCAAATGATCGACAAAGGACCAACAATAACCGAGAATACCATCAACAAGGTAAACTCCAAATGATCAACAATAATGGATCTCACAGAAATAACCTCGACTGTCGAAACATACCCCTCGGGCGTATGAACAACCAGTCGCAAACCGTCGAACATACCCAACCATAAATGGAGGATGAACGACCAAACAATATGGCTCAAAGATGGAAATCATAGTACGCATGATCCGGAAATGTGTCCGTGCACAAGCCACCCCAGGTATTGATCACATACACGTGTGGTCTTGTACCTAATTAGCCTCACGAACTACGTCTCGTGTGCACGGTTTAATGTGGAAATATCAACACATAACCATCATGTGCCCGGCTAAAAATCCTACACAATAACCAATCGGCACGCAGATATGACTCCAGATATGTCACAATGCAACATGACAATGAAACTCAAAGAAACACATATCCAATAAGGATCAAAAGACTCACCGAAGTGAACAACAACAGACTGACAATGAAAAGTCGACATGACTAATCAATATCCAAAACATCAATCCTGGGATCATCATCCCCAAATGAATGACAAACACGATCTACAATCTCAATACAACAGTCTTGGGATCAACATCCCTCAACGAATAACCGATACGAAACTCATTACACGAAACCTCAATATATACAACAACTCAACATACTAATTATCCACATGACTGAACAAATACTTAGATTACCTCAAATCCGAGGACCATATCCATCAACATCCCCCAATGAGACGATCAACACCACCATTAATACCAACAATAGTCTTGGGATCAACATCCCTCAATGAACAACCAGTACGAATCTCAATATACGAGGCCTCAACATGCAACATATACAACAACTCAACATAATAATTATCTCATAACTGAACAATATATAAATTACCTCAAAGCCGAAGACAACATCCTTTCCACGAACAACATCCCTGAACGAATACACAGTTATACAAATAATCTCAAATAAGATACCATCCATTCAATACCAATAAACCTTTATCCCGATACTTATGTCATCACGATAACTATCCTCGTTATCCGACATTCCATATCATAGATCAAAGATAACTCACAGCTCCGTCCTCAATCAAACTTAATTAAACCATATACATTATGATTTGTCTCAAACCACGGCATGATAAACAAATCGTCATCCCGACACTTTACATATATAATATCATTGCTATATGAATTATAAATGAAATGAAATCGAAACCATTCATCAAATATTATAAACTGAATAAGTATAAACTTGCCTCGATACCGATACCACGAAGCCATTATCAAAATCCATTGCCTTAGTCTGCGAGCTCCTCAGCCCCGACCAAAATCAATCTACGAAATCTTTAGCCTCAACCGCAACTCAACGGTCATAATCCACGATCAAAACATCACAACCTATTGCAATAACCGATTAACACACATTCGATAAAATCAATAACCGACATACCCAACCAACAAACTCAACGGTTCAACGAAACCTCGATCATATACATAAAACCAAATAATCCAACTCAACAAATATGAACTCATATCCATAATACAAGCCGTAACTCGATGATCACAAATAACAATCAATAACCGATCAACAAACACAACGGTTCTACAATATCCCGATTAAATGCAAATCCAAACAATCCAAACCAATCAATCACGAATTCAAAACCACAATACGATTCCACAATCCGAAGATCATATCAATAATCAATTTAAACCAACAAGGGTCTAGCATTACCGATTCCAAATTCAATCTTAAATACGGATACAAGTTTCCTCCTTGTAAATTCATAATAGAAACCAATTACCGATTATCACCATCAATCCGAACGATCCGATTAACATTATGAATAATCATATTCCAAGGGTTTCAATTAACTCAAACATTCGATTAGAACACTTTGTTCAATACGTATGAATTCTCAAACTCAAAAGTGAATCATAATCTCATCAAACCCTTAATCATATTCGTATTCCTATATGAATATTATACCAAAATACATAACCTAATTATAGATATGAATATTCCATATTCATACCCAAAACACCATCACCACTTAAGCACATTCATCAATTCAATGATCAATCCATCTTGATATTAATGATTTTCAATTCCAACTTCAATTCCAAACATGAATCAAACAAGACTTCTTCTTGTTATACTAGTAAATTTGTAGAAAACAATTTACCGAGTATTATCGTGAATAATCACATTCCAATTATCCGAAATCCTTCCAAAATCATAACATGTATGACTTATGAATTCTTCAAGAACACGAATTATCCGAATTCACGTTCACAATCCATAAAAGAACATAATCCGATGTTTTCTAACATCTAACCAATCTTTAATCATAATTCAAGGTGTATATCATCATGTTCTTCAACATACGATCGTCCTAACATCAAAAATTACAACAACAATACCAACAACATCAAGAACTCTATGATTTCATAATCATAATCAATATATTCAAGACATAAACCAACGCATCATCATCTTCCTTCAACACACACCTCATATATCCTCAAGGGTTGTAATAACAAGATCATAATCATCTTCATACGAATCATTTATCAACAACAACATCAAAAATCCGAAATTCAAGAGAGGATTATCCAACATACCTCTTAGAAGATGAAGAACACTAGCAAATACTTCAAGAATCATCAACATCTTCATATTTCAAGCCTCAAATCCAAACCCCCAAGCTCAAAATCGACTTAGGAGGGCTAAATCTCCCTCTCTCATTGTTTGGAGACGAAAAAATGAAATGAAATGTCGAAGGGAAATGAAGGACGGGCATCCTCTTATAAAACAATTCTGTTTGTTACGTACGTAACCTTCCTTAGTTAACGTACGTAACACACCCTTACGTACGCTATTTGACCTTGGTAGCATACGTAACTCAGTCCAGAGTTAACTGACTTGTTTTGCGTACTTCCTTACGTACGTAACACTTTCACCATAACGTACGTAATACGTACGTTGACTTGCTACAGTGCCATACCCATATTACGTACGTAATTCAACATGCATAACGTACGTAATGGCCGAGGTTGACTCGCTGTCCACATCCTCCGCCGAAAGCAGCCGACACAGGGTCCCACCTGCCGACCAAGACTCGGTCCTGTCCGATTCCTTTGTTACGTACGTAAGGCACTAGACATAACGTACGTAACACTGTCCATTTAATGTACGTTAGCCATAAAATTTAGCGTACGTAATGGCCTCTATACTTGGCCAAAAATCCAACTGTTCCCATCCGTCTCGACATACTGGATACGAACATATGGCATACTGAATACACATATACTCAACCCAAAAATATTCTCATACGATATACCTGATATCCAAATCAGTTCAACCTGATACAACAAATACTCAATATAACTATCAATCAAAACGTCAATTACACAAGTATAACTGTCTCGGTCCTAAATTTATTTTGTCCCTACTGTATAGATACCAAACTATACTGTATACCTCAGATAAAATAACGCGAAAAATTTATACTGAAAATCGGGGTATTACATACTACCCCCCTTAAAATAAGTTTCGTCCTCGAAACTTGCAACCTGTCGCCAACAAGAGATAAATCCAAAATTTTCAACTCATCACAAAAATAATCAAACGTCGCCACAAGCGAAATAACCAAACCAATATACTTACAGGTGCGTGAAGCCGATGATCTCCCGTGATACTAGCACATGACTCCCACATGAAGTCTTAACACAATCAACACACACCAATATCACAAATAGCAATTTGAAAAGATTTCAAAAATTTTGGAACCTCCGAAAATCGATTTGACTCAAAAGTCAGAAAAGCTTATTTTCAAAAATCACGCTACTACCGTACCGGTAGAGCCGCCTGGGTTTCACAAAACCCAAGCTCCGATACCATCTTCTGTAACGCCCCCAAAACCATCCAGGATATTACAGCGCCGTGGGTCCTGCACCGGAACCCACCAGGCTAAAAACCATTTCAAAAACGTTTAAAAATGCCAAAAAAGGCCGACGACGGTAATATTTTAAATACTCAAATATTTTCAAAAACATTGTTCTCAAATACCGTCATAAAATACCATTTGAATATACAAGGCGAAGTGCCAATTCTCGACAGTTCAAAATGTACGTTAAGCCGCCACTTAAACGTACCGAAAAATAATTGGGAAAAAGAGTTAAACGAAATAACCCAAGTTCGCAAAATGCCAAAAAGGCCCTTTTATAATACACACACGCATCGGATAAAGATACCGAAAAGCCATTTTGAAATATACACACGCAGCGGATAAATGCAGTTCAAAATACACATTTGCAGCGGAAATAAAACAATCATAAGAGAATACTCAATACTCAAAAACATGCCACATCCAGTATCACTCGGGAAGCTCACCCCTTCACGACCGCTACTAGCTCGATCTCCGTGCACCTAAAAATAAAGCACACGATGGGGTCAGCCACAATACTCAATAATGATATCGATCACATCATCATAAATAATTACATACCAATGTAATAATTTAGTAAGAATACTACCAAAATAATCTTACCGTTATAACCTTACCAATTCATAGCAATCCATACTAAAATCAATCCTTGACATATTCCACATTTCGTATTCTCAAATGACGAAATGAATTCAACAACAATCATCTCTACTGTATTCCAAAAATACCGATAATCCTCAAAACATCATCATAACTCATAAGTGCGGAAATAATCCATCTATGTCAAATTCTGTCCGTCGGATTACACAATCAAATCCCAACCTGGATAAACCAATAGCAGACAACATATCTGTAGATCAACTACCACATGATAATGAATACAAATCCCGAAACATCGACGTACAGTCCGAATGCTCATACGATTAATAACAATGATCAATCAATACATCACTGAGAATATCATCGACATAATAACTCCAATACGACCAATAAAGGATCAACGATAACCGAGAGTACCCTCAACATGGTAAACTCCCAACACGATAAACAAAGGATCAAAAATAATCAAGAATACCCTCAACAAGGTAGACTCCAAATGATCGACAAAGGACCAACAATAACCGAGAATACCATCAACAAGGTAAACTCCAAATGATCAACAATAATGGATCTCACATAAATAACCTCGACTGTCGAAACATACCCCTCGGGCGTATGAACAACCAGTAGCAAACCGTCGAACATACCCAACCATAAATGGAGGATGAACGACCAAACAATATGGCTCAAAGATGGAAATCATAGTACGCCCGATCCGAAAATGTGTCCGTGCACAAGCCACCCCGGGTATTGATCACATACACGTGTGGTCTTGTACCTAATTAGCCTCATGAACTATGTCTCGTGTGCACGGTTCAATGTGGAAATATCAACACATAACCATCATGTGCCCGGCTAAAAATCCTACACAATAACCAATCGGCACGCATATATGACTCCAGATATGTCACGATGCAACATGACAACGAAACTCAAAGAAACACATATCCAATAAGGATCAAAAGACTCACCGAAGTGAACAACAACAGACTGACAATGAAAAGTCAACACGACTAATCAATATCCAAAACATCAATCCTGGGATCATCATCCCCAAATGAATGACCAACACGATCTACAATCTCAATACAACAGTCCTGGGATCAACATCCCTCAACGAATAACCGATACGAAACTCATTACACGAAACCTCAACATATACAACAACTCAACATACTAATTATCCACATGACTAAACAAATACTTAGATTACCTCAAAGCCGAGGACCATATCCATCAACATCCCCCAATGAGACGATCAACACCACCATTAATACCAACAATAGTCCTGTGATCAACATCCCTCAACGAACAACCAGTACGAATCTCAATATATGAGGCCTCAACATACAACATATACAACAACTCAACATAATAATTATCTCATAACTGAACAATATATAAATCACCTCAAAGCCGAAGACAACATCCTTTCCACGAACAACATCCCTGAACGAATACACAGTTATACAAATAATCTCAAATAAGGTACCATCCATTCAATACCAATAAACCTTTATCCTGATACTTATGTCATCATGATAACTATCCTCGTTATCCGACATTCCATATCATAGATCAAAGATAACTCACAGCTCCGTCCTCAATCAAACTTAATTAAACCATATACATTATGATTTGTTCCAAACCACAGCATGATAAACAAATCATCATCCCGACACTTTACATATATAATATCATTTCTATATGAATTATAAATGAAATGAAAGCGAAACCATTCATCAAATATTATAAACTGAACAAGTATAAACTTGCCTCGATACCGATACCACGAAGCCGTTACCTGTAATACCCGAGATTTCTGATATGTATTTGAACCCTGTGTTATTGTAATTGTTGCATTTTGATCTGAGTATTATTCTCCGTATTCCTTGATCCGGTGTTGTTGAGCGCATGATTTCATGAATGTGATCTAAATTGTGATTTTGCGCATGTAGCGCACGCTATCGACTATGTGTAGCATACGCTAAGTCGGATCCGTAGCGCACGCTGTGCATGAACCTTAGCGCAGGCTATACGTAGTCAGCATGATTACGACAGGGTGGTAGGTGAGATCGGCTGAGGATTTCGGTCGGATCATGCCGGGATGAACCTGGACGACTTTCGGGAAAAGCCAAGTCAATGCGGTAGCGCACGCTAATGATATGAGGATAGCGCACGCTAAACACTGAGTACAGTGAAGTCAGTAAGCTTCGTATGACCGTTAGCGCATGCTATGAGTATGGACTAGCGCGCGCTAATAACCATTTTCTATAAATAGGACAACATCCTTTTTCCTATTTTCAGCCTTTTCACTTCCCACATCCGAATTCTTGGACTTGGAGAGTCACTCTCTTCATCCTACACCCTTCATATCATCATCCTAGCACGAGTTTGAAGATTGTAGATCATTGGAGATTGGTGTTCAAGCCCTCGGTGTGGATTTCTTCAAGTTCCCTTCGTGTTCTTCGCTACTTTGAGGTAAGTGATTCTTCACCAATATTAGTAGTATTCTGAAGGACGTTTTGATCATGTTTTGGGATTGCCTAGTCAGTTAAATTTGTAAGTAGTCGAACATCATGTGTTAGAAGGATATTTTCGATGTTTCGGTACTTATTCATCGTATAAACCATTGAACCTTTTAGTGTTTGAACTCCTAGCATATTCATGAAGCTTCGAAACCGATTATGACCAGTATATGGAGATTACCAAGTTCTTTTGTCTTTACATAATGGAATCATACGTTTTGGGACATGTAATGGATTGAACTTAGGATATTTCCTTGAAAATCAAGATGAATTATGGTGTTGTGATGATTATGCGTAACCTTGTATCTCGTAGTCTTTTAATCCGTCAAGATCTTTCACAAACCGTATGAGCATGATATTCACGGAGATGGCATGTATTAGCACTGTAGATTTCATGAGTTTCATCACCATTAGATCAAGTTTTCTGCCAGTAGTAAACTGCCATACACGGTTAGCGCAGGCTAAGATATGAATATTAACGTGCACTATCGGGAATGAGTTAACATACGCTACGTTTGGTACGTAACGTATGTTATGTTATCAGTCGAGTCAGTTGGCTGATCAGAGAGAACTGTCAGTACATGGCTAGCATATGCTAGACTTGGTCATTTGCGTACGTTAACAAGCAGACTTAGCGCACGTTACGTAGAGTACGTAGCGTACGCTAAGTAGTTCAGGCAGATTACATATTTAGAGCTTTTGGCCGTAGACCGGATTGATAGGCATTCGTACGATGTGAGATGAATTCTATATCATTTCTTTTGTTAAGGTTCGAGCTTGCTACGTTGATCGAATGAGGCGGCCTTCGAGTGTGTTGAGATCATTGGAGTGTTTCGTTCTTGCCATCTTCGAGGCAAGTATCGTAATGTGTTAATATTGGTATTTCGAGCATGCATGTGGTTTATTCATGTTGTTAAACATGGGATTTATTTCGTTGAATTGTCATGATATTCGTTATCTAGTGATTGTATGTTCATGTTGATGGACATAGCGATTTGGCATATATGTATGCATGAGTTGTGTTTGTGTATGTTGTACGATCTATGCTGAGGGCGCTGGATCGGATGTCCACCTCGTGTTGGTCCGACGGGATCATCTTGGGATCTAGGCTGAGGGCGCTGGATCATTGGACGGGTTATTTCCACCTCGTGTTGGTCCGATGGGATCATCTTGGGATCTATGCTGAGGGCGCTGGATCATTGGAATACCCTTGCTGTGTTAATGGAATAGTGTGGATTCGCATTGTCGGATTTCGGTAGCGGAAGTCCGTGTGGTGTATCTTGTTATGTATTGTTGATGCATATTAGATTTGTTTAATATGATACTTGTACTAGCATCGTTTTGATGTTCAGGTAGCCGAGGAGCAGGGAAACAGCCACAGTACCGATGTGACGACGAAGGGGTTCAGTGATGTTTGTCATTTCTTTTGATTGTCTTCTTGGTTCATTTTCAGTACTCGAGTACGCGTGTCTTATTAATATCATTTCAATATGGTTGTATTAATTAACTCGTTGGATCAGTTGGAACCGGTTTTGTAATTTGAATTTCTGCAGTATTGTTGGATTATTCACATTTCTTTTAATTAGCCTTGTAAATCCTTACTCAAAGGGTTTACGGCGCTGTAATTATTCCGAATATCTCGGGGTGTTACAGAATATCATATCGGAGCTAAGATTGATGGATATCTTGGCAGTCGGGTTTTAAGTTGGGTCTGTTTACGTTATTGATTTACGGGTCATTCGTAACATCACTGTTCAGCCAAAGTCGTCATGTGGACCGTGGTTGTAAGTCTCCTAATCTCTTATACTACCGTTTTACTTAATTTCTATTTTGTGAGTATTGACGGGCTTTATTTTGAAAATTTCGTCCTGGATATTGAGAAATTGTGTTTACAGTATGTTGAGAGGAGGACGTGGACGCGGACGCGGTCGTGGACGCGGACGTGGATGCGAACGTGGTAACGCGAGACAGGAGGATTCCGCAACTACCCCAGAATTATCGGCTAGTAGAACCGATTCCCATTCTGGAGGGCAGCAGGGATCGGCGAATGACGACGCGAATCCTAACATGCCGGGAGTGCTTCAACAGGTGGTGGCTCAGATAAACGAGTTCGCTCAGGTAGTTGACCGCATGCAGACAGCAATGGGACAGCAGCACTACGAGGATAACCGGGGAGACAGATGGCTTGCTGAGGTGGTCAAATTGCACCCGCCAAAATTTGACGGATCTGCTGAGGCACTTACTTGGGATCATTGGCTAAAGGAGTTATAGAAGATATTCGTGGGTATTAACTATCCCGAGGACCGGAAGGTTCCCATTGCCCAGTATTTTCTGACTGGGGAGGCCTTTGACTGGAGGGAAGATATTCGACCCGAGATTCATAATGCAGATTGGACGGAATTCAAACTAATGATGGAAGCACAGTATTGCCCTCGTCCAGTTAGAGAGGCAAAAATCCAAGAGTTTTTCTCACCACAGAGTTCAGAAGCGACTGTGACAGACATAATCAAAACTTTTAATCATCAGCTGACTTGTGTGCGACACTTGGTCAGAACGGAGGCAGAAAAGATTTTTCATTTCGATATGCGGATGAAGCCGGAGATTCAGTAGTACATGTCCGGATTCGAGTGTACTACGTTGCGACAGTATCAAGACAAAGCGCTGGCCTACGACATGAAAGAGGCGGCGGTGGAAAAGTCGGTGGAGGCAAAGAAGCGGAAAGTGACCGGCAATTTCTCGGAAAATAAGAGTGGTGGGCCCCGTAAGGGCCAGTCTTCCTTTTATTCAGCTAGGAAACCTCCACATCCTTCTAGAGGTGGAAATAAGTTCCGGACAACATCAGTAGTTTCGGACGCATCAAAGAAGTGCTATAATTGTGGCCGAGCAGGGCATATTAGACGTGATTGCCCCGCATCTTCTGTGACTTGTTTCGATTGTGGGCAAGAAGGGCACCGTGCGGCTTTCTGTGGAGTGGTGACTAGATCATTTGGTACTCGCACTCAAGTGCCAGTTCCGAAAGAGATAAGTGTGAACCAAACGCAGCAGAGTGGATTTCAGCAGCAAAATGTTGGGAAGAGAGAGACATCCAGTGCTGGGTCCATTCCTCCGCGCCTGTACGAGATGAGGAAATCTGACGATCAGAACACTGCTATTGCATCAGGTGCGATTCAGATCCTTTTGCAACCAGTTAGTGTCTTATTCGATTCTGGAGCTACACATTCTTTCATATCATTGAACTGTGTTAATCGTTTGAAAATATCGTGTTTATTTGATTGTGAACCTTATGTTGTGGGTTTGCCGAGCGGAGAGAGAATTGTGGGAACTCTAGAAACTAGGGATTTTCCAGTGTCTATAGGAGGGAGAGATTGGCCATCGAATCTTATTGTAGTTGACATCCATGGTGACGACTTAATTCTCGGAGATGATTGGCTCAACCGTTACGGAGCTATTCTGAATTACCGAAAGAGAGTCATTTCTATCATTGCTGATGACGGATCTGAACACCTATTCAGAGGATGGAGACCGGGAAGCTCAGGAAAATTGATCAAAGCAATGAAAGCTGTGAAATTACTGAAGCAGGGATGTCATGGACTTTGGTGCTATGCCATGAGGAAAGAAGAAGGAGTAGAGCTCTCGTCTATTCCAGTTGTGAATGAATTCTCAGATGTATTTCCTGACGAACTACCTGGGTTACCTCCGCGGAGAGAAGTGGAGTTCACTATCGAATTAGATCCTGGAGCCGCTCCTATTTCCAGAGCACCATACCGCATGGCGCCAACCGAGATGTATGAACTAAAGAAGCAACTGGAGGAATTATTACATAAGGGTTATATTCAACCTAGCGTTTCTCCTTGGGGAGCACCCGTTCTCTTTGTCCAGAAGAAAGATGGATCCCTCCGATTATGTATTGATTACAGGGAGCTTAACAAGGTGACGATCAAGAACAAGTATCCTATACCTCGGATCGACGACTTGTTTGATCAACTGCAAGGAGCAAGGGTATTCTCGAAGATTGACTTGCGATCAGGATATCATCAGTTGAGAATTAAGGAATTGGATATACCGAAATCTGCTTTCAGATCCCGGTACGGGCACTATGAATTCGTGGTAATGCCATTCGGACTTACCAATGCTCCTGCGGTATTTATGCAATTGATGAATCAGGTATTCTTAGAATACCTAGATAAGTTTGTGGTCGTTTTCATCGATGACATCTTGATCTATTCGAAAGACACAGAGGAGCATGTCAGCATTTGCGTGTGGTTTTGAGCACCTTGAGGAAGGAACAGCTCTATGCGAAGCTTTCTAAGTGTGAGTTCTGGCTTAGGGAAGTAACTTTCCTTGGGCATGTGATATCAGCTGACGGAGTTCAGGTGGACCCGAAGAAAGTCGAAGCAATCTTAGAATGGGAAGCTCCTAAAAACGTGAAAGAAGTCCGAAGCTTCTTAGGACTTGCTGGATATTATCGCCGTTTTGTAGAGGGATTTTCCAAAATTGCTCGTCCACTCACTCAGCTGTTACAGAAAACTCAAAAGTTCACGTGGGATGAGAAATGCCAGGCTGGTTTTGATGAACTTAAGAAGAGACTGACGACATCACCTATATTAGCATTACGGATGGGCCGATGGATTTATGGTGTCTGACGCTTCAAATCGAGTGCAGGATGTGTGTTGATGCAAGGGGATAAGGTGATCGCCTATGCTTCTCGACAGTTGAAACCGTATGAAGTTAATTACCCGACTCATGATCTGGAGTTAGCAGCTGTGGTCTTTGCCTTGAAAATTTTGCGACATTATTTATATGGTATTCATTGTCAGATCTTTACAAATCATAAAAGCCTCAAGTACATTTTCAGTCAGAAAGAATTAAACATGAGGCAGAGAAGGTGGCTGGAATTGATCAAGGATTACGACTTGGAAGTTCTCTATCATCCGGGTAAAGCAAACGTAGTAGCCAATGCATTGAGCCGTAAACCTGTTTCTCTTTGAGTGTTGGAAGCATTTACATCCCAAACCAGCATTCAACGAGAACTGATCCGCGAAGGGATTGAAGTATGGTCACCAGGAATCCAAGGGCAACTATATGTGATGGAACTGACTTCGTCACTAGTCGAGGAAATCAAATCTAAGTAGTTGAACGATTCTCTGATCCTTCGGTTATGTGACGAAGTAAAGAAAGGAAAGGTCCTAGGATTCGTGATACAAGATGATGGAGTTCTGAGATTTCAGAGTCGACTTTGCATTCACGATGATGATGAATTGAGATGGACAATTCTGAAGGAAGGTCACAGCACGCCCTATTCTATTCACCCGGGCAGCAGTAAGATGTATAAAGATCTAAAACAAAACTTCTGGTGGGGAAATATGAAGAAGGACGTAGCAGAGTACGTTTCGAAGTGTTTGACTTGTCAGCAGGTTAAGATTGAACATCAGCGACCTTCCGGAATGTTAAAGCCGCTTCCAATCCCTGAGTGGAAGTGGGAGGATATCTCGATGGATTTCATCACTAATATGCCAAGGACCAAGACGGGAATGAACATGATTTGGGTTATAGTTGATCGACTAACCAAGTCGGCTCATTTCCTAGGAATTAAAGACACGTGGGGACCCGAGAAATTGGCACGAGTATTTATTGCAGAGATAGTCAGATTGCACGGGACGCCGAAGACCATTATTTCAGACCGAGATGGTCGCTTCATGTCGCACTTCTGGAAGGCAGTTCACAGGTCTTTGGGGACCGAGCTAAACTTTAGCACGGCTTATCATCTCCAAACGGACGGTCAGTCCGAAAGGACTATACAAACAGTAGAAGACATGCTTAGAGCTTGTGCTTTGGATTGGTCAACTGATTGGGAAGTTCACTTGCCATTGATTGAATTCACCTACAACAATAGTTGGCATGCTTCTATTAAGATGGCACCATTTGAAGCTTTGTACGGGAGAAGATGCCGATCACCCCTGTGCTGGGATGATTCTTCGGACTTGATCGGGACGGAACCGGAATTGATAGTTCAGACTCAAGAGAAGATAGCTTTGATTCGGGAAACACTGTTGACTGCCCAGAGTCGACAGAAGTCTTATGCAGATATGCGTCGTCGCCCTCTAGAGTTCGACATTGGGGACCACGTACTACTGAAGGTGTCTCCTACACGAGGAATTTTCTGTTTTGGGAGGAAAGGTAAGCTAAGTCCTAGATATATCGGACCATTTGAGATCCTCGAGAGAGTTGGGGATTTAGCATACCAATTGGCCTTACCGCCATCGCTGAGTCACGTTCACAATGTGTTTCGCGTATCCCAATTGCAGAAGTATGTACCGGATCCCAGTCATATCATTGAGTTCGATGAGATCGAGATAGCTAATGATGGCACCTTCGAGGAGAGACCAATCAAGATACTTGAGAGTCGGATCAAACAATTGAGGAATAAACCAATACCCTTGGTTAAAGTACAATGGTCTCGGCACGGAGCTAAAGAGGCCACTTGGGAAACGGAGGACAGTATGAAGACTAGATATCCAGAGTTGTTTTCATCTTAAGTTTCGGGACGAAACTTTTTTTTAGGGAGGAATGATGTAATACCCGAGATTTCGGATATGTATTTGAACCTTGTGTTATTGTAATTGTTGCATTTTGATCTGAGTATTATTCTCCGTATTCCTTGATCCGGTGTTGTTGAGCGCATGATTTCATGAATGTGATCTAAATTGTGATTCTGCGCATGTAGCGCACGCTATCGATTATGTGTAGCGTACGCTAAGTCGGATCCGTAGCGCACGCTGTGCATGAACCTTAGCGCACGATATACGTAGTCAGCATGATTATGATAGGGTGGTAGGTGAGATCGGCTGAGGATTTCGGTCAGATCATGTCGGGATGAACCTGGATGGCTTTCGGGAAAAGCAAGGTCAACGCGGTAGCGCATGCTAATGATATGAGGATAGTGCACGCTAAACGCTGAGTACAGTGAAGTCAGTAAGCTTCGTATGACCGTTAGCGCACGCTATGAGTATGGACTAGCGCGCGCTAATAACCATTTTCTATAAATAGGACAGCATCCTTTTTCATATTTTTAGCCTTTTCACTTCCCACATCCGAATTCTTGGACTTGGAGAGTCACTCTCTTCATCCTACACCCTTCATATCATCATCCTAGCACGAGTTTGAAGATTGTAGATCATTGGAGATTGGTGTTCAAGCCCTCGGTGTGGATTTCTTCAAGTTCCCTTCGTGTTCTTCGCTACTTTGAGGTAGGTGATTCTTCACCAATATTAGTAGTATTCTGAAGGACGTTTTGATCATGTTTTGGGATTGCCTAGTCAGTTAAATTTGTGAGTAGTCGAACATCATGTGTTAGAAGGATATTTTCGATGTTTCGGTACTTATTCATCGTATAAACCACTGAACCTTTTAGTGTTTGAACTCCTAGCATATTCATGAAGCTTCAAAACCGATTATGACCAGTAGATGGAGATTACCAAGTTCTTTTGTCTTTACATAATTGAATCATACGTTTTGGGACATGTAATGGATTGAACTTAGGATATTTCCTTGAAAATCAGGATGAATTATGGTGTTGTGATGATTATGCATAACCTTGTATCTCGTAGTCGTTTAATCCATCAAGATCTTTCACAAACCGTATGAGCATGATATTCACGGAGATGCCATGTATTAGCACTGTAGATTTCATGAGTTTCATCACCATTAGATAAAGTTTTCTGCCAGTAGTAAACTGTCATACACGGTTAGCGCACGCTAAGATATGAGTATTAACGTGCGCTATCGGGAATGAGTTAACGTACGCTATGTTTGGTACGCAACGTACATTATGTTATCAGTCGAGTCAGTCAGCTGATCAGAGAGAACTATCAGTACATGGCTAGCATACGCTAGACTTGGTCATTTGCGTACGTTAACAAGCAGACTTAGCGCACGTTACGTAGAGTACGTAGCGTACGCTAAGTAGTTCAGGCAGATTACATATTTAGAGCTTTTGGCCGTAGACCGGATTGATAGGCATTCGTACGACGTGAGATTAATTCTATATCATTTCTTTTGTTAAGGTTCGAGCTTGCTACGTTGATCGAAGGAGGCGACCTTCGAGTGTGTTGAGATCATTGGAGTGTTTCGTTCTTGCTATCTTCGAGGCAAGTATCGTAATGTGTTAATATTGGTATTTTGAGCATGCATGTGGTTTATTCATGCTGTTGAACATGGGATTTATTTCGTTGAATTGTCATGATATTCGTTATCTAGTGTTTGTATGTTCATGTTGATGGACATAGCGATTTGGCATATATGTATGCATGAGTTGTGTTTGTGTATGTTGTACGATCTATGCTGAGGGCGCTGGATCTGATGTCCACCTCGTATTGGTCTGACGGGATCATCTTGGGATCTAGGCTGAGGGCGCTGGATCATTGGACGGGTTATTTCCACCTCGTGTTGGTCCGACGGGATCATCTTGGGATCTATGCTGAGGGCGCTGGATCATTGGAATACCATTGCTGTGTTAATGGAATCGTGTGGATTCGCATTGTCGGATTCCGGTAGCGGAAGTCCGTGTGGTGTATCTTGTTATGTATTGTTGATGCATATTCGATTTGTTTAATATGATACTTGTACTAGCATCGTTTTGCTAACCCCTTCGGGGGTGGACATTTGTTTTGATGTTCAGATAGCCGAGGAGCAGGGAAACAGCCACAGTACCGATGTGACGACGAAGGGGTTCAGTGATGTTTGTCGTTTCTTTTGATTTTCTTCTTGGTTCATTTTCAGTACTCGAGTACGCGTGTCTTATCAATATCATTTCAATATGGTTGTATTAATTAACTCGTTGGATCAGTTGGAACCGGTTTTGTAATTTGAATTTTTGCGGTATTGTTGGATTATTCACATTTCTAGCCTTGTAAATCCTTACTTAAAGGGTTTACGGTGCTATAATTATTCCGAATATCTCGGGGTGTTACATTACCAAAATCCATTGCCTTAGTCTGCGAGCTTCTCAGCCCCGAACAAAATCAATCTACGAACTCTTTAGCCTCAACCGCAACTCAACGGTCATAATCCACGATCAAAACATCACAACCTATTGCAATAACCAATTAACACACATTCAATAAAATCAATAACCGACATACCCAACCAACAAACTCAACGGTTCAACGAAACCTCGATCATATACATAAAACCAAATAATCCAACTCAACAAATATGAACTCATATCCATAATACAAGCCGTAACTCGATGATCACAAATAACAATCAATAACCGATCAACAAACACAACGGTTCTACAATATCCCGATTAAATGCAAATCCAAACAATCCAAACCAATCAATCACGAATTCAAAACCACAATACGATTCCACAATCCGAAGATCATATCAATAATCAATTTAAACCAACAAGGGTCTAGCCTTACCGATTCCAAATTTAATCTTAAATACGGATACAAGTTTCCTCCTTGTAAATTCATAATAGAAACCAATTACCGATTATCACCATCAATCCGAACGATCCGATTAATTCAACATTATGAATAATCATATTCCAAGGGTTTCAATTAACTCAAACATTCGATTAGAACACTTTGTTCAATACGTATGAATTCTCAAACTCAAAAGTGAATCATAATCTCATTAAACCCTTAATCATATTCGTATTCCTATACGAATATTATACCAAAATACATAACTTAATTATAGATATGAATATTCCATATTCATACCCAAAACACCATCACCACTTAAGCACATTCATCAATTCAATGATCAATCCATCTTGATATTAATGATTTTCAATTCCAACTTGAATTCCAAACATGAATCAAACAAGACTTCTTCTTGTTATACTAATAAACTTGTAGAAAACAATTTACCGAGTATTATCGTGAATAATCACATTCCAATTATCCGAAATCCTTCCAAAATCATAACATGTATGACTTATGAATTCTTCAAGAACACGAATTATCCGATTTCACGTTCACAATCCATAAAAGAACATAATCCGATGTTTTCTAACATCTAACCAATCTTTAATCATAATTCAAAGTGTATATCATGATGTTCTTCAACATACGATCTTCCTAACATCAAAAATCGCAACAACAATACCAAGAACATCAAGAACTCTATGATTTCATAATCATAATCAACATATTCAAGACATAAACCAATGCATCATCATCTTCCTTCAACACACGCCTTATCTATCCTCAAGGGTCGTAATAACAAGATCATAATCATCTTCATACGAATCATTTATCAACAACAACATCAAAAATCCGAAATTCAAGAGAGGATTATCCAACATACCTCTTAGAAGATGAAGAACACTAGCAAATACTTCAAGAATCATCAACATCTTCATATTTCAAGCCTCAAATCCAAGCCCTCAAGCTCAAAATCGACTTAGGAGGGATAAATATCCCTCTCTCAGTGTTTGGAGACGAAAAAATGAAATGAAATGTCGAAGGGAAATGAAGGACGGGCATCCTCTTATAAAACAATTCTGTCTGTTACGTACGTAACCTTCCTTAGTTAATGTACGTAACACACCCTTACGTATGCTCTCTGACCTTGGTAACGTACGTAACTCAGTCCAGAGTTAACTGACTTATTTTGCGTACTTCCTTACGTATGTAACACTTTCACCATAACGTACGTAATACGTACGTTGACTTGCTACAGTGCCATACCCATATTACGTACGTAATTCAACATGCATAACGTACGTAATGGCCGAGGTTGACTCGCTGTCCACATCCTCCGCCGAAAGCAGTCGACACAGGGTCCCACCTGCCGACCACGACTCGGTCTTGTCCGATTCCTTTGTTACGTACGTAAGGCACTAGACATAACGTACGTAACACTGTCCATTTAATGTACGTTAGCCATAAAATTTAGCGTACGTAATGGCCTCTATACTTGGCCAAAAATCCAACTGTTCCCATCCGTCTCGACATACTGGATACGAAGATACGGCATACTGAATACACATATACTCAACCCAAAAATATTCTCATACGATATACCTGATATCCAAATCAGTTCAACCTGATACAACAAATCCTCAATATAACTGTCAATCAAAACGTTAATTACACAAGTATAACTGTCTCGGTCCTCAATTTATTTTATCCTTACTGTATAGATACCAAACTATACAGTAAACCTCAGATAAAATAACGTGAAAAATTTATACTGAAAATTCGGGTATTACACAAATGTTAGACAAATAAAATTAATGTAAATTTAATAATTGACCCAATTAAAATTTCACTAAAAATTTAGACTATTTATTTTTCCGACTTAATAATTGACCAAATTAAACACAATGAAAAATAATATTCTTAAGCTTGTGTGTAATACAACTATGTGATTGAAAAATATATATTGAATTCTAAATATTTATTTAGGTTCTCTATCGGTGGAGTTCTGTTTTAAATCGATATGGAGTTCAAGATATTAAATTCTATTTATTTAGGTTGTCTATCGATTAAGTACCATTTCAAATTGATGTGGGATTTAAGATTTTAGATAAATAGAAATCCAAAATTAAGAGAATGCCATATAAGAGAGAGAATTAATCTAATGCTTCGAATCCGAAACGCTATTATATATATAAATCCGTAACGCTATTATATATATATATATATAATAGCGTTACGGATTTATATATATAATAGCGTTACGGATTCGAAACATTAGATTAATAGCGTTATATATATCCACAATGCTATATCCCCCACCTCTCTCTCTCTCTCTCTCTCTCTCTCTCTCTCTCTCTCTCCCTCCCTCTCCCTCTCTCACACTTCGGCTGAACCTATGTGTATTATGTGGAGTTGTTTTTTATCAACTTATATAGATTAAAGATAAGGCAAATGCTACATCCACAAAAAAAATATCAAAAAATCCATCCACAAAATGAGGTGTCAAGGAGTGATTGGTGTATTTTTTATAGTTTCTCTCTCTTCTCTTTGATTAAGCCAATCACTCATTGACACCTCATTTTGTGAATGGTTTTGTGGATGTTTTTTTATGGATGTAGCATTTCCTGTTGAGGCAAATTAGCTAAGACATTTGCTATCTCATTCTTTTGTCTATATGTAAAAAGTATCCCACATGTTCCCATCACAACATGACAACGACGGAAGCTTCATAATGGGAGAGAGCAATAGAGGTGGGGGATGCCCATCATGATTGGATGAGAAGAAATGAGTCGAGCCACTCGGTTCGTGTACCGGACATTCGCATGTCTATTCCATTAAATACACTTAATTTTATCCCAAATGTATTTATACTTAACTAATTAATCTAATCAATTAACTATATTAAATATAATATTATAATTATATTTCTCCAAGAAATAATTAATGTTGGAATTAAATTAGTTACCCAGTAACTGATACCAATTCACAAGACCGCATCGAATTATTCAATAAATCAAATTAGATATCTAATATCCAGTATTAATGAAGACATAATAAATTCATATTTATCCGTCAAATACCTTGTGCAGGACTCCATAGGCCCATCTCAGTTGGAAAAAAGAGGAACCAAAGAGTGCGGGTAACACTTAGCCAGCCTAGTGGCCAACCTATTATTTTTTCCAACACATACTTATAACGTGTGCTCACACTAACTCTTAGTGAAGACAGGCACTCAACATGTTAAAGCATACATTATATAAGTATTGTCTACACTTATTGCCCAGTTAAACTTTATCAACTTGCGAACCAATTAAACATTCGATGTAACACCCCAACCCACTCGGGAATATTACAGCGCCGCAGACCCTCTTCATGAGGATCTATCGGGCTAGACACCAAAACAAGATATCACATTAATGTCAACCTGGCTGAATAACAAATCTGTAGACCGATTTGGTCTTTCATAAATAACGTATAATTTAAATTTCATATCATCTCTACTTCAAAACTCATACCCACACAGGGGTCAAAAGATAACAACACTCACATACGATGGGAAAACACTACAACAAGAACAACAACATTTAAGCCTTAGTCCCAAAATGATTGGGGTCGGCTAACATGACTCAAACTTTGAAACCGTCAATGATCGTTACATAAATAACATACAAGAAAAAAAAAAAAGGAAGAGAAAAAAGCAGCAGAAAAAAAAGGAGAATGAATGTTAACAAAAAAATAAAAATCTTGAAAAATAAATTAAAAGGTAACATGAAATAAAAAAAATAGGAATAAAAAAAAAAGAATCAGATTCCATCCACCATCCGTATTCTTTTCCGCCACATTTGCCTCTCCATCGCCATACTTTCTCCAATTCCAAGAAACCGCATATCATTTTGAATCATCTTTATCCATGTTTTCTTGGGTCTTCCTCTACCTTTCACAATATTACTTGTTCCCCAACTTTCTAGCCTCCTCACTGGGGTATCAACGGGTCTTCTTTTCACATGATCAAACCATCGTAATCGATTCTCCATCATCTTGTCTTCTATAGACGCAACTCTTACCTTCTCTCCAATCACCTCATTTCTGAGCCAATCCTTTTTTGTATGACCACACATCCATCGTAGCATACGCATCTCCGTCACATTCATATTTTGAACGTGACACTATTTTACAGCCCAACACTCGGTGCCATATAACAGTGCAGGCCTAATTGCCATGCGGTAAAATTTACCCTTTAATCTATAAGGCATGTCAGGATCACATAAAACCCCTGTGGTACTCTTACACTTCAACCATCCTGCCTTTATTATGTGATCCACATTGCCATCTAGCTCTCCATCATTTTGGATAATAGATCCAAGATACCGAAAGAAAGTGGATCCATGAACAACTTTCCCATCAAATGTGATCATCTCCGCCTCTCTATCACTGTTTTCGCTAAACCTACACTCTATATATTCAGTCTTACTTCTGCTCAGCCTAAATCCTCGAGCTTCCAAAGTATCCCTCCAAAGTTCCAATTTTTGTTGCACTCCAACCTTCGTTTCATCAATCAACACAATATCATCTGCGAACATCATACACCACGGAACGTCATTTTGAATTTCTCTTGTCAATTTGTCCATGACTATGGCAAAGAGAAAAGGACTAAGAGCAGATCCCTGATGCACCCCAATCGTAATAGGAATTCTTCTGTCCTCCCTTTTGCTTTCTTTGACCCCATCTTTTTCAATGCCATTGTCACTTCACCCTTTTGAATTCTTGTTGGTTCCAAGAATGATGAAGACTGTCCTCACTGTACCAACACGAGTCTTTTCTAGCGCGCTTTGTCCTCACTCATGCGCATCTGGGAAACTTCCCAAGGGGTCACCCATCTCATAACTACTCCAGGCCAAGCACGCTTAACTTTCGAGTTTCTATGAGATGGATACCAGAAAATAAGATGCATCTTGTTGGTATGAGTAGTCCAAATCAATTCATTTAACCATCTTATAGTGCAGATCTCACAGGTCGAATCGCAAGCTGCGCCTCGTGCATTTTTAAGCCATGCAGGCATGATACTGGACCGAATCCCAACGCCTCTTAGTTCCAACACTCTGGAAGCCTCCACTGTAGGATACTTCGAGGGAATCCGCACCCATGACCTGCTCCGATACCAATTGTTGGTCCCAAGAATGATGAAGACTATCATCACTGTACCAACACGAGTATTTTCTAGCACGCTTTGTCCTCACTCACGCGCACCTGGGAAACTTCCCAGGGGATCACCCATCCCATAAATACTCCAGGCCAAGCACGCTTATCTTTCGAGTTTCTATGAGATGGATACCAGAAAAGAAGATGCATCTTGTTGGTATGAGTAGTCCAAATCAATTCATTTAACCACCTTCTAGTGCAGATCTCACAGGTCGAATCGCAAGCCGCGCCTCGCACATTTTAAGCCCATGCAGGCAGGATGCTAGACCGAATCCCAACAATTCTCCTCTTAAACTCTCGGTTAACCATACTTGAGGGGATGTTTAAATTCCCAATATCTTGTTCTTGATGGACATTGAATAGGGTATCAAAGTATGACCTCCATCTCTCTTTTATCTCTTTATCTTGAACCAAAAATTTTTGGTCAGAATCTTTCACACATTTAACTTTTCTAATATCTCGCGTCTCCTTCTCTCTCATTCGAGCAAGTTTATAGATAAATTTTTCCCCTTCTTTTGTATCTAATCTTGCATATAATTCTTAATTGACCTTCGATCGGGCATTTCGCATTGCCTTTTTAGCTTCTGTTCGAGCTTTCTTGTACTTCTTATAATTCTCATCACTCGAGCATTTACCCAGTACCTTATAACATTCACGTTTGGTCTTTATCGCTTGCTTAACTTCATCATTCCACCAAGATGTGTCCTTACTTGATGGTCTGTTTCCTTTAGATTCTCCTAGGACTTCTTTCGCAACTTCCTTTATGTTATGCTCCAACAAGTTCCACATCGAATCTATATCCATCTCCATGTAATCAGACCAAATACCACTATCAGCAATCTTAGCCACAAAAGTATGCCGACTCTCCCCTTGGAGCTTCCACCACTTAATTCGAGGGTCAACTTGTGGCCTTCTCTTTCTTAATTGCCTCTTACCTCGAAAGTCAAGCACCACAATCTTATGCTGCGTTGCAGCACTCTCACCCGGTATTACCTTGCAATTAGTAAAACTTTTCCTCCACACATTCCTTACTAAAAAGAAATCAATTTGACTTGCATTACCTCCGTTTCTATATGTCACCAAATGAGAGTCCCTTTTCTTGAACCAAGTGTTCATAATACCCAAGTCATAAGCTAATGCAAAATCCAATATACCATTTCCAGCTTCATTTTTATCCCCAAAACTAAAGCCACCATGAATGCTCTCAAATCCATCTATGCTAACACCGACATGCCCATTGAGGTCATCACCAATGATTAATTTCTCACCCATAGGAATTCATTCGACAACCTCTTCCAAATCTTCCCAGAATTATTGTTTGATCGATGCATCCAATCCTACTTGTGGTGCATAAGCACTTATGATAGTTAGAAACTCATCCCCTATCACAAAATTAATACTCATTATTCTATCGCTCTTTCTTGATACTTCCACCACATCATCCATGATTTCTTTATCAATGACGATACCCACTTCATTTCTACTTCTATCCTTTCCAGAGTACCAAAGCTTGTAACCCCAAGGAGCTAACACTCTTGCCTTTTCGCCAACCCACTTAGTCTCTTGTAGACACATTATTATGTGAATCCTCCTCATTTTCATAACCTCCCCTACTTCTGCTGATCTCCCCGTCAAAGAGCCAACGTTCCAAGTTCCAAACTGCACCTTACTACCCTTACTAGCTGCATGAACTAATTTCTCTGTCTGTCCCCGTCCACGCTGCAAGGATGATGATATATGGTGATATCAACATAATAGGATGTTTAATATGATGTTGTTCTTGATAATCCTTGTTGAATTGTTTTCACAAGTATTAAGAACATTATGATCATATTAATTGATCATTGAGGTGATTGGAGGATGTTATAATTCATAGTTGAGGACTATGATATTCTTCTGTGTGGTTGATCGATTCGTGATTGAATCGAAGTTATCTATTATGTTATTTTCAACATCGATATTGTGTTATTGAATGAACTGTATTTCATTCAAGGTTGTTCGAGTGTTTATGATTGTTGAAGGATGTCGTTCATCGTTTGTGGGATGATTTCATCGCCTTCGATTTGAGGCAAGTTTTATACTTGTACTGGTCAATAAGATTAAATGTTATCATGTATGTGTATGAATGCGTTGTATCATTCCGAGACGTAGTCTCTTCAGGATTCTGTTGATATCAGGTAAATTGTTTGATATAGTACCCTTCAAAAATTATGCCAAATATTATTGTTGTTCGTCAATGGCCGGTTCAAGGCATTGAGATACTTGATGTTAATACTATTGTCGATAGCCGGTTTGCGGTATCGATGTATCGATTGTTATTGTTGACTGATGTTCGATTAAGACATTGTTGTGCTTGTTGCTACTGATCTTGGTGTTGTTATTTGTTGTGCGGCGATTTATACGCCTCGATGGCGATCGGCATAATGGTCAAGAGCCAGCCAAAGAAGATAGATGTTGGGCAGGTGCCTAGCGATCGGCATCCAAGGCGATCGTCTATCGGCATCTGGCGATCGTCTATAATGTCCGACTGTAGATGATCGTCCCGTACCACGTATAAATCCGACATCCGTCAGAGTCGTCGAAGACCGAATCTTGGATGAAGGCCCACGTGCAGATCCGCAAAAAGCGCCACAAGATAAGGCCTTTTGACCCCAGCCTGTCACTGCCTTCACACCTACCGACAGGCCCACCGAAAGGTACAAAGTGGGTCCTCCCCTGACAGCGACTCAGGATGCGTGTGGACTTCTCATTGGCTCGCACTTCTGGCTGCCAGCAGCAGCCTCGGACTTTAAGGAAATAGTCCCACGTGATGGGACTATCGCCCATATTATTATAATAATAGAATACGGCGGTCGCCCGCGATCGCCAGGGAGGACCTAGCAACCTCTCCTACTATAAATAGAAGGCCTCCAACAGTGGCCTAAGGACGGTGGACTTACTGGACGAATGCATACACATACACAGTGAAATCCATCGACAGAGAAACTCATTCTCAAACACAGTACACCCCAAAAGCAAGAACTCACAGAGCTTCAGATCTGGTTCTTCCGGCAATCTCCACGCTCAATAGCTGAGATAACTAGAATCTTTACACTCATTGTAATAGTATTCTAACATTAATATTTGTACTCCCTAGTATTCATATTAATAACATCTCGCGAGAGCATCAAGCCCGGGACTAACAACCCCGGCAAATCTTGTGTCATTTACTTTCCCACAGAAGTGTTCTCGCATTTGTTTATTACTCGACCACTCCAGCAATATCATCTCCGGATAATATTTTGGGTAACAATAATTGGCGCTAGAGGAAGGGCATCTTAACCTTCATTTTTATTCCGACCATCTCCAAGAACACTCACTGTTCTCTGGGGCATATACTTGAAGAAACACTCACTGTTCTTCAAAGAAAAACCTTCAGAGACATGACATCTGCCACGACCTCCAAAAGAGCCACCCTGCGATCTGCCGGACATCTCATTCCGGCCCAGACCGAATCCCAGCCTATGGCGGAAGGCGACGGCGGTGATGCTAGACTCTCACTTCCGCCCCCGATGGACGGTACCAGTCTCTCACTCGATCAGTTCCAGACCGTGGAACAGATCGAGGAGGCTATATCCATCCTCAGGGAGCGACAGAGGGCATGCGAATCGCCACCATTACTCCGCCAGCCATCCGCCGAGCAGGCAAGCGGAAGCTTAAGGGGCTATACGTCGAGAAATCGTCGGAAAGCCCCGAGCCGCAGGAAAAGGCTCTCATAAGGTGGGATGATTCTATCTTCATCCACTTAGGGAGCGATCCCTCATGGCAATCGGGGCATTCATGCCCCAGCCGGGAGACATCGGAGTCCGAATCCGTTACCAGGAGTTCGGCATATCCGACTCCCAAAAGACAAGCCGGCCAACGGGCTCCCACTCGCCCAAGAATTGAGCTCGGTGGTGGAGAGCTCCTCACCTATCATGGGGCCAGGAGATCATTACACGATTGCCTCGGTTCCTGCTCCGAGAGCCAATCAGCGAGCAGTCAGGCTACGGCTATGGCCACCATGCAGCGCCAGCTCGACGAAATGAAGGCACTCCTAGAGACTGGGGCAGGCGCTAAGAGATCGATCGTTGGATCGAGTGAGCCACTCGCGGCCCAGATCGAGCTCGCCCCAGTTCAACCGAAGATCGCTCCCCCTCAAACACCTCTATATGAGGGGAGATCGGATCCTGAGACCCATTTGAGCAAGTTCCGAATTTACATGACCGGATGTGGAGCATCGGACGCGACGAAATGCCGAATGTTCCCATTGACATTGGGCGACCTCGCCCATAGGTGGTACATCTCACTACCACCTCGCTCGATCAATTGTTTTGAGAAGCTGGCGAATGATTTCACGTCGTACTTTTCCGCCAAAGTTGCTCGGCCAGAAGGCCTCCACCGCATGATGAAAATCAGGCAGGGGAAGAACGAGCCCGATGAAGATTACATCGACCGGGTGGATGAAATAGTCCTCACCGGCGAGCCCATTAGCAACGAGCTCACTCTCTACTCGGTCTTAGGGGGATTCTATGGCCATTCGCCCATGTTCAGGCACCTTAATAAGGACATCCCCCCGACCTACGCGATCTTCCGCGTCAGGGCCGCTGATTTCCTAGCTAGGCAGAGGATGCTCACCCTCCGCTTAGGTGAGGGATCTACCGGGGAAGGGAAGGCGCCATCTTCCATCCCGAAAAAGATGGTCGCCAAGCCCATAAAGGCGATCGTGAAGCCGCCCGGTGAATTCAAAGCTTTCGAGGATGTGGAGGTTCACCTCCTCCGCAACCTCAACCTATCTCCAGCCCACATTTTCAACGCCATCAAGGGGCGTGAGTGGCTTAACAAACCAAAGCCGGTGAGGGACCACGGTCATCTAGACCGCAGCAGATTCTGTGCCTACCACAAGAGTCCCGGCCACAACACCAGCCAGTGCCGCGACCTCATCAGACAACTCTGGCGGCTGTTTGAGGAAGGCAAATTGGATAACCTGGTTACCAAGCCAGAACCTCGAGCAGAGAGGACCGGAGGGCGCGAACGCCGACAGAACAATGGAATCCCTCCCAATTCGGTCGCAAGGATCGAGCAAAACGAGCCGGAGTATTCAGAAGAATCAATTCCTCCGATCAACCCCGGCGGCCGGATCAATATGCTTCAGTTGGGAGGTGGAAACCTCGGAGGCCTTTCCCCGGTTTCCACCATGTCGAATAGAAAGCGGAAGGCCGAGCTAAGGGCGTTCGCAGGGGTCCATGTCATGGTGCCCCCAGAGCCGACCATCTCCAGAGACGCGCTCATCACTTTCTCTAACAAGGATAGGGAGGGAGCGCAGTTCCCCAAAGAGGATGCATTGGTAATCTCTGCATGTATCCTTGGGAAAATGGTCGATCGCGTGCTGGTCGACAATGAGAGCTTTTGTAATATCATATTCAAATCCGCTCTTGACCAGCTCGGCAACCTGACCAAGTTCATCAAGCCTTTTGACACCGTGCTTCAAGGGTTCGGCGACAACACGGTCCAAGCCTATAGAAGGAACAAGCTCTCTGTCGAGCTAACATGTTATTACGATCCCAAGGTTAGGATTACTAGGAACCAAAATTTTGTAATCATAGATAGGCTCAGCATCTATAATGGGTTCCTAGGTCGCCCATTTATAAAAACCTTCGAGGCGGTCGCCTCTTCTTTTTTTACTGTATCAAATTCCCCACTGTCGATGGGACGGTCGGTACTGTAAAAGGAGACCAACTAATGGCTAAGAAATATTTGAATTACTCCTGTGTCGTAACTTCTTTCAACACTTCCCATACTGTTTATAATATTGCGACGATCGACAATCAACCGATGGAGATCGATGAGCCAAGCACCTCATACCAGCCCGACTCAGAGGACGGCATCTCACAACGATTGACGGACGACATCGAGCCAAGGATCGGTTTCGAGTCAAGCCTCGACATCGATCCAAGGATCGAGTCCGTAAATCGTTCCAAACGAGAAGCGACCGTCCCCATTGAAGAGTTAGAAAGTATAACAATAGATCCCGCTCGCCCGGAGCGGGAAGTACAGATCGGCACGAGCGTCGACCTCGAATTAAAGGAGGATTTGATCAATTTACTACATAAGAACATCGGAGTCTTTTCCTGGTCGCATCAAGATATGGTTGGCATAAGTCCTGAACACACTTGCCACTATCTAAAGATCGACCCGGCAAGGAAGCTTGTCCACCAGAAACGTAGGAAATTCGGTCCTGAGA
This sequence comes from Orobanche coerulescens, assembly GCA_033398695.1. Classification (NCBI taxonomy): domain Eukaryota; kingdom Viridiplantae; phylum Streptophyta; class Magnoliopsida; order Lamiales; family Orobanchaceae; genus Orobanche; species Orobanche coerulescens. The sequence continues at coordinate 208,761,607 of CM065803.1, forward strand.
AATACGTAGCGCTCGACATAGAAGTCAAAAAGCTACTCGACAACAAACTAATCGGAGTAGCTACAGACGAGCCTCAATGGGTAGCCAACGCGGTGCTCGTCAAAAATCCGAATAGCTCCTGGAGGTTATGCATCGACTTCACCGACCTCAATGCGGCATACCCAAAAGATCACTTTCCGATGCCTCATATCGACCACTTGGTCGATAGTATAGCAGGTTGCGAAATGATGTCGTTCATGGATGCCTTCGCCGGATACCATCAGATCCCAATAGCGGAGAAGGACATAAAGCACACATCGTTCCACACGGAAAAAGACATATACTTTTGGGTCCGAATGCCGTTCGGCCTGAAGAATGCAGGGGCGACCTACCAGCGACTAGTCAACGGGATGTTCGCCAATCAGATCGGCAAGACCATGGAGGTCTACATTGACGACATCGTGGTCAAAAGCCTCAAAAAGGAAGATCAGCTCAATGACCTTGCCGAGACGTTCGCCATCCTCGAGAAGCTCAATATGAGGCTAAACCCCAAGAAATGCAACTTCGGGGTAAGCTCCGGGAAGTTCCTGGGGAACATCGTGAGCCAAAGAGGGATCGAGGCAAACCCCACCAAGATCCAGGCGATCCTCGACATGCAGGAGCCACGGAATATCAAGCAAGTGCAACGCCTCACGGGTTGTCTAGATGCCCTCAACCGTTTCATATCTCGGCTCGGAGATAAAAGCAAGCCATTCTTCGTGGTGATAAAGAACAAGAAGTTCGCATGGACAAAGGAGAGTCAAATAGCATTCTCCAAAATCAAGAAATATCTATCTACCCCCAGATCTTGACAAAGCCGATCCCCGGCGAAAAGCTATTCTTTTACCTGGTGGCCTTGGAGGTCGCGCTGAGTGCCGTATTAGTGCGAGCAGAGGGGCAAGCTCACTTGCCGATCTACTTCGTTAGCCAAGCGCTCCATGACGCGGAAACGCGATACACGCCTCTGGAGAAGATCGCATACGCTCTGGTCATGAGGGTTCGCAAGCTAAGGGCCTACTTATTCGAACATCAAGTAGAGGTTCTGACGACTCTCCCCTTAAGGCAAGTTCTGCACCGGCCAGACACCAACGGGCGACTCCTCAAGTGGTCACTGGAGATCGCCCAATACGGTATCGCGTACGCTCCTCGCACGGCCATCAAAGGCCAAGCCCTGGCGGACTTCGTGGCGGAATTAACATTCCCACCCAGTCCGACCCAGACCGGTCGCCCCGCGTGGAAGTTGTACGTGGATGGCTCGGCAACCAACTCGCGAGCAGGGGCAGGGATTGTCCTCATCATCCCCGACGGCCAAAGTTTCACAAATGCTGTGCGTTTCGGGTTTTGGGCGACCAACAATGAAGCCGAGTACGAAGCCTTGGTAGGCGGGCTCGATCTAGCCCTCGCCCTGGATGTTCGCCGTCTCCACATTTTCATGGACTCCCTCTTGGTCGTGAACCAAGTCAAGGGAGAATATGAGGCGCGCGGCGAACAAATGATCAAATACCAAGAATTGGTCGCCGAAATGTGCACGAAATTTGAAGAAGTGCTGATCGAACAAGTTCCGAGAGAGCACAACTCCCAGGCCAATGCCCTATCCAAACTAGCATCATCAGATGGGGCGGCCGATTTCTCCAACATCCAAATCACGAAATCAACAAAGCCGGCGATCGACAGAAGCCTGATTACCACAGTTGTCGTCGCCGAAGAGAACTGGATGACTCCGTTCATTAAATACTTGAAGGACGGAACGGTCCCCGACGACCGTATTAAAGCTCGCCAACTTCAGCTCCGTGCAACCAGATACACCCTATTGGACGACCGGATTTACAAGCGAGCCTTCAGCCTTCCTCTCCTCAAGTGCATTACGCCGGAGGAAGGCCGACTCGTTTTGGCCGAGATCCATGATGGGATTTGTGGAAATCATGTTGGAGGGCGAGCTCTCATCCATAAGACGACCAGGCAAGGTTTTTTCTGGCCTACAATGCAAAAAGACGCGATCGCCTACGCTCGATCATGTCACAGGTGTCAAGTAATGGGCCCAAACATCAAGATCTCCCCCGAGCAACTCACTTCTATGTACAGCCCATGGCCGTTCGCCCAATGGGGCATCGACCTCATTGGTCCCTTGCCGACGGCGCCAGAGGGATGTAAATTTGCCATCGTAGGGGTCGATTACTTCACAAAATGGGCTGAGGCCGAGCCACTCAACAAGATCGGCCAAGAACAAGTAATCAAGTTCATTTGGAAGAACATCATATGCCGGTTCGGTCTACCCCAGGATATCATCTCCGAGAACGGAAAGCAGTTCGACGGCTTGGAAGTCATGCAATTCTGCGAGAAATGGGGAATCAAGAAGTTATTCTAGGCCCCTTACCACCCTCAGACGAACGGGCAGGTAGAGGCTGTAAACAAGATCCTCAAACACATGATCAAAGCAAGACTTGAAGCCAAACAAGGACGATGGGCGAGCGAACTCCCAGATGTTTTGTGGTCCTATCGAACGACGACCCGAAACTCAACTGGCGAAACCCCGTTCGCCCTCGCCTTTGGAACAGAAGCGGTGATCCCTTCGGAGATCGCCGTTCTCAGCCACCGAACTGAACAGGAGATGATGACGGACAATGATGTAGCCCGAAGAATCGACTTGGACATGCTCGAAGAACGGCGACTGACCTCAGAAATGAAGAACACAATCCACAAAAAGAGATCCGAGAAGTTCTTCAATTCGAAGGTCAAGGGAAGACGGTTCCAAGTGGGCGACCTAGTCCTCAAAAAAGTCCAGACTCATACAGGAGTCTTTGGCCTGAATTGGGAAGGCCCCTTCAGGATATCTAAGTGGCTAGTTAGGGGAGCCTACAAACTTGAACACCCTGACGGCACTCCGGACCAATATCCCTGGAATGCCGTACATTTGAAGAAATACTACCAGTGAAAACTTTGTATTCAGTTTCAGTTACCCAATGTACAAAGAGTATAATGAGATTTTCCTATCCCATCTATATAGTTCACCTCGATGAAAACGAACAACTAAAAAGAGGACGGCTCGCTCGCCCTACAAGAGGTCATCGTCTAAACCTGACAGACCTATGCAAGCGATCACCCCTCCAAGCACAACGTATACCGTCGAGGATCGTCATCTAACATGGCGATCCGAGGTAGAAAAGTGCAGCCATGGTCCTGGAGGTCGATGGAATCGACAGCTTCGTCCACGCAAGGTTCCTTTGGGCTGCGATCGCTCGCCCTTCGTTTAAATACGAGGTGAGCGTAGCCGAAGGACCCTCCAATTAAATCCGTGGACACGCTCGCACGCCCTCAAAAGCACATCATCTAACTTAATGTACCCGGACAAGGCGACGCGTCCCTAGCCCATCACAACGTATACCATCGAGGGTCGCCATCTAACATGCCGACCCGAGGTAGAAAAGTGCTAACAAGCCACGGACGTGGAGTCGAATAAACCGACAACGCCCTGTGCAAGGACTCCTCCAGACCAAGACCACTCGCCTTTCGTTTAAATACAAGGCGGGCGCAGCCTAACGGAGGACCCTAACAATAAAGTGAGTCGCTGGACAGACCTACGGATGGAATGTCCCTCGTACATAAAGACACGGTTACGGAGGTCGGTCCATCGAACTCAGCGACCGTGCACACAGTCATCCTCCCTCAAATAATCGGCAAAACTAAAGATAGCTCACCAAACATACTATTTTCGTTCCCTTACACTAAGTAAACAAAAACAAGGGGCAAAGTGGAGCTATTCCTAAATGTGATCGGGAAGAAAGGACCATACACGATCGGCTTCGTTCAAACACACAAATAACGATCGACTTTGTTCAAGAAATTCACAAGTAAGAATTTTCAAGTGTACCAATACATCCGAAGCTATTCAGAAAATTGTGCAAAGTCGAAGAGATGCGGAACGGAACATTCAGACAGTCGATCGTACAAACAAGGCTTCAGGTGCAAGTGCAATTGTGTAAACACTTGTACAAATTCATATGCAAACGTTTAGAAGATACGATCGTACATATAAAGAATCAGATACAAAGAAGAAGTATTTTATTCAGTTCAAAACGATCGTACATACAAGCCCGAAGGCAATACAAGAGAAAACTGGAAATTCCTCGTTTTTAGCGACCCTCGTGTAACCGTATTAATTTTTGAGAATAATTCGAGACTTTTTGTCGGCCAGTTCTACGTTTATTGGTCCTTCCATCGTTTATTGATCTAATTCTCGTAATTGTTGTCGGAACCGCCGTTTCGGGGTTGCCGTGGATCCATTCTACGTTATTATGCGTTTTGAGATGTTCCGTTTGATGTTTCGTTCATGTTCCAGTAGTTTGGGCCGTTAATGCTCCGTGCCTAGCGCGCGCTAATCTTTCTGCATAGCGCACGCTAGGGATTCCTTAGTAGTGCACGCTACGTCTGCTTCATAGCGCGCGCTAGCGAGCTGAGCCCTGGGAGTGGCAGTGAACTTATTTATGGTTCCAGTCCTCTGGACTAGCGGATTAGCGTACGCTACGTTATCTAGCGCACGTAATGTCGGGGGACTAGCGCACGCTAGGTATCCGTTAGCGCGCGCTAACGCGACTGTTCAGTACTGGACAGTTTATTCTGGACTCGTTCAGATGCCCAGGTAGCGCACGTTATAGCTCGATAGCGCGGGCTACCGAGTCGTTGTTAGTGCACGCTAGATAGTAGTAGCGCATGCTAACGGTCCAGGACAGTGAGTTCTGGACTGTGATATAACTAGGTAGCGCACGCTAACACTTAGCCGTTAGCGCGCGAAGCCGTGTGGATATAAATACCCAGGAGTTGACTTTGGATGGATCTATTTCTCATTTCACCTCCTTCTCCACGGCTTTGGCGATTTTGGGCGATTTCTTGGCGATTTATTCCTCCAATCATCTCAACCATCATCTTCTTTGAGTTCTTGGTGTATAATAACAACATCAACACGAATCTTTCATCCTAATCCAAGGTAAATCTTCTAAGAACCCTACTTTTGGGTAAATTGGGGGTTTTCGGGTTTTTCTTCGATTCGTTCCATATGGTTGATTAATTCATGTTGAATATGATTAATCTTGCTAGTATTCTTGTTTTCCCTATGGATTCATGGTATATTTCGTGGTTGTTGCGTATTCGAGAGGGTTTGGTTGTGGTCCGCCCTCGTTGTTGTTTTTATACGAATATACATGAATCGTAGGCGGGTTTTCGGGTGTATTCTATTTCCGTATTCATTTAGAGTTGGTTGTGATTATGTTCTTTGAATCATTAGGTTCGGTTCCGTTGGTTCCTAGCGTTCGTCGGTGATTTTTCTTTCCGTTCGTTGCGTCGTCAATTATTCAAGGCAAGTACTTTTTGAGGGAATCCAATGGTTTTAGCCCTGGATTCATGAGTTTGTTTAGCTAGCCAGCTCGGGAGGGTCATTAGAGGCCTCGAGTGGGATTTGTGACTTCCTCCCAGTCCTAGGCGATGCATGTGCGTGATTTGTTTTATGATATGGCCAGCTTGGTAGGGTCCTTAAAGGCCTCGAGTGGGATTTGTGGCTTCGTCCCGGTCCTAGGCAAATGTGATTGACTGTTTGTTTCCAGAAAAGACATGTCTGGTTTTTGTTTTGAAATGATTTGGTGCATTGTACTATGAAACGTGTAAGTGAATGGTTTGCCTTGATTACTTGTACTAGCATAATTGCTAACCCCTTTGGGGACCCGTTTTGTGGAAATTCTTGTTATGGATTTCAGGTTATGTTCTGCCGGACGAGCGAGCGCTGGGACAGTACGAGGATGTTGGCCAGGGTCGTTGACATGTGTATTCGAGTCTTCTTATTTCTCTTGTCCCTTTTGATATGGTTGTTTCCCACATTTATAAACTTATAGATTGTACTCGCGAGTACTTAGGCTTTTCACTCCGAACTTCATTTTGTATTAACTCAAATTGCTATATTGTCGGTTCATGTTTATTACGCCGGTTGCTCCAGACGTATATCTATATGTTGTATTATTTAAACGTGTGTCCTCGCTAATTGAGATGGTTAGTCAAGTGGTGTTTTCTTGTTTTAGCCTGGTGGGTCCCATGTAGGGGTCTACAGCGCTGTAATACACTTCGAATATCTCGGGGGTATTACAGAAAATGGTATCAGAGCACTAGGTTTATGGATACCTAGGCTTGTCGGTTATTTGGGTCTAGTTGTGTTTTGTTTTGCACATTGTCACACCGTTGCAAGCATCTCAGTACTTCTAGCGTTCTTAAGTTTTTCCTTACTCGACTCTTTGTTTTCTCGTACCGTATTTCTGTTTCTTGAACTGTGGTTATTTTCCCTCTTTTACTTATCATCGAGTTGCTTTTTGCCATCTCTTAACACCAACATGGATGCTGGAAGGGGTCGTGGTCATGGCTGTGGATGCGGCCTGGGACGTGGGGCAGCCGGTGGGGCGGCTACGTCGCATTCTTCGGGAGCTGACAGTACCGGTGACCGTCATAGCTATGCTTCTTCTCAAGATGGCGCTGACCTTGGTATTGCGCATGCAGCAAATGGTGAACCAGATGGCGTCTATAGCTCAGGTGGTTCAGAACCCGAATCCGGCCCATGCTAATCGGGGCGGAGCAGACCGTTGGCTTCAAGATGTCATCAAGATGCATCCTCCTCAGTTTTCGGGAGCATCAGACCCGATCGGCTGGGAGGGGTGGATCAAGGAGATATCTAAAGTCTTCGTTGCCACCAACTGTCCCGAGGACCGTAAGGTCCCTATTGCCCAGTACTTTCTCACTGGGGACACTACTGACTGGTGGGAGGCCGTTGGGCCTAAGGACCACGTTGCTTCATGGGTGGAGTTCAAGGACCTAATGGAGACCGAGTATTGCCCGTGGCCAGTTAGACAGGCTCAAGTCCATGCCTTTTATGATGCTCAACCGCGGGACATTCCTGTCTCTCAAGCTATTGCTGATTTCAACAAGGAGTTGGGCTGCGTGAAGACCCAAGTTGTCGAGGAGAACGACAAAATTTTTCACTTTTCCAGGCGGATGAAACTGTCAATTCGGGACTATATGTCTGGGCTCGTCTGCACTACTTTGAAGGATTATCAGTGTAGGGCTCTTGCTTACGATATGTCAGTGACGTCTAGTGAAGTGGCTCGTGAGAGCAAGAAGCAGAAGTTAGTCGGAAATTTTTCTAGTCCCAAGGGTGGAGGCCAGCAGAAATCTCAGGCTGCGAATATTTCTACGGGCGGTTCAGCTCGTTTCTCTGGGAGTTTTCGAGGTGCCGCTGGAGCCTCCGTTCGTGATCCCACATGCTTTAACTGTGGCCAGCCGGGCCATAGGAACCGGCAGTGTCCTCGTCAGAAGTTGACTTGTCATACTTGTGGTCAGTCGGGCCACAAGGCTCTCTTTTGTGAACAAGTCAGACAGATTCGTGAGTCCCGTGATTCTTTTTCAGCACCTAGAGAGCCGAGTGTGAACCAGGGCTCGTTTGATCCACAGTCTCCGCCGAGTGCCAGCCGAGGTAGAGGTTGGGGTCAGCCCGCTAGAGGAGGAGCTTCCAGTGTCGGCTCTGCCCAGCCGCATATCTACGAGATGAGGAGGGCCGATGATCCGGCGGCCACTGTGGCGACAGGTACCGTTCATATCCATTCTCATCCTGTCAGTGTGCTTTTCGATTCTGGTGCTACACATTCGTTCATATCGCTGGAGTGTGTGCGCCGTTTGAGTCTCGACTGTTTGTCGCCTTGCGAGTCTTTCATCGTTAAACTTCCTAGCGGTGATAGGATCGTTGGCGATCGAGAAGTCCGAGACTGCTCTGTGTTTATTTGTGAGAGAGCTTGGCTCTCTAATCTTATTGTCGTTAATATTGAGGGTGAGGATTTGATTCTCGGGGATGATTGGCTCGAGCGGCATGGCGCAATCATGAACTACCGCACGAGAATCATCACTATGTTAGCCGAGGACGGCACCGAGCACTCTTTCGCGGGGCGAAAGAGGGGAAACCAGAAGTTCGTTATTAATGCCTTGAAGGCGATGAGACTCCTGCGAAAGGGGTGTACTCGTTATTGGTGCTATGCCTTGAAGGCGAAGGATGGTGGAGTCGAGCTTTCGTTGATTCCAGTCATAAGTGAGTTTCCTGATGTATTTCCTGACGAGTTACCGGGATTGCCACCGGATCGTGAGGCCGAGTTTGCTATAGAGTTAGAGCCGGGCGCGGCTCCGATTTCGAAGGCGCCGTATTGCATGGCACCTTCAGAGATGGCCGAGTTGAAGAAGCAGTTGAGGGAGCTTCTTGAGTCGGGGTATGTTTGACCGAGCGCTTCGCCTTAGGGCGCACCGGTCCTGTTTGTGCAGAAGAATGATGGTTCACTGCATTTGTGTATCGACTATCACGAACTAAACAAGGTGACCATCAAGAACAAGTATCCTTTTCCGAGGATTGATGACTTGTTCGATCAGTTGTAGGGAGTTGCGGTATTCTCGAAGATTGATTTGAGATCAGGGTACTATCAGCTCCAGGTGAGGGAGTCCGATGTGCCGAAAACAGCTTTTCGGACGAGATACGGACATTATGAGTTTGTAGTTATGCCTTTCGGGCTAACTAATGCGTCGGCGGTGTTCATGCAGTTGATGAACAAAGTCTTTATCGAGTATTTGGATAAGTGTGTCGTCGTCTTCATTGACAATATTCTTATTTATTCGAGGAACGAGGAAGAGCATGCCCTTCATTTGCGAGTAGTGTTAAACATTTTGAAGACCGAACAACTCTATGCGAAGTTCTCGAAATGTGAGTTCTGGCTGAAGGAAGTGATGTTTTTAGGTCACATGATTTCAGCCGAGGGGGTTCGTGTGGATCCGCAGAAGATTGAGGCAGTGTTGGATTGGGCACCGCCCAAGAATGTGAAGGAGATCCGTAGTTCTTGGGCTTGGCCGGCTACTACCGTAGGTTCGTCGAGGGTTTCTCGAAACTGGATCGGCCACTTACCAGCTTGCTCCGTAAGTCAGAAGTTAAATGCGGAATGACGAGAGGCAGTCGAGTTTTGAGGAGCTGAAGAGGCGTTTGACTTCAGGCCCGATTTTAGCGTTGCCATGTGGCAACGGGGGTTTTGCTGTTTATAGTGATGCTTTGGGTCAGGGTCTTGGGTGCATATTTCTGCAGCACGGCAAGACCATTGCATATACATCGAGATAGTTGAGACCGTATGAGCTTAATTACCCTACTCATGATTTGGAGTTAGCGACAGTTGTTTTTGCGCTCAAGATTTGGCGTCACTATCTTTTCGGCTCTGCATGTCAGATTTTTACCGATCATAAAAGTCTGAAATACATATTTACTCTGCGGGAGTTGAATATGAGGCAGAGGAGGTGGTTAGAGTTGATTAAGGATTATGACCTCAAAATCCTTTATCATCTGGGCAAGGCGAACCTCGTGGCCGACGCCTTGAGTCAGAAACCGGTTGCGTTGCGAACGCTTGAGATCCTTACGTCTCAATCTAAGCTTCGGCGGGTTTTGATCGAGTTGGATGTTGAGGTTTCATTGCCTGGAGCTGTCGGGCAACTCTGTGCTTTAGAGATTTCGTCATCTTTGATCGATGAAATTAAGCTGAAGCAGTTGGAGGATCCGATGATTACTCAAATTCGAGAGAACGTTCTTAAGGGAAAGTCTCATAGGTTTGTAATTCACGAGGATGGTGTTTTGAGATTCCAGAGTCGGCTTTGTGTACCGAACGATTCAGAGTTGAGACAGAGTATTTTGTGTGAGGCCCATGCTACACCTTACTCCGTTCATCTTGGTTCGAGTAAGATGTACAAGGATCTGAGAAGGAATTTCTGGTGGAATGATATGAAGGAGGAGGTCGTACAGTTTGTAGTGAGATGTTTAACTTGTCAGCAGGTCAAAATCGAGCATCAGCGACCGGCCGGGTTATTGCAGTCACTTCCCATTCCGGAATGGAAATGGGAAGATATATCGATGGATTTCATTACGAGTTTGCCGAGATCGAGGTCGGGCATGAATATGGTCTGGGTGATTGTTGATCGTCTGACCAGGTCCGCATATTTTCTGGGCATCAAGGACACTTGGGGCCCGGAGAAGTTGGCTCGTGTGTTTATCGCGCAGATTGTGAGGCTTCACGGTACTCCGAAATCTATTGTTTCGGATCGTGATGGCCATTTTGTATCGCACTTTTGGCAGGCGGTGCATAAGGCGTTGGATACTCGTTTGCGTTTGAGTACCTCTTTTCATCCTCAGTCAGATGGACAGTCGGAACGCACTATCCAGATGTTCGATGATATGTTGCATTTTTATGCTCTTGATTGGAGCAATGACTGGAGGAGCATTTGCCATTGATTGAATTCACGTACAACAATAGTTGGCACATGTCGATTCGGATGGCACCGTATAAGGCACTTTATGGGCGGCGTTGTCGATCACCGATTTATTGGAATGAGGCGTCCGATTTGGTTGGGACCGAGCCAGATATCGCTTTAGAGACGAGGCGGAAAGTAGAATGTATTCGGGAATGGATGTTGACTGCCCAGAGTCGACAGAAGTCATATGCCGATGTCCGTCGTCGACCTTTGGAATTCGAGGTGGGAGACCACGTTTTGCTAAAGGTGTCGCCGACGAGAGGAGTTTTCCATTTTGGGAAAAAAGGGAAGTTGAGTCCGAGATTTATTGGACCCTTCGAGATTCTCGAGCGAGTCGGTGGTTTGGCATACCGTTTGGCGTTACCCCCAGCCCTGAGTCATGTTCATAGCGTTTTTCATGTTTCCCAGCTGAGTAAATATGTCCCGGATCCTAGTCACGTCATCGATTATGGTGAGATTGATGTAGCCGAGGATATTACTTTTGATGAGCGTCCTTTGAAGATTTTGGAGCATCGTGAGAAGCGACTGAGGCACAAGACCATCCCTTTGGTCAAGGTGCAGTGGTTGAGACATGGTGTCGAGGAGGCAACTTGGGAAACCGAGGATAGCATGCGTGCTAGGTGCCCCGAGTTGTTTGTTTCTTAAGTTTCGGGACGAAACTTATTTTTAGAGGGGTAAAATGTAATATCCGCATTTTCTTTTCCCGGTATTTTTATTTTTCGGTGTATTTCTCGTTTTTAGCGACCCTCGTGTAACCGTATTAATTTTTGAGAACAATTATTTCGAGACTTTTTGTCGTCCAGTTCTACGTTTATTGGTCCTTCCGTCGTTTATTGATCTGATTCTCGTAATTGTTGTCGGAACCACCGTTTCGGGGTTGCCATGGATCCATTCTAGGTTATTATGCATTTTGAGATGTTCTGTTTGATGTTTCGTTCATGTTCCGGTGTTTTGGGCCGTTAATGTTCCGTGCCTAGCGCGCGCTAATCTTTCTGCATAGCGCACGCTAGGGATCCCTTAATAGCGCATGCTACGTCTGCTTCATAGCACGCGCTAGCGAGTTGAGCCCTGGGAGTGGCAGTGAACTTATTTCTGATTCCAGTCCTCTGGACTAGCGGATTAGCGTACGCTACGTTGTCTAGCGCACGCTAATGTCGAGGGACTAGCGCACGCTAGGTATCCGTTAGCGCGCGCTAACGCGACGGTTCAGTACTGGACAGTTTGTTCTGGACTCGTTCAGGTGCCCAGGTAGCGCACGCTATAGCTCGATAGCGCGCACTACCGAGTCGTTGTTAGCGCACGCTAGATAGTAGTAGGGCACGCTAACGGTCCAGGATAGTGAGTTCTGGACTGTGATATAACTAGGTAGCGCACGCTAACACTTAGCCGTTAGCGCGCAAAGCCGTATGGCTATAAATACCCAGGAGTTGACTTTGGACGGATCTATTTCTCATTTCACCTCATTCTCCGCGGCTTTGGTGATTTTGGGCGATTTCTTGGCGATTTCTTCCTCCAATCATCTCAACCATAATCTTCTTTGAGTTCTTGGTGTATAATAACAACATCAACACGAATCTTTCATCCTAATCCAAGGTAAATCTTCTAAGAACCCTACTTTTGGGTAAATTGGGGGTTTTCGGGTTTTTCTTCGATTCGTTCCATATGGTTGATTAATTCATGTTGAATATGATTAATCTTGCTAGTTTTTTGTTTTCCCTATGGATTCATGGTATATTTCGTGGTTGTTGCGTATTCGGGAGGGTTTGGTTGTGGTCCGCCCTCGTTGTTGTTATTATACGAATATACATGAATCGTAGGCGGGTTTTCGGGTGTATTCCATTTCCGTATTCGTTTAGAGTTGGTTGTGATTGTGTTCTTCGAATCATTAGGTTCGGTTCCATTGGTTCCTAGCGTTCGTCGGTGATTTTCTTTTCCATTCATTGCGTCGTCAATTATTCAAGGCAAGTATTTTTGGAAACCTTTATGCTTAACGTGAAATGGTAATGTATATTGTGTGTGATTTGCTCACCTCGGGAGGGTCCGACGGGGCCACAGAGGAAATCCAATGGTTTTAGCCCTGGATTCATGAGTTTGTTTAGCTAGCCAGCTCGGGAGGGTCCTTAGAGGCCTCGAGTGGGATTTGTGACTTCATCCCGGTCCTAGGCGATGCATGTGCGTGATTTGTTTTATGATATGGCCAGCTCGGGAGGGTCCTTAGAGACTTCGAGTGGGATTTGTGGCTTCGTCCTGGTCCTAGGCAAATGTGAATTGACTGTTTGTTTTCGGAAAAGACATGTCCAGTTTTGGTTTTGAAATGATTTGGTGCATCGTACTATGAAACGTGTAAGTGAATGGTTTGCCTTGATTACTTGTACTAGCGTAATTGGTAACCCCTTTGGGGACCCATTTTGGGGAAATTCTTGTTATGGATTTCAGGTTATGTTCTGCCGAACGATCGGGCGCTGGTACAGTACGAGGATGTTGGCCAGGGTCGTTGACATGTGCATTCGAGTTTTCTTATTTCTCTTGTCCCTTTAGATATGGTTGTTACCCACACTTATAAACTTATAGATTGTACTCGCGAGTACTTAGGCTTTTCACTCCGAACATCGTTTTGTATTAACTCAAATTGCTATATTGTCGGTTGATGTTTATTACGCCGGTTGCTCCGGACGTATATCTATATGTTGTATTATTTAAATGTGTGTCCTCGCTAACTGAGATGGTTAGTCGAGTGGTGTTTTCTTGTTTTAGCCTGGTGGGTCCTATGTAGCGGTCCACGGCGCTGTAATACACTTCGAATATCTCGGGGGTGTTACATGAGCAAGGCTCGTGTATGTTGTTGTATTTTTATTTTGGCCATGTAGGCCCATCATTGTCATTGAATTTCCTTATCGGAATATTGTGTCGGATATCATAGTAGGGAATGTGATTTTCCGTTTTGGTCAGTTTGATGTATTTTAGTCGTGTTCGCTTGGTGGATTTCCTGGTGTGGGATCCACGACATTGTAATAACCCGATGGGATTTTGGGGGTATTACAGTACGTCCTCCTGGTAATAACCAAACACATCGTCAATCAACCTTCTTGTGGGATCATTGGATGTGCTACCACTGTACTGTCCATGATCATGGGGAATAAGTGAATTTGATCTTTCACCGTGGTAAATTCGATATGCGTATTTATCCCAAAATTCATTCTTTTTCAAGTGCTTCCATACAACATCAAGTGTAAAACGGTACAATCACTGCGACATTTACTGCATGGACAATAATGAATTATACTATCACTATCATGCTCCTTCACAAATCGAATACACTCTCTCATTCCATTTATGACTCTTGGATCCCATTTTTGTAGACCAATCCAACTTTTATCCATCCTATAATAAAAATAATAACAATACTACAAAATCATAATTCGTAATTATCAAGAACATACAAAAATTACGACTACAATCATCATAGCTCGAATTCAAGATGTCAAATATATATATATATATATATTTCAAAAATAATAATACTTAATTGTATAATCATCGCTATATATATATATACTCACTATATATATTACATACACCAAGAAATCTTCAAGAAAACGAATTAATTCTTAAACATGTTCATAATAATCAAAACGACTTTAAACTTATATATATATATATATATATATAAATAAATATATATATATGCATAATATAAATACTTGATATCAAAGTTCAATAAACATACCATCAATAAGATTTCTTGAATGATCAAACCAGAAAAAATTGTTGTTTTTCGTGTTCTTGTTGTGTAATTTCTGAGTATGTTGTAAATGATGTGTTGAAGTGTGAGATGGTGATATATTATGTACAAAAAAAGGTAAGACTTTGGCCGACGACAAGCTGTTGGCTAATGTATGGTAGTCGTCGGCTAAACATTACAAAGTCGTCGGCTAAAGTCTCATAGTCGTCGGATAAACTACTCCACTTTAGCCGACGGCTCACAGGACTTTAGCCGACGACCAAGATCAAAGTCGTCGGCTAAAGTGGTTTAGCGGACAATCTGCCGCCGTCGGCTAAACTCTCGGACTTTAGCCGACGATGTCGTCCCGTCGGTCGTTCTCTGTCCAGTCATCGGCTAAAGTGATAGTTTTGGTAGTGCAAGATCTATTTGTCTAATTAACTAAATACTTAGATTAGTAAGAAATTTAAATACTATTATTATTATTAATTTAATAATAATGTTGGTAAAACTAAATCCTAATATAGATCATAAGATCACAAGATATTTACCTTTGAAGCGAAGTGGTTGTTCCAATCTCTTCCTTAAAATCTTCTAGAGTATATCCACATCTTAATCCGGATATTCTGTAGGTGACGAGCTACCGGATCTTGCTTGACTTGAAGTTGGATCAGCGGAACTATATTCTTGAGAGTCACTCGATTTTTACTTTTATTTTCTAGTAACTTTTGATCAAAGACATTAGGCTTTGGGCTATTCTAGGATCTTAAGCAGGATTAGGGTTAGTTTTTCTAGTATAACTCCTTCCATATTAAGTCCTTCATAATATGGTTGAGTTTACTTATATCAATTCAATCCACTAAAGAAGTAATATTGCACTTCCAACCCAAATCCCCATTTATGAAATTGGGCTCCTTTTTTAAGTATATTATTTTTTATATTTAAGATATTTAATGTCTATTAATTAATTTAAGCTACTGACAACTTTAAATAATTAATTAATTGATTATACAAGAATAGTACCACTCGAATTTATTATTAAATCGGAATTAAATCCACCTTAAGGGTTTAATATAATAATTATTGTCGAGCTCCTCAAGTGGACATTATCAACCTGCACGAGTCGGGATATGATTTCTAATTATAATATTAATTGTTATATAATTAATATTATTACCCAAAATATGAAGCATATTGAACCAATCACTGTGACTCTCACCCTTGTAAATCAAAGCAATAATAATTATAAATACATAATTAAATAATATATGCTATAACTAAGAAATAATAATTATTCGGGATTTACGTTCTTCTTACAATTAGTACATAAGAATCTATTTCACTGTGATTCAGTTTAACGTATATAAATACGCTAATGTATGTTAATAGTCAAGATAAACCAATCTCAAACATACACTACAACTTTTCACATAATTTATTTAATAATTATATAGGTTGAGAACTATTATAGTATTTTATTTTATATGGCACCGATAATGTGATCTTCCATGTAACACCAACACACCATATTATTTACAATATAAAATAAAAAGACAATACATTTGCATAATCATATTGTGAATTAATATGCAAAATATGTGACGAAAATGTAATTAACATTCTCATAGGTAGTTGCAATAAAATAATGTAATACAAACATAGAGTATGTTTTGCATTGTAGAACCCGAGAATTTATTTTTGCAAGTCTTGTTCCAATCGTCAAAGGACATAATATTTCCCAATGAAACTAGATGCCCATAACCCAATTTTGATATGCGAAACTTTCGATGTGGGGCACGAATTTTATAGGGTCACTTTCTTCATCTTATTAAAATTTGTATATTTTGCTATTTGTGGATTATGTCACTAAATGGTGGAAGCAACAATTACTCGTACTAATGATTTTAAAGTTGTGGCAGGTTTTATGAAGTCTTATATTTTTGTTAGGTTTGGAATCCCAAAGGCCATAATTAGCGATCGGGAGAAGCACTTCCACAATCGAATGATAGAGGCACTACTGAAGAAATATTGTGTTGTGCACAAAGTGTCCACCTCTCACCACCAACAGTCCAACGACCAAGCTGAGACGTCAAACAGGGAGATAAAATTAATTTTGGAAAAGACAGTCAGCCAAATAAATATTGGAGCCTAGGACTTGACGATGAAAAATAGGCATGCATAAAGAACAACTTATAAATGCATATCACGATGCTGCCATACAGATTAATCTATTGCAAGCCATTTCTACGAATATACCCTCGAATGCCACCAAGATGATGAGAGAGTTAGCGCATTGTATTGTAATTATTAATATTAAATTAAATAAGGCATTTATTATTTCTATATTATTGTATGTCACTGGAATTGTGATTTGGCATATAGAATAATAGTCATTGTATTTGGGAGCAAACATTCCACTCCTTATGAAGAGAAGAAGATAGGCACTCAGAATGTTTAGAACTCGAATGCTTATTTGGTTCGCAAGTCGATAATACTTAACTGGACAATAAATTTAGACAAGACTTGTATAATGTATGCTTTAACGTGTAGAGTGTCTGCCTTCACTAAGGGTTAGTGGGAGCACACGTTATAGGTATGTGTTGGGAAAAATAATACCTGGTGTTTTGATAAATGCACCATACAGCCTGTCCCTACCGCGCAAAATCATACAACGCCCAAAGAAGACAAATCCTATAGCTAAGCCTTCAAAGTACAACAAAAGAAGACGTTGGCTACAGCAAACAATGATGTGTGTGTTTTACTTAGGAAAAGTAAAACACAAAATCAACCGGGCTTAGAAGGAACTTTAAACTATTGTGAAATAAACTTTGTTTATTCATGAAGTATTCACGATTTTAATAAAGCATTTATGCTGACAGGACAGCATTTAATGCAGCCGAAGAGACTACAGACAAAAGAGCATTTAATGCAGATCAAAGAGAATGTATGAAGCATTAAATGTGAAACATCTTTAATTCAAACATTCTGAAGCCGCCAATCAGCGTTGTCTAAATTTCACCAACCGGATAACGGTTATATTTATAATGGATCTATTTTCAAGGTTATAAATGACCCAAGCAAGAGGACATTGCTCACTACTGGAAACTGAACATATGCTAGACTGAACATCGAGTTTATCATCTAAAGAGCAATATATTTCTTCAAGCATACAACGTATATCTTGAGTGAAGAAATATCCAAGTCCTCAATAAAGAACAACACAACTACAGCGAAGCTTGCCAAGCCTACAACTGTTGTTCAATTCATGATACTTCAAAAACCTACTATTTAGATCATTAGCCCTTTGTGGACTAAGTCAAGCTATTCCGACCTGTGTGGGAAGAATAGAGTTCAAAACAAAGCTTCAATCTATCTGATAAGAAGCAAGTCGAAGAAGCCCAAAATCAATCCATGTGAACGGCTCAAGCTACAGTCGACTGTATCAATTTGTGTGAACGATACAACGATGCGTTTAGTCAAAATCATACAGTTGTGTACGCCTTAATTTTAATAAACTTCTTACTCTTGTGTGGAGGACCTATGGACGTAGAGAGATTATCTCAAACCACATTAAACTATGTGTCATTACTTTATGTCTTTATTATTTTTCTATTGCCTGTGATTTTAGTATACTTATCTTGAAAACCCTGTGAGCACCAAGCTACAGGAAATTATCTAGTTGATGTACTTACAACAACTTAGTTTCAAACTTCCGTTACGTAAACTTAAACTTTGAAAAAGAGTACAGCTTATTCAACCCCCCTTCTAAGCTGTATAATAGTATACTGTGGCCAACAAGTGGTATCGGAGAGGTTGATTCTATAAAGAATCAGTCGATTTTTAACTTGAAGCAGATACACAAATAACTAGCTTTTGAAAACTTCATTTTTTATATCTTTATCATTCATTTTACTATTGCCATGGATACATCTATGGTCAACAAAGTTTCTATATGTTTTATTAAGGAATTTGATGACTGGAGAATCAGGATGGAAGCCCTTCTTGCCGCAATGAACCAAGAAATGGTCTTTGTCATTCAAGAAGGACCTATCAAAATTATAAAGGTCAATCCAGTCGCCAGAATAGAAGGACAACTCATGCAGAAATACTTGAGAAAAAAGGGAACAGTGGATAACTGATGATCCAAATGTGTGAATCTAGACAACATCGCCAAGAATATGTTATTTGACACTCTTGACAAAGGCACATTTCTCCAAGGTAAAGAGCTGCAGTACAGCCAAAGAAATCTGGGAGAAACTCAAGTCAATGTGTGAGGGAACTGATCTCTCAAAAGAAAACAAGATTTCAAAAGTCATTCAACAATTTGAATCTTTTGAAAAATCTTCTGAAACACTTGAGGAACTTCTCAAATTTACCGAAATTGTCGATGAACTTGAGGCATTGGGTAAAGTGTATACCCAAAAGGAGAATAACCTTAAAATATTTAGATCAATCCCTGCCCGATGGGATATTAAAACCACAGATATGCATGTATCTTGTAATTTAAATGATATATCTACTTTTGAGCTCTTCTCTGACCTCAAAGATTTTGAGTATGATATTGACATAAGAGAAAAGGCTGAAGAGTCACTCGGAAAGACTACAACACTCGCTGCTATATCCAACAGGAGACACAGATCTGCCCCCAGAACATCTAAAGCTACATCCAAAGCAGCTGACAGTGATGATGAAATCCTGTCACAAGATGGAATGGCCTTGCTCATGCACAAATTTTGAAAATTTATTAAGAAATACGGAAAGGCTCTCTACAGGCCTAAACCCTTAAACATGGTAAGTTCTGAATGGCCATCATCTGGAGATTCTAGTCTTTGCTATAACTGCAGGAAACCACGACACTATGCAAATAGATGTCCTCATCCTAAAGTATAGAAGCTTCCCGAAGCTTAGCAACAAGAGAAGGATAAGAAAAGGCGTGTATGGGGAAGCAAACTAACGGAACTGATCGGAGAATCAGAAGCCTCACCCACATCTATCAAGACAGAGGAATGCCTACAGGCAATTATCGATAATAACTCTTATGATGGTGAAATTGAAGATAAATCCTACATGTGCTTTATGGCAAATGAAAAAGATGATGATGACAGTGAGGATGAGGTAACCTCAACCTCAGTTAACCATATTAATGCATCACATACCCTTGAGAACATGATGAATGAATTTTAGGACCATTCAAAAAGCCCATTATATGCTTAAACAAGAAAAACCTACAGCTCTCTGTTTCAAATCTAGAGCTGAAGGATGAAAATGATCAGCTGAAAATTATTATGAAAATATGTCGTTGGATTGCGAAAACAGCAAGATTATTCATGAAAAACTCTGCAAAGCAATCATCAACCCGAAGATAAATTATTATACTTTAATAGAGGCTAAGATACAGCTTCTCGAGAAAAGAGAAGGAGAATTCGAGACCATCCTAAATCTTTTGAGAAATCATCGATGAGGATGGAGGACATCCTAAGCACTGGACAACATGCCTATGACAAACGTGGCTTGGGATATGACGCACTCTCCAACGAAAGCAAAACTAGTACGGTATTTGTCAAATGAGTGGAACCCATTCATGAAACTAAAGAAGCCCCGAAGGTTGCTCTTGTAAAGGCTACAACTGCCTCTTCTCAGAAACCAAAGGCTGTCATTTCGCCACCTAGCTCATATCATAAGCAGCGGAAAACACAGTTCCACAGACCTGTAAGACGCAATATTGAATATCAACACTATGCCTCTCGAGCATACCAACAGCGTCAGCAGCAGGTGTAATACCCGGTCGATAGACATGTCATTTCAAACCTTTTCATATTCTTCAAATCGTGATTTGATGAGCGAACCCTTGTAATCGTTGCTTGGAACCACCGTTTTGGGGTTCCGTACTTTTATTTTCGTGCTATTGTTGCCCGGACATTGAATCCTATTACTCTTATTCTCTTTCCGGGTCATTTTCCATCATTTTAGGACCGGAAGGGGGTGTGAGCCGCGGCACAAGGAGTGTGCGCCGCGGCACACACATTTCCTATTTTTTGGCCGAGCAGGCTGTACTCGGTGCCGCGGCACACATGAACTGAGCCGCGGCACACTGCCGAGCCAATGCCGCGGCACACATATGCTGAGCCGCGGCACACTGGTGTTGCATCCCCAGCCAAAACCCGCCTGTACCCGGTGCCGCGGCACACCTGAGCTGAGCCGCGGCACACTGCCGAAACCTGGGAACAATTTTTAGGCCTGTGCCGCGGCACACATATGCTGAGCCGCGGCACACAATGCGGTCAACTGCGTAATTCGGCTTTTTAAGCGAGATTTCAGCCATTTTTTTCCCATTTCTTCTTCCATCGCGAGAGAGAGGGTTGAGGGAAGAATCCTTTTCATAGCTATCACTTGTGGGTTGAAGATTTACCACTTCCAATCGATTGGGAAGCCCGGATAGTCGATCTATCGCGTATTCCTTGGATCATAAAGCTTGGATATTCAAGAGGTAATTCCTTCGACATCTTGACTTCTCGATTTCGTGTGGGTTTTGACGTTTTGGATGATAAAATCATGGTGTGTGATGTGATATATGCGTGATTATGGACATGATTGGGTATTCATCGGATTATTGAAAGTTTATTCAAGAACATTTTGATTTTTGTGTTGGTTTTGGGGGTTTTCGTAGACTCGTCCGTTTTACCCGATTGAAACTTGAGAACCTTGGGATTTTGATATATCCATACCGTATGGGTGTTTTATTCCGATTTTACGGGTTGGATTGTGCCGTTTTCGGACTTGTGGGGAGTTTGGGCGATTTCCCCAACCTTTAGTTATCCACCCGTATATTTTCTTGAATCGTGGACGAGTTTCGGGAAACTCTTCGTATAATTTGAGTATGGATAATTAATTGTAATGTCCCTTGCGAATCGTTTAGGTGCCGGAAGCGCGTTCTCGGACCTACCGAACTCATACTTTTCCTCCGTTCGATTTCTTGATGTCTCAAAGGCAAGTATACTCTTATGATTGTACGTTCTCGACTTTGAAAGTAAGAAATATTGATGGCATATCATGAACGAACCGTTTTTACGGCATTCATAGATATATTATTGGCATGTAATGAACGAACCGTTTTGACGGCATTCCTACATGTATCGGCGTATGAGGTGAACGAACCGTTTTTACGGCATTCACATACGTAACGGCGTATGAGGTGAACGAACCGTTTTTACGGCATTCACATACGTCTTATGAGATTTAGTTATTCCGGAATACTAGTCTTAAATTGATGAATTGACGGATATTGATGAATTGACGGATTACATTTACTTTATTGTCGAGAAGTATTATGTTTCATATTGTTATACTTGCACTAGCTATTCGACGGCTAACCCCTTTATGGGGGAAATACGTTTCATGTATTTCAGGTTCCAGGAGAGCGGACGGGCAGGTATCGGGTCGGCATAAAGATGATGGGCAAGTGTGATACAGTGTCTTTCTTCCAGTTTATTCCTTTGGAGTTTCCCGTTCAGTGTTATTGTACTGTGTTGGCTATTGAATACTCGAGTATTGTTTTCCTTTCCCTGATGTTCCGGCCTGTGTTTGCCGAAGTATTGGATTGAGTTGTGATGTTTGTGAGTACATTGGTTATATTTCGAATACCTTTGTATCGTTTTTCATTCCATTGTGTGTAGACCTTATCGGTCAAAAATTATGGTTCCGCGTATGTTTAGCCTTGTGGGTCCCACGGCGGGGCTTACGGCGCTGTAATATCCCTGAATAACTTGGGGGTGTTACAGAATATGGTATCAGAGCTTAGGTCTATGGATACCTAGGCTGTCGGTCTTTTGGGTCGATCGAGTCGTTAATTGTCCACAGTATCACTACTCTGCCATCATCACAGTGCGACCGGTACTTGTAAGACCTCTCACTCTTCTGGTGTTTCCTTATTCGTTTTGCTTCCTTTTATCGGTATTCTTGAGAATCGGACACTTTGTTAATGCGTGATTGAATTGTGCTTACGTGACTTGTGTGTTCTTCAGTATGTCAGCTGGTAGGGGCCGTGGCCGTGGTCGTGGCTGTGGGCGAGGAAGAGGTCGTGGCGCGGCCGTTTCCATCAGTTCAGTTGCGGGGTCGACCAACCCCAGTTTGTCGAACTCGGTGCATCCCGACACCGAGAGTCAGCACGATCAGTCAGACGGTCAGGGGAACAACGTAGACGTTGGAGTGGCAAATGCACTTCAACAATTGGCCACTCAGATGACTATTTTGGCCCAAACTGTTCAACTGAATAACCCAAACCCAAACACGGATGCCCTGCTCCAGAATGTAATCCGTATGCACCCTCCACAGTTTGGCGGGGCCACAGACCCGTTAGGCTGGGAGGATTGGCTGGCAGAATTGGAAAAGATTTTCGAGGCAGTTGATTGTCCCGAGGTGAGGAAAGTACCGATTGCTCAGTATTTTCTCACTAAGGAGGCCGCTACTTGGTGGAAGGTCATCAAGCCACAAGATCGTATCGCCTCGTGGGATGAATTTAAGGAGCTCTTGGAGGCCGAGTTTTGTCCTTGGCCGGTACGAGAGAGCCGAATCCGAGCCTTCTTCGAGGCTAAACCTCAAGATATTCCCGTTTCGCAGGCGATCGTGGAGTATAACCAACAATTAATCCATGTGAAGGATCAAGTACGTGCATGTGGCGTGATAAGATCCGTCATTTTGATATGCGGATGAATTTGGACTTACGGCGGTACATGTCCGGATTTGCTTGTACCACACTGAAAGAGTATCAGGACAGAGCTTTAGCCCATGATATGTTGAGCCCCGATAAAGATACCCTTGAAGAACCGAAGAAGCAGAAAGTCGGGGGGAATTTTTCTGGCTCTAAGGGTGGCAACTTTCAGAAGTCACAGACGACTAACCGTTTTGCCGGACAGTCGTCGCGTTCTAATAAAGGGAAGAGGGGTTACCGTTCCACTCCGGGTACCTCAAACCGCACAGTGACTTGCTATAATTGTGGTCGTCCAGGCCACTTTAGTTCGGAATGCTACTTCCCACTATTAAAGTGTCACACGTGTGGTCAGATGGGGCATAGAGCGGTTTATTGTTCCGAGCCGAACCAGACTTTGGACACTCGGGCTTCTGCCCCAACACCCCTTGATCAAGGTGTTAATCAGCGGCAATCTTTCGGACAACCTCAGCAGAATTTTGGCAGGGGTCGGGGTCGGGGTCAGAACGCTGGAGGGGGGAACTCTAGCGTCGGTTCGGTGCAACCACGGGTTTATGAGATGCGTCGAACAGACGAACCCGATGCGGCGGTGGCTTCAGGTACCATCCATATTCTATCCTATCCAGTCCGTGTACTTTTTGATTCGGGTGCTACACATTCTTTTATTTCTTTGGAGTGTGTACGCCGTTTGAATATAACTTGTTTAACTGCTTGCGATCCCTTTATCGTGAGACTACCTAGCGGGGATAGGATTGTGGGGAATCAGGAGATTAGAGAAATTCCGGTGGTTATATCCGGTATGGAATGGTTATCTAATTTAATTGTGGTTGATATGGAAGGCGAGGACGTGATCCTCGGCGAGGATTGGCTTAATAATCACCAGGCGATTATGAATTACCGCACCAAAGTTATCACTATGATGACTAAGGACGGATCTGAGTACTCATTTTTGGGACGTAAGTCGGGCCAATCCAAGTTACTTATCAGTTCCATGAAGGCCGTAAAACTTTTGAATAAAGGTTGTACGGGCTATTGGTGTTATGCATTGGAAACGGAAAGAAGTGAAGTCGATTTCTCTTCAATTCCGGTTGTTAATGAGTACCCCAATGTTTTTCCGGACGATCTTCCGGGATTACCGCCAGATCGAGAGATAGAATTTACCGTAGACTTAGAGCCAGATGCGGCTCCGATCTCTAAAGCACCTTACCGGATGGCACCTTCCGAGATGCAGGAATTGAAGACTCAGTTGGGAGAGCTTTTGGAAAGAGGGTACATCAGACCGAGCGCTTCGCCCTGGGGCGCGCCTGTTCTCTTCGTGAGGAAGAAAGATGGTTCACTACGTTTGTGCATCGACTACCGCGAGCTGAACAAAGTAACCATCAAGAACAAGTACCCTCTACCGCGTATAGACGACTTATTTGATCAATTGCAAGGAGCTGCGGTTTTCTCGAAGATTGACTTAAGATCCGGGTATTATCAACTCAGAGTGAGGGAGTCCGACGTTCCAAAGACGGCGTTCCGGACGAGATATGGGCATTATGAATTTGTAGTTATGCCTTTTGGGTTGACAAATGCGCCGGCAGTATTCATGCAGTTAATGAATCAAATATTCATCGAGTACCTCGACAGGTGTGTAGTCGTATTTATTGACGACATCTTGATCTATTCTCGGGATAAGGAGGAACATGCCCGACACTTGCGTTTGGTCTTAGACATTTTGAGAACCGAGCACCTCTATGCAAAATTCTCGAAATGTGAGTTTTGGTTGGAAGAAGTTATGTTTCTCGGCCATGTGATTTCGGTAGGGGGTTCGTGTAGACCGCGAGAAGATCGAGGCGGTGCTAGATTGGGCACCGCCTAAAAATGTTAAAGAGGTTCGTAGCTTTTTGGGCCTTCTGGGTATTCAAATCGGTTTGTCGAGGGTTCTCGAAACTCGCTCGACCGCTACGAAATTACTCCGAAGACCGAAAAGTTTGTTTGGACGGATGAGAGGCTGACAAAGCTTGACGAGGCGAAGAGACGATTGACTTCAGCGCCGATTCTAACTTTACCACATGGTAGCGAAGGCTTTGCCGTTTACAGTGACGCTTCGGGTCAAGGCCTGGGCTGTGTTCTTATGCAGCATGATAAGACAATAGCTTTTGCGTCACGACAATTAAAGCCTTATGAGATGAATTATCCTACTCACGATTTGGAATTGGCCGCAATTGTCTTCGCACTCAAGATTTGGCGACATTATTTGTATGGTTCACCGTGCCGGATTTATACCGACCACAAGAGCCTGAAGTATATTTTCAGTCAGAAGGAGCTGAATATGAGACAGCGGCGTTGGTTAGAGTTGATAAAGGACTATGATCTGGAAATTCTCTACCACCCCGGGAAATCCAATGTCGTTGCGGATGCTCTGAGCCGCAAATCAGCATCTCTTCAAATGCTCGAAGTTCTTACGTCTCAGACGAAAATTCGTCAAGATCTAATTGAGCAAGGGATAGAAATTTGGCTTCAGCGAGTACAAGGACAGTTGTGTACTCTCGAAATTACTTCGTCCTTGGTTGATGATATCAAGGGGAAACAGTGGAGTGACCCGATGATTTCTCAACTGAAGGAAGATGTAATTAAAGGAAAAGCTCCAGGCTTTATGGTACACGAGGATAGCATTTTGAGATTTCAGGGCAGGCTTTGCGTTCCGAATGATTTAGATTTGAGACAGAGGATTCTCCGAGAAGCTCATGCTACGCCTTACTCAATCCACCCCGGAACGAGTAAGATGTACAAAGATTTGAAGCGCAATTTTTGGTGGAATAACATGAAGAAGGATGTTACGGAGTTTGTGCTACGGTGCTTGACGTGTCAACAAGTCAAGATCGAACATCAACGACCGACGGGGTTGTTGAAACCACTTCCCATTCCCGAATGGAAGTGGGAAGATATCTCCATGGATTTTATCACTGGCATGCCGAGAACTCGGACTGGAATGAATGTGATTTGGGTAATCGTCGATCGATTGACCAAGTCTGCACACTTTTTGGGTATTAAGGATACTTGGGGACCGGATAGATTGGCTCGAACCTTTATCGCTGAGGTCGTGAGGTTACACGGTGCCCCCAAGACCATTGTTTCTGATCGAGACGGCCGTTTCGTATCGCATTTTTGGCAGGCCATTCATCAGGCTCTGGGTACTGAGTTGAGATTGAGCACCTCCTTTCATCCTCAGTCGGACGGTCAGACAGAGAGGACGATTCAGACGTTGGAGGATATGTTGCGAGCTTGTGCCTTAGACTGGAGTAACGATTGGGAACTTCACTTGCCGTTGATCGAGTTTGCTTACAATAATAGTTGGCATGCGTCAATCAAAATGGCACCCTTCGAGGCACTCTATGGTAGGCGATGTAGGTCGCCATTATGTTGGGACGAGGCTTCGGAGCTAGTTGGGACGGAACCCGATATGTTGTTGGAGACCAAGGAAAAGATTTCTATTATCCGAGATCGATTACTGACTGCCCAGAGTCGTCAGAAATCTTACGCCGATACTCGTCGTCGACCCTTGGAGTTTGAAGTGGGGGATCACGTCTTGCTCAAAGTATCGCCGACCAGAGGAGTTTTCCGCTTCGGTAAAAAGGGAAAACTCAGTCCGAGATATATCGGGCCTTTCGAGATTTTGGACAGAGTTGGAGACTTAGCTTATCGCTTGGCGTTGCCTCCGGCTTTGAGTCGTGTCCATAGTGTTTTTCATGTGTCCCAGTTGAGGAAGTACGTACCGGATCCGAGCCACATTATCAACTACAGTGAGATTGACGTAGCCGAGGATATTACCTTTCCGGAGAAACCCGTGAAGATCCTTGAGCGCCGTGAGAAACAACTTCGGCATAAGACCATTCCATTGGTCAAAGTACAATGGTCGAGGCATGGAGTCGAAGAGGCGACTTGGGAGACGGAAGAGAAGATGCGGGTGGAATACCCCGAACTATTTGTTTCTTAAGTTTCGGGACGAAACTTCTTTTTAGAGGGGGAGAATGTAATACCCGGTCGATAGACATGTCATTTCAAACCTTTTCATATTCTTCAAATCGTGATTTGATGAGCGAACCCTTGTAATCGTTGCTTGGAACCACCGTTTTGGGGTTCCGTACTTTTATTTTCGTGCTATTGTTGCCCGGACATTGAATCCTATTACTCTTATTCTCTTTCCGGGTCATTTTCCATCATTTTAGGACCGGAAGGGGTGTGAGCCGCGGCACAAGGAGTGTGCGCCGCGGCACACACATTTCCTATTTTTGGCCGGCGGTGTACTCGGTCCGCGGCACACATGAATCGAGCCGCGGCACTGCTGCCGAGCCAATGCCGCGGCACACATATCTTGAGCCGCGGCACCGGTGTTGCATCCCGGCCAAAACCGCTGTGCCGCTGCACACTGAGCCGCGGCACACCGCCGAAAAACTCGGGAACAATTTTAGGCACGTGCGCGGCACACATATCTTGAGCCGCGGCACACAATGCGGTCAATGCGTAATTCGGCTTTTTAAGCGAGATTTCAGCCATTTTTTCCCATTTCTTCTTCCATCGCGAGAGAGAGGGTTGAGGAAGAATCCTTTTCATAGCTATCACTTGTGGGTTGAAGATTTACCACTTCCATCGATTGGGAAGCCGGATAGTCGATCTATCGCGTATTCCTTGGATCATAAAGCTTGGATATTCAAGAGGTAATTCCTTCGACATCTTGACTTCTCGATTTCGTGTGGGTTTTGACGTTTTGGATGATAAAATCATGGTGTGTGATGTGATATATGCGTGATTATGGACATGATTGGGTATTCATCGGATTATTGAAAGTTTATTCAAGAACATTTTGATTTTTGTGTTGGTTTTGGGGGTTTTCGTAGACTCGTCCGTTTTACCCGATTGAAACTTGAGAACCTTGGGATTTTGATATATCCATACCGTATGGGTGTTTTCTTCCGATTTTACGGGTTGGATTGTGCCGTTTTCGGACTTGTGGGGAGTTTGGGCGATTTCCCCAACCTTTAGTTATCCACCCGTATATTTTCTTGAATCGTGGACGAGTTTCGGGAAACTCTTCGTATAATTTGAGTATGGATAATTAATTGTAATGTCCCTTGCGAATCGTTTAGGTGCCTAAGCGCGTTCTCGGACCTACCGAACTCATACTTTTCCTCCGTTCGATTTCTTGATGTCTCAAAGGCAAGTATACTCTTATGATTGTACGTTCTCGACTTTGAAAGTAAGAAATATTGATGGCATATCATGAACGAACCGTTTTTACGGCATTCATAGATATATTATTGGCATGTAATGAACGAACCGTTTTGACGGCATTCCTACATGTATCGGCGTATGAGGTGAACGAACCGTTTTTACGGCATTCACATACGTAACGGCGTATGAGGTGAACGAACCGTTTTTACGGCATTCACATACGTCTTATGAGATTTAGTTATTCCGGAATACTAGTCTTAAATTGATGAATTGACGGATATTGATGAATTGACGGATTACATTTACTTTATTGTCGAGAAGTATTATGTTTCATATTGTTATACTTGCACTAGCTATTCGACGGCTAACCCCTTTATGGGGGAAATACGTTTCATGTATTTCAGGTTCCAGGAGAGGGGACGGGCAGGTATCGGGTCGGCATAAAGATGATGGGCAAGTGTGATACAGTGTCTTTCTTCCAGTTTATTCCTTTGGAGTTTCCCGTTCAGTGTTATTGTACTGTGTTGGCTATTGAATACTCGAGTATTGTTTTCCTTTCCCTGATGTTCCGGCCTGTGTTTGCCGAAGTATTGGATTGAGTTGTGATGTTTGTGAGTACATTGGTTATATTTCGAATACCTTTGTATCGTTTTTCATTCCATTGTGTGTAGACCTTATCGGTCAAAAATTATGGTTCCGCGTATGTTTAGCCTTGTGGGTCCCACGGCGGGGCTTACGGCGCTGTAATATCCCTGAATAACTTGGGGGTGTTACAGCAGGCTAGAAGGAAGGTCGTACCCAAGTGCCATCAATAGCATGCACCTCAATACTAAAAACAGTACAATGCTCATAGATAGTTGGTACAGGAAACCAAGTATCTATCCCGAAAGTAAGCTGCCGTGCAGTTCTATCAACAGCAGGTCTGGGAATCCAACTGGAAACCCAGAAGGCAGGCAAAAAGGCAAAAAAATATGATTCTTCCTCCTAGACAACAACCGTACTGGAGCCAAAATTCTAAATTTTACATGCATAATAATAATGTTTACAATGATTACGTCCCTGCCCCACGTAAATCCCGCAAAAGAAGACTAACTACAACCTACAACAAACCCATTGCTGTCAGGCAAATATGGGTACCTAAAGGCACTTATAACCAAGGATCCAAAAATCAAAGTGGACCTAAATCTACATAATCTTTTGATTACAGGATATCAAGGAGAAGGACATATGAGATTTCAATAGCGGATGCTCTCTCCATATGACAGGAGATATCACCAAGCTAACACATTATGTAGAAGGTCATGGTCCAAAGGTACAATCTGGTGACAAATCAAAAGGAAGAACGAGAGGAAAAAGAACCCTACTTGTAGAAAAATTCAAGGTTACTGACGTAGCTTATGTAGAAAGACTACAATACAATCTTCTTAACATTAGACAGTTCTGTGACAAACACTTTTAGGTTAAATTCTATATAGATCAATGTAGGTGAAAGACTTAAAGACCAAACAAATTGTCCTTACAGGAAGTCGGTCAGGTAACATGTATATTGCTGACTGGAAACCCACAAGTACTGTAATTCTTTTTTTTGTTGCCAAAGGCACTGCATATCTAAGTTGGCTATGGCACAAAAGAATGTCTCATATCCATTTCAAGACCATAAACAAGTTAGCTCGACAGGGAATGGTCATAGGCTTGCCCGATTTTTCATTTCATAAGAATATCGGTTGTGGACCATGTCAGAAAGGCAAACAAGTCAAGACTTCTCTGAAGATCAAATCATATCTTTCAACCCACATGGTCCTGGACTTGCTACATATGGATCTTTACGGTCCTCTATATCCTATAAGCCAGGAGGTAAGAAATATTATCTTTTTGTTGTTGATGATTTTTACAGACACTCTCAGACCATCTTCCTAAGAAATAAGAAAGAGACAACCACAAAGCTGCCGAAACATCTGAAAATTTTTCAAAATGAGAAAGGGTGTATCCATTCGTTCCACTAGAGGCACAAAATTCACAAATTGCTTTATAGAGCAGTACTGTGCGGACAATGGCATACAACATGGATACTCAGCAGCCCGCACTCCTCAACAAAATGGTGTTGCCTAGCGAAAGAACAGAACGCTGAAGGAAGCAACAAGAACCATGTTAGATGCAAGCAAGTTGCCGCAACATTTCTGGGGAGACGAAACAAATACAATGTGCTTTACACAAAACCATTGTATCATCAACAAACACCACAACAAAACCGCATACGAGGTATGGAGTAATAAAACTCCAATGGTTGCGTATTATCATATTTTTTAATGCAGGTGTTACGTTCTTAATAATGGGTATGAACAACTCAAGACCTTCGATGAAAAAGCAGATGAATGTATTTTCGTTGGATACTCATCTGTCAGTAAGGTATTAAGGATATTCAGCAAAAGAAAACCAACAATAGAGAAGTAAGTTCATGTAGTCTTCGATGAACCCCATTGTGACCCTACAGGAATAGAAGACCTAACCCAAGGCATCCAGACGATATCCATCGAGGAAATCCCACACTAAATAAGAACCTATTGCAAATCCAGATATTAATCCCGCTGCTGTAAGAACAACAAAAATAGTCGAAGCTGATGCTGTAGAAGCTGAAGCTGAAACTACAACTCAACAGGACATAGCGAGGGATGCTGAACTAGAACCCGGCAGGAGGTGGTTAAGAGATCACCATAAGGATCTAATAATTGGTAATATTGATGATGGCGTGTCCACCAGAAGAAGAATACATAGTTTATAAGGAACTGTACTCTGTGCACAAAAAGATACAGAATCCAGTTCTAAAAAGTCCCTATTCGCTGTATGATAATCCCAAGCTGAAATTAGGAGACTTATCATGTGCACTCTAGCTGTATTTATAGCACAATCCGAACCTGTTTCGACCAATGAGGCTCTTAATAGTTCTCACTGGATCACTTCTATGGAAGAAGAGCTCAATGGTTTCGAAAGAAATAATGTTTGATGCCTAGTCCCTAGACTAACTCATCAAGCTGTCATAGGAACCGAATGGGTATTTCAAAATAAAAGGACGAAAATGGCATTGTCATAAGGAACAGGTCTAGATTAGTTTTCCAAGGTTACAGACAGGAAGAAGGAATAGACTATGATGAAACATTTACCCCTGTAGCCAGACTAGAAGTTATTAAGATATTTTTAGCTTTTGTGGCTCATAAGAATTGTATCATATATCAAATGGATGTAAAGTGTGCATTTCTTAATGGAGACCTAGTCGAAGAAGTATATGTTGAACAACCTCTAGGGTTTGCCAACACAGAAGGAGGAGATCTTGTGTACATGTTAAGAAAAACGCTGTATGGGCTTAAGCAAGCACCCAGGGCATGGTACGAAACCCTGTCACTGTACCTCATCAATAATGAATTTGAAAAAGGTGTCGTTGACAAAACCCTCTTCAAAATCCAAGAAGGTGATGATCTTCTTATGGTGCAAATATATGTAGATGATACTATTTTTGGTTCAACTAACTTGATCTGTGTCAAAAGTTCTCTCATCTCATGAAAGTAAATTTGAAATGAGTATGATGGGAGAACTTAGTTATTTATTAGGGTTGCAGGTTAAATAACTTCATATAGGTATATTCATCAACCAGGAGAAAAACATGAAGGAGCTGCTTAACAAGTTTGGGATGAACACTTCTAAGTTCTCATCCACCCCTATGAGCACTTCCACACAGATAAGTGCTAACGAAGCTGGAAAGCCATTTGATCAATTACTCTATAGGAAGCTTATAAGCTCACTCCTGTACCTAACATCCAGCAGTCTGATATCCAATTTGCTATAGAAGTGTGTGCTCGGTATAAAGTAGCACCTAAAGAGTCACACTTCACCACAGCCAAATGAATTCTTAGGTACGTTAAAGGAATAATCAATGTAAGATTGTGGTATCCTAATAAAGGAGGATTCAATTTGGTGGGCTACAGCAACTCGGATCTCGGAGGCTGTAAGTTGGATAAGAAAAGTACGAGCGGGACTTGTTACTTCCTTGGACCTAGACTTGTGTCATGGTTTAGTAAGAAACAATTGTCCAACTCGCTTTCTACAGCTGAGTCAGAATATTATGCTGCTTGAAGATGTTGTATGCAGATCCTATAGATGCAGCAACAGCTAAACGACTATGGCATTCGGGCAAGTGAAACTCCAATCATGTCCGACTGCACGAGTGCAATCGTAGTCATGCAATTTTGTATTACACTCGAGAACCAAGCATATTGATATGAAACATCACTTCATTAGGAATCATGTGGAGAATAAAGATGTTTGTATCGAGAAAATTCATACAGACATTCAGTTAGCTGACATCTTTACAAAGCCTCTTAGCACAACAAGGTTCTGTATGCTTCGCCAGGAATTGGGGATGCTGCAACTCGACTAAAACTCCCTGTAAGTTTTAGTTTCACTCATCAATTGAGGGGGAATGTTGTAAGACCCATGAATACAATGTCCACTTTAATTAATCGTCACTCAGAACTATGAGTTATATCCTTACTGTAGGAAGAAGAAGGTATAACTACATTTCTACGGATGAAGTGTGCATTAATTAAGGGGGAACATAGTAGGACCCAAGAAGGTATAACTACATTTCTACAGATGAAGTATGCATTAATTAAGGGGGAATCATCAACTAATGTAAGAATTGAATCATGTATGTACCTTTTAAGGAGGAACGCAGTACTTTCACGGATACAGCACAAACACTGTAGGATTTCAATTAATATTTTAAGCGTATCAAATTTCATACACTTAAACCTTTTCCAAAACAGTTTTTACTCCACGTGCATCGTCTGAACTTAAAACGATTTATCTTTAAATACTGAAGCGACATATGGACTTTAATACCTTATCTCCCACAATTTTAAAATTCAAACTGCCTAAACGTTCAATATTGGAAGCTGGGGAATGTCCTGCTTATGTGAAGAAGACTAAAGTAGAGAAACTGGAAGTTAGGTCTCTGAAGGGTCATTTCATATGATATCCAGGGGATTCCATTGATTTGATTATTTGGCAGAGCGATTATTTACGGTTTAATTCTTCACAACTTATCAATGGGTATAACCCTTTTCTTTTGGTATGAATAGTTTATCGGTCTGAGCGTGGATGTTCTTATTTGGACATCTTGTTTGGGCTACTGGATTTATGTTCTTAATTTTTTGGCTGGATATTGGCAAGAACTGATTGAAACTTTAGCATGAGCTCACGAACGCACACCTTTGGCCAATTCGATTTCATGGAAAGATAAACACATGTCCCTTTCCATATGTTCATAATGATGTTAAGGTTTTATACTAATTACAATAATATACCAACAAAGTGAATTAGTCTGATTTCATCGAAATTACAGATTCACGGAATGAGAAAAATTTTATATTTTTATTTGTTTTGCAATGTATAGTTAAACGGGATTGATCATATCTATCCAACAATATATAACGGAATATGAATCATTCGTTATTCGCTCAATTTTTGGTATATAATTATTATGTCAGATAGATGGCCGAGTGGTTCAGGGCATAACATTGGAACTGCTATGTAGGCTTTTGTTTACCGAAGGTTAGCATCCCTCTCTTTCCGTACCTTTACTTAATAGACCAATTTTTATTAATAACACCGGATCAACTAAATTTTTATTAATAACACCGGATCAACTAAATTTTTATGATGAATACCAAATGAAATGGTATTTAGAAGCTCCAAACCTCAAGTAGCCATTGCTGTCTGATGCCTTTGGCATGCACTAATATCCTCTTTAGCATGTACTAACGATCCTTAGTCAAATATGGCAGTTTTGAAATGTTGTGTTGACAATCTTGTCCAACGGTCATAATTCGAATTTAGCGTGCGTTACTAAGCACCATAGCGTGCATTAGTAATAGTCAATTCTTGAAGTCCAGATTCAGAAAGATATGCGTGATCTCCATGTTGAAAAGTGTGCAATGATCGTCTGATCAATGATCATTTGAACTTAGCGTGTGCTAGTGTATCAGTTAGCGTGCGGTAACTGTGCAGTAGAACAACAATCTCTAGTTTAGCGTGCGTTAAAGTCCTATATTGTGTGCACTAATATTCCCTATTTTCGCCACTCTTTATCTCAGTATATTAGTGTTTAGCGTGCGTCATTCATCACTTGTAGCGTGCGCTATCTTCAGTTCTTTAGCATGCGCTATGCATAACTTGTAGCTTAAAGTTTTCAGATGCCTGAAGGTCATATGGTCATTGTTGATTTACAAGCACACTTGTTAGGAATACTATTTTAGATTTTGATGATGTCATCCCTGTATTCATGATTATTTCAAATGTATGTACTTAGCATTGTAAAGAAGAATCAAATGAGTATATTCTATTGGCTTTAAAAATATTAGGCTAAGTATCGATCATGTTGATCAAGTAGAAAGTTAGCTAAGTATAGAACAAGCCTATTTGGTCAATGCAAGATAATAGATAGGTTTGACCGATAAAA
Organism: Orobanche coerulescens; assembly: GCA_033398695.1. Classification (NCBI taxonomy): domain Eukaryota; kingdom Viridiplantae; phylum Streptophyta; class Magnoliopsida; order Lamiales; family Orobanchaceae; genus Orobanche; species Orobanche coerulescens. The sequence goes on from CM065803.1 coordinate 208,796,125, forward strand.
TATCAGGTGAGTTTATTATCATCCGTTCTTTCAGACAAAGGAAATATCAGGCGAGTTGTACCCCAACTGAAGGCAGGCGAGTTTCTTATCAGGCTAGTATCAGTTAAAGGAAATATCAGCTGAGCTTGACCAAGACATAATATCAGTCGAGATCTTATCATATGAGGTTTGGTCAAAGGATGATATCAGCTGAGGGTTGACCAAGGGAATATCAGCCAACTCTCTAAAGAAAAGATATCAGACCGCTTTTATCCAGGCGGAACATCATCCAGGGTTGACCAACATATCAAGCAGGTTTGACCAAGGCAACATCAGGTGAGCTTTTATTAGATGATATATCAGCCAAGTTTTGGATATCAACTGTCCACATCATCAAGTGTTGAAAAGTCAACAATAACGGCTAGACTCATGCAGACATAAAAGCCAAGGGACAAAGTGATTGATTCGCGAAAGTTAAGGAATATTTTATTCCTAGAGATTCCCGCCCTGAATACTTTCCAATTATAGTAATCAAGAAAAGCAGTGCAACGGGAGAATACATCTTCAAACGGTCGGATTTCAAGAAAGAGACAAAGCCTTGCAAAGAGATGAATAGATAAACAATGAAGTCCACTCTCCAGCGGACGGAATTGTTACAAGATGCAATGGCTATGAAGAAGATCAAGATCGTACTGTAAATATCTGAAAGAAGATTGAGCAAAAGTACGATGCGAACAATACTTACAAGCGAACAAAGTAATCAAAGTAATCAAACCAAATATATAACATCGTGAAGAGCTAGTTTCCAAAGTCATATACAGAGAAGCTCTTAAGTTGGAGAAGACAACACTCTTGTCTTAAAATTTGAGTAAGGGGTACTTTTTTGAACGAGGTTCTTAGAAGTTCAAGGTTGTAAATGCATCCACGGGTTCTTGATTGGGAGGTGATAAACAGCTTGCGATTTGTTAAGGCATCCATAGGTTTTCGATCAAGAGGTGCTAGGCGGCCAAAAGGGAGTTGCAACGGCCATGGGTTTTTACTGGTTGGAAGCTGTTGTAACTGAGAATTCATTATAACAATCACTGGTTGAACATTATAGTGAAATTATCTCCAAGTGGTTTGGATAGAAGTGGATTAGTAGATGATTACCCCACATCTGAAACCACTATAAGTGATTGTATGATTTACTGCTTTATCATCATACTAACTGTTGTATACATATTTACTATTCCATTTTATAGTCAGCTATTCTTCCAAAATATAGTTTACAGCTGACAAAGGTTACCTGATTAGACGAGTAATCTTAGCTGATCTTACTATAGCCGTGTTCTCTAAGCAGTTGAATTTAGTAAAAGTTTTTAAATAGTCTATTCACTACCCTCTAGACTGCACTGTGAGTATCTGTGACCTACAACACTTTCTTGAAGATGAGTTTATTCAGGAAGGAGGCACGGGTACAAATATTCATTTAGAAGAAAAAAAACACCCAATGACACACATGTACAAGATATTGGAACCAAACCTTATGAAATATAAACATAACCTCGCAGGTCTAGTAGAGCTTCTAATTTACCTGATAGGTATAGCTATCTGCATCAAGAGGAATTGGACCTCATGAGATGATGAAAAGTAGCCAATAGAATGATCCCTCTACTTATGACCAGGCGATGGTATATGTGGACTTCGCAAAGTGACAAGAGGGTATGGAAGCTGAGATAGACTATGCATGCTAATGAGGTCTGGACTCTAGTGGATCGTCCTAAGGCCATATTGCCTATTGGAAATAAATGGATCTACAAGAGAAAAACTGATGGAGATGACGTTAAAACCTATAAGGCCAGGCTTGTAGCGAAGGTTTATTCCCAAAGAGAGGGAATCGAACACTTCAAGACCTTTTCGCCTGTAGCCATGATAAAGTCTATTCGCATGATGCTTGCCATAGCAACCCATTTTGATTATGAAATATGGCAAATGGGTGTGAAAACGGCATTCCTAAATGGATACCTCGAAGAGGAGATCTCTATAGAACAGCCTAAGAGATTCATATCTGAGGCTAATATTCATCGATTATGCAAGCTTCAGCTTGCTATCTGTCGACTGAAGAAGGCTTCGCGAAGTTGGAATATTCATTTTGTTGAGACAGTCAAAGAGTTTGATTTTGTCAAAAACAAAGAGGGGGCATGTATTTACAAAAAGGTTGGTGGGAGCAAAATTGCGTTCTTAGTATTATATGTAGATGACATTCTACTTATAGGAAATTACGTAGGAATGCTCAGTTCTTTGAAAGCTTGAGTTTCTAATAAATTCTCAATGAAAGACTTGGGAGAATCCACCTATATTCTAGGTATTCGTCTCTAGCGGGATAGAGCAAAGAGAATGATAGGTCTTTCACAAGCCTTCTATAAAGAAAAAATCTCGAAGCGTTTTAAGATGGATAATTCTAAAAGAGGGTTCATATATGACATGGCGTAAAACTTTCGTTAGAGATGTGTCCTCAAAGTGAGGAAGAAAGAAAGGAAATGAGCAAGGAACCCTATGCTTCGGCAGTGGGCAACCTCATGTATGCTATGATTTGTACTAGACCGAAGAGGACTAGTATAAAGAACATTATTGAGTACCTGAAGAGTATTAAAGACTTGGTTCTTACATACGGCGGCGGAGAACTTAAATTGATGGGTTATATGGACTCAAATTTTTCGGAAAACATAGATGCGTAGATGGCCACATCAGGGTATATCCTTACTATGAATGGTGGAGAAATATATTGGAGAAGTGCAAAGCAAAGTGCGACTGTAATTTCCACATATCAAGCTGAATATCAAGCAGCCACGTATGCTTCTAAAGAGGCATTTTTGATTAAGAAGTTCACTAAGGAACTTCAAGTGGTTCCCGACTCAGATCGAACTGTGGTGCTATTTCGTGACAACGACGGAGATGTTATGCGGGCTAGGGAGCCTAGGGATCACCAAAACACCAAGCACATTGAGATAAAGTATCATTTTGTTAGAGAAATGGTTCAGAAAGGGAACCTTACACTGCAGAGAATAGACACATCAAATAACGTTGATGATCTGCTGACCATGCCACAATCTCTTAAGGTCTTAGAGAGACATATGGAGAGTATGGGTATAAGATACCATGGTTATGGCATTAAGGGCAAGTGGGAGATTGTTAGAAATATTCCCTCAAAAGCCACTCATATTATGAAAGAGTGAGAGCATTATATTGTACTTATGATTATTAAATTAAATAAGGCATTTATTATTTATATATTACCGTATATCACTAGTATTGTAATTTGGAATATAGAATAATAGTCCTTGCATTAGAGATCAAAAATTCCACTCCTTATGAAGAAAAGAAGATAGGCACTGGAAGTGTTTAGGGCTCGAATGTAATACCCGTATTTTTTTCATTTCTGTACTTTTCTATTCTAGTGACTCGCTTGTGTTCATTGACTCATTTTGGACATATTTTGTTCTGCACTTTTGTCATTCGAGTGAGTTGGTATTGTTTCGGACTAATTGGCATATTATTGCGACCTTTCCGCATTTGGGTTTGATTCTCGTGAATCTTGCTTGAAACTATTGTTTTGTTGTTCCTACAAGTTCATTTAACATTTTTGGTCGTATGGTAAACTTCGTAATTGTTAGTCGATCTCGTATCATGATTTTTCGGATATTTTGGCCGTTTTGTAATTTTCTAAAGTTTTGGGTACTCGCTTACGTGCTCGTTTTTACCTACCTCCGGGTTGTCGGAGTCGCATGATTGTATATCACTTTCGTTTATTGTTGAGAATCCTTTGTAAGCGTTACGTCGCATTTTCCGAGTCGTCGCATTTTGAGGTCATTCGGGACGGATCGGACAGCGGAATGGAATCTGCTGCCAGAATGCAGGTTATGGCCATAACCTGCAGTATGTTATGGCCGTAAAGGACGGTATATTACGGCTGTAAAGGCCGGTATGTTACGGACCTAATGGCCATAATGTTGACCGTAACCGAGTCCATAACATAAAGTCTGGACGCGGGTTTTCAGAGCAGTTTTGCTCTTTTCTTTCCTCACGCGACGGGCAGAGTTCTTGAGGTGATTTCGGGGCAATTCTCCATGAAAGTTCATCAATCTTTCATCCTACAACATAATCATCAAGGTCTTGGTGTTGATTAACAACATCAAATCATCTTTTTCCCTTTGAATCAAGGTAAAATTCTTAGAACCCTAGTTTTGATAAATTTCGGAGTTTTTCTTGATTTTGTAATTTTAATCCGAGATTGTTGGTTCCCTTATTTTTGTCTAGTCTTTTTGATCACAATCCATGGTTTGGATTCCATTTTTCATGAATTTATCGGGTCGATTTGTGTTCTTGACCCTTTTGAGGAAAACCCTTGAACTTTAGTTGTTCGTTTATTTGGTGCAACAGATTTACGTTGTGTTAAGGGAATTTATTCTCACCATTGTTATTATTATTCGTAGTAATTATTGCGTGTTGGTGCTCGATGGAGTCAGAGGATTCATAGATGATTCATGCCAACTTACTACGACCGATTTTCCATACTTGCGACTATTCGAGGCAAGTATCTTACTTATACATTTCATATTTCGTAGATGTAATAACTAGTACTCGACTATGTGTGTCTACTTGAGTGCTTAGAATGAACTTTCTAAAGAATCAATATAGTTTCGAATAAAGGTTTTCTTTCAAGACATTTACGTGCTTTGTGAATAAATGAATTCTATGAATATGTTGTAATGTGGTTGCCAATTGAAATACATTGTCTTCGTATTGTGTGGTTATAAAAGCTCTCTACCCTAGTTTATGGTTGTGTATTGGAATGTGTATTTGTTTGCGTGATTGTTGTCAGATGATGTGTGATTCTGTTGGCTTACCATTAATTTATTCACTCGGTTATGCAAGAGAAAACTCCGAGGTTCATGCTTGCTAGCATGGAACAAGAATAACCCTTGGATGTATGTTATTGTGGATGTTCGGGTCGTGGACCCCGTAATTTACTGTCGGATTAGTATTATGGGAAAATAAATCTTTGGGTTGTGACCCTAAGCAATTTTTGAAAAGATGAGGATTCCTCGATCCTAAATGTTTTCCTCTAAAAATCCTGAGATCTTAAAAACGCTTTACCAGTTGTTTATTCGTTTTATTAAAGCCTTCCATGGTTTGTAGATTATATTATCAATCTCAATTTTTGTCAGAGTGTGGAAGCCATTCTAGCAAGTACTTTGATTTTATGTTTTATAGGTCCTTATATTGGAAGTCTTGCATTCTTTTGAGTGAGAGTGTATACGTTCACTTCGGGAGAGTCCGCCAGGGCGTTAGATAGATCCACGTATGGTTAGGTCCAATAACATTGGGGTTAACCACTCCCGAAGGGTCCGACGGGACCTCGGAGGGATCCGCGATGGTTGGGCCCACGGTTAATCATGAGCATTTTTGTAACTTGGTGATATGTCCGGAATATCACAATGTTTTGACTTTCTATAACGCTTGGGATATAATACATACTTATTAGAGGTACTTTGAATAGAATGGCAATAAGATTGTATGATATGGCGAGAGTTTGGAATTGTTTCTTATGCGAAAATATCTCGGGAAGTCTTTCCCCGTATTTGATTCGTTGATTATTCAAGATTTTTATATCCTTGGAATATGATGTGTAGATCGTAATTGCACTTTATACATGCACTGACAAAATTTCATTTTGCTAACCCCCGAGTAATCGGGGGTGGATGCCTATTATTGCATTATGGTATATGCAGGTTCTTGAGGAGCAAACCACGGGATCGGTACGAAGAATGATGGAAGACAAATGATACTAGTCACATGAAAACTAGTACTTGGTATTGTTGGTCGAATTGTATTGGGTATCTTCTTGACATTCATTGTCGGTCCCAAGCCCGGATAAAAGAGGAGGGTTGCGGTAGGTTAGTGGCAGCCAGCATAAAACTCGTCACATTTTATGGACATGAATCAAATTTTGAAAACTATTGGGGCGTCTCATCAGAAGCGATGCGCTGCATTTCATAGGCCCGGGTGCAGTGAAAAGTAGGCGACGGTTGCTAGGTTGTCGCCCAGAAGTGGCGCGCCACCTTTACATCTGAGGGTGGTGTCAAATGAGCAAGGATGCACTATATTTCATAGGCCCGGGTGTAGTGGAAAATATGTAAGGGTTGCTAGGTCGTCGCCCGGAAGCGGCGCGCCACCTCGAAGTATGGTGTGGTGTCAAATGTGCAAATCACCCAAAGATCATCATCATTACACTACAAACATGATGTCTACACAACCATCAACCATCAATTCATTATGGATTTTGGATTAATCAACAAGATTAACTTAACCATTTCAAGATTATGATAATTATCTCCTAACTCATCATAATCCTACACTAAAATGGTTAAAACCTCCCAAGAACACAACCACCATCAATAATCATCTCAAAGCTATGTTAATCATCTAACAATCTTAACATAACTCTTCTTAGACATGATCATAATGTAACACCCCCAAGACATTCAGGGCATATTACAGCGCCGTGGACCCCACACTGTAGAATCCACCAAGCTAACGTACCAAACAAGACATTCGACAACGACAACAATCATCAATAATACAACAATTCAAATAAGATTACAAACCGACAATAAAATCCAACATCAATCCACTTCCCAAAACAGGAACACAACATTAACAATTTTGTGAAAGAAGTACTCGAGTACTTAAACCAGTTTTTATAAAACAAAATCCCCAAAACAAGATATCAAAATATTCGACAGATAGAACACCAATAATCAACTTCTGGACAGTATCATGCTCGCCCATCATCCTCATACGGCTCTAGTGCTCGCTTGTCCCCACGATCAATACCTGAAATACAAAAAGTATTTCCCCCATTTAAGGGGTTAGCGACAACTGCTAGTGCAAGTACAATCCATTTGAACTACATTCTAATCAGATGAATATATGCGCCAAAAAGTCATTTTAGAAACCATTTCATATTCTGGAATATTTACATTGAACAATCGCAAAACACATTATCTCCAACAAATCACAATTCAAAGTTAACCGTTGGTACGAGACTCACGGCCACCGTACCCCACAGAGCCCCGTCGGACATCCCTGGGTGGCTAACCACAGTTCGCGATACGCACACTCATGGCAATACGTATCCCTAGAGGCCCCGTTGGACCGTCCCTAGGTGAACATACACATAACCATCCAAAACAACCACGATACGGCCATAATTCAAATACTAGAACATGTAAACAAATGTAAAGTACTTGCCTTTGAGACATTCTTGAAGAAACGGAAGTGAAACACGACTACGAACGGTCCGGGTGGAAAACGACGGTTCCTAAATGAAGAATCAGTACAGTTCAGTCCCAACGGACAACAATACCCTATTGGAATACACCCATAACCCCGGTTACAATATACGACAATAGACGATCAATTGATACGGGCGAGGGTTTACGCAAAATCTCTCCGTATTGATAATTCGCGGATTAAAATCAAGGAAATTGGATTTTGAATCATTCAATAATCACAATCGGTGAATAATACCATAACATACTGGGATAATTCGGTTTCAATTAGCAAAACCCAGAAAACCCCCAAATTTGACGAGTTAGGGTTCTAGACGAAAATACCTTGATTTCGGATGATGGATGACGATTATGCTGATGATAATATGTTAGCACGACTCTACGGTGATGGAATGTGAATAGAACGCCGATCAGGACCGATGGAAATCGCCTCTGAGGTCGCACGTCGAAGAAACGAAGGGAAAAGAATAAAACTGCTGCTCAAATCGCGCATTGGGCTTATATACTGTGAAGTTAGCGCACGCTAACTGCCATATGTAGCGTGCGCTAACGGGTCCGTGACAGTCCAGTGGCTACTGCCACCATCCGTTAGTGTACGCTAACAATAGGGGGTTAGCGTACGCTAACTGCTTATCGGTAGCGCACGCAAGGGAATAGGGGTAGCGTGCGCTACCTACACAGCAGTTCAGCACTGCTGATGTCACACCAGCAGTAAGCTGCTGTCGAGGGTATAAAACACGAAACGTACGACGAGACCAGAATCCAGGAACATAGATGCGAAGCATACAAGACGACGGAGCTAAGCGCTGAAAGAAAATACAATTCCGACCACCGTAGGGTCCGTAATGCGACAACGAAACTAAGATTCCCTAAACTATTAGGAAATTACAAAAATGGCCCAAGTGCCCGAAAATCACGAAACGAAGTCGGATTTACAAACCGAAAGTCTCCACATGACCAACTCAACCATACGAACTTGTACAAACCAAGAAACAACGAAAACGAACGAGTTTTACAAGAATCGAACGTTCATACGGCAAAACATGTCATAAAATGAAATTACGTGAAAACATCATCAAAACTCGTCCAAATGGAAAAACTCCCAGAACAAAATAGATTCAAAATGTCGAAACGGTTACAAGCGAGTCGATAAAAATAGACATACACCAAAAATGGAAACTGCTAAAAATAGAAAAATTACGGATATTACATTCTCCCCCTCTAAAATAAAGTTTCGTCCCGAAACTTAAGAATCAAAAAGCTCGGGGTATCTCGAACGCATATCCTCCTCTAGCTCCCACGTCGCTTCTTCTACTCCGTGTCTCGACCATTGCACCTTAACCAAAGGAATGGTTTTGTGCCTTAACTGTTTGTCACGACGCTCCAAAATTCTGACGGGCCTCTCTTCAAACGTAACATCCTTCTCGATCTCCACGTCCCCAAAGTCAATAATGTGGGACGGGTCCGGAACGTACTTCCTCAACTGGGAAACGTGAAATACGCTATGTAAATGACTCAGCGACGGAGGTAAAGCCAAACGGTACGCTAACTCACCAAGTCTCTCCAATACCTCGAAAGGTCCAATATATCTCGGACTGAGTTTCCCCTTCTTCCCAAAACGGAAAACTCCCTTCGTCGGAGACACTCTCAACAGAACATGATCTCCCACCTCAAACTCCAAAGGTCTACGCCTAACATCCGCGTAAGACTTTTGTCGACTTTGAGCAGCCAACATCCTCTTTCTAATCAATTCGACTTTCTCCCTCGTCTCCAACACAAGGTCCGGCTCGGTGCCAACCAAATCGGATGGCTCATCCCAACATATCGGTGATCGGCAACGTCGGCCATAAAGTGCCTCATACGGTGCCATCTTAATCGACGCGTGCCAGCTATTATTATAAGTAAACTCAATCAAGGCCAAATGATCCTCCCACATTACTACTCCGCCTAACGCACACGCGCGCGACAAATCCTCGAACGTCTGAATGGTACGTTCGGACTGCCCATCGGTCTGGGGATGGAATGAAGTGCTCAAACGTAGCTGAGTCCCCAATGCCTTATGCACTGCCTGCCAAAAATGCGATACAAATCGTCCATCTCTGTCTGAAATAATGGTCCTCGGCGTACCATGAAGCCTCACTATCTGAGTGATAAAAATACGAGCCAACTTTTCTAGACCCCAAGTATCCTTGATGCCCAGAAAATGTGCCGACTTAGTCAGTCGGTCTACAATCACCCATACCATATTCATACCAGTCTTCGTCCTCAGTAAACTCGTGACAAAATCCATAGAGATGTCCTCCCACTTCCATTCCGGAACGGGAAGTGGTTTCAATAATCCGGCTGGCCACTGATGCTCAATCTTGACTTGCTGACAAGTCAAACACTTAGCTACAAACTGAACTACCTCCTTCTTCATATCGTTCCACCAGAAATTCTTCCTCAGATCTTTATACATTTTACTCGAGCCCGGATGGACTGAGTATGGTGACGCATGAGCCTCTCGCATAATGCTCTGTCTCAATTCCGAGTCGTTCGGGACACACAACCGACCTTGGAATCTCAACACGCCGTCCTCATGAATAACGAATCCCGGGGATTTCCCCTTTCCTACACTCTCTCGAAGCTGAATAAACATCGGGTCCTCTAACTGTCCCGACTTAATGTCCTCGACCAGAGATGAAGAAATCTCAAGAGTACGCAACTGCCCGGAACTCCCTGGCAGTACAATCTCAATGCTCAACCTCATAAACTCTCGCTGAAGTCCCGACTGGGCCGTGAGTAACTCAAGCGCCCGAAGCAATACCGATTTCCGACTCAAGGCATCTGCTACCACATTAGCCTTGCCCGGATGATAAAGGATCTCGAGATCGTAATCCTTAATCAATTCCAACCATCTCCTCTGTCTCATATTAAGCTCCTTCTGCGTGAAAATGTACTTCAGGCTCTTGTGATCGGTGAAAATCTGACATGACGAGCCATACAAGTAATGACGCCAGATTTTCAATGCAAACACAACTGCGGCCAACTCAAGATCGTGCGTACGGTTTCAACTGACGGGAAGCATAAGCAATCGTCCTCCCGTGCTGCATAAGTACGCATCCGAGCCCTTGGCCCGAAGCATCACTATAAACGGAGAAACCATCATTACCACTCGGTAAAGCCAAAACGGGAGCGATCGTCAACCGCTTCTTCAACTCCTCAAAACTATTCTGCCTCTCATCGGTCCACACAAACTTCTCTGATTTCGGTAACAACTGAGTCAGCGGTCGAGCGAGCTTAGAGAACCCCTCGAAGAATCTGCGGTAATACCCGGCTAATCCCAGAAAACTACAGACCTCTTTCACGTTCTTGGGCGGCGTCCAATCCAACACTGCATCTACCTTATGTGGGTCCACACGAACACCCTCGGCCGAGATCACATGACCGAGAAACATAACCTCCCGTAACCAAAACTCGCACTTTGAGAACTTCGCAAAAAGATGCTGAGTTCTCAAAATATCTAACACAATATGCAAATGACGGGCGTGCTCCTCCTCGCTCCTCGAGTAAATCAGGATGTCGTCGATAAAAACAACTACACACTTATCGAGGTACTCGATAAAGACTTTGTTCATAAGCTGCATGAACACGGCTGGTGCGTTGGTTAGCCCAAAAGGCATAACCACAAACTCATAGTGACCGTATCTCGTCCGAAAGGCCGTCTTCGGAATGTCGGTATCCTTCACTCGGAGCTGATAATACCCCGATCTCAAATCAATCTTCGAAAATACAGTTGCCCCTTTCAACTGATCAAACAAATCATCAATCCTCGGAAGCGGATACTTGTTTTTGATGGTCACTTTGTTCAACTCTCGGTAGTCGATACACAAACGAAGTGACCCATCCTTCTTCTTTACGAATAGGACCGGTGCGCCCCAAGGCGAAGCGCTCGGTCGAATATATCCCATGTCTAGCAACTCTCCCAACTGTTTCTTCAGCTCCAGCATATCGGCGGGCGCCATACGGTATGGCGTCTTAGAGATCGGTGCTGCACCCGGCTCTAAATCGACGGTAAACTCAACTTCTCGGTCCGGAGGTAAACCCGGCAACTCGTCTGGAAAGACATCAGGATACTCACACACTACCGGAATAGACGAGAGCTCGACTCCCCCTTCTTCCGGTCTCAAAGCGTAACACCAATAACCCGTGCAACTTCCTCGAAGAAGTCTCACCGCCTTTAAGGCGCTGATCAGTAATCTCTGGCTACTCCGCTTACGCCCCACAAAAGAATACTCGGTACCGTCAGAGGCTAACATCGAAACCGTCCTCGTTCTATAATTCATGATCGCCCCATGACGGTCCAGCCAATCCTCACTCAGAATCAAATCCTCATCTCTAATATCTACCGCAATCAGATTAGAAGGCCAAACCCTCCCCGCGATACTCACTGGAAAATCTCTAACCTCACGATCCCCCACGATGCTATCCCCACTAGGAAGTTTAACAACAAAAGGCTCACAAGCAACAAGACAATCAACATGCAGACGACACACACAATCCATAGATATAAAAGAATGCGTAGCACCAGAATCGAACAATACGGAAACAGGATGATCAAGGATGTGGACGGTACCTGTGGCCACCGTCGCGTCAGGATCCCCTGCTCGTCTCATCTCGTACACACGGGGCAGAACAGACCCCGCACTAGAAGCTCCCCCTCTAGAAGGCTGACCACGACCTCGACCTCTACCAAAACTCTGTTGCGGCTGAGGAACTGTCGGTGCCTGATTCACACTCGGCTCTCCCGCGGCTGGGGCTGATATCTGAGTAACTGGAGCCCGAGCTGCATCCGTACAAAACTTAGAACGATGACCCATACGACCACAAGCAAGACACTGAATCGGAGGCCTATCACACTCACTCATCATGTGGCCCGGACGACTGCAGTTGAAGCACGTAGGACCATGAACGGAACCATCAGGAGCAGACCTAGAACCGTTTCCTCGACCAACTGATGGCGACTGACTCCCGAAGACTCGCGAACCAGACTGGGCCTTCGGATACCCTCCTGACTTGCCTCCCGCCCGGCAGGTCTTACGCTTCTTTCCTTCGGTTGCCGTCTCTGTCGCAGAAAACGACATCTCATAAGCCATAGCTTTATTCTGATATTCCTTCAAAGTCGTGCACCCCAGACCAGACATGTAGTGGCGCACCCTCGGTTTCATCCGCATGTCAAAGTGGCGGATCTTATCAAGCTCATCGCGGACTTGGTTTCTCACATAATGTAACTGTTGATTGTAGTCTTTGATGGCTTGTGATATAGGTACATCTTGGGGCTTAGCCTCAAAGAAGGCTCGGATCCTCCCCTCTTTCACTGGCCATGGACAGAATTCGTCTTCCATCAGATCCCGGAACTCTGCCCACGTAGCTGCCCGGTCACGCGGTTTCACCGCTTGCCACCACGTCACTGCCTCTTTGGCGAGGAAGTACTGAGCAATGGGTACTTTCCTCTCCTCGGAGCAATTAGCAGCCTCAAACACTTTCTCCATCTCGAACAGCCAATTCTCCCAACCAGAAGGGTCGGAAGCACCATCAAACTGCGGAGGACGCATACGAATCACGTCCTGAAGTAGCTTATCATTGCCGGACCCAGTAGGCGGAACCGGGTTGGCATTAGCATGGCCGACCAGAACGGCCTGAGTCAGTAGCGTCATCTGGTTCGCTACCTGCTGTAAAATGTTGGCCACTCCAACATTCTCATGAGCATTACCGGAGCTAGCAGACTGGTCCTGCTGACCTCCGGAACTAGGGGGAACACTTTTCGACAAAGAAGGCATCGCCAAATCAGTTCCCGAGTGATCGGACATGGCCGCCCCACCGGCTGCACCACGTCCCCTACCGCGTCCGCGACCGCGTCCTCTACCAGCAGGAATTCTGAAGAAGCAACGGGTAAGTACAATTCAGACGCAAAACGCAAAAGATACTAAGACAGGAATAGAACAGAACGGTGAAACGAGTCAAGTTAGGAAAACTTACAAGCACCCGCGTACTGAGATGATGGCATAACAGTGATACTGTCCCAAAAACGACACTTAACTAGACCCAAATAACCGACAGCCTAGGTATCCATAAACCTAAGCTCTGATACCATATTCTGTAACACCCCCAAGACATTCAGGGCATATTACAGCGCTGTGGACCCCACACTGTGGAATCCACCAGGCTAACGTACCAAACAAGACATTCGACAACGACAACAATCATCAATAATACAACAATTCAAATAAGATTACAAACCGACAATAAAATCCAACATCAATCCACTTCCCAAAACAGGAACACAACATTAACAATTTTGTGAAAGAAGTACACGAGTACTTAAACCAGTTTTTATAAAACAAAATCCCCAAAACAAGATATCAAAATATTCGACAGATAGAACACCAATAATCAACTTCTGGACAGTATCATGCTCGCCCATCATCCTCATACGGCTCTAGTGCTCGCTTGTCCCCACGATCAATACCTGAAATACAAAAAGTATTTCCCCCATTTAAGAGGTTAGCGACAACTGCTAGTGCAAGTACAATCCATTTGAACTAAATTCTAATCAGATGAATATATGCGCCAAAATGTCATTTTAGAAAACATTTCATATTCCGGAATATTTACATTGAACAATCGCAAAACACATTATATCCAACAAATCACAATTCAAAGTTAACCATTGGTACGAGACTCACGGCCACCGTACCCCACAGAGCCCCGTCGGACATCCCTGGGTGGCTAACCACAGTTCGCGATACGCACACTCACGGCAATACGTATCCCTAGAGGCCCCGTCGGACCGTCCCTAGGTGAACATACACATAACCATCCAAAACAACCACGATACGTCCATAATTCAAATACTAGAACATGTAAACAAATGTAAAGTACTTGCCTTTGAGACATTCTTGAAGAAACGGAAGTGAAACACGACTACGAACGGTCCGGGTGGAAAACGACGGTTCCTAAATGAAGAATCGATGCTGATTCAGTCCCAACGGACAACAATACCCTATTGGAATACACCCATAACCCCGGTTACAATATACGACAATAGACGATCAATTGATACGGGCGAGGGTTTACGCAAAATCTCTCCGTATTGATAATTCGCGGATTAAAATCAAGGAAATTAGATTTTGAATCATTCAATAATCACAATCGGTGAAGAATACCATAACATACTGGGATAATTCGGTTTCAATTAGCAAAACCCGGAAAAACCCCCAAATTTGACGAGTTAGGGTTCTAGACGAAAATACCTTGATTTCGGATGATGGATGACGATTATGCTGATGATAATATGTTAGCACGACTCTACGGTGATGGAATGTGAATAGAACGCCGATCAGGACCGATGGAAATCGCCTCTAAGGTCGCACGTCGAAGAAACGAAGGGAAAAGAATAAAACTGCTGCTCAAAGCGCCTACTGGGCTTATATCTGTGAAGTTAGCGCACGCTAATCGCCATATGTAGCGTGCGCTAACGGGGCCGTGGCAGTCCGGTGGCTATCGCCACCATTCGTTAGCGTCGCTAACAATAGGGGTTAGCGTCGCTTCGCTTATCGGTAGCGCACGCAAGGGAATAGGGGTAGCGTGCGCTACCTACATGCATTCAAAGATCGGCCGATGTCACACCAGCAGTGAAGTCTGGCCGAGGGCATAAAACACGAAACGTCACGAGACCGTAATCCGGGAACATAGACGCGAAGCATACAAGACGACGGAGCTAAGCGCTGAAAGAAAATACAATTCCGACCACCGGAGGTCCGTAATGCGACAATGAAACTAAGATTCCCTAAACTATTAGGAAATTACAAAAATGGCCCAAGTGCCCGAAAATCACGAAACGACGTCGGATTTACAAACCGAAAGTCTCCACATGACCAACTCAACCATACGAACTTGTACAAACCAAGAAACAACGAAAACGAACGAGTTTTACAAGAATCGAACGTTCATACGGCAAAACATGTCATAAAATGAAATTACGTGAAAACATCATCAAAACTCATCCAAATGGAAAAACTCCCAGAACAAAATAGATTCAAAATGTCGAAACGGTTACAAGCGAGTCGATAAAAATAGACATACACCAAAAATGGAAACTGCTAAAAATAGAAAAATTACGGATATTACACAT
This sequence comes from Orobanche coerulescens, assembly GCA_033398695.1. Taxonomy (NCBI): domain Eukaryota; kingdom Viridiplantae; phylum Streptophyta; class Magnoliopsida; order Lamiales; family Orobanchaceae; genus Orobanche; species Orobanche coerulescens. The sequence goes on from CM065803.1 coordinate 208,811,611, forward strand.
AATCTCCAAGTATTCTTAAAATATCAAGAACACACTCATCATCAAGTCATAATCATCATGTTCTCAACATATATAATTAAAACTCATTAAGAATCATGTTATCTCCAACAATCCGTCAATACATGAAGTAATCATCAACAACATCATCATAATCTCGAGATTAACGCAAGATTAACCAACATACCTCTTGAAAATGAAGAACAACCTCAAACCCTTCAAGAAACCACCTCAATCTTCAAGCTCCCTAGCTCCAATCCAAGTTATGGAGCTCCAAAGTAAGTTGGAAGGAGATGGAATTCACCAAGGAATGGAGAGGGATGATTTCTAGATACAAATATCGATTAGCCGAAGATTTTTGGTATCTCCTACCAGATTGGAATTGGATTATGTAGAAATGAAAGACAAAACATGTATTTATAATATGGACTCTCCATTATGGCCGATATCCTCCAAGATTAACGTATGTTATATAACCTTACGTACTCTATCATCACCTCGTAGCGTACGCTACGCCCTGCCAGAAGCTACTGTATCAAAAACGAAACATCCTTACATACATTGTCCAAACCGACGTATGGAACAACCTCGACATAACGTACGTTAGCAGCCACACATTGTGTACGTAATGGGTGTTGACCTAGCTGTCCCAATCAAACAAAAATGGTCCAACCGTGCTTGGCCCCACATGCCGAAAATCCAATGCGATCTGATACTCTGGGTTACGTATGTAACCAACATGGTTTAACATATGTAACCCTCCATCTGTAGCGTACGGTAGCTATACATATAGCGTATGATATGGCTAGTATACTTAGCCAAAATTAAAACCAACCAATCAACCTCTAATCGGTAAAATAATACCGACGACAACATAAATATTTTGTCTCTGAAATATCCCAATACAATTTACATTGTATCCGTCTAATACAATAGCACTCGTGCAATTCCAAATGAATGCATACAATGCTATAGTAAGAGCGGAAAAATAACCCCGGATATTACAAGTACTGGCTGACGGTCAAGAATACTATATAGCTCATTAACCAGTCATTCGAGCGCCTATATTGATACCCGTTAACACTATTTCTGTTGCTAGATACAACAAGCTAATCCAGCTCCAACAGACTCTTCTTTACCCTAGGTGTCACATGACGGTTCTTGATAGTGTCACAGAGACTATAAGAGTCAAAATGGAGAACAAAACCTCAGTTAAAGCTGTGGACGATTATTTGGAACTTACAAGTAAAATGCTTCAGAAGGTCATCATCTACCTAGTAATCACAGTAAAATGAGATGTATTCTAAAAGGCCTTAGGATATCATACATCAAGATCCACATGTTCATATATGATTGTGTTTTATTTTGGGGAAAGCCTAATAAAGACCTAAAGCAATGTCCGGTATGTGACATAAAGAGGTATAAGTTCACTCCTTTTGGTAAAGAGAAAGCGATGAAGGTTCTTTGGTATTTCCCTCTGAAGGATAGATTGGAGAGGCTTTTCATGTCTCCTCACACAACCAAGGTGATTAGATGGCATGCTGAGCCTCGTGTCAATGATGAGGATACTATGATACACCCTTCTGATGAAGAGGCTTGGAAGCATATAGATAGAGAGTTTCTAGAGTTTGCATCAGATGTCCGAAATGTAAGACTCAGGATCGCATGTGACGAACTCAACCCTTTTGGCAACATGAGTCTTTCGTATAGTATATGACCGGTGGTAATGGTTTCTTACAACCTTCCTCCATGGATGTGCATGAAGAAGGAGTATAATATGTTAATTCTCTTAGTACGTGGACCTGGGTATCCAGAAAAGTGTATTGATGTTTATTTCAGACCTTTGATAGAGGATCTGAAGTTGTTGTGGGACAAAGGTCATCCGACATACGAAAGTTACTAACATGAGATGTTCTACTTGCGTGCTATGTGTACCGGTACCATCAGTGATTTTCCTGTGTACGGGATACTGTCTGGATCTGTTATTAGTAGATATAGAGGATGTACAATGTGCTTGAATGCAGACTGCGCAAGGTATCACTTTCGGAAGGTTATCAGAATGCATCACTGTCTATGGCTTGAGAGGATGCATGTCTGTCGTACGGATGTTGCGCATTTGATGGGACTAAAGAGGTTGGTAATCCACCACGGGAGTGGCCTAGTGAGCAAATGTTGGCCGTGCTGAATGAGTATGATTATGGGTAGTTGAGCAACCCTCCTGAAAGATCGGACAGGTATAAGTACTAGTTCGACAAGAGTATTTTCTGGTATCTACCTTATTGGAGTAAGTTGTTGATTAGGAACTACCTAGATGTGATGCACATAGAAAAAAATGTTTGTGAAAGTGTTGTCGGAACAGTGTTTTGTAGGGAAGGGAAGACTAAAGATGGCCCTAAGGCACATATTAGTTTAAAAGAAATGACCATTAGAAAACATTATTGGTTGAAGGATGGGAAGGGAAAACACAAAATGCCAAAAGGAGCTTACACCATCATCCCTGCGCAAAAGGCTAAGATTGTTTCGTGGATGAAGGCTACTAGGTATCCCACGGGATATGCTGGAAATATAGGGAGGTGTGTTAACTTCAAGGAGAACAAGTTAACCAGACTGAAGAGCCATGATTTTGATATCCTATTACAACGCCCATTTCCTGTGATTATTCGACCATACTTGTCCAAACAGGTGGCCGAGCCTTGTGTATCGTTATCCAGGTTCTTTCAAAAGTTATGTACTAGGGAAGTAAGGAAGTCAGATCTCCGACTTATGCAAAAAGAGATCGTATATATCTTATGATAATTTGAGAGGATCTTCCCACCGAATTCTTTTGATCTCATACCTCACCGCATGATCCATCTTCCTCGCCAACTTTTACTAACACGTCTGGTCCACTACACGTGGATGTTTCCCTAACAATTGGGGACTTATTTACCGTATGATTTGTGAATTGTCATGAGACGATGTTTCTATTGATTGGTAAGGATAAATCTATTTTGGATAACGGTAAACAAAAATTAGTTGGGAATATCTCCTGGAATGTACAAAGCCTATCCCATTTATACCCACATACTACGGAATGCGAACATAAGGTCAAAAGAACCATCTATTTACAGAACAATGCTAAAAGACTTCCTGACACAATTAATGATGTAAGTAAAGTGGCAAAGTCTTACAGTTCGACTGTGAATGCTCCGGCTAGGATTGTTGTTCCTCATTAACATACAAAATGAATGATGATGTCTCACGACTACTATTCCTCGAAAAGGAAAAGAGAGGAATGATGGGATTATAAATCAAGGTAATCCAAGTGAGCATGCCCCAGATGAATCCATCGAGCATAATACTGCAAATAATGAAAGGATAATGAATCTTAGAAGTATTCGAGAATCCCGTAATCCATTTTAATGAGGTATGGAGTTGGAAAAACATAATCATCAGTAATAAATTTGCATTTGTAGTTGCATAGGAAATTGTGAATGATGAATGTCGTCAAAGGATGGATTAGCATATGTGGAGGAAGAAATACATTCTGAATTAGCTTCAGTAGAAAAATGGAATGTATTTGGGTAAATTACTCGAACACCAAACAATATAAAACTAATCATCTACAAATGGGTGTTTGTTCGGAAAAGAAATGAGAAAAATGAAATCGTGTGATATGAAGCCAGACTCTTAGCCCAAGGATTCTCCAAAAGACATGGGATTGATTATGATGAAATATCATCAGTGAGGGATACATCTACTTTTTGTTCTCTTATTAGTATGGTTGTCCAAGAAAGCTTGTACATGCATCTAATGGACTAGTCACGAAATACCTATATGGTTCATTAGATTCTGATATCTATATTAAATTCTTGATGGATAAAATGCCAAATATGGTTACTCCACATGATCTATAATAGATCAAATTACAAAATCTCATTGTATGGATTAAAGTAATATGCTCGTATGTGGTATGTGTTAGGAGTATGCCCTCAAATGCCACTCAGGGGTTGTTAGAGTGAGGACACTGTACTTGTAATTATGTAAACCATTATGAGAAGGCAATTGTATGTTTATTTATTTACTGGTAGTCACTCACATTCCTGACTCATAAATATATATATATATAGAAACCAGTCCGTGTATTTGAGAGCAAAACATTCCACTCCTTATTGGATAAGGGGATCGGCACTGGAAATATTTATGGCTCAAATACTTAATCGTTCGCAAGTCGATGAAACTTGATTGGGCATTAAGTTTATGTGAAGACTTGTATGACGTGTTCTTTTATTTGTAGAGTGCCTGTCGAACACTAATGGGTAGTGGGAGCACACGTTATAGGTATGCTAATGAGATTAGTATACTCAAACCGACTCACTCTCGATTCGTCACACGGATTCACTCCGGGACAATCAATGATAGAATCGTGAGGTTGTGATAGGTATTCGTGAACCTTCGACTTGAGGATTTAGTAGGGATGTGCTTGTGATGTTAAGATTTTCATTAGAGTAGTTCGACTCAGAAAACCGGAAGGTGGGGGTCAACCTCGACATGCTTCTTGACGGGCAAGTAGCAGGTTCTACTAAATATCAAGATAGAATTCTTTCTCCTGTTAGTGAACTGGCTATATGTCCTATGCGGTTATTTGCAGATGAGATTATAAGTCTTTGGTCAAAGCATTGGATCTTGTTGTATTGGATACACGAGAGCTCGATGATCTCGATTTGCATTAACTCATGCATAACATCAAGTACAGATGGGGTTTGATTGACCGTGACCCTATAAATTGATAGGGACATTTGAAAGAAGGGTTTATACGTATACCGGGTATTCACGACAGAAAGGTTTTTGAATGATCCCCATCATTCGTTCTCAGTTAGGGTACAGTGTAGGCCGCCGAATGGCCAGGTGGTGCTACTACTCCTTGGTTCCTCCCATTGCTAACTGAGACGGACCTACCGAGTCGCGTAATAGGATTGACGCCGGAATGAATCGAGCTTATTATCTCTTTATAAATATTAGATATTGGATATCTAATTTATTGGACATTGGATGTCTAATTAATATTGGGACATTGGATGTCTAAATTAATTTATTAGATTAATTAATTTACGGCCTAATGAATTAAATATAATATCAGGTGATTAATTTAATTCATGAATATAATTATTTATTGGAGAAATTAATTATATTATTTTGTATTTGATATGATTAATTAATTGGATTAATTAATTGAAATAAATACATCAGAACGGAATGGAGTTTATCTGATTGGACTCACGAGAGTCCAAAACGAACCAAACTCGTCCCGGTTCTTCTAGATGACCGCCCCACTTTCCACTCACCTTTCTTGGTCTTTGTCTTCACCTTAATTGGTGGAAGACATGAGACATAAGGGGACATATCTCATTTTATAATGAGGTTGGTGATATTGTCTTGAAAGTGAACAAGAATAAAAGAGGTGAAGACTTCACTCCTTGATAACTCTTTGGGCATCTCACGCTTTTTTTGCAAGGAAAAGAGAGAGAGAGAGAGAGAGAGAGAGAGAGAGAGAGAGAGAGAGAGAGAGAGAGAGAGAGAGAGAGAGAGAGAGAGAGAGAGAGAGAGAGAGAGAGAGAGAGAGAGAGAGAGAGAGAGAGAGAGAGAGATTTTCTCCAAGTCTTCATCTTCTTTCTTCTTAAGTTTTTTCTTGGAGAAAAGTCGAGAGATCATTGAGAGATAGTGAGTTATACACTTAGAGTGTTATAATCACATTTGAAAGCCTCTATCACTTTGTTCTAGCTGTATCCTTAGAGGATAACAAGGAGAAGTTGTTACGATCGTTTCTCCGGCGCGTGGCAAGTAGAGGCATGGTGTTTTCGGCATTGGATCATCCAAAAGCTTGACGAATAGGATTCGTGGGAAGATCATATAAAGGTTTGGGAATTGTTTACATGGAGTACACCATTTAATCAACGGACTACGAGGGTGTGATTTTGAATCTTCCTTATTTTCGTTTTTATATTCATATATACGTAGCTTGATCGATCCTCTTAAGGGATTCAGATCGAATTAGATTCGTATATTGCTTTCGCTGCGCCTTCGTTTTAAGCAACGAATCCCAACAGTATGATGGGCTGCATGAATCCTATTAGAAGATCAAATACCGAATTTGTTATAACAGCAGTTTATGTGGATGATGTAAATTTGATTAAAACTCCTAAAGAGTTATCCAGTGCTGTTGAATATTTGAAGAAAGAGTTTGAGGTTAAAGACCTTGGAAAAACAAAACCATGTCTTACTCTTGAGCTCGAGCATAAAGATAAAGGAATGCTTGTCCACTAGTCTGCTTATAAAAATAGATTGCTCAAACGATTTAATATGGACGTGGCTCATCCTTTGAGTACTCCTATGGTCGTGCAAAGTTTATATCCTAAAAAAGATCCTTTTTCGACCAAAGGAACCTGATTAGGAAATTTCGGGTCATGAAGTATTTTATCTCAATGCTACTGAAGTATTAATGTATTTAGCACAATGCACCAGACCTAATATCTTTTCTGCAGTAAATTTACTGGCACGATATAACTCTGAACCAACTCGAAGGCATTGGAATAGCACCAATCACATTTTTTGTTATCTCGGCGGTACTATTGATTTGGATTTCTTTTATTCAAAAGAGGTCGCTAACTCTAGGTTGGTTGGTTATGATGATGTGGGGATATAATTCCGATCCACACAGGGCTCGCTCACAAACATGATATTTATTTTGCTTCAATGGGGTTGGTTGATTATGATGATGCGGGATATAATTCCGATCCACACATGGCTCGCTCACAGACATGTTATTTATTTTGCTACAATGGTACAATAATATCGTGGAGATATACCGAATAAACATTATTGCTACATCACCCAATCATTCGAGGTAATTACTCTCTATGAAGTTGGCAGAGAAAGTGTATGGTTAGGATCAGTCATAGCTCATATACAAAATAAGTATTCGAGACAATCCCACAACTAATTATGAAGACGATGCCGCATGTATATCACAAGTGGAGGATGAATATATAAATGTGGTCGGACCAAGCATATTTTTTCGACACACATGAAATTCAGAAGAATGGATAGATAAGTGTTCAACAAATTTGCTCCTTCCACAATCTTGTTGATTCGTTTACAAAATCACTACCGACATCGACATTTAAAAAAATGGTATACGGCACAAGCATGAGAAGAGCCAATAAGAACCAAAAGATTATTGAATCCATTGGAAGCCTATATTCTTTATTTCAGGAGGAACAAATTCAAATTCGTGTGTTGTACTCTTATTACTCTTATGACTGATTTTTATCTTACTGGATTTTTCCAGCTTGAGATTTTTAACGAGACAGCTTATGCACATGGGTTTGATTTGATTTAAGTTGTGTACTCTTTTCTCTTCCGACAACTTTTATGACCATTGGATTTTCTCACTTAAGGTTTTTAATGAGGCATACTTATCCAGCTTATGATATTATGTCCAACAGGAAATGTTACAATATGTTGATAATTTTCTACCATTGATGTGGACATCGTGACATGTGCCCTCCTTCCCTATATTGTGCAAATAAATTAAAACCTTGCTAGTAGACCTGCCCAAACTAGACGGCCCGGCGGGTCCAAACCGAAACTGGCCCGTCGGTCAACGGGTTTTAACTAGCCCGTCGGTCAACGGTTCAAAATTCGGACCGGAACCGTCTCACCAAGGGCCGTTTACGGTTCCTCCCAGGTACGAACCGGAACCGCCGGTTAACCACCGATTTAATAATTAATTAATTTATAATTATTAAATAAATATAATGTAAAATTGGCGGTTCGAACGATAAACCACAGGTTTTCATCAAAACCGCCAGTTCTAATACATAAACTGGATTTATTTATTAATAATACTATATAATCTTCAAACTTGAAAGAGTTTAAAGAAAATATTCAGATGTGAGATAAACAAAGTACTTGAATATATTCTCATTTATAGGCCAACTCTCCTCCACTCTCTCTATAACTTTTCAATGTGGGACATTTGGTTTGGAATAGAAGGAATGAGACTAATTGTCCCACATTGAAAGTGAGTTCAAGAAAAGAAGGGTTCAACCTTATAAAAGGAGAGATAATATGTAGCGGATCTATCCATTTGTGTGCCTTCCCTATTGAGAATTGGCTAAGCTTTGGAGTATAGAATAAATTTATTCTATATAAAAAAAATTATAATAATTTTTTTAATTTTATAGACTTGTGGTTTTGGAACGGAACCATCAGTTTTTAACCGGCCCAGAACTGCCGGTTTTTAAGCCCGGCCCAAAATAGCCGGTTTTTAAGCTTGACCCGGAACCGCCTCCCTTCTTCAAGGGCTGGTTCCGGTTCACCCTCTTATGAACCATGAACCGGCGGGCTGAGGCCCGGAACCGGCGGCCGAGTCCCGTGAACAGGTCTACTTGCTAGTCACTCATTGAAGGGGGGGAACAATTTAAACAAAAAATTAAAGTACACGAGGCATTCGGACCCGTGCGTTGCACACAGTTTGGATCTGATTGTTCTTTGCTTATTTTGTGTAGGCTATAGGTCGTAGGTAAATGTTTGTGGCGTAATGTTGTTGTAAACATGGCGTTATTTTACCTTTATCGTTGACACTGGTCTTAAGAAGTATAGCAAATATAAGAGTCTATCATGAGATTAATAGTTATCTTGTAGTTTTCTTTATTTTATCTATCTAAAGATTGAGTCTAACAAATTAAATGTCGAGTCCTAATAATTAATGTGGTTAATGCATTTTTATGCGATACACAAATTTTGTTGTTGTCCCTTGCTTATTCAAAGGTTAAGGTATCATACGTCATTTATATTGTTACATTAGATTATTTAAGTATCTATGTTTAATATATAGTTTGTTTAATAAGGTAACATGTAATACTACATCAAGAAATTGGTTATGATGAATGTGTTCATAGTTCGTTCAAAAAAAGAATGTGTTCATAGTAGTTTATAAAAAAAAATATATATATATAAAGACCAAAACAATAATGACCATCTAAGTTCACTAACGACCAATAACTTATCTAACTGCAAAGTTCTTGGAAAAAATCATCATAATAGGAAATGCATAATTTTCAAAGAAAAAGAAACAATTCACACCACACATACGTTTTATTTTTTTATCATGGCCCAACAACAATAGCACAATACCCTATCCAACTTTTGTTATCCAACTTTTGGATATAACAATTGAAGCCCAAAAATAAAATAAACAGCCCAACACCTTACCCTTAATTTGTAATAAGAGATCCTATCCCTATATTTCTCTAACCTAATCACTAAACACAACAACCTATGTTGCACAGGTGCGGGGCGGGTGTGGGTACGGCCAGATACGGGTGCGGGGATGCGGTTTTATGAAAATGTTAGGGTGCGATACGGCAAGGATACGTCTATTTATTTTATATTTTATTATATATAACACTTGTTAAATATAAAAAAAAAACAATTCAAATATCACCATAAAACCAATTCAAATACATAAAACAAGTCATACAAAAAATAATTCAAAATGGCTTTGAGGAGCGGAGCTTTCTGATATTGTTCGTGAATGCTGCTAAAGGTAAAAGTAATTACTTATTAAATGATTTACTTTTTGTATTTTAGTTTATTTGATTTACTTTTAAAAAATTACAAAAAAAAGGTAAAAAAAAAAAACTCGCGCACCCTCCCACGCACCGGATACGCGTATCCTGTGCAAGGATACGCGAATCCGAATTTTTTTCTTTTTTTTGCACGGATTCGCCACGTGGCGAATCCCGTGCGAATCCCACGCGAATCGCACCCGCACCCGCACCCATGCAGTATCCGATACTGCATACTGCTCAATTTTGAAGAATCCGTGCATCCTAGACAACAACAAAAGCGAGTCAACTAATCTTTCTTTTCTCTTTCACCTAACACGCAGCCACACTTTTCCTTTTCAATCTTTGAAGAAAACTTAGAGCTAGAAAAAATTCTTCCCTCATATTTTAAAGCATGTAACCACGGAACAGAGGATGTTTTTGCTTCAAGATCCTATAAGGTTCTCGGGTAAGTTGTTGTTTTGTTTGTTTTTCCTTTTTTTTTTGTTTGAATATTTTGGAACGAAACAGGTATAGATTATAACACGGTTGTTATAAATCTGTTCTTATGAGTTTCGGACATTATTGAAGCATAAGCTTCAAAAGAGGATCGATGATGATTGTTTTTCGTGTGATAGACCTTCAATGGTCGGATATATCACTGAATAATCACGAAAAAATCTGGGATTTTTTTTTTTTTTGTAGTTGAGTCTTGAGATCTTTTGTTCGTGTTTTTTTTATTTTATTTCGAGTAGTGTAGTTGTGTTGTTGACTGAGATGGAGGATGGGAGTAGGATATAGATTGAAGTTGTTGACGTGATATGGGTTAGAGGAAGTTGTGGTTTGCTGTTTGTGATTTTGACACATTATATAGTTGATAATATATTTGTAACTCATGGGAAGGTAAAAAGACGTATAACCAATAAAAAGATGCTTTGGTTTCTTCCTGAAAGTGCAGTTCGTATAACCTTTTGTGAACATTCAATTGAGAGCTCGTGTGAAGCTTTAGCATGTTTGTATTCCTAAATGATTTGGAGGGCAATATTTCAATCATTAAAACCTCCCTATTAAATTAAAAGACTGAATCATTGTTGTTGAAAGAGATGATGATGCAATTTTGCCTATAAAATGTAAAAATGTAATATAACGCAATACAATTATGTAGTTGAAAGTTTTACAATATAAAATTCTCTTTGCAGTTTAATAATTTATATATTTCGTCTACTGTTATTTTTATCTTGTATTTATAATCACACAATAGTAAAACTATTTCACAACGTTGCTAATATAATCATTCCAATAAAATCCCGAGAATTGGCGGGCTTCTCAAATCTCGAACTAGATCCACTCAGTGGAGGCCCAAGAGGCCTAAAGTCTGAACAACTTGAAGCAAAATAGACATAAAAATGGAGTTTGGGTTGGGCCCGACTGTAATAATTTAGCCTGCGCCCGTCCGGGCCGATTTTTTTGTTTTTGGTCCGACTCAGCCTTTTTGACAGCTATAACTTGGCACTAGGGATGAACTCGGTTCGGTTTGGTACGGTTTCTAGTTAAAACCGATACCAAACCGCATCTTATTGGTATATAGTATTTGAGTACCAAAATGATTCGGTTTTAAATCGGCTCGATGTGATCGGTTTCGGTGTCGGTTCGATAGCGGTTCGGTGTCAATGAGCTGATTAAATGGGCCACTTAAGTTAGGCCACGCTGCACTCCAAATTGAACTACTGCTAAATCGCACAATCAGTAATTCAAATAGAAGGATTTAGACATAATTAATCCACCTCAAAGCTTGAATAAAAATAAAATATACTTCAATAATACGATAATAACTAAGGATTCAAAAGTCCAATATCGATCAAACAAAAGTCTTGAATTTCCTCCTCAAAGACAAGTCCATCAATTCATAACAACTCGCATGTTAAAAACAAAGTCTGCAGAATAGTCATCTGTTTTATCAGTTCGGTTCGGTTTTTAAAGTCGGGATCCATATCTGAAACCGAAACCAAACCGCATAATTCGGTTTTCAAAATTTTAAGAACCGTACCATACCAATATCTTAATGGTTCGATTTTTCGGTTTCGATTTTTTCGGTATTTTTCGGTTTTTGTCGGTTTTTCTGCTCACTCACCCCTACTTGGCACAACAAAATTGGTAATTTCGAAAATTCCAGGGACCATTATCGAATACGCCAAGTTTTTTAATGGTGTAAAGTGATAATTCGACCTCTTGACACCACAAGAAAGCAAAAATACCAAATCTAACGGTTCACATCACATGAACTCTGATAGGGTTTCTGGCTAAAGATTGAATATCGCCGATAACGTTCTGGGAATCTATTCATCGATCAATCGAAAGGCGAAAACGTGTATCTTCAACAATCGATAAACCATCTTCAACAGTGTACATCAAACGACGCCGTTGTCCATGGATGAGCAGCAAAATGGTAGTGAAATTGAGAGGGGAAATAACGACGTCGTTCACGGGACCCCTGGCAACTTGAGCTTCGAGAGCTCTCATCCTCACACAGGCGATGGAGCTAGTCCGGGGTAAATTTTAGATAATATTTTTGTATTTTATTTTAGTTCGTTTTGTAATTTATTTTTCTTGATGGTGTTTTGTTGAATGTTTTGTGCGAGGTAGCAAAATATTTATTGGAGGTCTTGCTCGTGAAACAACGTCTGGTAATTGCAATTTCAACAATTATTTTGTTGCAATAATGGAAAAAATTTATTTATTAATTACTATATATTTGTTCTCAAGTAAAGATAGTTATATGTTATTTGATATTCAACTTCATTTAGAGAAGCTTGGGTTGCGATTCGATATACTTCCAGGTTGTGAATTTTCTTTCTTTCTTTTCTTTTTCTTGTTTTATTAGATATTAGTGGTGAAAAATATTTTGAAGAATACGAATGAAATTTTGAGATGTGACCGGATGTATGAAGTCGTTTTTTCATATAAATAGTAAAATAATGATCTGATATGATTGGTAATTAGGAAAGTGAGTTCGTAAAGTGAAATTTGTGGGAAAATGTCTAGTAATGATTAGTGATTTGATTATTTCTTGGTTGTTTTTGTGTGTGATTAGTGGGTTAGGGAAGTGAAACTTAGTGAAAAGATTATTTTCCGAAATTATTCATAAGCAATTGCAGTAGGGGTGAACAAAATTCTTTAGCGGAACCAAAATGAATATGTATATCAAGCTTTTCATCTTTTTCGTCTTATGTTTCTATTTTTAAATCTTAGGTCCAAAAGGATCCTAATATTTCTTTTTGTTGATTTTTATGAAATGTGATTATCTTCGTGCAGCACAATTTATCAAGCATTTTGGTAAATATGGACAAATTACGGATTCCGTAATAATGAAGGACAGGTTAACGGGCCAGCCCCGTGGATTTGGGTTTGTGACGTATGCTGAGGCTTCAGTGGTTGATAGGGTCATTGAGGATACTCACATTATTAACGGAAAACAAGTACGTAGATTAATTTTATTTAAAATCTTCGAAGTCATTCTCATGATCATTTTGAGCTCTTTTGTTCTCATGTGATTAATCCTATGTAAATGTGATTAATCCTATGTAACTTTTAAGGTAGAAATAAAGAGAACTATACCTAGAGGAGCCAACTCCAAAGATTATAAGACCAAGAAGATTTTTGTTGGTGGCATCCCAACATCTGTAGGTGAAGGTAAATATTCAATTTTTTTTCCGAAAAATAGGATTTATGCCGGTCTGTAATTCCGGCTTCTGAATTATATGAGTTTTAATTTTAATATTTTTTTTTTGATTTATCTTGCAATTTGATGTGTGTGCCAGATGAACTCAGGGACTTCTTTTCAAACTTTGGAGAGGTTAAGGAGCAACAGATTATGAAGGATCATTCCAGTGGTCGACCCCGTGGATTTGGATTTGTCGTGTTTGAGTCCGAACAGTCTGTTGATGATCTCTTAGCCAATGGTAACCGACTTGACTTTGCGGGAACTCAGGTAAATAGTTGCCTACATAACCTTTTTCAAATGTTAGCTTTTACATTTATATCAACTCAAGTGGAAAAACTTATAATAATGACGGTTTTGGAATTTCATCTCCTTTCCGTTTCATACAAATGGTGCGACATAAAGACTATTGGGCTTAAAAACTTTGCTACTCTACTTTTTGCATGAGTTTATGGCTTTAACCAATTTTAGACCATTGTTTGAAACTCTAATCTTCGTGCCACCAACTTCATCATAGTTGGACTGAGGCGATGATGATGACGACAACGACCCTTTTAAATTTATCAGATTTCATGAATATATGAAAGTTCTTGGAAAGTAATATGTTTGTTTGCCAAAAGAGTTTTTTTTTTTTTAATCACCCACGGTGTCTTTACTGACTCTAGGTGTAAATGCTTGGCCGGTACAGTTTATCTTTCAACCTTTGTACTTTGACTTTTTAGTTGGTGTCTCATTTTTCATGGCTGTGTGGGTTTTATTGCGGTCAAGTGGATGAGAAAGCCCTGGCTGTTTAAATGAATCATTGATTATTATTATTATTATTATTATTATTATTATTATTATTATTATTATTATTATTATGATGATGATGATGATGATGATGATGCATCATGCATAACATGAAGGCTATACACTACCTCCTGCTAATCATGAAAATGTTGCATATCTCCTTTATGAAATTTGTTCTTTAGTCAGTAATCTACTTTAAAGTGATTGAGGAGAGATGGGATCGTCCACTATTTATGGACGAAAAAACTGCCACTGTAGTTTAATCCAGTTACAAAAAAATTCAGTTATCCTTCTAAACTACAAATACCCCCCAAAGGCATTAAGAACACCCCCTAAAGGTTCGGCTCTATATAAAATATCCCCGAAAAAAGTGCATTTGTGAAATAGAAACAAATAAAGGGGGGTTTTGTAATTTAAAAATAGTATTTTTTGTAATAAGCCTAGAAAGTTCAGATTGTTAAATCTCAAAATTTTGAGGCTATGCATTGTTAATTAGTAACCTCATTAAGAGTAAGTCTTCCCCCCTCTATCATGTAGGTGGAGATCAAGAAGGCCGAACCAAAGAAGCCAAACCTTCCTCCCCCACCAACCAGGCGTGCAAGTAATTCTAGAGCCTCATTTGGCGCTCAGCGCGTAGATCCTTATAGTCGATACGGTGGCGACTTCTTAAGTGGCGGTGGTTTTGGTCCCACTTCCTATAATAGATCAGGCGGAGCCTATGGAGGAGGTAGATCTAGTGGTTATGTTGATGGATATGGTGAAAGCGAATACACTGATTATGGCGGGTACGGTGGTCCACCCGGTGGTTATGGACGTTTCCGGGCCGACCCTTTGCTAGGGTACTCGGCCCGTTTGGGGAGTGGTTTTGGTCGAGGCTATGATCTAGGCGGTGAGTATGGTGGTCCCGTGGATGGATATGCGGGATATAGTGGTGATGGTTATGATGGCGGTTTTGGCAGTGGTTATGGAGGTGGTGTTGGTGGTCCAATGTATGGAAACCGAGGTGGGTATGGTGGCGGTGGTGGGGCCGGACGGTACCATCCGTACGGAAGGTAGTGGATGATAACGGTGTAAAAGGTTTGAGGTGGGGAGTTGTATTGATAAGAGTACATGGTTCTCTTGTTTGCTTGGTTATGAACAATACCTACCTCTTGGGATGTTAGATTCATTTTTATTTGTTGAACTATTCACATCTTTTGATATGTTATTGAAATGTCTGGTGGCGTGCTTCCAGTTCCAGCCTTACTTTTGATGGGGAAGTAGCAATTTCTGGATAATTCTTTAATGGGGTTTTACTAAATTTGTCCTTTGGTTCACTTAATACTATCCTGTCTGTCCGGTTTAAAGCTTTACACTTACATTTTTTTTTCGTCACTTAAAAAACTTTAAGTTTATCGCATTTACACAATTAAATCAAACAACTATTTTTTTTACTTTTTAATCTTTGTTATATACTCATTATCCGTATTTTTTACTTTTTAGTTTTTACCACACATTTATTATTATTATTTGCACATATATAACATCTGTTGAGCTTTGAGCGGTGTATAGGGAGTGTGTTTCTGCCAGAATTAGTTGCCCTTATTTTCATGCCTTAAAATTACGGAGTTTCTGGGTATGCAAATCAAGGTTATGATTTTGGGGGACTTTGGTGTCTTGAACAAATTGGAATCATAAAAGATTGACTCGTTAATGAAGAAATGTCCAGCATAAAAATAAAGTTTTTTATTATAATTTAATTTGTGTCCATTATTTATCTGGTTTCCATTTGATTTTATACACTATATTATTTACAAATCGTTATTCCTAGGTGAATAATATATTAAGAAATGAGATGCATTAAAATTTAAAAGATGATTAATAGACATTCAAAGCAGGACAAGCCATAGGCTTGGTTAATTTTGCTGGGCTTTATTGGGTTTGTTAGGTTCGTTAGGAGATTTGAGCTTGGATGGTTTTCGTTGTTTTGTTTTTGTTTGTTGCTCATCTTCAGAGCGCGACCACATTCAAGATTCACTGTGACGCTACAGCATACACTGATCACTACGGAGAAGAGAAAACATGTATCATTTTCGATATTATGAATTTATTTTGAGGCTTCAAACATTTGATTGGTTTGTTCCTTAGTAAACTCTTCGGGAACATAATCTCCGAAAGTCAGACTTGGAATAGAAGTAGAACTCGGAGTAAGAGTAGGAGTAGTACTAGCACCACCTCCACCTCTTCCTCGTCGAGGAATGCTGGCGATAGCCTTTCCCCGATTGAATTGGTAACCACTTTACATTTTTTTCCAATACGAAATAAAATGATACTTTGAGACTTGAGGGAGTAGAAAATAGATAGATAATTAGAGATTGGTGTAAGGAAAATGGAATATTGGAGAAGGGTATTTATAGGTATATTAAATGTAAAAAAAAGGTATTTGACCATTGGAAAACACCGTTTCCTAGTTGAACGATGGTTTTTGTCCAACGATCACTTGCATTTTAAAATTTGAAATTTTGAAAATCCCCCTAAAATTTTGAAAATTCAAATTTTGATTTTTTTTAATTTTAAAAATCAAAACCGCCGATTGGCGAACCACCGATTAAAAAATCAGCGTCTTTAAATCGATGAACACCTCGAGGACCGGCTATGTTGATGGGTCACCAATGGAAATTTGGTGCTACGTCATATGGTTGCCATCTATGAACTCTTGCATTATGTGACGGGTAGTTTCAAATTTCTGTTCCTCCCAACTATGAATATCTGAAGAGACAGAGGCGGAGGGAGGGAGTGGCGGGTAGGGGTTATGGCCTCCCTCCCAATTTTTTTTCTATTGATATTTTATTATTATTATATTTTGTAATTTAAAATATATTGCCCCCAAATAATAAAAGTATTCAGTCAAACTTTGCAAATTTCCACTCACAGCAAAATAAGGAAAAGTAAGAAAAATATTGTCCCCTAATACTCTCTCTCTCTCTCTACGCTATTTCCACTCAAAGAAAACAAATTGCTAAATTTTTCTTCAAAGCACTCTGTAGACTCCGGACTCCAGTCCAGTCCTGCTACGAAGAAACACTAAGAGCCACCATAGCTCCGCGCCGCTCGCTTGAGTTTCTTTCCAGTGTCACTGACGCGCATTACAGGTAATACACATCTTACCCCCTCTGTTGAAGTAAAGAAGAAACATCGAGTACACATCTTCTTACTAGTTATTAATTATTTAGAAGTCATGTTTGGTATGTAAACGAACGTATTTTTGTGAGTTCTATTAGTATGGTTTTACGTATTAATATGGATTTGTTTATTTAATGTGATTTTTGTTGTTAATAACTCATCTAAAAAAATTTAATGTCGTTGCGTCGAAAACAAATTTAATATCGCCCCCCGTATCAATAAATCCTGGCTCCGCCACTGTGAAGAGAGCAAGAGTTGCATTCTTAAACACACTCGAGTAAAAAAGTTTTCACTGAGTTATTTTTGCTTGACGAACATATCTCTAGATCTTTTTATTTTATGTGCATGAGTTATTAGCCCTAGCTTGAGAAACAAATTAACATTAAACTTGCTGTTCAAGTTTTAGTATGGCCGGTTTTCTCGAACTCGCACAATTCAACTCTAACAAGAAGAATGTATGAATTGTAATTAACAAATATAAACAAATAAGTAATTTTAGTAACGGTCTGACGTTAAGCCAATTTTTCCACAGTAGAAAAACCCCTCTTAGTATGGTGGTTCATATAATAGGCTTAGCTCGAAGCAAATGCTAATATCTTATCTAGGAATATTTCAATTTTGAGAAATTTAAAATTTCAAATTCTATCTACTTTGAATCAAGATTCCAAATATATAACTAAATAAATATTTTTACAAAAGAAATCCACTTAAATATCTATACTATATAAAATTTATCTCCCTTAATTTAATGTGGAAGGGGGATTTATGTCACTTATTCATGTTAAAGGATTACATATGAAGAGACTATTTTAATTGTAACTTTTAATGTAAATAAACTAATTTAAATACAAAAGTTATGATAAACATCACAATGCAAATGCACCTTCTAATACACAAGGTGATTAAAATGAACTTTTAAATGATAGTATAAATTACAAGATGGTTAAATTTTAGCTATGAAATCTTAGATACAACCGGTGTGTCGCACGGGTTGAATAAACCAAAAACAACACCGGAGCAACATACGACTTAGTAAAACCTCATTTCATATAACTAATTACATAGATTAAAATAAAAGGACAATAACAATAAAAAAAATATATAAACTTCTCTAAAAGGCATTTAAATTGTGCAATCTGCTCATTCAACCGTCTGCCCCAACATTACTTACAAAATACGTAGATATTCAATGAAAGACCGTGTATCGCACGGATCGGATAATGTCTGGTTTAATCAAACTTCTCGTTCCAAACACTTCATTGCAATTCCCCGACACAATCTTCAGCGCTACGTAGACCTGGGTGGGGGGTGAGAATATCTGCATTGGCTTTGTGCGGAACAAATTCGAAAATACTATTTTTACATGATAACTGGCGAGCGACTCGTCAAGTGCTTCGAAGCTTGTAAAAATGGGAGATGCTTAAACCAGCTCCATTCTCTCACCATCAAAACTGCTCTCACGCACGACAATTTCTTTGCAGGGAAACTGGTCGATCTGTACTCACGCTTTACACCTCTTCGAAAAACCCGAAAGCTGTTCGACGAAATTCCTCATAGGACTGTGTATATCTGGAACAGCATCCTGAGATCCTACTGCAAGGACAAACATTATAAAGAATCGTTGTTTCTTTTTTCTGATTTGTTTTTGTCTGGAAAACCGGATGTTTACTCGATATCAATTGCCCTAAAGGCTTGTACTGCTCTTAAAGCACTCGATTACGGGAAGATAATTCATGGGTTTGTCCGAAAGTCCGACCATAGTAGTACGGACTTGTTTGTCGGGTCGGCTTTGGTAGAGCTTTATTCCAATTGTGGGAGAATGGATGATGCCTTGTACGTGTTTGATGAATTTCCCAAACCAGACACAGTTTTATGGACTACAATGATTACAAGGTACCATCGGAATGGCGAATCTGTACGCGCGCTTGAGTTTTTCGCTCGAATGGTGATGGCAAAATGCATTGTGCTGGACTCTATTACTCTCATCAGTGTCGTATCTGCTTGTGCACAAATGTCAGACTTAAAGGCAGGTCGGAGTGCCCATGGTTATATTATCAGGATGGGATTTGAAAATGGCTTATCGTTGTCGAACGCTTTATTAAATTTGTATAGAAAAACGGGTTCTGTCGATGCTGCGGCGAACTTGTTTGAGAAAATGCCTGAGAAAGATGTGATTACATGGGGTTCTATGATAGCCTGCTATGCTCATAATGGGTGTGCTAAGGAAGCACTTGATCTGTTCAGTGAAATGTCGGTTGAAGGAATCGATCCCAATGCTGCTGTTTTTATTAGTACTTTGCAAGCATGTGAAGCTACTTATAATTTAGATATGGGTAGAAGAATACATAAGCTTGCTATAAGGAAAGGATTCTATTTAGATATCTCGGTCTCCACAGCTCTAATCGACATGTACATGAACTGTTCATCCCCTGATGAAGCGATTCATGTGTTTGATCAAATGCCCGAGAAAGATGTTGTTTGTTTTTCGGCCATGTTGCATGGATGTGTTGAAAAGGGAAGGCAAGACAAATCGTTTGATGTTCTCCGTGATATGTTGGCAAAAGGTTTTCGACCCGATGTTTTTGATTTGACTAAAATTTTGACGGCTTGTTCAGAATTAGGTGTTTTCCAGCAAACTAGTTGCATCCATGGTTTTGCAATTAGAGCCGACCTAGCCGAGAATTTGTTTGTTCGTGCTTCACTTATAGAATCTTATGCTAAATGTGGTAGCTTGAATTGTGCTATTGAAATTTTCGAACAAACGAAATACAGAGATGTTGTTATTTGGAGTTCTATGTTTGCTGCGTATGGGTTTCACGGAAAAGGCCAAGAGGCTCTCCAATTGTTTAATCACATGATTAAAAATTCATCCGTCAAGCCAAATGAAGTATCTTTTCTATCGATTTTATCTGCGTGTAGCCATGCAGGTTTAGTTAAAGAAGGAATTAATACATTTAATATGATGGTTGACGATTATCAACTAAAACCCAATTCGAAACATTATGGAGTTTTAGTCGACCTTCTTGGCCGAAGTGGAGAGCTGGAAAAGGCTATAGGATTTATCGGTCACATTCAAGAACCCGTCGAGGCTGATGTATGGGGATCTTTAATTAATTCTTGCAGGATTTATGGAAACACGGAGATTGGAGAAATAGCTGCAAAGAAACTATTTGATTTAAGCCCCTGCCATGCTGGGCATTATGTTTTGTTGTCTAATATGTATGCTGATGAGAAGAAATGGGAAAATGTTGCTCAAGTTAGGAAATTTGTTAGAGAGAGGCAACTGAAGAAGGTTTCGGGTCAGAGTGCCATTGAAATTAAGGGATAAGTTTTGTACTTCCATATGGCTAATGAGAGATTTCACAAAGTTTTTTTGGTTTGCCGACGATTTTAGAGGGAGGGAGGGAGGGTAAATGAACTTAGTTGAGAAGCATAATTTCATCAAGAGAGTGTATGCAAACACCAAAAGTTTTTCGTTTTCCCCTTGGCGAATATTCTTAAGCATTTTCTTTGTGTTTTATTTTTATTTTTTATTCTTCCTCCTTAGTCTTATTCCACAATGTGTTATACCCATGTAATTACTAGTTGAATTCTGCTAATTATTAATTATATTATTGCACAGTGTCTATATTTTTACGTTTCGACGTTGATATAATTAATCTTGAGCATGCCCTAACTGCTAAATTTCACTTTGGTTGATTATGTGTAATAATGTTAATGTGATTGTTTTGATTTAAGGGTATTGATATCAAAGTAATTAGTGTGTGTGTGTGTGTGCGCGCGAGCATGTAATGTATTCATTCATCGAGGAATCATACTTATAGAACATGGAGCAAAACACGGTGGTGGATGAGCCGTGTTGCAGACGTGGGGAACTCGACAAAAAGGATGTGCAGGGTGTTCGAGCGTGTTCAAGACAGTAGGGACTGTCTCGGATACGGGCGAAACACAGTGCTGATTTGCATCATGTGCTAGCGTCGTGTCCGGACATGGCACAAACATCGCACTGGTAGCGTCGTGTTCTTGCATCGTGTTGCCCAATTTGACTGCCCAGTTTACACACAACGCTCAGATAGGGCGCATCCAGTGCCGTGTTGTGCGTCGTGTTTGAGCAGCAAGCCTGCTAGAAGTTCTTTCCTGTTTGTGTTCAATTCATTCTCAAGCACCAGAAATCCCCACCCGAATTTTTCACTTCTACAAACACATATTTGAGCTTGATAATCATATCACTATATCTAAAAGATATTCTAACCCTGATTTAAGATCTTCCAAACTTCAGTTAAAATCTAAAACTCTTGAACTCTTCAATCTTGGCACATGTTTCTTTTGTGTGTTTTGAACTTTTAGGCTTATTGCGGCTAGACGGGTTGTGTTCTTATGGAGGTTTTATTATTGACCTTGTTATTTCATAATATTGACCAAAATTCGGATTTTCGGATTGAATGAAGCCTTGAGTGGGGGTTGCTAGAACATTTATGATGTGTATGCCTAGGATGTATGCTTAGTATGCGTTTATGTTGGTCTTGGTTGGTTTAATTCGGGCTGGAAGGCTTTGTTTTAAAGTTCTTGGACATAAATTGGTTTGTGAACGCAAGTACTTACAAAGCCAGTTCATAATGACATGGAATATGAGGTTAATCGAATCATACTTCATTGAAAATCTACAACTTTGTAGCATCGGCTTAAAGTTAAAATATATGCGACTCCCGTATGAACAACGTGATAGCCCTTTGGTGAAGGGGTGCCGACACTCCAAAGATAAGATATATCCATATAATTTGTTAAAGCGGATGAGAGAAAGAGTTAAATTCACCTCATGATGTGAGGTTTCTCATGAATGCACTAGAACGAAGATTATACAAAACTTAGTTAGTATCCACTATCTTGTCAATTAGATAGTTACTAAAAAAGTCATGTAACTTCTAGTTAAATCTTATCTTAGTGGAAAAGTAAGTTAAGTGATAAAAGGTATCATGGTGGATCAGACTCAAATCAAGTGGTTCCTAACCACAGAGCGCATTAACAAGTGATTGTCAGGAACACACGCTAAGTACATACTTAATTTGGAAGTGATATGAAGCATTTGAGCGTAAAGCTAAAGATTTATTGTGATGTGCTCTTGTGAGACCAAGACATTCTGCTAAAATTAAAAGTTAGAATGAAAGGATCTTGGGGACACTTGATGATGCATATACCCCAATCAATTTAAGGCGTCTAAGGGACGGTTTTTCTAAGAGGCGACAAAGTAATGCTTATATGATTCCGAATGACTAGTCGAAGTCATGATAAGACTAGGCTCACTTAAGTGATGATGCAGTCTCAAAAGAAGTTCTCTCTATCAAAGTAAGGTACTATGTACTCATGTTTGACTCGACAAGCTCATTCGTAATAATTCGGTAAAGCCACTATGATTTTTTAGGATGCGCTCACGCAATTTCTGCAATTGATTACAAACTTGAGGCTTGCTCTATCTCGATAAAATGACACTTGAATAATGATATACGAATTGCCTAGGAATTTGATCACATACATAATGTTGATGACATGTGACTGTTGTTGCAAAGTAGGATGGTATGTCCAATAATTTGTTGAGTCAACTTCGATAAAGTGTGATCTGCTCATGTCGATCTATGTACTGTATGTGAATAAAAAGTTATAAGTGTATAGTTTTCAGAAGTTCCTACAGTTTTATTGATGCCTAGCTAATCGAAGAAGTTATGATTGATTTAGTGTATGAAGGTCAAGATTTTAGAAAATTAGATTTTCGACTAAGTTCTTAGCGACTCTTGCACTTTGGATGTGCCATGGCTCTTTATAGACTTAGACCAATGTTTATTTTTCTCATTGGAATTTTTCACTTGGTAAGGTTTTTAACAAGGCGACATATGAGAACAACCATATAGTGATGTGTTGTACTTCTGTTCAACTTAGACCAAGAGGTATTTTTTCTACTCAATTTTTCTTGGCATAATTGTAAGGACAAGTTAGCATCTGCCTCCTATGATTTGAGTTACTCATCAGGTGGAGTGGTGGTGTATACATCAGGGGAGTATACATGACGGATTTTCTTCGTGCATTGCAATCTTTCTCTATACCAAGTCTTTATTTTTCCCATGGGTTTTGTTTTGGCTTGATCTCTTTTTACCAAGACAACATCTTGTGCACCATTGTTGTACTCTGAGTGTTCTGAGAATTTCGATTATGTCATTCCATGATGTGTCTTACCTAATATTGTTTAGACTATGATATGTAGATGACCGGGATACTAAATCATTCTAGAGGTAGTAGGATTCTACTTCAAGTCTTTTCTTACAAGGAATCTTATGTAAGAAAGGGATCTCACTGTAACGCCTATATAAAGGTCCCTAAGTGTTATCAATACAACTATTTACATCTTTTACTCTCTATTGCTTTCCTTACTGTTTTTCCTAAAATAAATATAAATATATTTGAATAGGTAAAAAAACTAGTGTCAATATTAAGTAAACATGGAAAATATGAATATGAGAAAATCTAGTTAGGTAACAATTAAGTAGAGTGAGTATATTTATTAGGTAATCAATTAAAAATATAAGAGCAGTTATTAGGTAAAAATAAGTCTGAACAGTTTGAACCATTAAAATAAAGATAATTAGTGCAATCATTAGGTAAAAAGAAAGTGCATATTTTTTGAATAGATAACAACGAAGGAACTGGCGTGGTTATTATGTAACATATAAATTTAAACAGTTTCAAACAGGTGAAAAAAAGTTGTACTGTTACTGTATAGGAAATAGGAAAATATTTTAAATTTTTTACCTATAAAAACTCATATTTATCTCATTTTATTAAATAAAAAAATTTAATTTTTTTGAAGTATATATACTCAATATAGATATCTATTTGTAGATCACGAAAAGAATGATTAATTTGCTATATTCTGTATTAAAATTGAAAGCAAAATGAATAAATTATGGATACAAAATAGATAAAAATGTGTAGTCAATTAATTTCATATTAA
Organism: Orobanche coerulescens; assembly: GCA_033398695.1. Classification (NCBI taxonomy): domain Eukaryota; kingdom Viridiplantae; phylum Streptophyta; class Magnoliopsida; order Lamiales; family Orobanchaceae; genus Orobanche; species Orobanche coerulescens. Next base: position 208,835,867 of record CM065803.1, read on the forward strand.
GTGATATTATTCTTTTTGAGATAAACTTTTTACCTTAAGTTATTTCTAAAAATATGATAACAAAAATTATTAAAATTACTATAAAGTACCTATTAATGTGAATACAGCAATATAATTATAATTTAAGCTACAGTTGTGTTTTCTAAAATAATTCATGATCAAAATCCAACTGAATAAATAAATAAAATATCAGTTAACATGAAATCGAAGGAACGTGTCTTTATATTATACTAACTAGTGTTTGGTACGTGTGGTGCACGTGATGTAATATAAAGTAGGATGTAAGATACTAATATAATTTTATACTGTATAAAGTAAATTGCACCACCTCAAATTGTTATACATTATTAAATACTTCTATGTATACAATACTTTTTGTTTGGTTCTCAACCAAAAAAAAATAATTTTTGTTTGGTTGGATTTTGAGTTACCATCGCAGCAAATCAATATCTTCAATCTTTTAGTCGAACAACCACATATAATTGTCCAACTATAACTCAGGTAGGGAGGGAGGGATGGAGAGATGTTGAGTTTGGTACCGTCACTAAAAGGGGGTTAAATAGTGCGGTTAAGAGTATTGAACTTTTTTGCAATTGCGGAAACGATAGATAGGTGCGGAATATAAATGACACAGAGATTTATAGAGGTTCGGCCAATTTGCCTAAGTCCTCTCTCCTTCACTATCTTTTTTTATTTGTTCAAGATAAACCTTTTCGTCTTGTCTTCGATCGGTCCTAGGTAAACCATTACAATCTGTCTTCAATCAGTCCAAGATAAACCGTTACAATCTCATCTTTTTATCGGTCCAAGATAAACTATTTTTCCTTTTCTATCGGACAAGGAAACAACCGTTCTAGCTCTCTATTGGTACTAGAAAAGTCTCACTTGGATTTAGATTATGATTCTAACAATGCCGGATCCTTGATCCTAATAACACCGAATCAAATCTACAATCCTCTCTTTCCTCTCGTGTATGATTGAGTGTATTAAACACTCGAACTCTTAACAATTAAGCTCAATAACAACAACAATGATGTATAAAATGATATCAGATGTGTATATGATTTGCTAGAAGTTGTTGTGTAGTTTAATACCAAATGTGGTATTTATAGGCTTGAGAGCCTAACTAGCCGTTACTGTCTGATCCTCTTTAGCATGTGCTATACTGTGTGCTTAGCGTGCGGTAAGCGTTGTTGGTACGTCAACCTGTATGGTTACATACGTTAACGTTTGTTCAAATCAGTCCAGTAGCTTCTGCCTCTTTCAGTTGCGTACGGTAACTCCCACCCATAGCGTATGTAACACCCCCAAAACATTCAGGACATATTACAGCGCCGTGGACCCACACTATGGAATCCACCAGGCTAACATACCAACAAGACATTCAACAACGACAAACAATCACTAATAAAACGACAATCCCAAATAAAAGACTACAACTCGACAAATAGAATCCAACATCAATCCATTTCCCAAAACGGGAACACAACATTAACGATTTTCAAACAAGAAGTACTCGAGTACTTAAACCAATTTTATAATACAAAAGTCCCAAAACAAGACATCAAAAATAATAGACAGAACTGAACACCAACAAATGACTACTGGTCAGTATCATGCTTGCCCATCATCCTCATACGGATCAAGTGCTCGTTTGTCCCCACGATCGATACCTGAAATACAAAAAGTATTTTTCCCATTTAAGGGGTTAGCGATAACTGCTAGTGCAAGTACAATCTATTTGAACTACATTCTAATCAGATGAATATATGCGCCAAAAATCATTTTAGAAAACATTTTATATTCCGGAATATTTACAATGCACAAGCACAAAACACATTTTCTCCAACCAAAACAATTCAAAGTTAACCTTGGTACGTGACTCACGGCCACCGTACCCCGCAGAGCCCCGTCGGACATCCCTGGGTGGTTAACCACAGTTCGTGATACGCACACACACGGCAATACGTATCCATAGAGGCCCCGTCGGACCGTCCCTAGGTGAACATACACATATTCTCCCACAACAACCACATATAGCCATAATTCAAATACTAGAACATGTAAACAAATGTAAAGTACTTGCCTTTGTGACATCTTCGAAGAATCAGAAGTGAGAAATGACTACGGATGATCCGAGTGGAAGACGACGGTTCGTAACGAAGAATTAACATAACTCAGTCCCAACGGACATCAATAACCGAAAGGAATACTCCCATAACCCCGATTACAAATCACGACAATAGACGTTCAATCGATACGGGCGAGGGTTTACGCAAAATCTCCCCGTATTGATAATTCACGGATTAAATCGAAGAAAACGGATTGGGAATCATCCAATAACAACAATCGGTGAGAAGTTTCGCAACATACATGAACAATTCGGAATCAATCACGAAAAGCCCGAAAACCCCCCAATTTATACGAGTTAGGGTTCCTGAAGAAAATACCTCAGATTCGGATGATGGAGGATGATTACGCTGATGGTGATATGATACTACGATTCTACGGTGATGGAACACGAAAAATTCTCCGATCAAAACTGAAGAAATCGCCTCTGGAGTCGCCCCGTGAAGAAAAACGAAAGAAAGGATAGAAAATGAGGTCTTGGACCTCGCCATTGTTTTAAAGCGGTACATTCTGGCCGTAATAGGGGACACTTACGGCCGTAACATGGCCAACTTACGGCCGTAACTCGGGTGTTACGGTGTAACACCCTACAGAGGCAAGATCGGCATTGTTGTCCAAACGATTCCGGACGATCCCGAAACCCGGACCTGCTATCGAACCAAAAATACGACTACGAAGAATATTCGATGACGAGTCTAACCATCACAAGAAAACATCAATCCGACTACCCGGGAATCCGAAATACGACAACGAATATGAAATTCCCTAAACTTATAGGAAATTACGAAAATGACCCAAGCATCCGAAAATCACGTTACGACGTCGGATTTGCAAACTGAAAGTCTCAACACGACCAACTCAATCATACGAACTTGTACAAACCAAGAAACCATGAAAATGAACAAGTTTTACAAGAATCGAACGTTCATACGGCAAAACATATCATAAAATGAAATCACGTGAAAACTTCACCAAAACTCGTCCAAATGGAAAAACTCCATGAATAAAGTAGATTCAAAATGTCGAAACGGTTACAAGCGAGTCGATAAAAGTACACATATACCATAAATGGAAACTTCTAAAAATAGAAGGTTACGGATATTACATTCTCCCCCTCTAAAATAAAGTTTCGTCCTGAAACTTAAGAATCGAAAAGCTCGGGGTGCCTCGAACGCATAACCTCCTCTAACTCCCACGTCGCTTCTTCTACTCCATGTCTCGACCATTGCACCTTAACCAAAGGAATGGTTTTGTGCCTTAACTGTTTGTCTCGACGCTCCAAAATCTTGACGGGCCTCTCCTCAAACGTAACATCCTTCTCGATCTCCACGTCTCCAAAATCAATAATGTGGGACGGGTCCGGAACATACTTCCTCAGCTGGGAGACGTGAAATACGCTATGAACATGACTCAACGACGGAGGCAAAGCTAAATGGTATGCTAACTCACCGACTCTCTCCAATATCTCGAAGGGTCCAATATACCTCGGACTGAGCTTCCCCTTTTTCCCAAAACGGAAAACTCCCTTCGTCGGGGATACCCTCAACAGAACATGATCTCCCACCTCGAACTCCAAAGGTCGACGCCTAACATCCGCATAAGACTTTTGTCGACTCTGAGCAGCCAACATTCTCTTTCTAATCAACTCAACTTTCTCCCTCGTCTCTAACACGAGGTCTGGTTCAGTGCCAACTAAATCGGACGGCTCATCCCAACATATCGGTGATCGGCAACATTTGCCATAAAGTGCCTCATACGGTGCCATCGTAATCGACGCGTGCCAGTTATTATTATAAGTAAACTCAATCAAGGCCAAATGCTCCTCCCAGTCACTACTCCAATCTAACGCACACGCGCGCAATATATCCTCAAACGTCTGAATAGTACGCTCGGACTGCCCATCGGTCTGGGGATGAAATGAAGTGCTCAAACGTAACTGTGTCCCCAATGCCTTATGTACCGCCTGCCAAAAATGCGATACAAATCGGCCATCTCTGTCCGAAATAATGGTCTTCGGCGTACCATGAAGTCTCACTATCTGCGCGATAAAAATAGGAGCCAATTTTTCTGGGCCCCAGGTATCCTTGATGCCCAGAAAATGCGCCGACTTAGTCAGTCGGTCTACAATCACCCACACCATATTCATATCAGTCTTCGTCCTCGGTAAACCCGTGACAAAATCCATAGAGATATCGCCCACTTCCACTCCGGGACGGGAAGTGGCTTCAACAGCCCGGCTGGCCGCTGATGCTCAATCTTGACTTGCTGACAAGTCAAACACTTAGCCACAAACTGAACTACCTCGTTCTTCATGTCGTTCCACCAGAAATTTTTCCTCAAATCTTTATACATTTTACCCGAGCCCGGATGGACTGAGTAAGGTGACGCATGAGCCTCTCGCATAATACTCTGTCTCAATCCCGAGTCGTTCGGAACACACAACCGACCTCGGAATCTCAACACACCGTCCTCATGAATAACGAATCCCAGGGCTTTCCCCTTTCCTACACTCTCTCGGAGCTGAATACACATCGGGTCCCCCAACTGTCCCGATTTAATGTCATCGACCAGAGATGAAGAAACCTCAAGAGTACGCAACTGTCCGGAACTCTGTGGTAGTACAACCTCAATGCTCAACCTCATAAACTCTCGCTGAAGTCCCGACTGGGCCGTAAGTGACTCAAGTGCCCGAAGCGATACCGATTTCCATCTCAAGGCATCTGCTACCATATTAGCCTTGCCCGGATGATAAAGGATTTCAAGATCGTAATCCTTAATCAACTCCAACCATCTCCTCTGTATCATATTAAGCTCTTTCTGCGTAAAAATGTACTTCAGGCTCTTGTGGTCGGTGAAAATCTGACACGACGAGCCATACAAGTAATGACGCCAGATCTTCAACGCGAATACAACTGCGGCCAACTCAAGATCGTGCGTAGGGTAATTCAATTCATACGGTTTCAACTGACGGGAAGCATAGGCAATCGTCCTCCCGTGCTGCATAAGTACACATCCGAGCCCTTGGCCCGAAGCATCACTAAAAACTGAGAAACCCTCATTACCACTCGGTAAGGCCAAAATAGGAGCGGTCGTCAACCGCTTCTTCAACTCCTCAAAACTATTCTGCCTCTCATCGATCCACACAAACTTCTCTGACTTCTGTAATAACTGAGTCAGCGGTCGAGCGAGCTTAGAGAACCCCTCGACGAATCTACGGTAATACCCGGCTAATCCCAGAAAACTGCGGACCTCCTTCACGTTCTTGGGCGGCGCCCAATCCAACACTGCCTCCACCTTATGTGGGTCCACACGAACGCCTTCGGCCGAGATCACATGACCGAGAAACATAACCTCCCGTAACCAAAACTCACACTTTGAGAACTTCGCAAAAAGATGCTGAGTTCTCAAAATATCTAACACGATATGCAAATGATGGGCGTGCTCCTCCTCGCTCCTCGAGTAAATCAGGATGTCATCGATAAAAACAACTACACACTTATCGAGGTACTTGATGAAGACCTTTTTCATAAGCTGCATGAACACGGCTGGGGCATTGGTTAGCCCAAAAGGCATAACCTCAAACTCGTAGTGACCGTATCTCGTCCGAAAGGCTGTCTTCGGAATATCGGTATCCTTCACTCGGAGCTGATAATACCCCGATCTCAAATCAATCTTCGAAAATACGGTTGCCCCCTGCAACTAATCAAACAAATCATCAATCCTCGGGATCGGATACTTGTTTTTGATGGTCACTTTGTTCAACTCTCGGTAGTCGATACACAAACGAAGTGACCCGTCCTTCTTCTTCACAAACAGGACCGGTGCGCCCCAAGGTGAGGCGCTCGGTCGAATATACCCCATGTCTATCAACTCTCCCAACTGTTTCTTCAGCTCCAGCATCTCGGCGGGCGCCATACGGTATGGCGTCTTAGAGATAGGTGCTGCACCCGGCTCTAAATCGACGGTAAACTCAACTTCTCGGTCCGGTGGCAAACCCGGTAACTCGTTTGGAAAAACATAAGGATACTCACACACTACCGGAATAGACGAGAGTTCGACTCCCCCTTCTTCCGATCTCAAAGCGTAACACCAATAGCCCGTGCAACCTCCTCGAAGAAGTCTCACCGCCCTCAAGGCGCTGATCAGAAGTCTCTGGCTACTCCGTTTACGCCCCACAAAAGAATGCTCGGTACTGTCAGAGGCTAACATCGAAACAGTCCTCGTTCTATAATTCATGATCGCCCCATGACGGTCCAGCCAATCCTCACCCAGAATCAAATCCTCATCTCTAATATCTACCGCAATTAGATTAGAAGGCCAAACCCTCCCCGCAATACTCACTGGAAAATCTCTAACCTCACGATCCCCCACGATGTTATCCCCGCTAGGAAGTTCAACAACAAAAGGCTCACAAGAAACAGGGCAATAAACATGCAGACGATGCACACAATCCATAGATATAAAAGAATGCGTAGCACCAGAATCGAACAATACGGAAACAGGATGATCAAGGATGTGGATGGTACCTGTAGCCACCGTCGCATCTGGGTCTCCGGCTCGTCTCATCTCATAAACCCGGGGCGGAACAGACCCCGCACTAGAAGCTCCCCCTCTAGAAGGCTACCCACGTCCTCGACCTCTACCAAAACTCTGCTGCGGCTAAGGAACTGTCGGTGCCTGATTCACACTCGGCTCTCCCGCAGCTGGGGCTGATATTTGAGTAACTGGAGTTCGAGCCGCATCCGTACAAAACTTAGCACGATGACCCATCCGACCACAAGCAAGACACTGAATCGGAGGCCTATCACACTCACTCATCATGTGGCCCGGACGACTACAGTTGAAGCACATAGGACCACGGACGGAACCAGTAGGAGCAGACCTAGAACCATTTCCTTGCCCAACTGATGGCGACTGACTCCCAAAGACTCGCGAACCAGACGGAGCCTTCGGATACCCTCCTGACTTGCCTCCCGAAAACTGACCGGAGGTCTTCTGCTTCTTTCCTTTGGTTGCCGTCTCTGTCGCAGAAAACGACATCTCATAAGCCATCGCTTTATTCTGATACTCTTTCAAAGTCGTGCACCCCAGACCAGACATGTAGTGGCGCACCCTCGGTTTCATCCGCATATCAAAGTGGCGGATCTTATCAAGCTCATCTCGGACTTGGTTTCTCACATAATGCAACTGTTGATTGTAGTCTTTGATAGCTTGAGAAATAGGAACATCTTGGGGCTTAGCCTCAAAGAAGGCTCGGATCCTCCCCTCTTTCACTGGCCATGGACAATATTCGTCTTCCATCAGATCCCGAAACTCTGCCCACGTAGTTGCCCGGTTGCGCGGTTTCACCGCTTGACACTACGTTGCTGCCTCCTTGGCGAGGAAGTACTGAGCAATGGGTACTTTCCTCTCCTCAGAACAATTAGCAGCCTCAAATACTTTCTCCATATCGAATAGCCAATTCTCCCAACCGGAAGGGTCGGAAGCACCATCAAACTGTGGAGGACGCATACGAATCATGTCCTGAAGTAACTTATCATTGCCGGATCCAGTAGGTGGAACCGAGTTGGCATTAGCTTGGCCGACCAGAATGGCCTGAGTCAATAGCATCATCTGGTTCGCTACTTGCTGCAAAATGTTGGCCACTCCAACATTCTCATGTGCATTACCGGAGCTAGCAGACTGGTCCTGCTGACCTCCGGAACTAGGGGGAACACTGTTAGGCATCGCCGAATCAGTTCCTGAGTGATCGGACATGGCCGCCCCACCGGCTGCGCCACCTCCCCTACCGCGTCCGCGACCGCGTCCGCGTCCTCTACCAGCAGGAATTCTGAAGAAGTAGCGGGTAAGTACAATTCAAACGTAAAACACAACAAGATACCAAGAAAGTAATAGAAAAGAACGGTGAAACGAGTCAAGTTAGGAAACACTTACGAGCACCGGCGTACTGAGATGATGGCATAGCCGTGATACTGTCCCAAAAACGACACTTGACTAGACCCAAATAACCGACAGCCTAGGTATCCATAAACCTAAGCTCTGATACCATATTGTGTAACACCCCCAAGACATTCAGGGCATATTACAGCGCCGTGGACCCCACATTATGGAATCCATCAGGCTAACATACCAACGAGACATTCAACAATGACAAACAATCACCAATAAAACGACAATCCCAAATAAAAGACTACAACTCGACAAATAGAATCCAACATCAATCCATTTTCCAAAACGGGAACACAACATTAACGATTTTCAAACAAGAAGTACTCGAGTACTTATACCAATTTTATAATACAAAAGTCCCAAAACAAGACATCAAAAATAATAGATAGAACTGAACACCAACAAATGACTACTGGTCAGTATCATGCTTGCCCATCATCCTCATACGGCTCAAGTGCTCGTTTGTCCCCACAATCGATACCTGAAATACAAAAAGTATTTCCCCCATTTAAGGGGTTAGCGACAACTGCTAGTGCAAGTACAATCCATTTGAACTACATTCTAATCAGATGAATATATGCGCCAAAAATCATTTTAGAAAATATTTTATATTCCGGAATATTTACGATGCACAAGCACAAAACACATTTTCTCCAACCAAAACAATTCAAAGTTAACCTTGGTACGTGACTCACGGCCACCGTACCCCGCAGAGCCCCGTCGGACATCCCTGGGTGGTTAACCACAGTTCGTGATACGCACACACACGGCAATACGTATCCATAGAGGCCCCGTCGGACCGTCCCTAGGTGAACATACACATATTCTCCCACAACAACCACATATAGCCATTATTCAAATACTAGAACATGTAAACAAATGTAAAGTACTTGCCTTTGTGACATCTTCGAAGAATCGGAAGTGAGAAACGACTACGGATGATCCGAGTGGAAGACGACGGTTCCTAACGAAGAATTAACATAACTCAGTCCCAACGGACATCAATAAACGAAAGGAATACTCCCATAACCCTAATTACAATTCACGACAATAGACGTTCAATCGATACGGGCGAGGGTTTACGCAAAATTTCCCCGTATTGATAATTCACGGATTAAATCGAAGAAAATGGATTGGGAATCATCCAATAACAACAATCGGTAAGAAGTTTCGCAACATACATGAACAATTCGGAATCAATCACGAAAAGCCCGAAAACCCCCCAATTTATATGAGTTAGGGTTCCTGAAGAAAATACCTCGGATTCGGATGATGGAGGATGATTACGCTGATGGTGATATGATACTACGATTCTACGGTGATGGAACACGAAAAATTCTCCGATCAAAACTGAAGGAATCGCCTCTGGAGTCGCCCCGTGAAGAAAAACGAAAGAAAGGATAGAAAATGAGGTCTTGGACCTCTGCCCTGTTTTAAAACAGCGTGCTGTTACGTCCGTAACATGTGACTCTTACGGCCGTTACATGTCCAACTTAAGGCCGTAACCACGGGTGTTACGGTCGTAACACCCATCGACAAAGCAGATCGGGCGCCGCCCAAACGATTCCGTACGACCCCGAAACCCGGACCTGCTATCGAACCAAAAATACGACTACGAAGAATATTCGATGACGAGTCTAACCATCACAAGAAAACATCAATCCGACTACCCGGGAATCCGAAATACGACAACGAAAATGAAATTCCCTAAACTTATAGGAAATTACGAAAATGACCCAAGCGTCCGAAAATCACGATACGATGTCGGATTTGCAAACCGAAAGTCTCAACACGATCAACTCTATCATACGAACTTGTCCAAACCAAGAAACCACGAAAATGAACAAGTTTTACAAGAATCGAACGTTCATACGGCAAAACATATCATAAAATGAAATCACGTGAAAACTTCACCAAAACTCGTCCAAATGGAAAAACTCCATGAATAAAGTAGATTCAAAATGTCGAAACGGTTACAAGCGAGTCGATAAAAGTACACATATATTAAAAATAGAAACTGCCAAAAATAGAAAGTTACGGATATTACAGCGTACGTTAATGTCCATGTATCCGTTGCATTCAGTTGACCTTCTTGAATCAATCCAACGGATTGATTTTTTTGAATTCGTAATTCAAACTTCCATAGTGTACGTTAATATGACTGTCTTACGTACGTTACCTTGCCTTCACAGCGTGCGTTAAACTTCTGTAGCGTGCGTTATCTCCATGTGACCGTTGTATTTGTTGACTTTCTAGAATCAATCCAACGGGTTGATATTTCAAACTTAGCGTATGTTCTCCTAGTATTGCATACGTTCGTCATGTTACGTGCGCTAGTTCACGTACTAGCGTGCTTTATTCTCTTCGATGCAAAATGTGCATAACTCTCGGTCTTCATTACTAGCGTGCGCTAGTTTTCTTGTTAGCGTGCACTAATTTCGTTCTTCTGTCCAGCTTTTCATCTTCGACTCTTGTTGTTGAGTAATTGTTGTTTTTCTTTGTTCATCAACACATTATCAAAATCAATTTATAATTATATGGAATAAAATATTCCAACGATAGAGAGAATCTTTGACTTTTATAATATAGAATAGGAGACCTTAAGCGACAAATGTTTAAGTTAAATTTTGAACGGTATTTAGAGACCGAATGGTGTTAGTGTCACTCGGGGAATTAATACTTTATCCCCACCTGTGAGAATTTTACATCCGAGTACGTGTACGTCAAAGAGTCGTTATCACAAGCTTCGTCCCATAATATTCCCATCGATTGGTCTATATTTCTTAATAGCATCACATGAGTCCATACCTTCATATGCAATTCATGATTAGTTAATACAATTTAGGTTGTCTCATTCCATCTATAAGGACCTCATACTCTTGTGAGTGATGTTAATTTTATAAAGGTGCATCAGGTTGGAAAAATGGTGATGTTACCCGAGAATCTTTTGAGCAAAACAATCAATTGTTGTTTCCAATTTATATGTATAGCTTTCATTAGGAATATAATATAAAATTTAATCTTTTATAATTTAAGATGTGATAAATAAAATAAGAAAATCTCAAATCCGAATAATAGAAAATACACTCCAAATTTTTATATAATTTTTATCAGTATAAACAGACTTCTCACCTAACTGTACCACTACCACACACAAGTTAATCATGCACTTATCTTCATCATGTTGAGGCTCTAATCAATGTCAATATGGATGGCGTCAAGATAAAATACTGCTTTAAGATGTATTAAGAGTATTAGAAATAGCGTAAGAATGACCGATATTATCAAGGTATTTATATAACATGATAAATCTAAAATAGGTAATATAGTAGTGTGTAACCCGTCGAAATTCGATGGGCATAAATGGTTCGTTTAGTTTATAAATTAAGCTATAAAAATCTTTTATACTTAAAACAAAAGGTTATGCTATTACGATAGGTAAGAAGAAAAATTGTTAAAGAGCTAATCAAGTACAATACATAAATTGGTAAAAGAAAAAATGTCTTAGATGCTCATCCCAACGGATAATTTTTTATACTTAAAACAAAAAGTTCACGCTATTACGGTAGTTAATAAGAAAAATTGTTATAGAGTTGATCAAGTACACTATAAAAATTAGTAAAAGAATAAGTTTCTTAGATGATCATAGAATGTTGTTATTGTTGCATCAGGATGATATTTATTCATTCCCCGTATAGTATTTCTTACAATTCATCCGCCTAATATTTTTGATCTACCATCTTCTTATATTTTTTCCATGTAGCATCTTCTTACGGATATCCCTTGTAGCCCATTCTTATGATTCTCCTATGTAGCATCTTCACATGGTTCTCCCATGTAGTATAATCGTATGGTTATCCCCTGCAGCATCTTATAGTGTGTTTTTTTGTGTCTACCTTCTAACGTCTTATTACGATTCTCTTGTCTAGCATTTTCTTATGGGTACCTTCTAACGTCTTCTAGTATTTCTCATGTAACATCTTCTTCCGATTATCCCATTTAGCTTCTTATTACAGTTCGCCAGTATAACATATTCTTACAGTTCTCCCGTATAATATATTTTTACATTATCCTGTCTAACATCTTCTTTTGGTTCTCTCATCGAACATCTGCTTATGGTTCTCCTATATAGCAAATTTGTATGATTCTCCTATCTGGATTTACTTATGGTTCTCTTACTTGACATCTTTTCATGTGTCTCATGTGTAGTATTTTTTATAGATCTCTAGTGTAACATATTTTTATAATTTTTCCGTGTAATCTCATGGAGGTGAAGTATTTTGGTTCTCACGTGTAGCCTCTTCTTATGGTTTTCTCAAGTAACATCTTCATATGGATCTCTCGTGTACATCTTTTTATTGTTCATTCATGAAGCATCTTCTTATGATTCTTCCTTGGAGCATCTTATTACAGTTCCCCCGTGTAATATCTTTATATAGTTCTCCATTATAACATCCTCTTATGATTCTCCTCTCTAACATCTTCTTGTGGTTCTCCCGTTTAATATTTTCTTATGGATCTATTGTAGCATCATTTTCTTACTGTTCTCTTTCGTAGCATATTATTGTTAAAAACTGAACTAAAGATTTTTATTTAATAAGCTTTCATCATTTTTTGAGGGTGAATTTTTAATCATATTATTTTTTATGTTTTAGATTAAGTTAAAAATTGTACGGTAAACGAAACCATCATAAGTATAATTTATATTGATTTTAAATGACTAAATTTTTACTCTCATCGTGAAAATAACTATTTTAATTTTAATAATTAAATATATAAAACTATTGACCATTAATATACGAATTAGGGCAAATTTAGTTGACCACTTAATTCACTTGATATATTGATTCTAATTTTATAAAAGTTTTATAATTATGAACGATTTGATGAGGACTAAGATTTTCAGAAATCTAAAACCAGTTTTTTGCGGAATTCAAAATTCCATGGATAAAAATTAAGATCATAACTAAAAGTAACATAATACGAAAATATTTGTTGTTAGGTTATAACTTAATTAATCACCTTTATATATATATATATATATATATATATACTAAATTTGGCACATGAATGGTGATATATATAGGACTTTTATAACTAAATAAATCATTATTATTTTTAAAATTTGAAAATTCTAGTAGATAATAAATTGAGATTATAATTAAAAAAATAGATAATAAATTCAGGTCATGATTGCGAACTATAAAAATACCGATTGATGTGAATTTTAGAATTTAAAATTCTATTCTCTGTTATTTTTAATTTAAAATAAATTTAAAAGTAATATAGTAAACAACATTACCATAAATTGATTTAAAAATATTTTTTTTCTCAACTTGAAAATAACTACTTTTATTTTAATAATTAAACAGATAAAGCTATTATCCATTAATATAGGGATAAATGTTAAATTAGTTGGTCACTTAAGTAATAATTTTATCTGAAAATCTGAATTTAAATAATTGCGACATATAAATAGTTCATGGATCTCCTAATTTTTTTCCACATGAACTATTGCACAAGGTAATAACCTGTTGAACAATGATAAAATAATTTAAAAATATAAAAAGTATATAATAATTGGTAATTATACAAAAAGTATATTACAATCAGTATCCAATCAAGTTATTAATAGCCCCTGAAATTTGTGCTACATTCAATACAGAAATATTAAATAATATGTGCACTTCATACAATTACAAAACTAAAGTTTTGTTTGATAAATATTTACCAATTTGAGAATGAGATTCTTCAATTCTATTCTCTTTTATTTTTATTTTAGACTAATTTAAGAATAGTATGGTAAACAAAAGCAGAGAAGCATAATTTTAGATTGATAACGCTTACCAAGTTTTTTCTTTCGTCAAAATTTCCTTCCTTTTGCTTAGCTTGTATCGATGTAATATTTTCTTCAGCTATCCCGGATATTTGATAAATAATATCAACACAAGTCTAAATATTAAAGCATGGCAATGTTATGTATAAATTATTATTAAAGATCGGGAGAAATTTATTCTTTACCTAAATTGTTGCACAAAGTAATAGCGTCTCGAACTAAATATAACATAATAAATAAATAATTAAATTAATAATAAATCATGCAACTTGTGTAGTTTTTTATTCAAAAAATGAGTTCTCAATTACTTGTTGTACGACTAAAAAATAATATTTTAATTTGATAGCATTTCACAACTTTCATGCGTCAAACTTTATTGTCAATAAGTTTTTCCTCCTCTTCGACAGGGTGAGCCTGACAACAATTTGTTTTTGACATTCTGAGTCAGAAATTTATAACAACAATACAAATTGAATCAATATAGTATTATATAAAAATATTTTGAATCAGCGGATTGGCATATAAATTGTTATATAAATTCTTATTTTACTCTACTTCAAGAGTTGCAGAAAGTAATAGCGTGTCAAACTAATACAAAATAGTCTGTAAAATGGTAAAAATATATAATATAATATGAATAAAAATATTTAAAATAAGAGTACATCAAATTTCAAAAGTTAAAAAAACTCATTCACACACACACACACATCTGTACGAATTTCGCACCTAATTTATTTTGAGTACTCTCATTTCTATGTTACACAATAGATAGTCATTGATAACTACACAAAAAAATATATTATACTTAGTATAATGAAGTTACTAATAGTAGATAAAACTCATGTTACATTAGATAAAAAGTTGAGCTCAAAATTTAGAAAAACAACAGAACTAAACAATATTTAATGGTAAATGCTAACTTAATTGGTCGCTTTTAATAATAATGGTAAATTCAATTTGTGAAGAACGATTCTATAGGACTTCCGAAATTGAACATTGTTCAAATAAAACTAAAGTTTTAGGAATTATGTATATCATATTTTTTTAGCTATTCAAAAATTTCAAAGAATAAAAAGTTAAAATCATAATTCAAAAATATAATAAATTACAGTAAAACCTCGATAAATGAATATGATCGGGACCGGAAAAAATATTCATTTAGCGAAATTATTCGTTTATCAAAATAAAATTTGAACATGTTATAAAGAGTTGGGACCAGAGAAATTATTCATTTGGCGAGGTTATTCGTTTATCGAACATTCATTTATCGAGGTTTAACTGTGTGATCAATTAAATAGAAAATAGATAAAAAAATGCTTGATGACATGGACCTCTCAATTTTGAATATTTCTATTCCCTATCAATTATAATTAATGAGAATTAAAAGACATATTATTTACATACATATATATATCTATACTTCTATTAAACGAGAGTTGGGAAATGTGCCATCTCTTTAATATTTTAATTTTTTTAAAAAGTATAGCTTATATATAGAGATGTCTTCTCAAAATTTTAGAAATATAAAAAGAAAATCTGAATATATATTGTGGGAGTTTTATTTCGCAACCTACACTCATCTGCCAAATTTTTTTTTTCTAACTTAAAATTCTAAATATTTATAATTTTTTTATATCAAGTTCATTCTTAATGAAAAATATATCAAATTAATTTTTATTTCACGACATTCAATTAGACATTCATATTGAATATAATTATTGACAGATTACACAAAAAATTAATACATAATGACTCCCCCTGATGAGTACCTCAAATCATAGGAGTCAGATGCCAAGTTGCCCTCACAACTATACCAAAGAAAAACTCAGTGGGAAAAATACCTCTTGATTTAAGTTGAACAGAAGTACAACGCATCATTGTATGGATGTTCTCATAGGTCGCCTCGTTAAAAACCTTACCAAGTGAAAACCCAATGGGAAAAAACAAACCTTGGTCTAAGGACAAAAAGAGCGCGACACATCCAAAGTGCAGAGCCGCTAAAGACTTATCAAGTTTTCTAAAGTATTGACCTCCATGCACTAAATCAGTCATAACTTCTTCGATTCAATAGGTATAAACGAAACTGTAAGAACTTATGAAAACTAGACACCCATAGCTTTTCATTCACATACAGTGCGTAACTTAGATCGACCTGAGCAGATCACAAAGCTCTATTGAAGTTGACTCAGCAAATTACCGGACATATCCTGTCCTACTTTGCAATAATAGTCATATGTCACTCAGCATGATGGATGTGATCAAATGGTTGGTTTCCTTGGAAAGTAGACACAAACCTTTCCAATGGTACCAATTTCACCATTTTCCAGCAAGTGAGCTACCCTGTAGGTCACATGGGAGATAGACCAATACATTCAGGGCAAATTCGGGTATCGATATTCAAGTGTCCTTTTATCGAGATAGAGCGAGCTTCAAGCTTCTTGTCAATCACAGGCATTGTGTGAGCGCATCCTAGACCATCATTACAGTGACTTTACCGGATTATTACGAATGAGTACATCGAGTCAAACATGAGTACATAATACCGTACTTTTCTCTTAAGACGGCATCATCACTTAAGTGAGCCAAGTCTTATTATGACTTCGACTAGTCATTGGGAATCATATAGGCATTACTTTATCGTCTCTTAGAGAAACCGTCCCTTAGATTGCCATAAACCGATTGATGAATATGCATCATCAAGTGTCCCCAAGATCCTTTCATTCTTAACTTTGGATTTAGCGGAATCTCTTAGTCTCACAAGAGTACATCACTATAAACCCTTAGTTTTACACGCAAAATCTTCATATCTCTTCCAAATCAAGTATATACTTAGTATGCATTCCCGACAATCACTTGTCGATGCGTTCCGTGGTCAGGAGCCACTTGATTTGAGTCTGATCCACCACGACATCCTTTTATCACTTAACTTAGTTCCCCACTAAGATAAGATTTAACCACAAGCTGCATGTCAGTTTTTGGGAAACTATCTAACTGAAAAGATAGTGGATGCTATAACATCCATCACGATAGCACAACTTAGTTTCGTGTCATCGTATTCGATTCCAGTGCGTTCATGAGAAACCTCACGCCATGAGGTGAGTTTAACTCCTTCTCTCACTCGCTTTAACAAAGTATACGGATAGATCTTATCTTTGGAGTGTCGGCACCACTTCAACAAAGGGCTATCACTTTATTCATACTGGATTCGAATCAAGTGGCATCCCAATACTCTATGAGATCCACGGCCTAGTAACACCGTCTACCACAATTTATGGTGTTACCATATCACCATTTATAGGTGACGAACGTCCATAACCAGACACAATCCTTTCAGGCATGTTTGAAACATGTATTTAATCTCGTCACTTTAGGGAACTTGGTGAGGCACAGTAGGGACAAACTACGACAATTCCAAGTCATTCTACTCGAACATGATCGCTCGCATCTCTCCCTAACAACGGGAAGACTGGCTCATCAAAGTGACTTACGAGATCGTCTGCCAAGGTATATTTTAAACGGACTTTGAGTGAAAGTGCATATCATATTCATCATTTATAACCCATCATAATGCATTGTGGTAACACACTTTGGCACATGAACATGTGGACGATAAAGGTTTTTCATTGTTAACACAATCTAGTTAACAAAATGCATACCGTTACACTTGTAACTAAACATTTGAATGATGATAGGTATAGGTGAATATGACATGTTGACCTATGCTACATAACCGTAGATACTGGTCTTGAGAATCCAACAAAACCGCCACCATGCATCACCGGAATCGAACATAAAGAAATGATTGAACCGATGATAGGCCGTTAGTTTTATCGAACCTCTAGTGCTTTCTTGAAGAGTTCACTCCCTTCACCAACCCCGAACACCTCAAAATTTCGTGAGCAGATGTTGGGATTCCAAAACCATCAACCTTGTGGTCAGAAACCGGTCGAAATGACATCGAACTGGTTGATAGGACGGCTGGTGGTATGTGACAACTTCATTTAAGTGGTTCACCTCCTTTCAAGTCTCCAAATGGCACCAAAATTTGTGAGAAGGTATCCTTGGATGTTAGGAAGTACTTGTTAAAATTTCACTTTAAGACTTGGTTAAAAAGTGGGTGAACCGACCTTTACAATGACTGGTCCACAAGTTGGACAACCATAAACTCAGGTTTCATCAACTTATCAATCATTGTCAAAGGAACCACATAACATATAAATGTTATTACTTGAGTACGACCATTTGTGAACACAATCATAGCATCATAAGCCACCCAGGCTAATACTTATGATCATGTATGTATAAGAACTCGGTGAAAAGAGAGGACTCAGCACCATGCTTATGCGAGTCGCTACATTATTCTCTTTAGCATAGGAGGGTGTCATCTCCTAATCGTGCCAAAGAATAGGCTTTAATCAATGAACATGGATAAGAAGGATCATCGGGGGGTCTTTGGCGTCACACATGCTTATAAAAGCAAGACGCGGATGATATAAATATCATCATTGGTCATGAGCCCTGCTCACGACTCCACCAACGTAATTTGGTGTCTTTGATCCAGCTAGTTTCTTTGTTCAAAGAAAAAATAATGTCCATGGCAATACCGTGATATATGGATCATCAAACTGTACAAACTCCTGACTATTAAAGCCTAAATGTGTCAATATCCCAATACATCTTCTGGTTACAAAAACCGATGCAAGCCGGACCGTATTGACTCATGAATATTATTCTTTTCACATATCCAATACAAGTGATGCATAAGATTTTATTTCTTACAAATCACAATGAGATGCTATATGTGATACACTTTGGCATATATATATATATATATATATATATCATCGATTATTACGGAACATATGTGACTAGAAAACACCATTCGGCATTCAACAACTTAAGCGTTATACCACTCATTGATTGTGATGACCTAGTCATCATAGTCACAATGAATTTATAAACCGAAATCCAAAAATATCGTGTTCCTTAAAAACAGCTTAATAAATGATCTATCATATTGAATGCATAACATGGCAAGGTTATATGCCTAAGGGGCAAAGTTATTGTAACACCCCCAAGACATTCAGGGTATATTACAGCGCCGTGGTCCCCATACTGTGGAATCCACCAGGCTAACGTACCAAACAAGACATTCGACAACGACAACAACCACCAATAATACGACAATTCGAATAAGATTACAATCCGACAATAAAATCCAACATCAATCCATTTCCCAAAACAGGAACACAACGTTAACAATTTTGTAAAAGAAGCACTCGAGTACTTAAACCAATTTTATAACACGAAAGTCCCGACACAAAACATCAAAAGTAGTGGACTGAAATGAACACCAATAAATGACTACTGATCAGTATCATGCTTGCCCATCATCCTCATACGGCTTGAGTGCTCGTTTGTCCCCACGATCGTACCTGAAATACAAAAAGTATTTCCCCCATTTAAGGGGTTAGCGACAACTGCTAGTGCAAGTACAATCCATTTGAACTACATTCTAATCAGATGAATAATGCGCCAAAAATCATTTTTGAAAACGTTTTATATTCCGGAATATATATGATGTACAAACAGAAACACATTATCTCCAACAAATCATAATTCAAAGTTAACCATTGGCACGAGACTCACGGCCACCGTACCCCGCAGAGCCCCGTCGGACATCCCTGGGTGGCTAACCACAGTTCATGATACGCACACACACGGCAATACGTATCCCTAGAGGCCCTGTCGGACCGTCCCTAGGTGAACATACACATATCTTCCCACAACAACCACATATAGCCATAATTCAAATACTAGAACATGTAAACAAATGTAAAGTACTTGCCTTTGAGACATTCTTGAAGAAACGGAGATGAAACACGACTACGAACGGTCCGGGTGGAAAACGACGGTTCCTAAACGAAGGATCAACACAGTTCAGTCCCAACGGACAACAATACTCTATTGGAATACACCCATAACCCCAGTTACAATATACGACAATAGACGATCAATTGATACGAGCGAGGGTTTACGCAAAATCTCTCCGTATTGATAATTCGCGGATTAAAATCAAGGAAATTGGATTTTGAATCATTCAATAATCACAATCGGTGAAGAATATCATAACATACTGGGATAATTCGGTTTCAATTAGCAAAACCCGGAAAACCCCCCAAATTTGACGAGTTAGGGTTCTAGACGAAAATACCTTGATTTCGGTTGATGGATGACGATTATGCTGATGATAATATGTTAGCACGACTCTACGGTGATGGAATGTGAATAGAACGCCGATCAGGACCGATGGATATCGCCCGAGGTCGCACGTCAAGAAACGAAGGGAAAAGAATAAAGCCGCTCAAAGCGCCTACTGGGCTTATATATCGTGAAGTTAGCGCACGCTAATCGCCATATGTAGCGTGCGCTAACGGGCCGTGATAGTCCGGGCTATCGCCACCATTCGTTAGCGACGCTAACAATAGAGGGTTAGCGACGCTAATCGCTTATCGGTAGCGCACGCAAGGGAACAGGGGTAGCGTGCGCTACCTACGCCAGCTTCAAAGATCGCGGATGTCACACCAAAGAAGGCTGCATCGAGGGCATAAAACACGAAACGCATTTACGAGACCGTAATCCAGAACATAGACGCGAAGCATACAAGACGACGGAACTAAGCGCTGAAAGAAAATACAATTCCGACCACCGGAGGGTCCGTAATGCGACAACGAAACTAAGATTCCCTAAACTATTAGGAAATTACAAAAATGGCCCAAGTGCCCGAAAATCACGAAACAACGTCGTATTTACAAACCGAAAGTCTCCACATGACCAACTCAACCATACGAACTTGTACAAACCAAGAAACAACGAAAACGAACGAGTTTTACAAGAATCGAACGTTCATACGGCAAAACATGTCATAAAATGAAATTACGTGAAAACATCATCAAAACTCGTCCAAATGGAAAAACTCCCAGAACAAAATAGATTCAAAATGTCGAAACGGTTACAAGCGAGTCGATAAAAATAGACATACACCAAAAATGGAAACTGCTAAAAATAGAAAAATTACGGATATTACATTCTCCCCCTCTAAAATAAAGTTTCGTCCCGAAACTTAAGAATCAAAAAGCTCGGGGTATCTCAAACGCATATCCTCCTCTAGCTCCCACGTCGCTTCTTCTACTCCGTGTCTCGACCATTGCACCTTAACCAAAGGAATGGTTTTGTGCCTTAACTGTTTGTCACGACGCTCCAAAATTCTGACGGGCCTCTCTTCAAACGTAACATCCTTCTCGATCTCCACGTTCCCAAAGTCAATAATGTGGGACGGGTCCGGAACGTACTTCCTCAACTGGGAAACGTGAAATACGTTATGTACATGACTCAGCGACGGAGGTAAAGCCAAACGGTACGCTAACTCACCAACTCTCTCCAATACCTCGAAAGGTCCAATATATCTCGGGCTGAGTTTCCCCTTCTTCCCAAAACGGAAAACTCCCCTCGTCGGAGACACTCTCAACAGAACATGATCTCCCACCTCAAACTCCAAAGATCTACTCCTAACATCCGCGTAAGACTTTTGTCGACTCTGAGCAGCCAACATCCTCTTTCTAATCAATTCGACTTTCTCCCTCGTCTCCAACACAAGGTCCGGCTCGGTGCCAACCAAATCGGACGGCTCATCCCAACATATCGGTGATCGGCAACGTCGGCCATAAAGTGCCTCATACGGTGCCATCTTAATCGACGCGTGCCAGCTATTATTATAAGTAAACTCAATCAAGGCCAAATGATCCTCCCAGTTACTACTCCAGTCTAACGCACACGCGCGCAACAAATCCTCGAACGTCTAAATGGTACGTTCGGACTGCCCATCGGTCTGGGGATGGAACGAAGTGCTCAAACGTAGCTGAGTCCCCAATGCCTTATGCACTGCCTGCCAAAAATGCGATACAAATCGGCCATCTCTGTCTGAAATAATGGTCCTCGGCGTACCATGAAGCCTCACTATCTGAGTGATAAAAATACGAGCCAATTTTTCTGGACCCCAAGTATCCTTGATGCCCAGAAAATGTGCCGACTTAGTCGGTCTACAATCACCCATACCATATTCATACCAGTCTTCGTCCTCGGTAAACTCGTGACAAAATCCATAGAGATGTCCTCCCACTTCCATTCCGGAACGGGAAGTGGTTTCAATAATCCGGCTGGTCGCTGATGCTCAATCTTGACTTGCTGACAAGTCAAACACTTAGCTACAAACTGAACTACCTCCTTCTTCATATCGTTCCACCAGAAATTCTTCCTCAGATATTTATACATTTTACTCGAGCCCGGATGGACTGAGTATGGTGACGCATGAGCCTCTCGCATAATGCTCTCTCTCAATTCCGAGTCGTTCGGAACACACAACCGACCTCGGAATCTCAACACACCGTCCTCATAAATAGCGAATCCCGGGGCTTTCCCCTTTCCTACACTCTCTCGAAGCTGAATAAACATCGGATCCTCTAACTGTCCCGACTTAATGTCTTCGACCAGAGATGAAGAAATCTCAAGAGTACGTAACTGCCCGGAACTCCCTGGCAGTACAATCTCAATGCTCAGCCTCATAAACTCTCGCTGAAGTCCCGACTGGGCCGTCAGTAACTCAAACGCCCGAAGCGATACCGATTTCCGGCTCAAGGCATCTGCTACCACATTAGCCTTGCCCGGATGATAAAGGATCTCGAGATCGTAATCCTTAATCAATTCCAACCATCTCCTCTGTCTCATATTAAGCTCCTTCTGCGTGAAAATGTACTTGTGCTTGTGATCGGTGAAAATCTGGCATGACGAGCCATACAAGTAATGACGCCAGATTTTCAACGCAAACACAACTGCGGCCAACTCAAGATCATGCGTAGGGTAATTCAATTCATACGGTTTCAACTGACGGGAAGCATAGGCAATCGTCCTCCCATGCTGCATAAGTATGCATCCGAGCCCTTGGCCCGAAGCATCACTATAAACGGAGAAACCATCATTACCACTCGGTAAAGCCAACACGGGAGCGGTCGTCAACCGCTTCTTCAACTCCTCAAAACTATTCTGCCTCTCATCGGTCCACACAAACTTCTCCGACTTCAGAATAATCGAGCCGGTCGAGCGAGCTTAGAGAACCCCTCGACGAATCTGCGGTAATACCCGGCTAATCCCAGAAAACTGCGGACCTCCTTCACGTTCTTGGGCGCCGCCGAATCCAACACTGCCTCTACCTTATGTGGGTCCACACGAACACCCTCGGCCGAGATCACATGACCGAGAAACATCACCTCCCGTAACCAAAACTCGCACTTTGAGAACTTCGCAAAAAGATGCTGAGTTCTCAAAATATCTAACACAATATGCAAATGACGGGCGTGCTCCTCTTCGCTCCTCGAGTAAATCAGGATGTCGTCGATAAAAACAACTACACACTTATCGAGGTACTCGATAAAGACTTTGTTCATAAGCTACATGAACACGGCTGGTGCGTTGGTTAGCCCAAAAGGCATAACCACAAACTCGTAGTGACCGTATCTCATCCGAAAGGCCGTCGTCGGAATGTCGGTATCCTTCACTCGGTGCTGATAATACCCCGATCTCAAATCAATCTTCGAAAATACAGTTGCCCCTTGCAACTGATCAAACAAATCATCAATCCTCGGAAGCGGATACTTGTTTTTGATGGTCACTTTGTTCAACTCTCGGTAGTCGATACACAAACGAAGTGACCCATCCTTCTTCTTTACGAATAGGACCGGTGCGCCCCAAGGCGAAGCGCTCGGTCGAATATATCCCATGTCTAGCAACTCTCCCAACTGTTTCTTCAGCTCCAGCATCTCGGCGGGCGCCATACGGTATGGCGTCTTAGAGATCGGTGCTGCACCCGGCTCTAAATCGACGGTAAACTCAACTTCTCGGTCCGGAGGTAAACCCGGCAACTCGTCTGGAAAGACATCAGGATACTCACACACTACCGGAATAGACGAGAGCTCGACTCCCCCTTCTTCCGATCTCAAAGCGTAACACCAATAACCCGTGCAACCTCCTCGAAGAAGTCTCACCGCCTTTAAGGCGCTGATCAGTAATCTCTGGCTACTCCGCTTACGCCCCACAAAAGAATGCTCGGTACCGTCAGAGGCTAACATCGAAACCGTCCTCGTTCTATAATTCATGATCGCCCCATGACGGTCCAGCCAATCCTCACCCAGAATCAAATCCTCATCTCTAATATCTACCGCAATCAGATTAGAAGGCCAAACCCTCCCCGCGATACTCACTGGAAAATCTCTAACCTCACGATCCCCCACGATGCTATCCCCACTAGGAAGTTTAACAACAAAAGGCTCACAAGAAACAAGGCAATCAACATGCAGACGACGCACACAATCCATAGATATAAAAGAATGTGTAGCACCAGAATCGAACAATACGGAAACAGGATGATCAAGGATGTGGACGGTACCTGTGGCCACCGTCGCGTCAGGATCTCCTGCTCTTCTCATCCCGTACACACGGGGCGGAACAAACCCCGCACTAGAAGCTTCCCCTCTAGAAGGCTGACCACGACCTCGACCTCTACCAAAACTCTGCTGCGGCTGAGGAACTGTCGATGCGTGATTCACACTCGGCTCTCCCGCGGCTGGGGCTGATATCTGAGTAACTGGAGCCCGAGCTGCATCCGTACAAAACTTAGCACGATGACCCATACGACCACAAGCAAGACACTGAATCGGAGGCCTATCACACTCACTCATCATGTGGCCCGTACGACTGCAGTTGAAGCACGTAGGACCACGAACGGAACCAGCAGGAGCAGACCTAGAACCGTTTCCTCGACCAATTGATGGCGACTGACTCCCGAAGACTCGCGAACCAGACTGGGCCTTCGGATACCCTCCTGACTTGCCTCCCGAAAACTGACCAGAGGTCTTCTGCCTCTTTCCTTCCGTTGCCGTCTCTGTCGCAGAAAACGACATCTCATAAGCCATAGCTTTATTCTGATATTCCTTCAAAGTCGTGCACCCCAGACCAGACATGTAGTGGTGCACCCTCGGTTTCATCCGCATGTCAAAGTGGCGGATCTTATCAAGCTCATCGCGGACTTGATTTCTCACATAATGTAACTGTTGATTGTAGTCTTTGATGGCTTGAGATATAGGTACATCTTGGGGCTTAGCCTCAAACAAGGCTCGGATCCTCCCCTCTTTCACTGGCCACTGCACTGCCTTCCATCGATCCGGAACTCGCCCACGTAGTCGCCGGTCACGCGGTTTCACCGCTTGCCACCACGTTGCCGCCTCCTTGGCGAGGAAGTCTTGAGCAATGGGTACTTTCCTCTCCTCGGGCAATTAGCACCTCAAACACTATCTCCATCTCGAATACCAATTCTCCCAACCAAGGGCCTAAGCACCATCAAACCGCAGAGGACGCATACGAATCACGCCCCGAAGTAGCTTATCATTGCCGGACCAGAGGCGGAACCGGGTTGGCATTAGCATGGCCGACTGTAACGGCTCGAGTCGCAGCGTCATCCGGTTCGCTACCTGCAGTAAAATGTTGGCCACTCCAACATTCTCATGAGCATTACTGGAGCTAGCAGACTGGTCCTGCTGACCTCCGGAACTAGGGGGAACACTGTTCGACAAGGAAGGCATCGCCGAATCAGTTCCCGAGTGATCGGACATGGCCGCCCCACCGGCTGCGCCACGTCCCCTACCGCGTCCGTGACCGCGTCCGCGTCCTCTACCAGCAGGAATTCTGAAGAAGCAATGGGTAAGTACAATTCAAACGCAAAACGTAAAAGATACTAAGACAGGAATAGAACAGAACGGTGAAACGAGTCAAGTTAGGAAAACTTACGAGCACCGGCGTACTGAGATAATGGCATAACAGTGATACTGTCCCAAAAACGACACTTAACTAGACCCAAATAACCGACAGCCTAGGTATCCATAAACCTAAGCTTTGATACCATATTCTGTAACACCCCCAAGACATTCAGGGTATATTACAGCGCCGTGGTCCCCATACTGTGGAATCCACCAGGCTAACGTACCAAACAAGACATTCGACAACGACAACAACCACCAATAATACGACAATTCGAATAAGATTACAATCCGACAATAAAATCCAACATCAATCCATTTCCCAAAACAGGAACACAACGTTAACAATTTTGTAAAAGAAGCACTCGAGTACTTAAACCAATTTTATAACACGAAAGTCCCGACACAAAACATCAAAAGTAGTGGACTGAAATGAACACTAATAAATGACTACTGATCAGTATCATGCTTGCCCATCATCCTCATACGGCTTGAGTGCTCGTTTGTCCCCACGATCGTACCTGAAATACAAAAAGTATTTCCCCCATTTAAGGGGTTAGCGACAACTGCTAGTGCAAGTACAATCCATTTGAACTACATTCTAATCAGATGAATAATGCGCCAAAAATCATTTTTGAAAACGTTTTATATTCCGGAATATATATGATGTACAAACACAAACACATTATCTCCAACAAATCATAATTCAAAGTTAACCGTTGGCACGAGACTCACGACCACCGTACCCCGCAGAGCCCCGTCGGACATCCCTGGGTGGCTAACCACAGTTCGTGATACGCACACACACGGCAATACGTATCCCTAGAGGCCCCGTCGGACCGTCCCTAGGTGAACATACACATATCTTCCCACAACAACCACATATAGCCATAATTCAAATACTAGAACATGTAAACAAATGTAAAGTACTTGCCTTTGAGACATTCTTGAAGAAACGGAGATGAAACACGACTACGAACGGTCCGGGTGGAAAATGACGGTTCCTAAACGAAGGATCAACACAGTTCAGTCCCAACGAACAACAATACTCTATTAAAATACACCCATAACCCCAGTTACAATATACGACAATAGACGATCAATTGATACGGGCGAGGGTTTACGTAAAATCTCTCCGTATTGATAATTCGCGGATTAAAATCAAGGAAATTGGAATTTGAATCATTCAATAATCACAATCGATGAAGAATATCATAACATACTGGGATAATTCGGTTTCAATTAGCAAAACCGGAAAACCCCCCAAATTTGACGAGTTAGGGTTCTAGACGAAAATACCTTGATTTCAGATGATGGATGACGATTATGCTGATGATAATATGTTAGCACGACTCTACGGTGATGGAATGTGAATAGAACGCCGATCAGGACCGATGGAAATCGCCTCTGAGGTCGCACGTCGAAGAAACGAAGGGAAAAGAATAAAACTGCTGCTCAAATCGCATTGGGCTTATATATTGTGAAGTTAGCGCACGCTAACTGCCATATGTAGCGTGCGCTAACGGGGCCGTGACAGTCCAGTGGCTACTGCCACCATTCGTTAGCGTACGCTAACAATAGGGGGTTAGCGTACGCTAACTGCTTATCGGTAGCGCACGCAAGGGAACAGGGGTAGCGTGCGCTACCTACACAGCAGTTCAGCACTGCTGATGTCACACCAGCAGTAAGCTGCTGTCGAGGGCATAAAACACGAAACGTACGACGAGACCAGAATCCAGGAACATAGACGCGAAGCATACAAGACGACGGAACTAAGCGCTGAAAGAAAATACAATTCCGACCACCGGAGGGTCCGTAATGCGACAACGAAACTAAGATTCCCTAAACTATTAGGAAATTACAAAAATGGCCCAAGTGCCCGAAAATCACGAAACGACGTCGGATTTACAAACCGAAAGTCTCCACATGACCAACTCAACCATACGAACTTGTACAAACCAAGAAACAACGAAAACGAACGAGTTTTACAAGAATCGAACGTTCATACGGCAAAACATGTCATAAAATGAAATTACGTGAAAACATCATCAAAACTCGTCCAAATGGAAAAACTCCCAGAACAAAATAGATTCAAAATGTCGAAACGGTTACAAGCGAGTCGATAAAAATAGACATACACCAAAAATAGAAACTGCTAAAAATAGAAAAATTACGGATATTACAGTTATGACACAAGCATGGTGAAAACTACCATGCACATGCTCGACCTTCTTATAAGGGTGCGTATTTTGGGCTTCCCCAAGGAAATTATTTTTCAACATTTGAAAGATGATATTTTAGTGTACAATGCATACCAAAAATTGCATCATCTATGAAAAATTCGGCCAAAAATAGGTTGAAAAACATGTGTCATAAGACCACTTACAAATTCAAGATGGGAACCAAGTTGGTTGGGATAAAGTTAGCACAATTGCTGGAAATAAAATTTTGCCAAGCTTGACCTTTGTTCACTAAAACAGCGATAACTCCCTTGTTAGGAAGGCTATGGACGAACGGTCAGATGTTCTAGAAATTAGACTTCCGTATATTTCTATCCATATATTGTGCACCACACGGATCATTAAACTCAGATCACAGTGCATGTTTTAATTGACTGCTTTAGTATTTCCCAAGTTTAGTGAGAAAACAAGGTTGATACCATATCCAATGGCATAAGTGTTGATGCAAAAATATGGCAATGACAGCCATAGGTGCATTTAAATGCAGCAGGTGTTCGATTTCTTATCTCGACTAATAATCTTTTCGGTAACTCCAACTTGGTAGACTTGCAGAGAAAGTAGGAATATCGGTACAGCTAAGGCTGTTTAAAAACCACTGATTCCGTTTGAACTTTCAAAGCATAAACAAATACCAAGGAGGATGCGCCTAGTCATGATCAAAAGTGTAGACAAAATCCACCAAAGTGCATCAAATCAGCCAAGAATTTTAATTCTCAATTTGCAAGTATACGTCATAATAGCCATGTTATATGGATGCAACGCGGTGCATCAATATTAAGCATTTTGAACCATGAGACATAATGAATATACCATAACCAACTCGTCTTGACCATCCAATAAGATCGACTAAACATAGTCAAATGTATAAGGCACATTCCTTTACAAATACTTGGAAAAGTATTCGGACCTATAGTCACACGAACTATAATCGAGGTCAACGAATTCATGTACTTAACGCAATATGTCATTGCTTTACATGTTGAAATTCATGATAATTACTCTCACACTCTTTCATATATTATATTGCAAGGAGATGGTGCATGACTACACCCACATGCAATATTTTATTCTAATAGGATGAAAGATGGAGTTTTTCAAGTATGGGATTGGGTCAAGACCAATGTGGTGGTCGCTCAATTCAACGTGACAAATCCGTCACAAATCGATTTTAACCACGACATATCCATCGCAGTCGATGTTTGTCCCATTTGTACAAGGGACTATTCAAGTCAATCATGAATAAGTCATAACTTTACCGTTACCAACAATGTTCATTTTATGTAATTGTTGGTTTAAAATAGACAAAACGGTGATGTCAAATCGCACCCAAACCGTGGTGTATGCAACAACCACAAATATCGACTTTCAATAATTATCCGTGACTCCCCCAGGACCATCACACAGTTTACTTCGACATATGAGAGTGATACCACCTCTCATAGTCTCATCCACCGCAAAGTAGCATGGGAGATAAAGAACCCAAATACCCAATTCCCCCCCCCCCCCCCCCAAAAAAATTCCCAAAAGAGAGGAATTGAAAAATGGGAACTTTAATAAAATCTTACTTGGGTACTCAGTTCCATATTTGCTTTGATCCTTGAACCGGATAATAAATGTGGCTTCTCTCCATAGCGTGCACATCATCATGAGCAATATATTTTCCTATATGCACGTAGAACATAAACATGTTAAGATTCATAAGTGTACAAATCAATGAACAAATGAATCATTAATTAAGAAAAGATGGAGAGTTTAGAAACACCCGAAAAGGGCTACTGGGCTCGATAATTGTTGCGATATTTCCTACACGCAAGTGCACGTCATCGTTTACAAGTAATAAAGTGATAAGTAGAGTATCGTTCCCACGAGGATTTAATTTCTAACTACCGATTGTTTCGTATTCCAGTTTTATCTGAACAATCGAATTTGGGATTTTGTAATTAATAACTAGAAGAATTACTAAAAGACTAGTATAAAACGATGGCTTGAATAAAATAAATCAAATGATGAATAAGTCTAGGGTTCTGAATCCACCTTAGTTTATCCGAATTTACTCTCGATTATCCGTAATAAATAATTTTCCCAATTTATTGAAGGCGGAGATTGCTAATATATTCTACCGCCTCTCCCGAGGTCAATAGATTTATCTAAAGGCGACTAACGCACTCTATCCCTAGGTGAATTAATTCGTCGATAGGCAAAAAGCATGAAATCTCCTAAAGGCCACGTAGTTCCTATGAGTATATTCCTATCTCACAGAATAAAACGGTCCTCACCAATAGTTCCTCACCAAATCTCCTCTCCCGATTCAAGTGAATGATTAAATCAATACAACTATTGGCGGATAATTGCAAGCATTAAACATAATTGGGAAAACTCAATAAAAAGGTAATAAATTGGATAATCTCAATCAATTCGTCAAAACAAAGGTTTCATCAAAACCCTAGATTAGGGCTTTAGCGACATACTAAAAACGAAAATACAGAATAAATAAACGAAAGCATAAAATTCAAACGCAGATGAAGCTCGGATTCCTCCGTTCTTGACTTCCTTCGCCCTTGAAATCTTCTCTTCCCTCTTCTTCTCGTCTCCAAGCTTAAGCTCTCAAAGGTTAAAGATCCAAAGATTCCAAGATTATTTAATTAGGGTCTTAAACCCTATTTATAGCTCCACATATCCTCCAAATCACGTCCGTATTAGTCGGTCGAAAATCAAGCCAAACACCAAAAAATCCGCGGGCATACAAAAACCGCCAAGTGTGCCGCGGCTCACTAAACTTGTGCCGCGGCACATCGCCTTCACCTGAATGCCCGGGCGTTAATTAATTCTTCGTGCCGCGGCTCACAGGGTGCTGCGCGGCACGAGTACAGTTACTCGCCTTCGGTGGTGTCTTCTGTGCCGCGGCTCGGCTTCCTTGTCTGCGGCTCGAGTCCAGATTTTGCCGTTTCGCGTTTTGCCTCGTTTTAGCTTCCGGACTTCAATTTCACAATCTTACAAAATTAAGGCATTAAAAGCTCATTTAGACGATTTCACTCTCCAAAATACTACAAAATAATGATAAATAAGCGTATAAAAATACGCCTAACAAATACCCCCAAACTTAAGCCTTTGCTTGTCCTCAAGCAAAAAGAATTAAATTCAATAAAAGAATGTCGTGAATCATCGTGCAACTCATAGTGTTCAACCTAATCAATACTATCCTGCAATTCTCTCTAAATAATACGATTGTCATAAAATCGAGCAGCACTCATAATAATGATTAAGCAAAGTAATCAAGTTCAGTCCTAATCACTCGTTCATGAAGAAAATCCAGCTCAAAGATTAACAAAACGTGAGTCAAATCGACCGTCAATATGAAAGGCTAAAATAAACAAGCTAGTTTGTCCCGTTCCACAGTCGAAAGGCACAATTTTCACGAGTTTCATAACAAATAAACCTCGGACAGTATCCCCTTATATATATGCTCAAGAATTTGATTCGAGTTGACCACTAGGTTAGGATCTCGGGATGTTTCATCGGGATAATCCTAGGGTGGAAACTCCATTCTCATGTATTAGGAAACCGTTTGACGTAAAAGACACTCATGGGGCACATGGATGCTTCTAGTTACTAAGTTCCCGTCTACAGCGGAGAACCAACTCGAATATATAATTTTCGCATGTCCGAATCAAGGTTGCCATTTTACGCGAGAGTAAACAGCGGGTTACGCGAATACCCCCGATTACTAGGCTCCCTATCATTGGCACATGTGAAATATCTAAATCACTAGTCTAATCAGGGTCGTCGTTTGACGCGAGAGTAAACAGCGGGTCACGCGAATACCCCCGGTTACTAGACTTCCCTTCATAGAACACATTATCTCGACTCTTAGGGAAAAACTGACCGACTCTAAACTCAATCTAAGTGCCAAAACGACTAAAGAAACAGTACGACTCTCTATCCAGAAAATGTAGCCAAACGTATTGATGGGGATTTAAAAACAAGTATGTATCGTCTCTTATCTGCCAAGACCTCTACAATCACGAAAAATTTCGGACCTAAATGATTACTAAGCAGAACTGAAATAACTGACTACAACTCGACTGGAACTCGACCGCTTCTTCAGAGAGAAACACAGTGTCGTAACATCAGTATCACACAAATAGAAGCACGAAAAATTCACGAATAAAGAAAACTAAGACAGGCAAGGCTATCTAAAAAAATTTTACGTAGGGTAATGAAAAGTGCAACGAAATAAAGTACAGCAAGAAAATAAAATACAGCAATGAATGTAGCAACTGAAAGTAAATCCCCCCCCAAACTTAGGACGTACATTGACCTCAATGGACAAAAAATGATATGCAATAAAAGTAAAAGGTCAAGTACTCCCCTCCAGTCTGCTCAGGAGCTGGTGCCGGCATCGTCCGGTGAGGAGGGTGGTGTGGCTGGCCGGGCGGGCGCAATAAATGGCCCGTCGGGATGCAGGATATGGGCCGTCCATGCGGCGAGGTGCTCCTGATGATAGGCATCCCTCGCAGCAAGACGCCTCGCCGCTCGTCGGCTGGCCCGGCGGGCCTGCTCTCGCATCTCGGCTCTGGCGGCAGCAACAACGCTCTCCCGCTCCGCCCGCTGCTCCTCCCGCATGGCAGCCATCAAGCTCTCTCTCTCTCCTCATCTCATCTCTCTCTCTCCTCGTCTCCTCTCTCAGCTCCTCTCTCTCTCTCCTCAGATCCTCTCTCTCCTCCTCTCTCTGTCTCCTCAAATCCTCCCGCAGCCCATCAAACAACTCCTCCAACCTCGCCGCTCTGTCGGGCTGCGGGCCGCCATCTCCATGCGTCAACAAAAGCGGCTCGGGGGATCCCTCGTGAGCCTCCTCTAGCAAAAATCCTCTCCCCCGAGCGTGCGCCGGCGCTCCTCCCCACTGGTCAAAGTGCGATATGATGCGGTGGTCGATCGGGGCCTGGGGAGCAAGCATCGGCTCGTCGTCTGACCACGTCAGCCCCGACTGCCGGCATAAAGCGCAGATGAGGGAGGGGTGCTTCAACCCCGTCTTGGCCCCCCCTTGGATACTCTGGAAGATAGATCGGACCAGGATGGGGGCCACATCGAAACGCAGCCCGGAAGTGATAGCAAAAAGTGTCCGGGCGCGGGAGAGAAAGACTGTACGGATCTGGGAGGTGGGGTCAATGCGTGCGCAGATAAAATAAAGCTGTGCACGCCCGGCCGGGCTGAGGCGTGAGCTCTGAAGTGAAAAGTGGAAGAACTCGTGCTCGCCGCTCCCGGTCGGCCGTGCAATGGTCTCAAGCAGGGCCTCCTTAGTGAGGCTGGTCATCACTCGGTCATAGGCTGACTCGTCAACCACCGGAAACCTAAAAAGCCTCCGAATAGCAGCCGTGGAGAAATCAACTGTAACCCCTCGGACGTCAACCTGAGTCCGAGACTCTAAAGACGGCAACGTATGCCCTGCCCGAATGTGCTTCAGCAGAGCGCTGGCGTAAAACTCCTGCACGATCGAGATAACCGCTGGCTCGGGCGGTGCGGTAAATCTGGCCCACCACATCTCGTCAATCATAGTGAGCAATTCCCCGTCCTGAGGAGCTGGAGTAAAACCCCTCTCTGGAATAAGTGGTCGTGGCCGGATCTTTTCATTGAATATCTTGTGAATTTCGGGGTCCGAAAATTGGTGCCCCTCCGCCTCGGCCCGACCACGAGAGGTCTCCCCTCGAGTGGGGGATGACTCGGTCCTAGCTCTCTTGCTCAACTTCTTGGTTCTCGCCATAATCAGTCCTGAAAAGTAAGACACGAGGGTTTATTCACGCAACAATAATAACAATGTTCTACGCTCGGCTAAGGATGTTCAGTCAGAAATCCCGAGTTTAACAATTTAGCGCATACGTGAGAGAAGGATGAAATTGGACTTAAATGTTTAACCTGGATGTAAGGGTTGGGCTTGCTGTAAATTCAAAACGTATACGTTGCACGAAAATTCAAACGATTGCTTTTCCAAAGAAGATTTTTCATTTAGGCAATGTATCAGACACCTTGAGGGCACAAGTTAACTTGAAGAATAAACATAGTTATAGCTCGATTCAACCCTCAAAAATCAAAACATACTTCAATCATCATCAACTCAACACATTCAACTCATTGATATTCCGATTTAACCATGAAAATTCGATAAAACTACCATGTTATTCTCTGAACAATCCTAAAACTTTCGAAGGAGAATAAGCATGTTCCATTCATTCAAAGCAAAAACAACTTCCAAAATAAATCATAAGCAAGTCAAGATTAAAGATTGAAACGTACCTTTTGAAGATTGCAAGAAAAATTGCAGGAAAAAACAATGGAAGAACGCTTCGGCCGGTCGCACGCTGGGGAGGGAAGAAGAAAGGAAGAAGGCGTACCTGGAAATGCCGGCCGCACGCGTGTTATATGTTACCTGGGCCTTTTAGATTCCGCATAATGTGCCGCGGCACAGCTAAAGTGAGCCGCGGCACAGGGTACAGTCCCTTTTACCTGTGTTCTCGTTTTGTCGTGTGCCGCGGCTCAGATTTCATGTGCCGCGGCTCATTGCTCAAGTGTGCCGCGGCTCATTTATGCCGTGCCGCGGCACAGGGTACAGTTGGTTTAGCCTCCCCTTGCGATTGATGTGTGCCGCGGCTCACAATACCTGTGCCGCGGCTCATACTTGATTTCTTCCCCGGGACTTTCCCGCACGTAATTTTGAGAAGAAGACGTTAAAACGAGAGGCGAAGCAAATTGAAGCACAATAATGATGTAAAATAATAATCAAGAATACAAGACAAATAAAGAAATGCAAAAATCTACAACTACGAACTCGGGTTGCCTCACGAGAAGCGCTAAGTTTATAGTCTTCAAGGACCTATTGGAAAACATTAGTTCGCTGCAAACTCCATTTGGTTTCGCCCGTTCATCGAACCGTTCATATTTTTGTTAAAATTATGACCATTGGTCATTAGCGGTTCGACTTTCGGTTCGGTCATCAAATGTTGTTTTCGAAAAGGTTTCGACGTGAATAACTTCCCGAAACACCCGGTTTTTCCATGACTAATTGTCCGCTTGGCTTCCGGCTCACTCTCCTCCTTCACAAACGCACTCAAGACTGCAACAGGTTTTTCCTCATGTTCGAGGAACGCCACCCGGTCTACATCCTTCTTAAGACTTGGACCATTTAACACAAAATCTGAATTTTCCCACCGACGATGTTTTCGGTGCTTTCCTCTTTCAACAACATCCACACTTTCAATTTGTGACCCTTTATCAACACTTCCGGGACATGGGAACGATTTGAATACTTGAAAAGTAACTTGCTCGTCTTGGACCCTCAGAGTTAACTCCCCCTTTTCCACGTCTATAAGGGTTCGGCCCGTCGCTAGAAATGGTCATCCCAAGATGATTGGAATATTTTCATCTTCCTCCATGTCGAGTACGATGAAATCGGCCGGAAAGATGAACTTATCAACTTTAACTAAAACATCCTCGATTACTCCCTGATACTTTATCGATCGATCCGCCAATTGTAAGGAGACTGTTGTTGGCTTGGCTTCCCCAATATTCAGCTTTTTGAAAATCGATAGAGGCATGAGGTTGATACTCGCACCAAGATCGCATAGTGCCTTATTAAATGAAAGATTCCCCATGGTGCACGGTATGTTGAAGCTTCCCGGATCTTTCAATTTAGGTGGGAGCTTCTTTTGAAGAATTGCACTGCACTCCTCTGTCAAGATGACCGTTTCAAACTCCTCAAGCTTTCTCTTCTTCGATAATATCTCTTTCATGAACTTGACATAACTCGGCATCTGTTCCAATGCGTCGGCGAACGGAATATTTATGTGAAGCTTTTTAAACACATCAAGGAACTTAGAAAATTGTTTGTCCGCCCTTCTTTGCTGTAATCTCTGCGGAAACGGAACGGGGGACACACATGTCTTCGAGTTATCCGGCTTTAAATCCTTCGACTCCTCAATTTCCTTCTTCTCTTTACCCCGCTCGGGCTGATCCAGCACCTCTTTCCCGGTTCTCAAGCTGATTGTGTTTAGACTCTCTCTAGGATTTGTCTTTGTTGTACTCGGCAATGATCCCTCCGGACGAGCTGTCAACACATTAGCAATTTGGCCCAGTTGGACCTCCAAATTCCGAATGTAAGCAGAATGATTTTGTAATGTAGCTTCCGTACGGGTCATAAATTGACTCGTATTTGCCGCCAATTTTGCAAGTGCTTCCTCGAGAGACACTTTGGGAGCGGGAGGGGGCTGCTGTTGATTCTGGGCGAACGGGGACTGGTGTGAGTTTTGTCCGTTTCTCCATGAAAAGTTAGGATGATTGCGCCACCCCGGATTATAAGTATTAGAGTACGGGTTATTTGGCCGATTCCCACTTCCCACAAATTTAGCCTGCTCCATCTGATTTTTCTCGAACGGATTTCCAACTTGACATTCCGCGCTCGGATGTGATCCGTTACATCAATTGCATGTCTCTATGGTAACGGGGGCTGGTGCGTGCGAAAATGCCTGGAGCTGTTGTGTCAAAGCAGCGACTTGAGCTGACAAAGTGGAAATCGGGTCATTGCTTGAAACTTCCATGACTCTATTCGGTGTCAATCTTTCTGATGGCCATTGGTATGCGTTTTCGGCCATATCTTCCAAAAGCACGTGTGCCTCGGCCATAGATTTTCCCATGAAGGTCCCACCAGAGGCCGCATCCACGAGAGTGCGTGTAGAAGCACTCAAACCATTATAGAACGTATGAAGCTGAAGCCAATCAGGAATGCCGTGATGAGGGCATCTTCGTAGCAAATCTTTATATCGCTCCCACGCCTCGTGGAGCGATTCCATATCGTACTGACCAAAAGTGGTTATTTCGTTTCTCAACCTTGCCGTCTTAGCTGGTGGGAAGAATTTGGCAAGGAAGGCTTGCGCTAGCCTCTCCCATGTTGTAATCGACCCCGGCGGTAAGGAATTTAACCAAAACTTTGCTTTATCCCTCAAAGAGAAAGGGAAAAGCCTCAATCGGATGGCATCGTCGGTGACACCATTAGTCTTGAACGTGTCGCATATCTCAAGGAAAGAAGCAATATGGGCATTCGGGTCGTCCTTCGGCAGTCCACAGAATGGGCTCGCCTGCACCATCTGAATAATGGCGGGCTTGATCTCAAAATTATTAGCTTGGATAGTGGGACGCCGAATTCCCGAAAAATTAGCGTTGACCTGCGACATGGCATAATCTCGAAGAGCTAGTTCCGGTTGAACTTGCCGCACTTGGTTATCTCCTCCTTGGACTTCGATATTCTCGGCCATGTTGACCGTCGTCTGCAACTCTCTTTTCTCCTTTTTGTTCCTTCTTAGAGTGCGCTCGAGCTCGGTATCCAAAGGTAGTAGGCCTTCATTACCGAGTTTTCTCATGCACTACACGAAAGGTCCTGAAAGGAAAAACAAATAACCGAAATTAAATACACAAAAATAAAAATAAAACGTTCAAATTAAGACTGGAAATACTTAAATCGATATTAGAAAATTTCAATCCCCGGCAACGGCGCCAAAAACTTGTTGCGATATTTCCTACACGCAAGTGCACGTCATCGTTTACAAGTAATAAAGTGATAAGTAGAGTATCGTTCCCACGAGGATTTAATTTCTAACTACCGATTGTTTCGTATTCCAATTTTATCTGAACAATAGAATTTGGGATTTTGTAATTAATAACTAGAAGAATTACTAAAAGACTAGTATAAAACGATGGCTTGAATAAAATAAATCAAATGATGAATAAGTCTAGGGTTCTGAATCCACCTTAGTTTATCCGAATTTACTCTCGATTATCCGTAATAAATAATTTTTCCCAATTTATTGAAGGCGGAGATTGCTAATATATTCTACCGCCTCTCCCGATGTCAATAGATTTATCTAAAGGCGAATAACGCACTCTATCCCTAGGTGAATTAATTCATCGATAGGCAAAAAGCATGAAATCTCCTAAAGGCCACGTAGTTCCTATGAGTATATTTCTATCTCACAGAATAAAACGGTCCTCACCAATAGTTCCTCACCAAATCTCCTCTCCCGATTCGAAGTGAATGATTAAATCAATACAATTATTGGCTAGATAATTGCAAGCATTAAACATAATTGGGAAAACTCAATAAAAAGGTAATAAATTGGATAATCTCAATCAATTCGTCAAAACAAAGGTTTCATCAAAACCCTAGATTAGGGCTTTAGCCTGACATACTAAAAACTGAAAATACAGAATAAATAAACGAAAGCATAAAATTCAAACGCAGATGAAGCTCGGATTCCTCCGTTCTTCAGCTTCCCTCTTCTTCTGCCGTCTCCAAGCTTAAGCTCTCAAAGGTTAAAGATCCAAAGATTCCAAGATTATATAATTAGGGTCTTAAACCCTATTTATAGCTCCACATATCCTCCAAATCGCGTTCGTATTAGTCGGTCGAAAACTGGCTTCGAAACAGCTCAAAATCCGCGCGGGCATACAAAAACCGCCAAGTGTGCCGCGGCTCACTAAACCTGTGCCGCGGCACATCGCCTTCAGCTGAATGCCTGGGCGTTATTTAATTCTTCTGTGCCACGGCTCACCTGGGCTGTGCCGCGGCACAGAGTACAGGTTACTCTGCCTTCGGATTGT
The DNA here is from genome assembly GCA_033398695.1 of Orobanche coerulescens. Lineage (NCBI taxonomy): Eukaryota > Viridiplantae > Streptophyta > Magnoliopsida > Lamiales > Orobanchaceae > Orobanche > Orobanche coerulescens. Next base: position 208,874,527 of record CM065803.1, read on the forward strand.
GTCTTCCTGTGCCGCGGCTCAGCTTCCTTGTGCCGCGGCTTGTAATACCCGAGATTTGTGTTATGTAATTGGAACTTGTGATATTGTAATGATTGTACTTTTGCCTGAGTATTTTTCTCCGTATTTCATAATCCGATGTCGTCGAGCATATAATTTCGTGTATGTGATTTAAAAGGATGAAATTCTGTGCATGTAGCGCACGCTACAGGCTAAGGGTACCGTACGCTAACATGGTTTTATAGCGCACGCTACCGAGTGTAAGTAGCGCACGCTATGCGTGGTCAGACTGATTGAGACGTGCGGTAGGTGAGATCTGGCCGGGGGACCCCTGTCGGATCGTGTCGGATGTACCTGGACGGCTTTCGGGAAAAGCCGGGTCAACGCCTTAGCGCACGCTACAGGTATATTCGTAGCGTACGCTAAGTGCCGAGTCTGATTTAGGCGTGAGCCGTTAGCGCACGCTACGAACAGGTGTAGCGCGCTAATAACCATTTATTATAAATAGAGACATCATCTATTCGTGATTTCAGTCCTTTCTTCCCCATAACCCGAACTCTTGCACTTGAAACATAACTCCATTCGTCCTAAACACTCCATATCAACCTCCTAGTTCGAGATTGAAGATCATATACCATTGGAGATTGGTGTTCAAGCCGTGGGTGTTGGATTGCTTCATTTTCATCCGTGTTATTCACTACTTTGAGGTAGGTGATTCTTCACCAATGATTAGTAAGGTTCCTAAGAAAGTTTTAATCATGTTTGGATAGCAAGTATCTCGTTTTTATCGGTCATCACATGTTAGAAGGATACTTTTGACGTATCGGTACTAGATGTCGAATGAACCTTTGAACCATCTTATTATAAGGACTCCTAAGCATGTTTAAATCGATTTATGATCGAGTAATCGGATATTACCCAGTTGATACGTTGTATACGTTGGAATCATGTGTTTTGGAACGTAAGATGATGGAACTTAGATTATTTCTTGAAGATCGTAGAGGAATTGTGATATCGAGATAACTATCCGTATATTGGTATTTCTTAATCTTAAATCTTCCGAAACCTTATTAGCATGATATGCCCGAGGATAACTTGTAATATCACCATAGGATTCATGAGTTCTTCATCTTTCAACCCAGCTTTCGGTTTGCGATTCTCACATGCAAGAGTAGCGCACGCTAACATGTGTGAGTTAACGTGCGCTATCGAGGTTCGGTTTCGCACAAAACGCACGTAGCGACGTTATGAGACAGCCGAGTCGATCGCCGATTCGTGGCTAGCGACGCTAGTCTTATACGATAGCGACGCTAACGATTGACTTAGCGCCGCGTTACGTATAGTACGAGCGCGCGCTAAGCAATCCAGCACTTGTTTAAGTTTGAACTTTTCGGCCGTAGGTCGAATTGTTAGGCCATTGTTCGACTCGAGATGATTTGTATATCGTTCCTTTTGTTAAGGTTCTAGCTTGTTACGTTGATCGGAGGGGGCGGCCTTCGAGTGCGTCGAGAGCATTGAAGTATATCGTTCTTGCCATCTACGAGGCAAGTATCGTGATATGTTAATATCGGTATTGTTGGAGTATGCGTACGATTATGCATGTTGTTGAACATGATATTTACTTCGTTGATTTGTCATGATATTCGTTATATAGTGTTTACATGTTCATGATGATGAACATAATGATTTGGCATAAGTGTATGCATGAGTTGTATTTGTATACGTTGTACGATCTATGCTGAGGGCGCTGGATCGAATGTCCACCTCGTGTTGATCCGACGGGATCATCTTGGGATCTAGGCTGAGGGCGCTGGATCATTGGACGGGTTATTTCCACCTCGTGTTGGTCCGACGGGATCATCTTGGGATCTATGCTGAGGGCGCTGGATCATTGGAATACCCATGCTGTGTAATGGAATCTTGTAGATTCGCATTGTCGGATTCCGGTAGCGGAAGTCCGTGTGATGTATCTTGTTATGTATTGTTGATGCATATTCGAATTGTTTAATATGATACTTGTACTAGCATCGTTTTGCTAACCCCTTCGGGGGTGGACATTTGTTTTGATGTTCAGGTAGCCAAGGAGCAGGGAAACAGCCACAGTACCGACGTGACGACGAAGGGGTTCAGTGATGTTTATTGTTATTGGAGATTTGTTGTCTTGGTTTGGTTTCTGTACTCGAGTACGCGTGTCCTTTTGATATTAATTCGATATGGTTGTATTAATTACCCGTTGAACCAGTTGTACGTTTTCATAAACTTGAATTTTCGCAGTGTTGATGTCTTATATTTACTTTCCTTTTTAATTAGCCTTGTAAATCCTTACTTAAAGGGTTTACGGCGCTGTAATTATTCCGAATATCTCGGGGTGTTACAGAATATGGTATCGGAGCTAAGATTCATGGATATCTTGGCAGTCGGGTTTTATTTGGGTCTGTTTACGTTATTTGATTTACGGGTCGTTTGTAACATCACTGTTCAGCCGAAGTCGTCATGTGGACCGTGGTTGTAAGTCTCTTAATCTCTTGTACTACCGTTTTACTTAATTACTGTTTTGAGAGTATTGACGGACTTTATTCCAAAAATTTTGTTCTGTATATTGAGAAATTGCGTTTACAGTATGTTGAGAGGAGGACGTGGACGCGGACGCGGTCGTGGACGCGGACGTGGTAACTTGAGACACGAGGATTCCGCAACTACTCCCGAAATATCGGCTAGTCGAACCGATTCCCATTCGGAGGGCGCAAGGATCGGCGAATGATGACGCAAACCCGAACATGCCGGAGTGCTTCAACAGGTGGTGGCGCAGATAAACCGGATTCGCTCAAGTCGTTGATCGCATGCAGATACGATGGGACAACAAAGACCACGAGGATAACCGGGAGACAGATGGCTTGCGGAAGTGGTTAAATTGCACCCGCCAAAATTTGACGGATCTCATGAGACACTTACTTGGGATCACGGCTCAAGGAGTTGGAAAAGATATTCGCGGGTCTTAATCGTCCCGAGGACCTAAGGTTCCTATTGCCCAAGATTTTCCGACCGGGAGGCCTTTGATTGGTGGGAGGCTATTCGACCCGAGAATCATAATGCGGATTGGACGGAATTCAAACAAATGATGGAAGCACGATCGTCCTCGTCCAGGTTAGAGGCGAAGATCCGAGAGTTTTTCTCACCACAGAGTTCGGAGGCATCCGTGACAGATGTAATTAAAACTTTCAATCATCACCGACTTGTGTGCGACACTTGGTCGAACGGAGGCGTAAAAGATTTTTCATTTTGATATGCGGATGAAGCGGAGATTCAGGTACATGTCGGATTCGAGTGTACTACGTTGCGACAAGATCAAGACAAGGCGGCCTACGACATGAAAGAGGCGGCGGTAGAAAAATCGGTAGAGGCAAAGAAGCGTAAGGTGACCGGCAACTGCGTAAAACAAGAGTGGTGGGGCCCGCAAGGGCCGGTCTTCCTTTATTCGGCTAGAAACCTCCACATCCTTCTAGAGGCGGAAAGAAGTTCGGACATCATCGTGATTTCGGACGTATCAAAGAAATGCTACAATTGTGGTCGAGCAGGCATGTTCGACGTGATTGCCCGCATCTTCTCGTGACTTGTTACGATTGTGGGCAAGGAGGGCACCGTGCGGCCTTACGTGGAGCCGCTAGATCCTTTGGTACCCGCACTCCGGCACAGTTCCTAAGGAGATAAGTGTGAACCAGACACAGAGTGGATTTCAGCAGGTAACACCGGGAAGAGAGACATCCAGTCCGGGTCCGTTCCTCCGCGCCCGTACGAAATGAGGAGATCTCGACGACTAACACCGCGTTGCATCAGTACGATTCAGATCCTTTTGCAACCAGCTTAGTGTCTTGTTCGATTCAGAGCTACGCATTCTTTTATATATTTGTACTTTGCTAAAATTTTGAACATCTCGTGATTGTTTAATTGTGAACCTTTGTTGTGGGATTACCGAGCGGAGAGAAAATTGTGGGAACACTAGAAGCTAGGGATTTCCCAGTATCTATAGAGGGGAGAGATTGGCCATCGAATCTTATTGTAGTCGACATCTGCGGTGACGATTTAATTCTCTGAGATGATTGTCTCAAACGTTATGGAGATGTGTTGAATTACCTAGAGAGAGTCATTTCCATAATTTCTGATGACTGATCTGTACACTTATTCCGAGGATGGAGACAGGGAAGCTCGGGGAAATTTATCAAGGCAATGAAAGCTGTGAAATTACTGAAACAGGGATGTCATGGACTTTGGTGTTATGCCATGAGGAAAGGGGAAGGAGTAGAGCTCTCGTCTATTTCATTGTGAATGAGTTCTCGGATGTATTTCTGACGAGCTACTGTGGTTACCTCCGCAAAGAGAAGTGGAATTCACCATCGAATTAGAGCCCGGAGCAACCCCTATTTCTGTGGCACCATACCGCATGGCGCCGACCGAGATGTATGAACTCAAGAAGCAACTGGAGGAATTGTTACAGAAGGGCTATATTCAACCGAGCGTTTCCCCTTGGGGAGCGCCCGTTCTCTTTGTCCGGAAGAAAGACGGATCCCTCCGACTATGTATTGATTACAGGGAGCTCAACAAGATGACGATCAAGAATAAGTATCCTATACCTCGGATCGACGACTTGTTTGATTAACTGCAAGGGGCAAGGGTATTCTCGAAGATCGACTTGCGATCAGGATACCACCAATTGAGAATTAAGGAATCAGACATACCGAAATCTGCTTTCAGATCCCGGTACGGGCATTATGAATTTGTAGTGATGCCATTCGGACTTACCAATGCCCCTGCGGTATTCATGCAATTGATGAATCGGGTATTCTTGGAATACTTGGATAAATTTGTGGTCGTTTTCATTGACGACATTTTGATATATTCGAGGGATGCAGAGGAGCATGCTGATCATTTACGTGTGGTTTTGAGCATCTTGAGAAAGGAACAGCTATATGCAAAATTTGCTAAATGCGAGTTCTGGCTTAAGGAAGTAACCTTCCTTGGGCATGTGATATCAGCCGATGGAGTTCAGGTGGACCCGAAGAAAGTCGAGGCAATCTTGGGATGGGAAGCTCCTAAGAACGTGAAGGAAGTCCGAAGCTTCTTAGGACTCGCTGGATACTATCGCCGCTTTGTAGAGGGATTTTCCAAAATTGCTCGTCCGCTCACCCAAATATTAAGGTAAAACTCAAAAGTTCGCGTGGAATGAGAAGTGCCAGCCGGTTTTGTGAACTTAAGAAGAGACCGACGACACCTATATTAGCGCTGCCAGAAGGAACTGACGGATTTATGGTATACAGCGACGCTTCAAATCAGGGTTTGGGTTGTGTGTTGATGCAAAAGGATAAAGTAATTGCTTATGCTTCTCGGCAATTGAAACCGTACGAAGTTAATTATCCGACTCATGATCTGGAGCTAGCAGCTGTGGTCTTTGCCTTGAAAATTTGGAGACATTATTTGTACGGCACTCATTGTCAGATCTTTACAGATCATAAGAGCCTCAAATACATTTTCATGTAAAGAATTAAACATGAGGCAGAGAAGGTGGCTGGAATTGATCAAAGATTACGACTTGGAGATTCTCTATCATCCGGGGAAAGCAAATGTAGTAGCCGATGCTTTGAGCCGTAAACCTGTTTCTCTTCGAGTGTTGGAAGCTCTTACGCCCTGCACCGGCATTCAACGAACCGATCCGCGAAGGATTGAGATATGGGCACCAGGAATCCAAGGCGACTTTATGTGATGGAACCGACTTCATCACTAGTCGAGAAGATCAAGTCCAAGCGGTGGGACGATTCTCGATCCTTCGATTATGTGATGAAGTAAAGAAAGGAAAAGCCCGGATTCGTGATACAAGATGATGGAGTTCGAGATTTCAAAGTCGACTTTGCGTTCCCGATGATGATGATTTGAGACGGACTATTCGAAAGAAGCTCATAGCGCGCCTATTCTATTCACCGGCAGCAGTAAGATGTATAAGGATCTAAAACAAAACTTCGGTGGGGAATATGAAGAAGGACGTAGCAGTACGTTTGAAGTGTTTGACTTGTCGGAGTCAAGATTGAGCATCGGCGACCTTGGGATGTTAAAGCCGCTTAGATCCTCGAATGGAAGTGGGAAGATATCTCGATGGATTTCATCACCGGTATGCCAAGGACTAGAACGGGAATGAACATGATTTGGGTTATAGTTGATCGACTAACCAAGTCACTCATTTCCTAGGGACCAAAGATACTTGGGGACCCGAAAGATTGGCGCAGTATTTATTGCGGAGATAGTCGATTGCATGGGACGCCAAAGACCATTATTTCGGATCGAGATGGTCGTTTCGTGTCGCACTTCGGAAAGCGATTCACAAGGCTTTGGGATCGAGCTCAATTTTAGCACGCCTTATCATCCCCAAATAGACGGTCGGTCAGAAAGGACTATCCAATGTGGAAGACATGCTTAGAGCACATGCGTTGGATTGGTCAACCGATTGGGAAGTTCACTTGCCCTTGATCGAATTCACTTACAATAATAGTTGGCATGCTTCTATTAGAATGGCACCATTTGAAGCTTTGTACGGGAGGAGATGCCGATCACCCCCGTGTTGGGATGATTCTTGGATTTGATCGGACGGAACCGGAATTGATTATTCAGACTCAAGAGAAAATAGCCGTGATTCGAGAGAGACTGTTGATCGCCCAGTCGACGAAGTCTTATGCGGATGTACGTCGCCCTCTAGAGTTCGACTGGGGACCACGTACTATTGAAGGTGTCTCCTACACGAGGGATTTTCCGTTTTGGAAGAAGAGGTAAGCTTAGTCCGAGATATATCGGACCATTTGAGATCCTAGAGAGAGTTGGGGATTTAGCGTACAGGCTGGCCTTACCGCCATCGCTAAGTCATGTTCACAATGTGTTTCACGTATCCCAACTACGGAAGTATATACCGGACCCGACCACGTTATTGATTTCGACGAGATCGAGATAGCTAATGATGGCACCTTCGAAGAGAGACCAATCAAGATACTTGAGAGCCGGATCAAACAATTGAGGAATAAACCAATACATTTGGTTAAATTACAATGGTCACGACATGGAGTCGAAGAGGCCACTTGGGAAACGGAGGACGGTATGAAGGCTAAATATCCGGAGTTGTTTTCATCCTAAGTTTGGGACGAAACTTCTTTTTAGGAGGAAGGATGTAATACCGAGATTTCGTTATGTAATTGGAACTTGTGATATTGTAATGATTGTACTTTTGCTCGAGTATTTTTCTCCGTATTTCATAATCTGTCGTCGAGCATATAATTTCGTGTATGTGATTTAAAAGGATGAAATTACATGCATGTAGCGCACGCTACATGGCTAAGGGTAGCGACGCTAACATGGTTTTATAACGCACGCTACCGAGTGTAAGTAGCGCACGCTATGCGTGGTCGACCGATTGAGACGTGCGGTAGGTGAGATCGGCGGGGACCCCGCCGGATCGTGTCGGATGTACTGGACGGCTCGGGAAAAGCGGGTCAACGCCTTAGCGCACGCTACGGTATATTCGTAGCGCACGCTAAGTGCCGAGTACTGATTTAGGCGTGAGCCGTTAGCGACGCTACTTAACAGGTGTAGCGCGCGCTAATAACCATTTATTATAAATAGGACAAAGATCCTATTCGTGATTTCAGTCCTTTCTTCCCCATAACCCGAACTCTTGCACTTGAAACATAACTCCATTCGTCCTAAACACTCCATATCAACCTCCTAGTTCGAGATTGAAGATCATATACCATCGAGATTGGTGTTCAAGCCGTGGGTGTTGGATTGCTTCATTTTCATCCGTGTTCTTCACTACTTTGAGGTAGGTGATTCTTCACCAATGATTAGTAAGGTTCCTAAGAAAGTTTTAATCATGTTTGGATAGCAAGTATCTCATTTTTATCGGTCATCACATGTTAGAAGGATACTTTTGACGTATCGGTACTAGATGTCGAATGAACCTTTGAACCATCTTATTATAAGGACTCCTAAGCATGTTTAAATCGATTTATGATCGAGTAATCGGATATTACCCAGTTGATACGTTGTATACGTTGGAATCATGTGTTTTGGAACGTAAGATGATGGAACTTAGATTATTTCTTGAAGATCGTAGAGGAATTGTGATATCGAGATAACTATCCGTATATTGGTATTTCATAATCATAAATCTTCCGAAACCTTATTAGCATGATATGCCCGAGGATAACTTGTAATATCACCATAGGATTCATGAGTTCTTCATCTTTCAACCTGATTTTCGGTTTGCGATTACGCCATGCAAGAGTAGCGCACGCTAACATGTGTGAGTTAACGTGCGCTATCGAGGTTCGGTTTTCGCACAAAACGACGTAGCGTGACGTTATGAGACAATGAAGTCGATCGCCGATTCGTGGCTAGCGACGCTAGTCTTATACGATAGCGACGCTAACGATTCAGCTTAGCGCACGCTACGTATAGTAGCGCGCGCGCTAAGCAATCCAGGCAGCTTGTTTAAGTTTGAACTTTTCGGCCGTAGGTCGAATTGTTAGGCCATTGTTCGACTCGAGATGATTTGTATATCGTTCCTTTTGTTAAGGTTCTAGCTTGTTACGTTGATCGGAGGGGGCGGCCTTCGAGTGCGTCGAGAGCATTGAAGTATATCGTTCTTGCCATCTACGAGGCAAGTATCGTGATATGTTAATATCGGTATTGTTGGAGTATGCGTACGATTATGCATGTTGTTGAACATGATATTTACTTCGTTGATTTGTCATGATATTCGTTATATAGTGTTTACATGTTCATGATGATGAACATAATGATTTGGCATAAGTGTATGCATGAGTTGTATTTGTATACGTTGTACGATCTATGCTGAGGGCGCTGGATCGAATGTCCACCTCGTGTTGATCCGACGGGATCATCTTGGGATCTAGGCTGAGGGCGCTGGATCATTGGACGGGTTATTTCCACCTCGTGTTGGTCCGACGGGATCATCTTGGGATCTATGCTGAGGGCGCTGGATCATTGGAATACCCATGCTGTGTAATGGAATCTTGTAGATTCGCATTGTCGGATTCCGGTAGCGGAAGTCCGTGTGATGTATCTTGTTATGTATTGTTGATGCATATTCGAATTGTTTAATATGATACTTGTACTAGCATCGTTTTGCTAACCCCTTCGGGGGTGGACATTTGTTTTGATGTTCGGTAGCCAAGGAGCAGTGCGACCACCGATCTGACGTGACGAAGGGGTTCAGTGATGTTTATTGTTATTGGAGATTTGTTGTCTTGGTTTGGTTTCTGTACTCGAGTACGCGTGTCCTTTTGATATTAATTCGATATGGTTGTATTAATTACCCGTTGAACCAGTTGTACGTTTTCATAAACTTGAATTTTCGCAGTGTTGATGTCTTATATTTACTTTCCTTTTTAATTAGCCTTGTAAATCCTTACTTAAAGGGTTTACGGCGCTGTAATTATTCCGAATATCTCGGGGTGTTACGGCTCGAGTCCATTTTGCCGCTACGCGTTTTGCCTCGTTTAGCTTAGGACTTCAATTTCCTGTCAATCATACAAAATTAAGGCATTAAAAGCTCATTTAGACGATTTCACTCTCCAAAATACTACAAAATAATGATAAATAAGCGTATAAAAATACGCCTAACAATAATCAGTCGAATAAGGACTCGGATTATGCGACATGGGAGCGGACAAATATGGGTCGGGCTAGTCGGACCGAGCCAGGTCGGACCGGACTGAAACAAGCGGGTCGGGCCGTATTCGACGAATAACAAACAGATCGAACGGTCGCGACGAATCGGATCAGGTCACTATCGGCAGCGGGGGCTGGACAAATGGGATCGGTCTCGTTCTGTGGTGGTAGTGTCCGGCCGGTGTCGAGCAGGGTCGATCACGACTGGGTTGGATCGGGCGGACTGAAGTGGCAGTGTCCGAACGGCGTCGAGCAGGGTCGATCACGACTGGGTCGGATCGGGCGGACTGTGGTGGCAGTGTCCGGTTGACGTCGAGCAGGGTCGATCACGACTGGGTCGGATCGGACAGACTGTGGTGTCAGTGTCCGGACAGCGTCGAGCAGGGTCAATCACAACTGGGTCAGATCGGAAGTGTTCGGTCAACATCGAACGGGATCTGGTCGGTACAGGCGAGTCGCGGTCGCGGCTAGGCTGGATCGGCAGGTACTGGACGGGATCGATAGGCATAGGCGAGTTGCGATTGCGGCTAAGCTGGATCGGCAGGCACCAGATGGAATCGGTAGGTACCGAACGGGATCTGGTCATGGCTGGACTGGATTGACAGGTACCGGATGAAATCGGCAGGTACCGGATGGGATCTGGTCGTGGATGGACTGGATTGGTAGGAACCGGACGAGATCTGGTCGTGGATGGACTGGATCGGTAAGCACCGGATGGTGATCGGATGTGGTCGATCTAGGTCGATCGGTGTTCCGACAGGGATCAGCTGTGAGCGGCGGTGATCGGATGTGGCCGACGGTGATCGACGGTGGTCGAGCAGGCATCCGACAGTGGTTTGGCAGGCGTCCGGCAGTGGTTGGCGGTGGTCGACGGTTAGGGTTAAAGGACTGTTTTTTTTTTTTTGTTTTTTTGGAATTTGTAAAATTTTCTCGAGCTACGAGCTGATAACGTGTTTTAGGAGAAAGTAAAAGACTGTAAATACGAGTCAATCAATTATTTTCATAACACTGATAGAGAGGCCTTTATATAGGCATTACAATGAGAGTCATTCCATACATAGGATTCCTAGATAAGGTAAGACATCTAATAGGATCCTACTACCTCTAGAAGGATCTAGAACCTTCCATCTATATATCTACAACCAGTATTAGGTCAGACACATCACGGGAATAATAATTCCCAGAACACACACACACACACACACATATATATATATATATGTTGTAATTAATATATAAATGACCTTTATGTCCCCTAAACCCTAATTGTGTACCTATAAATAAAGGTCTTTGACCATCATAATAAGACACTCCATTCTTCTTCTCTTTTATTTCCCTCTTTTTTCTCTCAAGTTCAGAACACGTTATCAGCACGATCTCTCTCAGAAAGAAAATTTTTTTTTGTTACTCATTAGCGCACGTACTCTATTTTCACAGAAAGGTAGAATTGCATTCTGATTTTCTTTTATCTTCTTTGTGTTTTATTCTCGATCTGTATTCTTATGACTATGACTACAGATCTGTATTCTTCTTCTTCTTCCAAAAAAAAAAGGTTCTGATTATATGTAGATTTAGACTTAATTATATAATTGTTATTTTAATATAGATTATATGCATATTTCATATATTCTCTACTAATTATTCTGATTTCACTATCATCATACATAAATAATATATATGATGATCTAAGAAATCTATTATCAAATCGATAAATTGTTGTTTCCTGAAGAAACAAGATCTAACAATTCTTAATAGTCCAGAAGATTATTAAGTTAAAAGATTCTTGAACAAATACAATATTATTTCATCATATCCTAGTTGAATATGATGTGTTCCTGAAGAACACTACGAGATCTAAAATTTTTTGTGTAAATTCCTGATGAAGAACACAAAATAATATTCCTGAAGAATATTATCTGGGCTCTTGAAGAAGCACTTTCTTTTTATTTTGCACTATTTTGTTATCGTGTAATTTTATTTCTTAAAATTATTGCTCCAGAAGTAGCATAATTAATTGCAATACTATTGACAAATATACTTGTTCTAATATTATTTCTTGATCTTGAATATCATAATATTTAATATTTGGGTCCCGAAGATTCAAAGGTCAATAGTAACCTGCAGTTTCCAACGTTTTATATGCATTATTGATGCTCAAAAATGACCAAGACGAGCAATCATCGTGTACTAAAATTGAAGAATCGATATTAATCGAGTTATTTTGGTGTTTTTATGTAGATTTGCTGTAGTTCAGTAAATCGACTGTATAGCTCTCGTCCGAACTCCGAATGAGGTGTTCCTGGATGATTTGGAAAGCTAACAAAAGGTTCCACAACTTTCACGTTTTAAGTTTTTTTAGATTCGGATAGTAGCGATGCTTAAATCGAGAATCAAGTGGCTGATCCGAATTGAAGTTTGTGATCAATTGTTGTCCACTAAATTGATCGTATCTCAGTCATCCGAAGTCTGATTTAAACGTTTTAAAATGATTCAAAAATCTGAAAGATAGATCTACGACTTTCATGTTTTGACTTTTTTTAGATTCTGAATTATTCAAATAATATTATTACAAAATTTGTACTCCCGAAGTGGTACAAATAATATGTTATCCGCTCCTCAAGTAGCCGATGATATTTCTATTAACTATATTGACACTTGATGTTTCATTAGTAAAGCACATTAAGTTATATGTCAATTATACACATCTAGATAAGTAAATATGACACCCGAAGTTTCATATGCTTTATAAACATTACGTGAATAAATTTGAAACCCGAAGTTTCATCTGTCTTACAAGTATCTCGCGAATAAATTCTGAAACCTGAAGTTTCAATATTAGTATGACCATGTGATATGTCAAATATTAAAGATCTTTATACAGAAACTTGTAGTTTCGCTTTCACATGATAAGAACCTAAAATTCTACATAATATTCACCATTTAAATATGAACTTGCAGTTTCATATGGTTTAATTGAAGGACACGACGTTCTTCTTAATAATGATTTGAAACCAGAAGTTTCATATCAAAATTCTTGAACTTAAAGTTGAGAAGTATCGAATATTATATTATTGAAACTCGAAGTTTCATAACGAAACCACATTACAAATTAGAAGCATAACATTATGTTTCAACTATTAACTCGAAGTAGCAGGATTGATATATGGTTACGATTTATCATAATAATAAAGATTACACATCGTTGCTCCCGAAGTAGCACGATTATCTTGAGCTTTTTCACATATTTATTCACGACAGTTCTACCTCATATTATCTAATTCTTTTTGGATCTATGGTTCTACCTTCTCCATTCTTTTGGTGGATCGACTTCCTAGAGGTATGAAGCTATAAATTTAAATTTGATATTGTATTAATATTATTACCGATTGAAAGTTACGAAAATTGAAAGAATTTTTCAAAAATAACTTTTGATGATATTTTGATTGAATAATTGTGGATTAGACATACTGTACAATTTAAAATATGATATTAATATTTTGGTTCAGTGCTTGAACAATTATCTATGAATGACTTAAAATATGATAGATTTAATTGATTCATTTTCTTATGATTCTACTATTAAAGTATGTTGTGTCATAATTCTAGAAAAAAAATCAATGGATATAAAAACCATTGTTAATAATATATACATTTCATAAACTGTAAATCATGATATTAAAATAGAAGTATATTGTTACTTGTGCAGAAATTGTGATTTGCTCAATTGCATCGATATGTTTTGATTATTATAAATTTTTTATAATGCATGTATTTCTGTTGCTATATGATTTAATTATGCAATCGATTATATTGCACTAATTTTGTAGTTTCTAGAAGAAACATAAATTATAATATTCTTAATAATCTTGAAGATTATTAATAAATAATAGTTGATGTTCTTAATGAACACATCAATATCTTATCATACTAAAAACAATGTGTTTATGATGAACACATTAAATAAGTTATTTAATATTCTTGAAGAATATTAAATATTGGGGTTGCAATTTTTTGAACTTTACTTTGAGCATTTGTACTCCTTCTCGTTATTGAATTATTTTTATAGTTATCATTATATTGATTTAAATTGTTGCGCATGAAGTAACACAATAAATATTTTTGATGAATATTACAAATTCTCGAAGAATAATTCATATTGTAGGTGATATATGTTTATCCCTCTAACTAGTTTCTTGAAGAAACACAAATTTGCAATCTCAATAATCTTGAAGATAATTAAAAATAAATAGTTGAAGTTCCTGAAGAACAACACAACGATATCTCATCATAATTTTATAATAAGTTTATGATGATCACGTCAAATAAATTTAGTATTCCTGAAGAATATTAAAATATTGAGATTGTATTTTTCTATGCTTTATTTCGAGCATTGTTATCTTCCATTCTCATTATTTAATTATTTTAATCATTATCCTTTTATTATTTTAATATTTTAGATGATATGTTTATCGCCAATGAAAAAAAATGTAATATGTCATATTAACATTGATTTGATCAATCTTATTTGTGGAATGATATTGAAATTGATTTGCAATATCTTATTAAAACAATCCCTGAAGAATTGGTAGAATTCAAATGATAATATTCTTATTATTATCTCTCGAAGAGCTTCATTAATCCTTCGACGAGTATCAAACTAGTTATATATTGATTCTACAATGAGTATCAAACAATTACATGATGTATTTTGCATCAAATGACCATGTTGCGATGAATTTATAATTCAAGGATCCAAATTATTACCAAGGCATGAATATTTGGATCAATATGTAATTAGCGCGTGATTAAAATACCTTCGGACGAGGATTTCTCATATGATAATTTCACGTATCTATATGGGCTACATGAAAAACACATGTATACTTTGTCAAAATACATATTTAGAGCCTAAAGTTGGGGTCAATTGATCATTTGATACGCTGATTTTATAATCTAACTCAATATCCCCGACATTAGGGGGAGATGAAATATAAATAAGAGAAAGTCGGAAAATTCTCGTTGGGTTGGATATTTAAATTTACACACTATGAACTCGAAGTTCAACAAGTTATGATTGCCAAAGGAGTGATGAAATCTCATATACCAGTTGTATATGTACCATAAAGAATTAAAGTCGAATGTGAACGAAATATATTTGTTGATACTCCTCGACGCCAGAAGCGTGAGAGACATATTCTTTATTGGTATTAAAGATAAAATCCGTGGAATATAAATTGATTAAACTAATAACATCACTTCAAAAACCTCCTGAAGAGGATCATCTCGAAGACGAGAATCCCAATACCTTAATTTGCACGTGCACTACATAATTATAATATTGGCATTATGGGACGACCAAATCAAATGTTATGGGATGAATATTTGATTTTGTTGAAGTTGTCTTGAACTTTGTGAATATGGGAGAATTGTTTATAAGAATGATACTTGTCGACAACACTTTGTGTCTCAACAATTGCTAGTGGAGTGCCTGAAGCACTAAATAAAATATAAGTAATTGAGACAGAACTTAACTCGCAAAATAAATAAAGTGGCGAATGATAAGCGAGATTAGCATATCAAGGGTTTAAGCGCATACCCAAAACATATTCTCCCGTTGGCACTACATCTCGTCATTTAAGATATATATGACAATTATTATGAATATAGATATTCAATTAGTGACGTCATCACCACATTTTTCTATGGGTCATTGGACGCGAATATCTACATGAAAGTCCCTGACGGACTTGAGGTTCCTAAAGTAATAGGAACATGAAATTCGCAACATGTACTATTTTGAGTTATAAATATTTATACATTTTGAAATAGTCTGGTGGATCAACCGACTAAGTGAATTCCTCCTGAAGAGCATATATGTGAATTATTTGAACTCATGTCTAAAGACGAGTTCAAAATGAAAAATTTAGATAAAATTAAGTATTAGTATTGTCTCGACTTGTAGATCGAGCATATATGATGGAAAATTTTTATCCATTTAGCTACCTAAAAGTTGTCTTACCACTTGAAGTGGATACTGACTCATATAGATCTCAAGAAAATAACAAAGATATAAGAGGACCAGAAGTTCCGTACTTGTATGCTATTGAAGCATTACATTATCAGGCCTGATATACAATTTGAAATTAACATGCTAGCAAAATTTAATATTTCTCGAGGAAGGAGAATGTGGAAAGGTGTTAACCATATTGGTCTATTACATGAAAGAGATCAAGATTCGATATTGGTGGCTATTAGGGTATTATGATCTCATATTTGTTCTCATACTGCCTATTTATTATGATGAGAAATATTCTCCATTTATGTGTTGCATATAATGTTTGGGCAAGTAAGATGAAATTTATTCCATATGAGCTTCAGAAGAGCAATAATGATAATCTAGCAGATTTATTCACTAAATCTCTCCATGTCTGAAAATTATATTCATGGTATTGGAGTGCAAGATTGTTATCTTGAGGGGGAGAAGTGATAACTTTTAAATTAGTTTGAAGATTATGTCGACCCAGAAGGTCAAAAGGTCCTCAAGACCAAATGGTTGTACTCTTTTTCCCTTTCTAAGTTTTTTCCCACCGGGTTTTCTTAGTTAAGGTTTTTAACGAGGCAACCAATGCAACACATGAGCAAATTTATACTATGTACTCTTTTCCTCTATCGGTTTTTTCCCACAGGGTTTTTCCGAAGGAGTTTTGATGAAGCATGAACATCATAATATTCAAGAGAAAATATTGTATGAAGACAACGTCACTTGTATCTCAAAGGTAGATACATCAAATATTCACTTAAGTGATTAGTCGGCGAACTTATTCACAAGGGCGTTGCCGATATCAATATTCAGAAGACTAGTACACAAGATCGGAATGCGTCAACCGATTTCAGGGGGAGTAGCTGTACTCTTTTTCCTTCGATCGGATTTTTTCCCACTGGGTTTTCCCGACAAGGTTTTAATGAGGCAGCATGTATTAAAGGTCATTCAAGGGGGAGTGTTGTAATTAATGTATGAATGACCTTTATGTCCCCTAAACCCTAATTGTGTACCTATAAATAAAGGTCTTTGACCATCATAATAAGACACTCCATTCTTCTTCTCTTTTATTTCCCTCTTTTTTCTCTCAAGTTCATAACAATATATATATATAGTTAACCAATACCATAAATATGATTTTATTGAAATAAAATCTATATAAAAATAATTTTATATTGATTCGAATATACCGCAAGTATGATTTATTACCATAAAATCTATTTATTAATATAATTTCATAAATTCATATATATATATAAGTATCTTTTCATCCAACTATTATACCACATATACATTAGATATATGTCAAAATAATTATCATCAATATAATTATATTACTGTAAAATCAAAATAATTTTACGCAGTAAATTAAAGCTAAAATATGAACTTTATAAAATACCCTGAAGGTAATAAAAAATGGATAATTTAATATATATATATATATAATAAATTGCTTTAAATATATGCTAAAATTTCATTATATAAAAATTAAAATATGCGTTAGATTTATGAAGTAAACGGAAGAACTAAATAAGTAGCTAGTAGAATAAAATTAAATTATTTATCACAAAGAAGATTAATAAATATTCATTAAATTTCATTCGATTCAAATTGTCTGTGCACTGAATAAAAGCCAAAAATACATTAAGAGGACACAAGCTAAAATAATTAACTTATGGTAAGAGATTAAGCTTGCGTACATACACCAAATAGTTGACGAACCCAGCTGGGAGCTTTTCTAGCTTGATTAGAACTGCCATCAGTTGGCCCTCCTCATATCATATGAATTACACCTTTCTTAGTTAGGGGTGTAGAAGGTCTACGAGGAGCCTCCCTTTTTTATCCTCGGACCCCCTGGTGGCAGGGGTGATTTCTTTCGGGCTCCATTTTCTTCTTGGTACATGAACTTCATTAACTGACCGACTCGGGCGAGCCTCTCGATATCGTCCTTGAGGTTTTTACAGTTGTCCGTTTTATGTCCAAATTCATTATGGAACAGACAATAAAGCTCCAACCTCGGCTGAGTGGGTCCATTAAAGTGAAATGTGGGTCAATCAATAACTTTGCTTATCTTATCCTCTACCGTGCGCCCTCCTCATCGCCAGTGGGCAACATTGATCAAACCTTGGCCTTTTCAGATCGGGGTTGGTTTCATTCTTCCTGCGGTCAATGTTTTAATCAGCCCACCTCTTGTAACAACCCCAATCCATTCAGGGATATTACACGCCGTAGACCCTCTCCTCGAGGATCTACCAGGCTGATAACTAAAATCAAACATCTAAACATCGCCTTTAAGGCTAAAATGACTCAGTAGACCGACTTGGTCTTTCAATAATAACATACAACTCAATTCCAAACACATACCCACGCAGGGGTCAAAATACAATAAACTCCCGTACAACGGGGAAAAGATACTGCAGCGGAAAAGAAAATACAACTAGACCAATACGACATCAACGGATCCTCGTGTGATTAGTATCGTTCATCTTTCATCATCCTTCGTGCCGACTCGTGCTATGCTCCAAAACCCGAATGCAAAATAGACATCCACCCCGAATACTCTGGGGTTAGCAAACTCCACTGTTTTGCTAGTGCAAGTACAAGTGCAAAAATACGAGCCATACAATACAAGTTCCAAGAACAATAATAATCAGGAATCCTCAAAGTTCCAAACGTAACGAAAAGCACTTCCCGAGGCATGAGTTTGGTAAAACATTCCAAAACCCAAAGATCACAAATCAAGGGAAAACAATTTATAAAACAGTTTAAAATGCCATCGAGAGTTTTAATAGAAAACAATTTAGGATTTCCAAATCCTTCTCTTTTCAAAAATCAACAGGGGTCACAACCCAAAGGTTTTGTTTTCGCAAATAGAAAACAGACAACAATTCACAGGGCCCGAGCCCAACATCACGTGTCCTCGACGGACATAAAAATCAACACAACGTAATCACGCACGCGCATCGCCTAGGACCGGGACGAAGCCACAAATCCCACTCGAGGCCTCGAAGGACCCTCCCGAGCTGGCTAGCGAAACAAATCACACACATGCATCGCCTTGGGAACAGGGTAATACCATAGATCCCGCCCGAGGCCTCGAAGGACCCTCCCGAGCTGGCTAGCTAAACAAATCACAACATCTCACGGTTGGATCAATCACTTGTTGCATCCTGGCCACATGATCACATGCCATGTGCCACCGTAGATTAACTTTGACGCTCACGGTTGGATCAATCACTTGTTGCATCCTGGCCACATGATCACATGCCATCTGCCACCGTAGTTTTTCTTAGGCTCTCACGGTTGGATCAATCGCTTGTTGCATCCTGGCCACATGATCGCGTGCCATGTGCCACCATAGGCCCCGCCCACATCCACACAATCACATATATAGCAACATACAACAAAGATATCCAAACAATTCACTCAGAGGCATCAAACATTTAACAAAACACCACGTCAAACCACACCGCACCGAAATAAAGCCATATACGAACACACGCAATATCAAGTGCCACATCAACACCAAACATATCCATAGAATTCACATAGTCATTCACAAACCACACCATTCACCAAAACACCCACGTTTTGAAAACAAGCCTTTAACAAGGCAAAACCGCATCTTTTGAAAGTTCAATTCAAACGACCAAACAACCACATTTAGACGATCACTAATTATCGTATCCATAAAACAGGAATAGTATGGGCAAGGTACTTGCCTCAAAACCACGGTCGCAACAAGACGACGGATAGGACGCGGTCGAATAGCCCCGAACCCCCGAACAATATCAAGAACGCGATAGCACCACGAGTATTACGAGAATAACACCACACGAATCATCAATCACCAAACGGGATTCAACATCGGAATCCTCGAACACCTATAAACCTCCGGAAGGAACAATAACACATGGTTACGACAAGAATCAAGGCCAAAACAACGGAAATCTCAACAAACTATCGAAGGGAAACTCATTGGGACATTTAATCGAACACTAAATGCTCAATAATTCCCAAGAACACTCGAATCGTCAATCGAGTTAAACAAACTCGATATATGGATATACAACCCATAGAACACGATTAATAACATCATACTACACCCACCGATGTATCAAAATCGGACTAGAATCGAAATCAAGAACAAATTCCCCAAAAAGTCAACTTGAAGGAAAATCAAGAAATATACCTTGATTCGACGAAACACACGGATTAGATGTTGATATAATCAACAAGGATCTTCCAAAATGCCTTGGAAATGATTAGAATCGGCCAGGAACTCGATTCCCCGTCGCACCCGTCCGATAGCCGCAAGAAAAGTGAGGAAATAAGTAAAAACGGGCTGCGAGGCCTTATATAGCCGGTCACTGCCGGACACTTACGGCCAGAATCGTAAAGGCCTTTTACGGCCGTAACTCGCCCATACGGCCGTACGGCAGACTTACGGCCGAATCGCATTCGTCAAAAATCAGCCCAAAGACTGCTTGACACTTACGGCCGTAATCGGCACATTACGGCCAGAATCGCCTTCGCCAGAAGATGCCCCGCACGCACGGCCGATTCGATCGCGCTTTACGGCCAGAATCGCATTCGTCCGGAAGCCGCCAGCGCCATACGGCCAGAACTCTCGGCCCTTACGGCCGTAACTCGGCTATGCTGTGCCTCGCCCGGCCGTGACTCGGCCGTGGCCACTCCGACGGCACGGACGACCGAAACCCGAACACGAGTATAAATCGAAGGTACTTACGACGCATCGCAAAGACGAATCCAAGAACTAATAGAACACACGATTCGACCACCCAAGTGTCGGAATCGACAACTAAGTAATTACCCCAAACTTTGGGAAATTACAAAAATGGCCCAAAACGCTAGGAAATCACGATACGTGATCGAAACACCGAACCAAAGCTCGCAACATGAATAATAACATTAAATGAACTTACGAGAAACTCGAAACAACAGCTGCATTTAGATTCGCAAGAATCGAGCTCAAGTGCGGAAAAGTCGCCAAAAGACACGGAACTCAACAAAACAACACCGAAACGAACTCGGATGACAAAAAGTGCAGAATTAATCATTCTCGAAATGACGAAACGGTCACGAGCGAGTCGTCAAAACGGACTTCCGCCGAAAAAAAGAAAATTACCGAAATTCGAAATTGCGGATATTACATTCTACCCTCCTTAAAAGAAGTTTCGTCCCGAAACTTAAAACAAGTAGGGAGAAGAAATATCCTGCTAGGAAAAACTCAACGAGATACACAAGAAGCGCGTAACTTACGCCCATCGGCGAAACGTTACAAGCAACGCAAAGGAATATACGACGTGAAAACACGCTCCACGACGACCAACACAACGTCGCCGTTAGGAATATAATAAAACCAACAAATGACAAGCGTCATCAAACGGATAATATAGTCAAGTCAATTATCCGAACAATCACAAAACACAACGAACGAAAATCAATATGATCGACCACCCCAACGGTACATCAATCAAAACGCGAGCCAATCGCTGAAGAAATGCGGAATTCCACCGCCCAAGGGTTGGAGGATCGAAAACGAGACTAATTTCCCGAACATAAGGAAATTAGGAAGGAGTCTGAACGCTTAACAATCACGAAACGAGATCAACAAAAACCGAACAATCAAACGATCGAACCACAACGATCGAGACAACAAAAATCGAACAATCATGTTCGAATCACGAAGAACAATAAAATTCAAACAACAACCCCGGGTTCAAGTCTCGGCTCGTGACAATATTTGATCCGGTGAAAACAACAAGATGTGATTCACATAAGATCCATAGGAAAGGGAATAGCAATTGAAAAGTCACAACGACAAATGAGTTATTCCGAAATAATACCACCCTCGTTCGATCAACAAAAGCAAGGGATAGGGAAAGTTCAGAAAATGTCAACGAACATAAACGAGTTGACAGAGTCGAAAATACAGAAATTCGAAATCCGATCCACATCGAATAAAAGAGTTCATAGAACCAAATGATGTCACTGTTAGGATTGTATACTGCAAAGCATACTTTATGCTAGTATTACCTAATTTCCCATTTACTACCTTTGAGGATATTAATTATATTTAATCACATGTTTTGCATATTAATTCACGTTATGGTTATGCAAATGAAATGTCTAATTATTTTATATTGTAGATAATGTGGTGTGTTGGTGTCATACGGAAGATCACATTATCGGTGCCTTATAAAATAATATAATAGTTCACAACCTATATAATTATTAGACAAATTATATAAAGGGTTGTAGTGTATGCTTGAGAATAGTTGGTCTTGACTATTAGCATATATTAGCGTATTTGTATACGTTGAACAGGATCAAGGTGAGATAGTGTCTTCTGTACTGACTGTAAGAAGAACGTAAATCTCGGATAATTATTATTTCTTAATTCTAAGTATATAATATTTAATTGTGTATTTATAATAATTATTGCTTTAATTTACCATAGGTGAGAGTCAAAATGATCGACTCAATAAGCCTCGTATCTTGGGCAATAATATTGTTTATACGACAATTATTATTATTACTAGAAATCGTGTCCCGACTCGTGCGGGTTGATGATGTCCCCTTGAGGAGCTCGATAATGATTATTATATTAAACCCTGCAGGTGGATTTAATTCCGATATAATAATAAGGTTCGAGTGGTACTACTCTTGGATAAGATATTAATTAATTAAAGCTGTCAGTAGCTTATAATTAATTAATGGACATTCGATATCTTAAACACGAGAAATAATATATTTAACAAGGAACCCAATTTCGTAATTTGGGATTTTGGTAGGAAGTGCAATATCAACTTTTTAGTGGACTAAGTTGATATTAATTGATTCATCATATATTAGGAAGACTCCTAATAAGGTAAGATGAATTAATTGGGAGTCCTTCCATAATCCTCCTTTAGATCCCTAGTAGTAGTCCAAGAGCCTATAAATAGGACATTATGGGGCTTGGCCGATTTTATCACATACTTGCACAAGGAATTTCGATTTTTCTTCTAAGTGTTTAATTGTGGATCTTGACTTGTGTCTTTGATTTCACAATTGAGATAACACTTTAATGCTTGCTACATATCGGAATTACTTGAAGAAAAGAAAATCGAGAGTTGTGAGGCATAAGAATTCGGCCGATCCATAAGGTGTCCAAGCAAGATCCGGTAGCTCGTTGCCCACACAACGTCCGGTTCAAGGCGGATCATACTCTAGAAGATCTGAAGGTAGAAATACAAGGCGATCAAGAAGGAAGTAACCAACGCTTTCAAAAGGTAATATCCTATGATCTTGGATCTAGATTAGGATATTTTAGTTAATCAACATATTTAATTAATAAATAATAAATAATATTTAAATTGCTTATTAATCTTAGTAATTAATTAATTAGCATGCCTAAATAGATCTAATGCTCGTGGATGCGTAAAACGCTATTATCAACTTTATCAAACTTCGCTTCCGCTGCGTTTTACTCTCCAACAATTGGTATCAGAGACGAATTTTTAGGCTTTTGCTACTTTAATTAATTTTAGTGATTAATTGATAGCAATTTAAATATTCATATATTTTGATGTTGGAATATTTTGCTAGATGTGTTCTTGCAGGTGATATGATCCAATTATCATGGTTTATATGAATGGTGCATTTATTTATTTATTTTTATTAATTATGCAATTGTTGGTTTGGCCGCTTTTTGAGGCATGTAATGGTTTTTCCGTGAGAAAATCATTGGTAGTTCTAGGTGGTTTTATTTTTCGTGTAATCTTGATGTAATTTCGATGTATTTTATTTCGTATAAAATTATAATCGAATTTGGAAAAGACGGGATCACGAAGATATAGAAGAACCGGATCAAGCGGCCAGGCGAGCCGATGGCGAAAGTTAGGCCGCCGAAAGCTGAGAGGTCGCCGCCGAGCAGCCGAAGCGGATGCCACGCCGCGGCGGCTGGTCCGCCGTTATTGTTCGGGCCGGTCGCCGATTTTGGTCCGTTTCGCCGCCGTTCGTTGCGTCATTGGGAAGTGGATTTAAAATTAAATTTTTATGTAATTAATTTTGCATAAAAGTAAAATTTTAATTTTGAAAATCCATGGCCTACGGGAGAAGCGACGAGATGCTTGATTCGGGGAGAGATCGAGCCGAAGATTTTCTCGGATTCAACTCAAGGAAGAAGACCATGATAATTGGATAAATTTAATTATCCATGCTTTATTTTGGTTTTTATTGTTTTGATGTATGGCATGTATGGATGTATGCGTGATATGTTTCCTTGCATGTTAGGACGATAAAATTAAAAACCTTAAGGCTAAAATAACTAAGTGATTAAATTGATTTTTATTTTAAATAAAATCAAATTAGCTTCCATAATTAATTTAAATTGTGAAGTAATTAGCATGCGCGTTGACATTAGAGTCTTCCTCCATATCGGATGTGCTAATTATAGGTTCACTAGTTTTAAATTTCAAAATGATAACATAAGGTAAATATTACTTTTTATGATAGGACCTCTCCATCTGTAGGACTATTATTTAAAAGATAATATTTTAAGGATGTTAAATTATGGTGTTCACTTAGGTGTATTAATTAATAAGCTCCCCATCAGAGTCTATGTTAATTAATACATGGCCAAGAGGAACCAACTATTAATTTTACTTGTCATAACGTAATTTGACTAGATAGTAAAATTAAAGACGTAAAACTCTACTTGAAAAATGTATGTGTAAACGTCCACACGATCGTGGCTTGCATGTGCGGATTTTTTGAGGTGTTGGTTGCTAGCATATATATTGTGTTTTGAGGTTTTTCGATATATTTTCTTGTGCATTATGTGATGGATGTTTTTAATTTTTATTCTCGGATGTCTTTCAATCCACTAGTCATTGTTATTCTCAAAGAAAATAAACTAGATGGCACTAACTTTGCCGATTGGAAAAGAAATCTTGACATTGTCCCGATCTTGAGGGGCATAAGTTTGTCTTAATCGAGGAGAGCCCTCTAGAACCAGAACCGGATGCCACTCCCGAAGAGTTGGCGGAATTAGGAAATGGAAAAGTCTCGATGAGATGGCTCATTGTGACATTTTGGCTTCACCGACAAATGTATTGCAAAGATCGATCGACGATGGGTTCGGCCGCGGAAATGATGAAAAGTCTCACCGAGATGTTTGGTCATCAGAACCGGGCGGCTAGACAAAATGCTATGAGGGTATTGATGACAACCCAAATATCTGAAGGGACTCCAGTAAGGGATCATGTTCTAAAAAATGATGTCTCATTTGAACGAACTGAGCATATTGGGGGCTACTATCGATGCGGAAACGCAGGTCGATATTATCTTAGGCAGCTTACCTAGAAGCTTTGAGCAGTTCCGCCTCAACTACAATATGAACCGTAGGACATATAGTTTGGCGGAACTTCTGACAGAGCTTCAGTCTGCTGAAGGACTCTTCAAACAAGGTTATCATCAAATTCTTGCGGCAATCGGTGCGACTTCTTCCAAACCCAAATGGGGAAAAAAGAAGAAGCAGGTTGGCCAAAAGCAAGTGGCAGCCCTCAAGGTGAAAAGCAAGGCTCCTCACCCCGAGGCGAACAAAAAGCCAAATGGAAAGTGCTACAAGTGCGGTCAGAAAGGACATTTTAAAGCGGACTGCCCTGCTCTTAAGAAAGGTATGTCTCGTGCACTAGTAGTCAAAACATGTTTGGCAGCTTGTTCTTTCACTTCGTGGATAGTTGATTCAGGCTCCACTGATCATGTTTGCTTTGACTCGCATGGTTTTCAGGTAACCAAGCAGCTTAGTGCGGGCGAGATTACCATCAACTGGGGCGATTATTCCAGGCTTATGGTCATTGCGGGGAGTCGTGGCATTGAATATTAATGATAAATTATTAGTTACGAATAATGTATTATTAGTACAGATTTTAGAATGAATTTAATTTCGGTTTCTAAATTAAAATGCGATGGTTATTCATTTCTTTTGATGATGATGCCATTATTAAGAAAAGAAGCGGTGAATATATTTGCAGAGGTACTTTTAATGATGGACTATATATTGTTAATCTTGCACAAACTCCTATGCATAAATCACTTAACTCTTTGTCTAAACCTAAAAGAGAAAAGAACCTTCAAGCATAAACCAAACATATACGTGGCATTTACGGTTAGGACATGTAAACCTTAGAAGGATTCAAAGATTGGTAGATGATGGCCCATTGGATGATCTCTAAGTTGAGTCATTTCCAATTTGTGAATCCTGTGCGGAAGGTAAGATGACCAAAAGGGTTTTTAAAACCAAGGAAAACCGTGCTCGGGATGTGTTAGAATTGGTTCATACGGATGTATGTGGTCCAATGAATATCCAGTTAGGGAGGTTTCGAATATTTCATCACGTTCATAGATGATTATTCGAGATATGGATACATCTTTTTGATGCGGCGTAAGTCTGAATCTTTTGACAAGTTCGAGACTTCAAGGCTGAAACGGAGAAGCGTCATGGGAAGAGTATCAAGTCACTACGATCGATCGTGGTGGCGAATACCTTAGTGGAGAGTTTTTGGATTTCTTGGCGAATGAGGGATTTCGTCCCGACTCACTACGGAACTCCACAACAAAATGGAGTGGTGAAAGAAGGAATAGGACTCTTTTGGAAATGGTTAGATCAATGATGAGTTATTGATTTACCTATTTCGTTTTGGGGATACGCCTTAGAAACATGGCGTACATTCTAAACTGGTGCCTTGAAATCGCCCAAAACACCCACAGAACTATGGAGTGGGCGTAAGCCCGCCTAGGACATGTTCGGATTTGGTACTCAAAGACATGTGCTGAATAAGGAAGTCGATAAATTGGCATCTCGCATGTATGCGAGTGTTTGTAGGATACCCTAAGGGAACGAAGGGTGGCTTGTTCTATAGTCCCGAGATTAGAAGGTCATTGTTAGCACCAATGCCCGATTTACGGAAGAGGATTATATGATTAGTCACAAGCCCATGAGCGAAATAGTGCAGGAAGAGCCGAGGTGAGACTCCGTCTATACCAATCGTACAAGCGCCAACTAACACCGCACCACGTATCGATTCTGAAACTTTTACACCAACTCAGGATTTGCCTCGTCGTAGTGGGAGGGTTGTTCGTCGGCCCGAACGATTCATAGGCGTGGGAAAGTCTTGGACTCAATCCCACGAAGATGAATCGGTTCCTGGACCTATAAGGAGGCAATCCAAGATAAAGATGCTGACTCCTGGCAAGAAGCAATGGAATCGGAAATGGGATCTATGGATTCCAATCAAGTGTGGGAGCTAGTAGAGCTACCTGATGGTGTACAAGCCATTGGGAGTAAATGGGTCTACAAGCGAAAGAAAGGACGTGACGGGAAGGTTGAAACCTTCAAAGCGAGGCTTGTTGCAAAAGGTTACACTCAGAAAGAGGGTATCGATTATGATGAAACCTTTTCGCCGGTAGCCATGCTTAAGTTAATCCGGATTCTTTTAGCTATAGCTGCGCATTTGGATCTAGAGATTTGGCAGATGGATGTCAAGACTGCATTCTTGAATGGGAGTCTAGACAAGGAAAGCTATATGCACCAAGCAGAGGGATTCATTGCTAAATGAGAAGAGCACTTGGTGTGCAAACTTAAGAAATCCATTTATGGACTTAAGCAAGCATCTAGATCTTGGAACACTCGTTTTGATGAAGTTGTCCAGTAATATGGATTCGTCCAATGTCCGAGTGAGAGTTGTGTGTATAAGAAATGCGATGGAAACGTGTTGGTGTTTCTTGTACTGTATGTAGACGATATCCTTCTGATTGGAAACAACGTGAAGGAATTGTCGGACGTACGGGTATGGCTATCTGAGCAGTTCGATATGAAGGATCTAGGAGAAGCGGGACACATCCTTGGAATCAGGATCTTTCGTGATCGGAAGAAGAGGATGTTGTGCTTATCCCAGGCATCCTATATCGATCTGATCTTTGAAGCGGTTTAGCATGGAGAATTCCAAGAAAGGTTTTCTACCTTACAGACATGGAATTCAACTATCTAAGAACATGTGTCCTAAGACACAAAAGGAGATAGATGACATGAAGATGGTCCCTTATGCATCCGCTGTGGGAAGTCTCATGTATGCTATGCTTTGCACTAGACCAGATATCTGTCATGCCGTCGGCATGGCTGCTAGATATCAGTCGAACCCAGGACCAGGACACTGGATTGCTGTCAAGCACATACTCAAGTACCTAAGAAGGACTAGGGAGTACATGTTTGTATATCAATCAGACGACTTGTTTCCGGTGGGTTACACTGACTCAGATTTTTTCATCGGACAAAGAAAAGTCCAAGTCTACTTCGGGTTATGTGTTTAGCCTGGGAGGTGGAGCCATTAGTTGGAGGAGTGTGAAGGAGAAATGCATCTCGGACTCTACCATGGAAGCCGAGTACGTGGCAGCCTCGAGGCGGCCAAGAGTCGATGTGGCTCAAGTACTTCTGCAGGATTTAGATGTGATTCCCGATTTGCGAGGGTATTACACTCTATTGTGATAATCTTGGTGCGATCGCAAATTCGAGGGAACCACGAGCCCATCAGGCAAGTAAACATATCAACCGCAAGTACCACATCATACGACACTTCGTAAAGGAAGGAGACGTAGTTGTAGCCAGGGTTGCATCGGAAGATAATCTTGCTGACCCTTTCACGAAAGGCCTACCTTCAAAAGTTTTTGAAAGGCATGTGGAAGGAATGGGATTACGGTGTATGGCAGCATTGCTTTGAGTATAAGTGGGAGAAATGAGAGACTATGTAATAGAGTAGTATACTTAAAAGCATGCTTTGAGTATAAGTGAGAGATTGTTAGGATTGTATACTGCAAAGCATACTTTATGCTAGTATTACCTAATTTCCCATTTACTACCTATGAGGATATTATTATATTTAATCACATGTTTTGCATATTAATTCACGTTATGGTTATGCAAATGAAATGTCTAATTATTTTATATTGTAGATAATGTGGTGTGTTGGTGTCACACGGAAGATCACATTATCGGTGCCTTATAAAATAATATAATAGTTCACAACCTATATAATTATTAGACAAATTATATAAAGGGTTGTAGTGTATGCTTGAGAATAGTTGGTCTTGACTATTAGCATATATTAGCGTATTTGTATACGTTGAACAGGATCGAGGTGAGATAGTGTCTTCTGTACTGACTGTAAGAAGAACGTAAATCTCGGATAATTATTATTTCTTAATTCTAAGTTTATAATATTTAATTGTGTATTTATAATAATTATTGCTTTGATTTACCATAGGTGAGAGTCAAAATGATCGACTCAATAAGTCTCGTATCTTGGGCAATAATATTGTTTATACGACAATTATTATTATTACTAGAAATCGTATCCCGACTCGTGCGGGTTGATGATGTCCCCTTGAGGAGCTCGATAATGATTATTATATTAAACCCTGCAGGTGGATTTAATTCCGATATAATAATAAGGTTCGAGTGGTACTACTCTTGGATAAGATATTAATTAATTAAAACTGTCAGTAGCTTATAATTAATTAATGGACATTCGATATCTTAAACACGGGAAATAATATATTTAACAAGGAGCCCAATTTCGTAATTTGGGATTTTGGTAGGAAGTGCAATATCAACTTTTTAGTGGACTAAGTTGATATTAATTGATTCATCATATATTAGGAAGAGTCCTAATAAGGTAAGATGAATTAATTGGGAGTCCTTCCATAATCCTCCTTTAGATCCCTAGTAGTAGTCCAAGAGCCTATAAATAGGACATTATGGGGCTTGGCCGATTTTATCACATACTTGCACAAGGAATTTTGATTTTTCTTCTAAGTGTTTAATTGTGGATCTTGACTTGTGTCTTTGATTTCACAATTGAGATAACACTTTAATTCTTGCTACATATCGGAATTACTTGAAGAAAAGAAAATCGAGAGTTGTGAGGCATAAGAATTCGGCCGATCCATAAAGTGTCCAAGCAAGATCCGGTAGCTCGTTGCCCACACAACGTCCGGTTCAAGGCGGATCATACTCTAGAAGATCTGAAGGTAGAAATACAAGGCGATCAAGAAGGAAGTAACCAACGCGCTTCAAAAGGTAATATCCTATGATCTTGGATCTAGTTAGGATATTTTAGTTAATCAACATATTTAATTAATAAATAATAAATAATATTTAAATTGCTTATTAATCTTAGTAATTAATTAATTAGCATGCCTAAATAGATCTAATGCTCGTGGATGCGTAAAACGCTATTATCAACTTTATCAAACTTCGCTTCCGCTGCGTTTTACTCTCCAACAGTCACTTCCGAACAAGGTTCACAAGAATCGAACCGAACTCGAAAAAGTCACAGCGATAACTAGATCGACCCACAACAAGATCACAGTTCGTTCGGACGATGAAACCGAAATACAGAACAAGTTCATAAGGTATCAACGAACATGAGCGAATCGATAGACTGGAGAAAGAGAAAATACAGAAGTCAAAATAGTATGGGTATTACCCCCGACCTCATCCACGAAATTCACAAAAACAGGAGAAAGGTAACAAGACATTAAACAACCGACACATAACAGAACGATTACCGATGCACACGACCATACAAAACCAAGCTCTAACAGCTCGCACACGCGCGACAACGCAGAAATCACCACGAGGCGACAATATTCAACACCAACATCCCACCTCTCACAGAGGGTTAACACAACAATTGTGTGGAAAGCGACTCAACGCTCACACCGCCAATTCGATCATACTCGGGAGCAAACATCGTAATAAGAATGCGAACATGATACATACATACCCAGCCCTTAAACAGGAATGGATAGGTTTTAAAAACGAAAACCTCATTTTGAAAATAATTTTAGAAGAACACCGGTTGATCTTGAATATCACCTTTCAAAAAAAGTACAAATGTGAGACATCGTTATCGAGACTTTGGAGAACCATTTCACATTAGATAAAAATGAGGACACTTTCTCTTAGTAAAAACTTTCAGAATATTCGACCCTCGGGTCTAAGTAAAAGTGTTTATAAAACATTGGCAATATCTCAAAATATTTTGGTCCTCGAGGTAGAAGAATTTTGAAACATATTGTGGCACCTTGGAAGTACCGTGGATAAAAACAATTCATTTTAAACGTACGTCTCGAAATTTATTTCTAAGATACTCAAGTTTTCGAAAATAATTCAATGCCAAAAAGGACGATGCCAAAAAGGCTAGAATGCCCAAAAATTTCAGGTAATTACACAAAACTTTATAGCGCCGTGGGTCCCGCGCCGGAACCCACCAGGATAAAACCATTTACAAAAACGCCAAAAAGGCTGATGACGGTAATTTTTCAAAAATTTACAAAAGCCATTTAGAAAATACTAAATACCGTCATAAGAATTTCACCAAAATGGTCAAGGCCATAATGCAAAAAAACTCGGTTAATGGAATTGATTTTCGAAATAAAACTCAGTTGGTAAAATACCGAAAGCCATTACAAAAGAACTCACGCAGCGGATAAAAGAAATACAGTCCAACATGCACAATCCAGCAACACTACTCCTCACATGAACGAAATATGAGAGTCAAATAATCACATATCAAGAAATCAAAATCCATAAGAGGATTCCATCACTTAACAAATAATCATAAAATAGCTCGTGTCACACGAGGCACAACACAAAGAAGGGAGACTTACATCCAGTCGCAGAAGATGATGATCGCCACGATTCTAATCACGACCATCAAACTCGGAGCGACGCGTCGCGACACGACTTAGTCGACAAAATCGACAAGAAAACTCAACAGACACCATCGACCCGACGGCAGGTTTCCACAACCTAAGCTCGATACCATTTATGTAACACCCCAATCCACTGGGGATATTACACGCCGCACCCTCTCCTCGAGGATCTACCAGCCGATAACTAAAATCAAACATCTAAACATCGCCTTTAAGGCTAAAATGACTCAAGAGACCGACTTGGTCTATCAATAATAACATACAAATCAATTCCAAACACATACCAAAGCAGTGGTCAAAATACATAAACTCCCGTACAACGGGAAAAGATCTTGCGGAAAAAAATACAACTATACCAATACGACATCAACGGATCCTCGTGTGATTAGTATCGTTCATCTTTCATCATCCTTCGTGCCGACCCTGTGCTATGCTCCAAAACCTTAATGCAAAAATAGACATCCACCCCCCGAATACTCGGGGGTTAGCAAAACTCCACTGTTTTGCTAGTGCAAGTACAAGTGCAAAAATACGAGCCATATAATACAAGTTCCAAGAACAATAATAATCAGGAATCCTCAAAGTTCCAAACGTAACGAAAAGCACTTCCCGAGGCATGAGTTTGGTAAAACATTCCAAAACCGAAAGATCAAAAATCAAGGGAAAACAATTTATAAAACAGTTTAAAATGCCATCGAGAGTTTTAATAGAAAACAATTTAGGATTTCCGAATCCTTCTCTTTCCAAAAATCAACAGGGGTCACAGCTCAAAGGTTTTGTTTTCGCAAAGAAAACAGACAACAATTCACAGGGCCCGAGCCCAACATCACGTGTCCTCGACGGACATAAAAATCAACACAACGTAATCACGCACGCGCATCGCCTAGGACCGGGACGAAGCCACAAATCCCACTCGAGGCCTCGAAGGACCCTCCCGAGCTGGCTAGCGAAACAAATCACACACATGCATCGCCTTGGGAACAGGGTAATACCATATATCCCGCCCGAGGCCTCGAAGGACCCTCCCGAGCTGGCTAGCTAAACAAATCACAACATCTCACGGTTGGATCAATCACTTGTTGCATCCTGGCCACATGATCACATGCCATGTGCCACCGTAGATTAACTTTGGCACTCACGGTTGGATCAATCACTTGTTGCATCCTGGCCACATGATCACATGCCATGTGCCACCGTAGTTTTTCTTAGGCTCTCACGGTTGGATCAATCGCTTGTTGCATCCTGGCCACATGATCGCGTGCAATGTGCCACCGTAGGCCCCTCCCACATCTACACAATCACATATATAGCAACATACAACAAAGATATCCAAACAATTCACTCAGAGGCATCAAACACTTAACAAAACACCACGTCAAACCACACCGCACCGAAATAAAGCCATATACGAACACACGCAATATCAAGTGCCACATCAATACCAAACATATCCATATAATTCACATAGTCATTCACAAACCACACCATTCACCAAAACACCCACGTTTTGAAAACAAGCCTTTAACAAGGCAAAACCACATCTTTTGAAAGTTCAATTCAAACGACCAAACAACCACATTTAGACGATCACTAATTATCTTATCCATAAAACAGGAATAGTATGGGCAAGGTACTTGCCTCAAAACCACGGTCGCAACAAGACGACGGATAGGACGCGGTCGAATAGCCCCGAACCCCCGAACAATATCAAGAACGCGATAGCACTACGAGTATTACGAGAATAACACCACACGAATCATCAATCACCAAACGGGATTCAACATCGGAATCCTCGAACACCTATAAACCTCCAGAAGGAACAATAACACATGGTTACGACGAGAATCAAGGCCAAAACAACGGAAATCCCAACAAACTATCGAAGGGAAACTCATTGGGACATTTAATCGAACACTAAATGTTCAATAATTCCCAAGAACACTCGAATCGTCAATCGAGTTAAACAAACTCGATATATGGATATACAACCCATAAAACACGATTAATAACATCATACTACACCAACGATGTATCAAAATCGGACTAGAATCGAAATCAAGAACAAATTCCCCAAAAAGTCAACTTGAAGGAAAATCAAGAAATATACCTTGATTCGACGAAACACATGGATTAGATGTTGATATAATCAACAAGGATCTTCCAAAATGCCTTGGAAATGATTAGAATCGGCCAGGAACTCGATTCCCCGTCGCACCCGTCCGATAGCCGCAAGAAAAGTGAGGAAATGAGTAAAAACGGGCTGCCAGGCCTTATATAGCCGGTCACTGCCGGACACTTACGGCCAGAATCGCAAGGTTTTACGGCCGTAACTCGGCCCATATGGCCGTACTCGGCAGGACTTACGGCCGTAACCGGCATTCGTCAAAAAATCAGCCCAGCACCTGTCGGACACTTACGGCCGTAACTGGCACACATTACGGCCGTAACCGGCCTTCGTCAGGAAGATGCCCAGCGCACGTACGGCCGTACCCGATCGCGCCTTACGGCCGTAACTGGCATTCGTCCGGAAGCTGCCAGGCGCCATACGGCCGTAACTCTCGGCCCTTACGGCCGTAACTCGGCCATGCCAGGCCCTGCTCCGGCCGTGACTCGGCCGTGGCCACTCCGACGGCCCAGACGACCCCGAAACCCGAACCTGAGTATAAATCGAAGGTACTGTTACGACGTACTCGCAAAGACGAATCCAAGCGCTAATAGAACACACGATTCCGACCACCAGAAGTGTCGGAATTCGACAACGGAAGTAATTACCCCAAACTTTGGGAAATTACAAAAATGGCCCAAAATGCCCGGAAATCACGATACGTGATCGAAACACCGAACCAAAGCTCGCAACATGAATAATAACATTAAATGAACTTACGAGAAACTCGAAACAACAGTTTCGGACGAGATTCGCAAGAATCGAGCTCAAGTGCGGAAAAGTCGCCAAAAGACACGGAACTCAACAAAACAACACCGAAACGAACTCGGATGACAAAAAGTGCAGAATTAATCATTCTCGAAATGACGAAACGGTCACGAGCGAGTCGTCAAAACGGACTTCCGCCGAAAAAATAAAATTACCGAAATTCGAAATTGCAGATATTACACCTCTCTCCCCGGAATACCTCGTGTTGTGCCACCCTACTAGTTCATCCCTTACTTCGTCCCTTCCTTGCGATTATTCCATGTCTATCTCAGATTCTTTGATGTCGATTTATTTTGAACATCGGGTTGGGACTTCATCATAAGTTTGGGATGGTTTTTTAGCTAGAGAGGTGCGAAGCAGGCTTGACTGCAACACTGCATCAGGGAACTCGCCTTTACTTCTTCAAATGCCGACAGTGCCTTCAAACATGATTTTGTAAATCAGGTTACATTACTGAATAGAGACATTGTCTTTTTATGAGCTCTCGCACTTGTCAAGTGGGTTAAGAATGCTGTGTCAAAGGCTCAGAAGCTGGTGATCATTCCAGGTAGTATCTGGTCGAACCAATCTTGAGCTGATTCTGTCATTGTGGTAAGAACGCCCTACATGTGACGGGATCGGAGTATTGATGTAGCAGTGTCATGTTCTCGAACAGATACAAGTGTATGGTAGGATCATAAATCCATCATATGTGAAGTTGAGCTCTCTAAACCCATAAGGGAGCTCGGCTTGTAATATTTCTTATGAGAACGGATGGCCTCGGTAATTCACCGAACTCTTCCCTATGACCTTTTGACGAATCTCTTCTAACTCGCCATGCATGCTGGAAATGATTGCCTCCAGTATTTTCTCATATCTAGATTGCTCTGACGCCCTTGGGTTTGGCTTACTCAATGTTCTTCTTGTCCTCTGATATCCTCAGTTTTTTCGGAGAGGATGGGTATTATTTTTTGGAGCATTCTTCGGTTGTTGGCATCCTAACTTTTCCGAATCGCGCTAGTGATGATGTCGGCCAATGATTCCTTCTTCAATCCTTCTTCAAGGTGATTGTTGGCCACTAAGTATACAGAATACAGCTTGGAAAGATTTTAGCAACAAGCTGTACAATTTCAGATTAGAGTGCATATCGGAAGTTTTGAAACAGTAAGTTGCTCTAAATACAGCAACTGGGCTAATCTCCTGTTTGCTTGGTGCGTACAGGGTTATTGAAGTATACTTAAACAAATCACAATAATGAAAGCAGTAAATCCATAAGGTAATTAAAACAGTAATTAAAGTGGTTTGAGGTAAACCCCTCTGCGTCCACTGGTCCTGCACACAGGAGTAAAACGTTTTATTATAAACACTGCATATATAACTACATGTCTATAATCAAACCTATCCTCGTATTGTTCACACAGATTGATACAAAGACTGTAGCTTTCAACCGGTCACACAGATTGGTCAAATCTAACTCTTGACTTGCTTCTTCACACAGTTACAAAGCTTCGTCTTATTCATCCCACACAGATCAGAATAACTTCTTTAGTTCACACAAAACTAGGTTTTTACTTGAAGGTAAAAAATAAAGTAACCAGGTAAGAACAGCAGCTTGACTATGAAGATCTTGAGCTGATGATGGCTGTTCTTGATTGACTGAGTATATTTCTTCTTTTCAGATATGAATGATACTTGAAGAAATATACTTTGCTCTTGTAAGCTTGATCTGATGATATTGAATATTCAATCGATAGATTGTTCGTGTTTTGTTTGTAAGCTTGTATGTGCTAGAGTAAACTGATCTACAAACTCTGGGGTATATATAGCCTCTGAATAGATCTGTTGGAAATAGATCCGTTGAGCCTATAGTCCGTTTCGACGTGTTGATTGTTTTGAATAAAACACGATCCGGTTTTTGCTCCTTGATTGAAGATCTGTGTCGGCTAGTATTTAAATACTTTATCCCTTCAGTATTTAAATACTTCTTTTCAAACGGGACTTGACTTTTAGCGAATAAGGCAGATTCCGTTTCAACGGTCTTCAGTCCTGTTGGATAAGTGTTGAAGTACTCAACACTTACAGCCTGTATGCTGTATCCCACATAATGCTGTAGGCTATCTTAGTGTTGCTGTATGGAGAGATGCTGTATGATTATTTCAGGACAGCTTCCATACTTGGTATCATACCGACTGATGAGCTTCTAGCTGTATGATGGCACTTTATACTTTTGCTGTATGTTGGCATTTTGAGAAGACTTCTATACAGGATTGTTTATTCCAACAATTTCGTTTATCTTCGGGACAATGACTTGATGTATGTTGGCACTATATCAAAACTTGATACATGATTCTTTATCCCAACAATTACCCCTTTTTGATAATTGCCAAATCTTCTTAAATCTTCTAGATGATGCCAAAACCTTGATGCCAAAACCTCTTTAAACACCTTTGGTTGAGAGGATGTCTTCTTGATCTTCTGTCGAATATTCTGGCCTTCAGCAAATTAAAGCAATGTGAACTGCTCGCAAGCAAGTTCTAAAAAGGCAGTATCTAAACAGCAAAGTGTTTTACAACTTAAGCTTATGATTGGAACGCAGGCACAATCTTACAGTGTAGTCTAGTTGAATACAACTTAACCTATGAACTGTTCGCAGACAAGTTCTTACAGCTTATATACTTAACAAGTTTTCATACTTGTTTAATTTCAGCAAACAAATATAATTCCGTAATCACACAGTAAGACAGTAGATTACAAGTTGTAATCTTTCAAGACAAAAATATATTTTATTGATGAAGAGCGAAGATTACAAGTTTGGGCAAAAATGAAGATACAAAAGTTTTGCTGTTTCAAAAATAAAATGCATGAAGGATCCTACAAGCTAACTCCTATAGTCATCATGTCTCCAAGGTCTGCTTGGATCATTCTTGGTTGCTTTCCACCAGTTTTGCAAGGTATCCTTATTTCGATTTAAATAGATCACTCTTCCTTCAACTAATTTGTCGAACACAAGGATCCAATCTTTCGGGTGGGTAACCAGATCTCCTTTCATGTGTTTGGATTTTAACTGGAGCTGTAGGGGTAGCTTTACTTCATCCAACCTCTTTTTAAATTCCTCGGCAGCTTCCTGCAGTATCTTACAACTGTTGAATATGGAGGATTCCCTGATAAGAACTACAAAGTATCTTAACAGTTCATTTTTCCTCCAATTCTTTATCTCGTCGGCTGTTGGCTGTCAGTTGGCCGGGAGATTTATCACTGATGGCTTATGCATGAGGTTTTTCCAAGGCAATTTTGGATCGTGGAATTCAGGACGAGCACCCTGTATCCTAACAGTATGAGCAGGAGATAACAATCGGGTAATTGCAGCAATAATGCTGTCTTTTATTGAAGGTTCAAACTCCTTTTCATGTTCCAGTCTCAATCTCTTTGCAGCTTATCTAGCCTCTTCCCCCTTTTTGGCTTCATCAAGGTACGAGACTTTTTCATCTAAGCACTCCAGGATTTTCATGGCATTGTCCTGTTTTGTCTCCATACTTGTGAATCTTTCCGCCAAGGATCGAAGCACCATCGACATATCATCAATCTTATGATCATGGCCTCGAAGGTGGGAGCCTGTTTACTGTAGTGCAGCTGCAGTCTTGGCTTCTGAGATGCGTAGTTTGGCCTGTTCTTCCTTCAGGATCTGTTCCTGTCGCTGTTGGAGTTGGTGCAGAGCTTGCTTCAAGACAGTGGGCACATGCGGAAGGCTTATTCCACTTTGGATTCTTCGCTCTTGACATCAGTCATTTCGTCGATAGCTGTCTTGTGCAACCAATTTATTTCTTTCTCAACAGTGTGCAGGGCATTCACAGCGTCCTGCAGGAAAACTGTTTGGCAGCCAAGAGCATGCAGTTGCTCG
The DNA here is from genome assembly GCA_033398695.1 of Orobanche coerulescens. Lineage (NCBI taxonomy): Eukaryota > Viridiplantae > Streptophyta > Magnoliopsida > Lamiales > Orobanchaceae > Orobanche > Orobanche coerulescens. Next base: position 208,912,882 of record CM065803.1, read on the forward strand.
TTCCTTTCTACGGTTCTGGGAGAGTCGAGCTTGGCAAAATCTTCAGCTCTATTTAGCTGTCTAATGACCACATGAGATCGTGGCCGTTTTGGTTCATCCTCAGTTAAGAAACCATCGTCGGATTCCACTCCAATGGGTGAAGGTGCAGGGGCAGCAGGGGCTGTCTCAGCATGCGACTGTTCAGATTGATCAGCGACAGGGGTAACTATTTCTTTCTGTTCCGAAATGGTTTCTGTAGACATGGGTACAGAAGGGATTGATTCCTCCTATTGTCTCTCATCTTCCGCCTGCTCCGGCAGAGGGACTGATTCCTCTTGCGGGATGGCGCAGGCTTGATAGTTGGCGATAGGCTCGGGGGCCTATTGTGAACCAGTTTGTTGTTCCACGATAGGAGGGACTGGTTCCTTGCTATCTTGAACAGTTTCATGCTGTTTAGAGGGGGACTGGTGGTGACTTGATGTCCCTTCTCCTTGTTGATGTTGTGTCCTTGAGAATTCCTGTTCTCTCACTTCTTCACGGCTCATCCTCAGACCAGCCTGGAAGGCGTCTTCGTAGTCGTCTGAGTTGTGGTCAGATTTTAGACTGATAGGAATTGTTGCTTCGGACAGAGATTTCCCTTTCTTTCCAACATCAGCTTTGTCCATTAGATGGCTCGAAATCAGCTCCTTGCAGCAAAGGTTGTGCCATTGGATCAGGACTTCAATATTTTGAGAGTCTGTCACCTCCAGAACAAACCTTTCTTTTTCTCTCCATTCGCTCCAATTGTACAAAGTTTCATACGGAGCAAGCTTGTATGCTTTCCATTGAACAAAACGGTCGTATGCCTGTTCAATTTGCACAGATAACAAAGTTTTGTTAATAATAGAGTCCGGAGAGGGGCTGCGTACAGCACATGAGTCCGCTGTAGGCAAGGGTTCCAATACAGGTGTGGGAGCCTGTATCGGAGAGGGATCCTGTATAGGGGTTGGTACCCTGAGGAAAGATGGATCCCTTACGGGTGTGGGTTCCCGTTCAGGAGATGAGACTATTGGCTCCAAAGGCGACTCGCCAGAGTCTTTCAAGTTAGCAAATAACCGTGCATCCGTCGTCATCGCCAATGGCTCGGGATCTACTTTCTAGACAGTAGAAGTTATTTCTTCTACAGGGGTTGCACTCTGGGGGATTGTTTCAGTGGGTTGGGCCGTCGAAGGAGCATCTATTGAGATTGCTGTAATCTCTGTAATCTTAACCTTTGTAAGCCTCCTTAGATTCCTTTTCGGCTTCTCACCAGCAACGGGAGTTTTGCTGTGAGATCTCTTCCTTTTCCTCGAGTGCTCCTCACTTCCGGGCTTCGAGGTTACATCCCTTAGATCAGCGAAAATGGGCAGAGTTCGAACAAATGGCCTAGTCGCAATAAGATGTGCTTTGTTGAAGACGGAGGGCCTGGTTCCTCCAATATATTTTCGTGAATTTATTTTCTTTGCTTCTTTTGCTTGAGGAACACCGCACTTGGTCAGAATATTATTAAGAATCATACCAAAGGACTTCTTCTAAGAGGCAAGTTTAGAGACTTCTTCCTGCAACCTTTTGAGAACAATCTGGCACTAGTTGACCTTCTCGCAGGACATGATGGCGACCATCATTCGGAATCTCAGGTTGGTGCAAATATCGAAAGCACCTGTTCTGTTTTCAATCACACGACAACAGAAATCGTGTAAGTAAATAAATAGAAGTTAAAATCATTTCTTGTGGCATGAAGCATGGACATTCTCGTCCGTGCTGAACCAGTGAATAGTCCCCAATATTTGGTGAGAACTTCTTGAGACCCAAAAGTCTCGAGCTCCTCCATAGATAGGCCATCAACAAGTATCCTATACAGGTTTTGCAGCAACTCTTGGTCCACGCGGATCTCCACTCCGCAGACGGTGGCAGAAATATCAGCGACGTTTCCTCCCTGTGCAAGAGAGAAGAAACGAACAGAGGCATTGGGGTAAAATTCCTCAACCATTTGCGCATCATAGCGCTCAGGATTGCGACTTCCAAGGCGATAGAGGCCTTGTTGACGAAAACGATGATCTCTATGGATTCGACATCGTCTCCTTCAGCGTGAACACGCTCAACAACTACAGATCTGACAAAGATCCTTCCGTCAATGATGGTGGCGGTCTTTTTAAGAGATGGAGAGGAAGTCTGCGATGATGCCATAGTAGTTTCTTGAAGAAAAGTAATGAGAATCAAAGAAAATCGCAGTGAAATTACAGTGAGAAATGTAGGCTGTTTGCTCAAAGACTCGTTTAATTTGCAGAAAGCGTAAAGAGTTAAAAGGGGCAAAAACAGTCCTTTTAGGCGGTGGGAAGATTTAGGGTTTCCAGACAGTGAACGGTCAGATTTAAGGGATGGGAACCGTCGTTTTAAATGAACGTACATGATGAATCGAGCGTAACTAGTACATCTTATCCATCCGATTTTGAAATAATAGCGGGTCCCACTTCTGACGTATCGACTTTCCTTATTGCCCGGAACGGCGGTGCGAAAATATGAAATAATTTGAAAAATCGCGGTGTTTGAGATAAAATAGTCCAGATGTCGTGCAGAGCATTTAATGCATAAGATGTTTGATTTAAAACAGGGCACGTGGACTCAAATCCGTTTTGAAATAAATAAAATATAAGAATATAATATGAATTAAATTCCATAGTATGTGCTGTATCCGCGTACATGCAGCGTTCCCCCTTAAAAGGTACATACGGGATTCAATTCCATACAAAGAATTTTCGATTATTCTTTGTATTCATGGGTCATCTTGTATTCCCCCTTAATTATTGCACACGTCACCGTAGGATAATTATATGTCTCTTTGTTCCTACAAAGGTCTTTGTTCGGATTATGCAGTGTACAGATAATTAATGGTGAATCTTGTATTCGTAGGTCTTACAGTATTCCCACTCAATTGTTGAGTAAAAGCATTAAAAACTTACAGGGAGTCGGGCTGTAGCAAACCCAATTCTTGTAGAAGCATACAGAATCTTGCTGTGCCGAGAGGCTTGGTAAAGATGTTGGCTAACTGGATATCTGTATGAACTTTCTCGAACCGAACATCCTTGTTCTCAACATGATTTCTAATGAAGTGATCCTTCAGATGCATGTGCTTAGTACGCGAGTGCAATACAGGGTTGTGCGTTGTTGCAATTGCACTCGTGCTATCGTACATGATCGGTGTTTCCTTGGCTTCAATTCTATAATCTGACAGTTGTTGTTGCATCCAAAGGATCTGCATATAGCAACTACCAGCAGCATAGTATTCTGATTCAGCTGTGGAAAGCGAGTTTGCCAATTGCTTCTTACTAAACCAAGATACAAGTCTAGGTCCAAGAAAGTGACAAGTACCGCTTGTACTCTTCCTATCTAGCTTGCAGCCTCCGAGATCCGAGTCGCTGTAGCCAACCAAATTGAATCCGCCTTCTTTAAGATACCATAGTCCTACATCGACTGTTACTTTGACGTACTTCAGGATTCATTTAGCTGTTGTGAAGTGTGATTCTTTAGGTGTTACTTGATATCGCGTATACACTCCTACATCAAACTAGATATCGAGCCTGCTAGCTGTTAGGTACATGAGTGAGCCAATTAGCTTCCTATAGAGTGATTGATCAACCGGCTTTCCAGCTTCGTCAGCACTAATTTGCACGGAAGTGCTCATGGGGATTGACGATGATTTGGAGTTATTCATCCCAAATTTGTTGAGAAACTCCTTGCTGTACTTTTCTTGGTTGATGAAGATTCCTGTAGGCAACTGCTTTACCTGCAATCCTAGGAAATAACTAAGTTCTCCCATCATACTCATTTCAAATTTACTTTGCATGAGATGAGAGAATCTTTGACATGAAGCGAGGTTAGTTGAACCAAATATAATATCATCGACATATATCTGAACCATCAGGAGGTCATCACCTTCCTGTATTTTAAAGAGGGTCTTGTCCATAGCACCTTTCTCGAATCCATTATCAGTTAGATACAGAGATAAGGTCTCATTCCACGCTCTAGGTGCTTGATTAAGTCCATACAACGCTTTCTATAGTCTATATACAAGGTCTCCACCTTCTGTGTTGACAAACCCTGGTGGTTGTTCAACATAGACTTCTTCGGCAAGGTCTCCATTCAGGAATGCACTCTTGACGTCCATTTGATAAACAATAAAGCTCTTATGGGCGGCAAAGGCTAAAAACATCCTAATGGCTTCTAGTCTGGCAACAGGGGCAAAAGTTTCATCGTAGTCTATGCCTTCTTCCTGTTTGTAGCCTTGTGCGACTAGACGAGATTTGTTTATGATAATAAGTCCATTTCCATCCTTCTTGTTTCTAAATACCCATTTAGTTCCAATTACTGCTTTATGTGTTGGTCTGGGTACTAGATACCATACATTGTTTCTTTCGAAACTATTAAGCTCTTCTTTCATAGATGTAATCCAGTGAGAATTATCTAGAGCTTCTTTGGTGGAAACAGGTTCGGATTAAGCTAAGAATACACCTATAGTGCACATGTTAAGTCTACTAAGTTCAGATAGAGACTTCCATACATGAAATTGAGATATATCAGACTCGGGTTCTTCTTGCGCACATAATACATTTCCTTGTGTACTCTGTATTCTCCTACGGGTAGATACACCAGCATCAATATTTCCTATGATCAACTCCTATGGGCGATCTCTCAGCCATCTTCTATCGGGTTCAAATTCTACGTCCGGTACTGTATCTAGAGTTGTTGTAGTTTCAGCTTCAGCTTGTACAACATCAGCTTCATCTACTTCTGTTCTTACAGCTGTGGGGTTGATTTCTAAGTCAACGACAGGTTCTATAGGAGTTGGTGGATCATCAATGGTGAGTTGTTGGATATTCTGAGTGACATCTTCTACTCCTGTAGGATCATGGTGAGGTTCGTCGAACACTACATGAACTGATTCCTCAATTGTCAGCTTCTGTTTATTAAAGATCCTGTAAGCTTTGTTGACATAGGAATATCCAACAAATATCCCTACATCCGATTTCTCATCGAAGGTTCTAAGTTGATCCTTCCCATTGTTCAAAACATAACACCTGCATCCAAATATGTGAAAGTACGAAATTAATGGAATTTTGTTGTTCCATACCTCGTATGCTGTTTTGTTGTGGTGTTTGTTGATGATACAGCGGTTTTGTGTATGGCACACTGTATTGGTGGCTTCACCATAGAAACGCTGTGGCAACTTGCTTGCGGCAATCATGGTCCTTGTTGCTTCTTTAAGCGTCTTGCTCTTTCGCTCGGCAACATCATTTTGTTGAGGTGCGCGGGCAGCTGAGTACGTGCTGTATTCCATTTTCCGAATAGTATTGCTCTATAAAGTGGTTAGTAAATTCAGTACCTCTGTCGGAACGAATGGACATGATACTCAACCCTTTCTCATTTTGAAGCTTTTTTAGGTGCTCAGGTAGCTTTGTTGTTGTTTCCTTCTTCTTGCTTAGGAAGATTGTCCAAGCATACCTGGAATAATCATCAACAATAACGAGACAGTTTTTCTTACCTCTCAAACTTACCGGGTCTACAGGACCGTAGAGATCCATGTGTAGCATTTCCAAAACTTTGTGAGTGGAAAGGTAGGATTTGCTCTTCAGGGTGGTCCTGATTTGTTTGCCTTTCTGACAGGGTCCACAGACGGTGTCTTTTTGGAATGACACATTGGGCAAACCTCTGACCATTGAGAGCTTGTTGATCGTCTTGAAGTTGACATGATACAACCTCTTGTGCCATAACCAGCTTAGATCTGCAGTGCCTTTGGCAACAAAACAAGGAATTGTGGAGCTCGTAGGCATCCAGTCAGCAATATACATATTACCTGATCTGCTTCCTGTGAGCACAAATTCTTTGGTTAGGATGTTCTTGACTCTACAATGATCTATATAAAATTTCACCGAGAACTATTTGTCACAGAACTGGCTAATACTAAGTAGATTGTACTGTAAGCCTTCAACATAAGCTACATCGGTGACTTTGAATTTTTCCACAAACAGGGTTCCCTTCCCTCTTGTTCTTCCTTTTGATTTATCATCGAAGCGCACTTTTGGACCGTGACCTTCTACGAAATCTGACAGCTTGCTTTTGTCTCCTGTCATGTGCCAAGAACATCTAATTATCGAAGTACCAGATGTCCTTCTCTAAGATGTCCTTTAGGCAAAGGAATTAAGCAGATTTAGGTCCCGTTTGAATGTTGGGTCCATGGGAGTTAGTGCCTTTAGGTACCTGATTTTCCTGACAAAGAATGGGTTTCTGCAGTTACTTTAGGTACATTCTTGCGGTATCTACATAGGGCAGGTACGTAGTCGTTGTAACCATGATAATCATTATACATGAAAAATTCAGGATTATTATTATTAATCCAAGACGAATGCCATCTTGGAGTTGGAGCTATTTTCTTGGCCTTACTGACTTGCCTTCCGGGTCACCAGTTGGATTTTGAGGTTTTTCGATATATTTTGCTGTACATTATGTGATGGATGTTTTTAATTTTTATTCTCAGATGTCTTTCAATCCACTAGCTGTTATTCTCAAAGAAAATAAACTAGATGGCACTAACTTTGCCGATTGGAAAAGAAATCTTGACATTGTCCCGATCACTGAGGGCATAAGTTTGTCTTAATCGAGGAGAGCCCTCTAGAACCAGAACCGGATGCCACTCCCGAAGAGTTGGCGGAATTCGGAAATGGAAAAAGTCGATGAGATGGCTCATTGTTACATTTTGGCTTCACCGACAAATGTATTGCGGCATCGACATCGACGATGGGTTCGGCCATGAAATGATGAAAAGTCTCACCGAGATGTTTGGTCATCGAGCAAGCGGCTAGACAAAATGCTATGAGGGTATTGATGACAACCCAAATATCTGAAGGGACTCCAGTAAGGGATCATGTTCTAAAAAATGATGTCTCATTTGAACGAACTGAGCATATTGGGGGCTACTATCGATGCGGAAACGCAGGTCGATATTATCTTAGGCAGCTTACCTAGAAGCTTTGAGCAGTTCCGCCTCAACTACAATATGAACCGTAGGACATATAGTTTGGCGGAACTTCTGACAGAGCTTCAGTCTGCTGAAGGACTCTTCGAACAAGGTTATCATCAAATTCTTGCGGCAACCGGTGCGACTTCTTCCAAACCCAAATGGGGAAAAAAGAAGAAGCAGGTTGGCCAGAAGCAAGTGGCAGCCCTCAAGGTGAAAAGCAAGGCTCCTCACCCCGAGGCGAACAAAAAGCCAAATGGAAAGTGCTACAAGTGCGGTCAGAAAGGACATTTTAAAGCGGACTGCCCTGCTCTTAAGAAAGGTATGTCTCGTGCACTAGTAGTCAAAACATGTTTGGCAGCTTGTTCTTCCACTTCGTGGATAGTTGATTCAGGCTCCACTGATCATGTTTGCTTTGACTCGCATGGTTTTCAGGTAACCAAGCAGCTTAGTGCGGGCGAGATTACCATCAACTGGGGCGATTATTCCAGGCTTATGGCTGTTGCAGTGGGAGTCGTGCAGTTAAAGATTAATGATAAATTATTAGTTCTGAATAATGTATTGTTAGTACCAGATTTTAGAATGAATTTAATTTCGGTTTCTAAATTAAAATGCAATGGTTATTCAGTTTCTTTTGATGATGATGCCATTATTAAGAAAAGAAGCGGTGAATATATTTGCAGAGGTACTTTTAATGATGGACTATATATTGTTAATACTGCACAAACTCCTATGCATAAATCACTTAACTCTTTGTCTAAACCTAAAAAGAGAAAAGAACCTTCAAGCATAAACCAAACATATCTGTGGCATTTACGGTTAGGACATGTAAACCTTAGAAGGATTCAAAGATTGGTAGATGATGGCCCATTGGATGATCTCTAAGTTAAGTCATTTCCAATTTGTGAATCCTGTCTGGAAGGTAAGATGACCAAAAGGGTTTTTAAAACCAAGGGAAACCGTGATCAGGATGTGTTAGAATTGGTTCATACGGATGTATGTGGTCCAATGAATATCCAGGCTAGGGGAGGTTTCGAATATTTCATCACGTTCATAGATGATTATTCGAGATATGGATACATCTTTTTGATGCGACGTAAGTCTGAAGCTTTTGACAAGTTCAGAGACTTCAAGACTGAAACGGAGAAGCGTCATGGGAAGAGTATCAAGTCACTACGATCTGATCGTGGTGGCGAATACCTTAGTGGAGAGTTTTTGGATTTCTTGGCGAATGAGGATTTCGTCCCGACTCAACTGCGTGGGAACTCCACAACAAAATGGAGTGGTGAAAGAAGGAATAGGACTCTTTTGGAAATGGTTAGATCAATGATGAGTTATTGATTTACCTATTTCGTTTTGGGGATACGCCTTAGAAAGCAATGGCGTACATTCTAAACTGGTGCCTTCGAAATCGGTTCCAAAAACACCCACAGAACTATGGAGTGGGCGTAAGCCCGCCTAGGACATGTTCGGATTTGGGGTACTCCGGCACATGTGCTGAATAAGGAAGCCGATAAATTGGCATCTCGCATGAAGTGCGAGTGTTTGTAGGATACCCTAAGGGAACGAAGGGTGGCTTGTTCTATAGTCCCCAGGATCAGAAGGTCATTGTTAGCACCAATGCCCGATTTCTGGAAGAGGATTATATGATTAGTCACAAGCCCATGAGCGAAATAATTCTGGAAGAGCTGAGGGGTGAGACTCCGTCTATACCAATCGTACAAGCGCCAACTAACACTGCACCACGTATCGATTCTGAAACTTTTACACCAACTCAGGATTTGCCTCGTCGTAGTGGGAGGGTTGTTCGTCAGCCCGAACGATTCATAGGCGTGGGAAAGTCTTCGGACTCAATCCCAGACGAAGATGAATCAGTTCCCTGGACCTATAAGGAGGCAATCCAAGATAAAGATGCTGACTCCTGGCAAGAAGCAATGGAATCAGAAATGGGATAATCTCAATCAATTCGTCAAAACAAAGGTTTCATCAAAACCCTAGATTAGGGCTTTAGCCTGACATACTAAAAACTGAAAATACAGAATAAATAAACGAAAGCATAAAATTCAAACGCAGATGAAGCTCGGATTCCTCCGTTCTTGACTTTCCGCCTTCGCCTTGAAGTCTTCTTCCCTCTTCTTCTCGTCTCCAAGCTTAAGCTCTCAAAGGATAAACATACAAAGATTCCAAGATTATTTAATTAGGGTCTTAAACCCTATTTATAGCTCCACATATCCTCCAAATCACGTCCGTATTAGTCGGTGGCCGGCTTCAAACGGCTCAAAATCCGCGCGGGCATACAAAAACCGCCAAGTGTGCCGCGGCTCACTAAACCTGTGCCGCGGCACATCGCCTTCAGCTGAATGCCTGGGCGTTAATTAATTCTTTTGTGCCGCGGCTCACCTGGGATGTGCCGCGGCACAGAGTACAGGTTACTCTGCCTTCGGCTAGTGTCTTCCTGTGCCGCGGCTCAGCTTCCTTGTGCCGCGGCTCAGAGTCCAGTTTTGCCGTTTTCGCCCCTTTTGCCTCGTTTTAGCTTCCGAACTTCAATTTCCTGTCAATCATACAAAATTAAGGCATTAAAAGCTCATTTAGACGATTTCACTCTCCAAAATACTACAAAATAATGATAAATAAGCGTATAAAAATACGCCTAACAAATACCCCCAAACTTAAGCCTTTGCTTGTCCTCAAGCAAAAAGAATTAAATTCAATAAAAGAATGTCGTGAATCATCGTGCAACTCATAGTGTTCAACCTAATCAATACTATCCTGCAATTCTCTCTAAATAATACGAGTGTCATAAAAGCGAGCTGCACTCAGAATAATGATTCCGCAAAGTAATCAAGTTCAGTCCTAATCACTCGTTCATGAAGAAAATCCAGCTCAAAGATTAACAAAACGTGAGTCAAATCGACCGTCAATATGAAAGGCTAAAATAAACAAGCTAGTTTTTCCCGTTCCACAGTCGAAAGGCACAATTTTCACGAGTTTCATAACAAATAAACCTCGGACAGTATCCCCTTATATATATGCTCAAGAATTTGATTCGAGTTGACCACTAGGTTAGGATCTCGGGATGTTTCATCAGGATAATCCTAGGGTGGAAACTCCATTCTCATGTATTAGGAAACCGTTTGACGTAAAAGACACTCATGGGGCACATGGATGCTTCTAGTTACTAAGTTCCCGTCTACAGCGGAGAACCAACTCGAATATATAATTTTCGCATGTCCGAATCAAGGTTGCCGTTTTACGCGAGAGTAAACAGCGGGTTACGCGAATACCCCCGGTTACTAGGCTCCCTATCATTGGCACATGTGAAATATCTAAATCACTAGTCTAATCAGGGTCGTCGTTTGACGTGAGAGTAAACAGCGGGTCACGCGAATACCCCCGGTTACTAGACTTCCCTTCATAGAACACATTATCTCGACTCTTAGGGAAAAACTGACCGACTCTAAACTCAATCTAAGTGCCAAAACGACTAAAGAAATAGTACGACTCTCTATCCGGAAAATGTAGCCAAACGTATTGATGGGGATTTAAAAACAAGTATGTATCGTCTCTTATCTGCCAAGACCTCTACAATCACGAAAAATTTCGGACCTAAATGATTACTAAGCAGAACTGAAATAACTGACTACAACTCGACTGGAACTCGACCGCTTCTTCAGAGAGAAACACAGTGTCGTAACATCAGTATCACACAAATAGAAGCACGAAAAATTCACGAATAAAGAAAACTAAGACAAGCAAGGCTATCTAAAAAATTTTACGCAGGGTAATGAAAAGTGCAACGAAATAAAGTACAGCAAGAAAATAAAATACAGCAATGAATGTAGCAACTGAAAGTAAACCCCCCCCAAACTTAGGACGTACATTGACCTCAATGGACAAAAAATGATATGCAATAAAAGTAAAAGGTCAAGTACTCCTCCACCGCTCAGGAGCCGTGCCAGCATCGTCCGGTGAGGAGGGTGGTGTGGTGGCCGGGCGGCGGCGCAATAAATGGCCGTCGGGATGCGGGATATGGGCCGTCCATGCGGCGAGGTGCTCCGATGATAGGCATCCTCGCAAGAAGACGCCTCGCCGCTGCCCGGCGGGCCTGCTCTCGCATCTCGGCTCTGGCGGCAGCAACAACGCTCTCCCGCTCCGCCCGCTGCTCCTCCCGCATGGCAGCCATCAAGCTCTCTCTCTCTCCTCATCTCATCTCTCTCTCTCCTCGTCTCCTCTCTCAGCTCCTCTCTCTCCTCCTCTCTCTGTCTCCTCAAATCCTCCCGCAGCCCATCAAACAACTCCTCCAACCTCGCCGCTCTGTCGGGCTGCGGGCCGCCATCTCCATGCGTCAACAAAAGCGGCTCGGGGGATCCCTCGTGAGCCTCCTCTAGCAAAAATCCTCTCCCCCGAGCGTGCGCCGGCGCTCCTCCCCACTGGTCAAAGTGCGATATGATGCGGTGGTCGATCGGGGCCTGGGGAGCAAGCATCGGCTCGTCGTCTGACCACGTCAGCCCCGACTGCCGGCATAAAGCGCAGATGAGGGAGGGGTGCTTCAACCCCGTCTTGGCCCCCCCTTGGATACTCTGGAAGATAGATCGGACCAGGATGGGGGCCACATCGAAACGCAGCCCGGAAGTGATAGCAAAAAGTGTCCGGGCGCGGGAGAAAGATCAGACGGACCGGGAGGTGGGGTCAATGCGTGCGCAGATAAAATAAAGCTGTGCACGCCCGAGCCGGGCCGAGGCGCGAGCTCTGAAGTGAAAAGTGGAAGAACTCTGTGCTCGCCGCTCCTGCATCGGCCGTGCAATGGTCTCAAGCAGTGGCCTCCTTAGTGAGGTGGTCATCACTAGGTCATAGCCGACTCACAACCACCGAAACCCAAAAAGCCTCCGAATAGCAGCCGTGGAGAAATCAATCGTAACCCTGGACGTCAACTCGAGTCCGAGACTCTAAAGACGGCAACGTATGCCCCGCCCGAATGTGCTTCACAGAAGGCCGGCGTAAAACTCCCGCACGATCGAGATAACCGGCTCGGGCGGTGCGGTAATCTGCCCACCCCATCTCGTCCAATCATAGTGAGCAATTTCCGTCCCGAGGAGCTGGAGTAAAACCTCTCTGGAATAAGTGGTCGTGGCCGGATCTTTTCATTGAATATCTTGTGAATTTCGGGGTCCAAAATTGGTGCCCTCCGCCTCGGCCCGACCACGAGAGGTCTCCTCGAGTGGGGGATGACTCGGTCCTAGCTCTCTTGCTCAACTTCTTGGTTCTCGCCATAATCAGTCCTGAAAAGTAAGACACGAGGGTTTATTCACGCAACAATAATAACAATGTTCTACGCTCGGCTAAGGATGTTCAGTCAGAAATCCCGAGTTTAACAATTTAGCGCATACGTGAGAGAAGGATGAAATTGGACTTAAATGTTTAACCTGGATGTAAGGGTTGGGCTTGCTGTAAATTCAAAACGTATACGTTGCACGAAAATTCAAACGATTGCTTTTCCAAAGAATATTTTTCATTTAGGCAATTTATCAGACACCTTGAGGGCACAAGTTAACTTGAAGAATAAACATAGTTATAGCTCGATTCAACCCTCAAAAATCAAAACATACTTCAATCATCATCAACTCAACACATTCAACTCATTGATATTCCGATTTAACCATGAAAATTCGATAAAACTACCATGTTATTCTCTGAACAATCCTAAAACTTTCGAAGGAGAATAAGCATGTTCCATTCATTCAAAGCAAAAACAACTTCCAAAATAAATCATAAGCAAGTCAAGATTAAAGATTGAAACGTACCTTTTGAAGATTGCAAGAAAGATTGCAGGAAAAAACAATGGAAGAACGCTTCGGCCGGTCGCGCGCTGGGGAGGGAAGAAGAAAGGAAGAAGGCGTACCTGGAAATGCCGGCCGCACGCGTGTTATATGTTACCTGGGCCTTTTAGATTCCGCATAGTGTGCCGCTACGGCTAAAGTGAGCCGCGACAGGTACATCCTTTTACCTGTGTTCTCGTTTTGTCGTGTGCCGCGGCTCAGATTTCGTGTGCCGCGGCTCATTGCTCAAGTGTGCCGCGGCTCATTTATGCCGTGCCGCGGCACAGGGTACAATTGGTTTAGCCTCCCCTTGCGATTGATGTGTGCCGCGGCTCACAATACCTGTGTCGCGGCTCATACTTCAGTTTCTTCCCTGGGACTTTCCTGCACAGAATTTTGAGAAGAAGACGTTAAAAACGAGAGGCAGAAGCAAATTGAAGCACAAAAATGATGAAAAATAAAAATCACGAATACAAGAAAAATAAAGAAATGCAAAAATCTACAACTACGAACTCGGGTTGCCTCCCGAGAAGCGCTAAGTTTATAGTCTTCAGCCGGACCTATTGGAAAACATTAGTTCGCTTTTCGCAAACTCCATTTGGTTTCCGCCCCGTTCATCGAACCGTTCATATTTTTGTTAAAATTATGACCATTGGTCATTAGCGGTTCGAATTTTGGTTCGGTCATCAAATGTTGTTTTCGAAAAGGTTTCGACGTGAATAACTTCCCGAAACACCCGATTTTTCCATGACTAATTGTCCGCTTGGCTTCCGGCTCACTCTCCTCCTTCACAAACGCACTCAAGACTGCAACAGGTTTTTCCTCATGTTCGAGGAACGCCACCCGGTCTACATCCTTCTTAAGACTTGGACCATTTAACACAAAATCTGAATTTTCCCACCGACGATGTTTTCGGTGCTTTCCTCTTTCAACAACATCCACACTTTCAATTTGTGACCCTTTATCAGCACTTCCGGGACATGGGAACGATTTGAATACTTGAAAAGTAACTTGCTCGTCTTGGACCCTCAGAGTTAACTCCCCCTTTTCCACGTCTATAAGGGTTCGGGCCGTCGCTAGAAATGGTCGTCCCAAGATGATTGGAATATTTTCATCTTCCTCCATGTCGAGTACGATGAAATCGGCCGGAAAGATGAACTTATCAACTTTAACTAAAACATCCTCGATTACTCCCCTCGGATACTTTATCGATCGATCCGCCAATTGTAAGGAGACTGTTGTTGGCTTGGCTTCCCCAATATTCAGCTTTTTGAAAATCGATAGAGGCATGAGGTTGATACTCGCACCAAGATCGCATAGTGCCTTATTAAATGAAAGATTCCCCATGGTGCACGGTATGTTGAAGCTTCCCGGATCTTTCAATTTAGGTGGGAGCTTCTTTTGAAGAATTGCACTGCACTCCTCTGTCAAGGTGACCGTTTCAAACTCCTCAAGCTTTCTCTTCTTCGATAATATCTCTTTCATGAACTTGACATAACTCGGCATCTGTTCCAATGCGTCGGCGAACGGAATATTTATGTGAAGCTTTTTAAACACATCAAGGAACTTTGAAAATTGTTTGTCCGCCCTTCTTTGCTGTAATCTCTGCGGAAACGGAATGGGGGACACACATGTCTTCGAGTTATCCGGCTTTAAATCCTTCGACTCCTCAATTTCCTTCTTCTCTTTACCCCGCTCGGGCTGATCCAGCACCTCTTTCCCGCTTCTCAAGCTGATTGCGTTTAGACTCTCTCTGGGATTTGTCTTTGTTGTACTCGGCAATGCTCCCTCCGGACGAGCTGTCAACACATTAGCAATTTGGCCCAGCTGGACCTCCAAATTCCGAATGGAAGCAGAATGATTTTGTAATGTAGCTTCCGTACGGGTCATAAATTGACTCGTATTTGCCGCCAATTTTGCAAGTGCTTCCTCGAGAGACACTTTGGGAGCGGGAGGGGGCTGCTGTTGATTCTGGGCGAACGGGGGATGGTGTGAGTTTTGTCCGTTTCTCCATGAAAAGTTAGGATGATTGCGCCACCCCGGATTATAAGTATTGGAGTACGGGTTATTTGGCCGATTCCCACTTCCCACAAATTTAGCCTGCTCCATCTGATTTTTCTCGAACGGATTTCCAACTTGACATTCCGCGCTCGGATGTGATCCGTTACACCAATTGCATGTCTCTATGGTAACGGGGTGCGTGCGAAAATGCCCGGAGTCATGTGTCAGCAATGACTTGAGCCGACAAAGTGGAAATCGGGTCATTGCTTGAAACTTCCATGACTCTCTTCGGTGTCAATCTTCCGATGGCCATTGGTATGCTTTCGGCCATATCTTCCAAAAGCACGTGTGCCTCGGCCATAGATTTTCCCATGAAGGTCCCACCAGAGGCCGCATCCACGAGAGTGCGTGTAGAAGCACTCAAACCATTATAGAACGTATGAAGCTGAAGCCAATCAGGAATGCCGTGATGAGGGCATCTTCGTAGCAAATCTTTATATCGCTCCCACGCCTCGTGGAGCGATTCCATATCGTACTGACCAAAAGTGGTTATTTCGTTTCTCAACCTTGCCGTCTTAGCTGGTGGGAAGAATTTGGCAAGGAAGGCTTGCGCTAGCCTCTCCCATGTTGTAATCGACTCGTGGTAAGGAATTTAACCAAAACTTTGCTTTATCCCTCAAAGAGAAAGGGAAAAGCCTCAATCGGATGGCATCGTCGGTGACACCATTAGTCTTGAACGTGTCGCATATCTCAAGGAAAGAAGCAATATGGGCATTCGGGTCGCCCTTCAAATTACGTAATGGGCTCGCCCGCACCATCCGAATAATGGCGGGCTTGATCTCAAAATTATTAGCTTGGATAGTGGGACGCCGAATTCGAAAAATTAGCGTTGACTGCGGCATGGCATAATCTCGAAGAGCTAGTTCCGGTTGAACTTGCCGCACTTGGTTATCTCCTCCTTGGACTTGATATTCTCGGCCATGTTGACCGTCGTCTGCAACTCTCTTTTCTCCTTTTTGTTCCTTCTTAGAGTGCACTCGAGCTCGGTATCCAAAGGTAGTAGGCCTTCGTTACGAGTTTTCTCATGCACTACACGAAAGGTCTGAAAGGAAAAACAAATAACCGAAATTAAATACACAAAAATAAAAACAAAACGTTCAAATTAAGACTGGAAATACTTAAATCGATATTAGAAAATTTCAATCCCGACAACGGCGCCAAAAACTTGTTGCGATATTTCCTACACGCAAGTGCACGTCATCGTTTACAAGTAATAAAGTGATAAGTAGAGTATCGTTCCCACGAGGATTTAATTTCTAACTACCGATTGTTTCGTATTCCAATTTTATCTGAACAATCGAATTTGGGATTTTGTAATTAATAACTAGAAGAATTACTAAAAGACTAGTATAAAACGATGGCTTGAATAAAATAAATCAAATGATGAATAAGTCTAGGGTTCTGAATCCACCTTAGTTTATCCGAATTTACTCTCGATTATCCGTAATAAATAATTTTTCCCAATTTATTGAAGGCGGAGATTGCTAATATATTCTACCGCCTCTCCCGAGGTCAATAGATTTATCTAAAGGCGAATAACGCACTCTATCCCTAGGTGAATTAATTCGTCGATAGGCAAAAAGCATGAAATCTCCTAAAGGCCACGTAGTTCCTATGAGTATATTCCTATCTCACAGAATAAACGGTCCTCACCAATAGTTCTCACCAAATCTCCTCTCCCGATTCAAGTGAATGATTAAATCAATACAACTATTGGCCGATAATCGCAAGCATTAAACATAATTGGGAAAACTCAATAAAAGGTAATAAATTGATAATCTCAATCAATTCGTCAAAACAAAGGTTTCATCAAAACCCTAGATTAGGGCTTTAGCCCGACATACTAAAAGCGAAAATACGAATAAATAAACGAAAGCATAAAATTCAAACGCAGATGAAGCTCGATTCCTCCGTTCCGCCTTCCGCCCTTGAAGTCTTCTCGCTTCCCTCTTCTTCTCGCCGTCTCCAAGCTTAAGCTCTCAAAGGTTAAAGATCCAAAGATTCCAAGATTATTTAATTAGGGTCTTAAACCCTATTTATAGCTCCACATATCCTCCAAATCGCGTCCGTATTAGTTTGGCCGAAAATCAAGCCAAACAGCTCAAAATCCGCGGGCATACAAAACCGCCAAGTGTGCCGCGGCTCACTAAACTGTGCCGCGCACATCGCCTTCACCAATGCAGGCGTTAATTAATTCTTACGTGCCGCGGCTCACTGGCCGTGCCGCGCACAGTACAGTTACTCGCCTTGGTGGTGTCTTCTGTGCCGCGGCTCAGCCTTCCTTGTGCCGCGGCTCAGTCGATTTTGCTGCTACCGTTTTGCCTCGTTTTAGATTCCGGACTTCAATTTCCTGTCAATCATACAAAATTAAGGCATTAAAAGCTCATTTAGACGATTTCACTCTCCAAAATACTACAAAATAATGATAAATAAGTATATAAAAATACGCCTAACAATAATCAGTCGAATAAGGACTCGGATTATGCGACATGGGAGCGGACAAATATGGGTCGGGCTAGTCGGACCGAGCCAGGTCGGACCGGACTGAAACAAGCGGGTCGGGCCGTATTCGACGAATAACAAACAGATCGAACGGTCGCGACGAATCGGATCAGGTCACTATCGGCAGCGGGGGCTGGACAAATGGGATCGGTCTCGTTCTGTGGTGGTAGTGTCTGGCCGGTGTCGAGCAGGGTCGATCACGACTGGGTTGGATCGGGCGGACTGAAGTGGCAGTGTCCGAACGGCGTCGAAAGGTGGTCGATCACGGCCGGTCGGATCGGGCGATCGCGGTGGCAGTGTCCGTTGACGCCGAAAGGTGGTCGATCACGATCGGTCGGATCGGACTGCATCGTGGTGTCGGTGTCCGACAAGCGGTGGTCAATCACAACTGGGTCGGATCGGAAGTGTTCGGTCAACATCGAACGGGATCTGGTCGGTACAGGCGAGTCGCGGTCGCGGCTAGGCTGGATCGGCAGGTACTGGACGGGATCGATAGGCATAGGCGAGTTGCGATTGCGGCTAAGCTGGATCGGCAGGCACCAGATGGAATCGGTAGGTACCGAACGGGATCTGGTCATGGCTGGACTGGATTGACAGGTACCGGATGAAATCGGCAGGTACCGGATGGGATCTGGTCGTGGATGGACTGGATTGGTAGGAACCGGACGAGATCTGGTCGTGGATGGACTGGATCGGTAAGCACCGGATGGTGATCGGATGTGGTCGATCTAGGTCGATCGGTGTTCCGACAGGGATCAGCTGTGAGCGGCGGTGATCGGATGTGGCCGACGGTGATCGACGGTGGTCGAGCAGGCATCCGACAGTGGTTTGGCAGGTGTCCGGCAGTGGTTGGCGGTGGTCGACGGTTAGGGTTAAAGGACTGTTTTTTTTTGTTTTTTTGGAATTTGTAAAATTTTCTCGAGCTACGAGCTGATAACGTGTTTTAGGAGAAAGTAAAAGACTGTAAATACGAGTCAATCAATTATTTTCATAACACTGATAGAGAGGCCTTTATATAGGCATTACAATGAGAGTCATTCCATACATAGGATTCCTAGATAAGGTAAGACATCTAATAGGATCCTACTACCTCTAGAAGGATCTAGAACCTTCCATCTATATATCTACAACCAGTATTAGGTCAGACACATCACGGGAATAATAATTCCCGGAACACACACACACACACACACATATATATATATATATATATATATGTTGTAATTAATATATGAATGACCTTTATGTCCCCTAAACCCTAATTGTGTACCTATAAATAAAGGTCTTTGACCATCATAATAAGACACTCCATTCTTCTTCTCTTTTATTTCCCTCTTTTTTCTCTCAAGTTCAGAACACGTTATCAGCACAATCTCTCTCAGAAAGAAAATTTTTTTTTGTTACTCATTAGCGCACATACTCTATTTTCACAGAAAGGTAGAATTGCGTTCTGATTTTCTTTTATCTTCTTTGTGTTTTATTCTCGATCTGTATTCTTATGACTATGGCTACAGATCTGTATTCTTCTTCTTCTTCCAAAAAAAAAAGGTTCTGATTATATGTAGATTTAGACTTAATTATATAATTGTTATTTTAATATAGATTATATACATATTTCATATATTCTCTACTAATTATTCTGATTTCACTATCATCATACATAAATAATATATATGATGATCTAAGAAATCTATTATCAAATCGATAAATTGTTGTTTCCTTAAGAAACAAGATCTAACAATTCTTAATAGTCCAGAAGATTATTAAGTTAAAAGATTCTTGAACAAATACAATATTATTTCATCATATCCTAGTTGAATATGATGTGTTCCTGAAGAACACTACGAGATCTAAAATTTTTTGTGTAAATTCCTGATGAAGAACACAAAATAATATTCCTGAAGAATATTATCTGGGCTCTTGAAGAAGCACTTTCTTTTTATTTTGCACTATTTTGTTATCGTGTAATTTTATTTCTTAAAATTATTGCTCCAGAAGTAGCATAATTAATTGCAATACTATTGACAAATATACTTGTTCTAATATTATTTCTTGATCTTGAATATCATAATATTTAATATTTGGGTCCCGAAGATTCAAAGGTCAATAGTAACCTGCAGTTTCCAACGTTTTATATGCGTTATTGATGCTCAAAAATGACCAAGACGAGCAATCATCGTGTAATAAAATTGAAGAATCGATATTAATCGAGTTATTTTGGTGTTTTTATGTAGATTTGTTGTAGTTCAGTAAATCGACTGTATAGCTCTCGTCCGAACTCCGAATGAGGTGTTCCTGGATGATTTGGAAAGCTAACAAAAGGTTCCACAACTTTCACGTTTTAAGTTTTTTTAGATTCGGATAGTAGCGATGCTTAAATCGAGAATCAAGTGGCTGATCCGAATTGAAGTTTGTGATCAATTGTTGTCCACTAAATTGATCGTATCTCAGTCATCCGAAGTCTGATTTAAACGTTTTAAAATGATTCAAAAATCTGAAAGATAGATCTACGACTTTCATGTTTTGACTTTTTTTAGATTCTGAATTATTCAAATAATATTATTACAAAATTTGTACTCCCGAAGTGGTACAAATAATATGTTATCCGCTCCTCAAGTAGCCGATGATATTTCTATTAACTATATTGACACTTGCTGTTTCATTAGTAAAGCACATTAAGTTATATGTCAATTATACACATCTAGATAAGTAAATATGACACCCGAAGTTTCATATGCTTTATAAACATTACGTGAATAAATTTGAAACCCGAAGTTTCATCTGTCTTACAAGTATCTCGCGAATAAATTCTGAAACCTGAAGTTTCAATATTAGTATGACCATGTGATATGTCAAATATTAAAGATCTTTATACAGAAACTTGTAGTTTCGCTTTCACATGATAAGAACCTAAAGTTCTACATAATATTCACCATTTAAATATGAACTTGCAGTTTCATATGGTTTAATTGAAGGACACGACGTTCTTCTTAATAATGATTTGAAACCAGAAGTTTCATATCAAAATTCTTGAACTTAAAGTTGAGAAGTATCGAATATTATATTATTGAAACTCGAAGTTTCATAACGAAACCACATTACAAATTAGAAGCATAACATTATGTTTCAACTATTAACTCGAAGTAGCAGGATTGATATATGGTTACGATTTATCATAATAATAAATATTACACATCGTTGCTCCCGAAGTAGCACGATTATCTTGAGCTTTTTCACATATTTATTCACGACAGTTCTACCTCATATTATCTAATTCTTTTTGGATCTATGGTTCTACCTTCTCTATTCTTTTGGTGGATCGACTTCCTAGAGGTATGAAGCTATAAATTTAAATTTGATATTGTATTAATATTATTACCGATTGAAAGTTACGAAAATTGAAAGAATTTTTCAAAAATAACTTTTGATGATATTTTGATTGAATAATTGTGGATTAGACATACTGTACAATTTAAAATATGATATTAATATTTTGGTTCAGTGCTTGAACAATTATCTATGAATGACTTAAAATATGATAGATTTAATTGATTCATTTTCTTATGATTCTACTATTAAAGTATGTTGTGTCATAATTCTAGAAAAAAAATCAATGGATATAAAAACCATTGTTAATAATATATACATTTCATAAACTGTAAATCATGATATTAAAATAGAAGTATATTGTTACTTGTGCAGAAATTGTGATTTGCTCAATTGCATCGACATGTTTTGATTATTATAAATTTTTTATAACGCATGTATTTCTGTTGCTATATGATTTAATTATGCAATCGATTATATTGCACTAATTTTGTAGTTTCTAGAAGAAACATAAATTATAATATTCTTAATAATCTTGAAGATTAGTAATAAATAATAGTTGATGTTCTTAATGAACACATCAATATCTTATCATACTAAAAACAATGTGTTTATGATGAACACATTAAATAAGTTATTTAATATTCTTGAAAAATATTAAATATTGGGGTTGCAATTTTTTGAACTTTACTTTGAGCATTTGTACTCCTTCTCGTTATTGAATTATTTTTATAGTTATCATTATATTGATTTAAATTGTTGCGCATGAAGTAACACAATAAATATTCTTGATGAATATTACAAATTCTCGAAGAATAATTCATATTGTAGGTGATATATGTTTATCCCTCTAACTAGTTTCTTGAAGAAACACAAATTTGCAATCTCAATAATCTTGAAGATAATTAAAAATAAATAGTTGAAGTTCCTGAAGAACAACACAACGATATCTCATCATAATTTTATAATAAGTTTATGATGATCACGTCAAATAAATTTAGTATTCCTGCAGAATATTAAAATATTGAGATTGTATTTTTCTATGCTTTATTTCGAGCATTGTTATCTTCCATTCTCATTATTTAATTATTTTAATCATTATCCTTTTATTATTTTAATATTTTAGATGATATGTTTATCGCCAATGAAAAAAATATAATATGTCATATTAACATTGATTTGATCAATCTTATTTGTGGAATGATATTGAAATTGATTTGCAATATCTTATTAAAACAATCCCTGAAGAATTGGTAGAATTCAAATGATAATATTCTTATTATTATCTCTCGAAGAGCTTCATTAATCCTTCGACGAGTATCAAACTAGTTATATATTGATTCTACAATGAGTATCAAACAATTACATGATGTATTTTGCATCAAATGACCATGTTGCGATGAATTTATAATTCAAGGATCCAAATTATTACCAAGGCATGAATATTTGGATCAATATGTAATTAGCGCGTGATTAAAATACCTTCGGACGAGGATTTCTCATATGATAATTTCACGTATCTATATGGGCTACATGAAAAACACATGTATACTTTGTCAAAATACATATTTAGAGCCTAAAATTGGGGTCAATTGATCATTTGATACGCTGATTTTATAATCTAACTCAATATCCCCGACATTAGGGGGAGATGAAATATAAATAAGAGAAAGTCGGAAAATTCTCGTTGGGTTGGATATTTAAATTTACGCACTATGAACTCGAAGTTCAACAAGTTATGATTGCCAAAGGAGTGATGAAATCTCATATACCAGTTGTATATGTACCATAAAGAATTAAAGTCGAATGTGAACGAAATATATTTGTTGATACTCCTCGACGCCAGAAGCGTGAGAGACATATTCTTTATTGGTATTAAAGATAAAATCCGCGGAATATAAATTGATTAAACTAATAACATCACTTCAAAAACCTCCTGAAGAGGATCATCTCGAAGACGAGAATCCCAATACCTTAATTTGCACGTGCACTACATAATTATAATATTGGCATTATGGGATGACCAAATCAAATGTTATGGGATGAATATTTGATTTTGTTGAAGTTGTCTTGAACTTTGTGAATATGGGAGAATTGTTTATAAGAATGATACTTGTCGACAACACTTTGTGTCTCAACAATTGCTAGTGGAGTGCCTGAAGCACTAAATAAAATATAAGTAATTGAGACAGAACTTAACTCGCAAGATAAATAAAGTGGCGAATGATAAGCGAGATTAGCATATCAAGGGTTTAAGCGCATACCCAAAACATATTCTCCCGTTGGCACTACATCTCGTCATTTAATATATATATGACAATTATTATGAATATAGATATTCAATTAGTGACGTCATCACCACATTTTTCTATGGGTCATTGGACGCGAATATCTACATGAAAGTCCCTGACGGACTTGAGGTTCCTAAAGTAATAGGAAGATGAAATTCGCAACATGTACTATTTTGAGTTATAAATATTTATACATTTTGAAATAGTCTGGTGGATCAACCGACTAAGTGAATTCCTCCTGAAGAGCATATATGTGAATTATTTGAACTCATGTCTAAAGACGAGTTCAAAATGAAAAATTTAGATAAAATTAAGTATTAGTATTGTCTCGACTTGTAGATCGAGCATATATGATGGAAAATTTTTATCCATTTAGCTACCTAAAAGTTGTCTTACCACTTGAAGTGGATACTGACTCATATAGATCTCAAGAAAATAACAAAGATATAAGAGGACCAGAAGTTCCGTACTTGTATGCTATTGAAGCATTACATTATCAGGCCTGATATACAATTTGAAATTAACATGCTAGCAAAATTTAATATTTCTCGAGGAAGGAGAATGTGAAAAGGTGTTAACCATATTGGTCTATTACATGAAAGAGATCAAGATTCGATATTGGTGGCTATTAGGGTATTATGATCTCATATTTGTTCTCATACTGCCTATTTATTATGATGAGAAATATTCTCCATTTATGTGTTGCATATAATGTTTGGGCAAGTAAGATGAAATTTATTCCACATGAGCTTCAGAAGAGCAATAATGATAATCTAGCAGATTTATTCACTAAATCTCTCCATGTCTGAAAATTATATTCATGGTATTGGAGTGCAAGATTGTTATCTTGAGGGGGAGAAGTGATAACTTTTAAATTAGTTTGAAGATTATGTCGACCCAGAAGGTCAAAAGGTCCTCAAGACCAAATGGTTGTACTCTTTTTCCCTTTCTAAGTTTTTTCCCACCGGGTTTTCTTAGTTAAGATTTTTAACGAGGCAACCAATGCAACACATGAGCAAATTTATACTATGTACTCTTTTCCTCTATCGGTTTTTTCCCACAGGGTTTTTCCGAATGAGTTTTGATGAAGCATGAACATCATAATATTCAAGAGAAAATATTGTATGAAGACAACGTCACTTGTATCTCAAAGGTAGATACATCAAATATTCACTTAAGTGATTAGTCGGCGAACTTATTCACAAGGGCGTTGCCGATATCAATATTCAGAAGACTAGTACACAAGATCGGAATGCGTCAACCGATTTCAGGGGGAGTAGCTGTACTCTTTTTCCTTCGATCGGATTTTTTCCCACTGGGTTTTCCCGACAAGGTTTTAATGAGGCAGCATGTATTAAAGGTCATTCAAGGGGGAGTGTTGTAATTAATGTATGAATGACCTTTATGTCCCCTAAACCCTAATTGTGTACCTATAAATAAAGGTCTTTGACCATCATAATAAGACACTCCATTCTTCTTCTCTTTTATTTCCCTCTTTTTTCTCTCAAGTTCATAACAATATATATATATATTGTAACACCCCCAAGATATTCGAGGTGTATTACAGCGTCGTGGACCCCTACATGGGATCCACCAGGCTAACACAAGAAAACACCTCTCGACTAACCGTCTCGGTTAGCAAGGAAACAATTGTTAACAACAAGAACATAAAACAACACGTCCGGTACAACCGGCATAATAAACATCAACCGACAAATACGGTAACTCCAACGAAGTCCAAACACAATCCGAAAGGAAAAGCCTAAGTACTCGCGAGTACAATCTATAAGTTTACAATTTGGAAAACATCCACATCAAAAGAGATAGTAGGAAATAACAAGACTCACCGCACATGTCAACAACCTTGGCCGACATCCTCGTACCATCCAGCGCCCGCTCGTCTGGTGAACATAACACGAAATCCATAACAAGAATTTCCCCGACAACGGGTCCCCAAAGGGGTTAGCAATTACGCTAGTACAAGTATTCAAGGCAAACCAATCGCTTACACATTTCATAGTACATGCACCAATATCAATTTCAAAAGCCAAAACCAGACATGTCTTTTCCGGAAATAAACAGTCAAACAATTTGCCTTGGGAACAGAGTCATATCATAAATTCCCGCACGAGGCCTCTAAGGACCCTCCCGCACTGGCTATATTATAAAGCAAAACACGCACATGCATCGCCTTGGGAACAGAGTCATATCATAAATTCCCGCACGAGGCCTCTAAGGACCCTCCCGCACTGGCTAGCTAAACAAACTCATGAATCCGGGACGCAAACCTTTGGATTCCCTCCTTGATCCCGTCGGACCAACACGAGGTGAGCAATTCACACACAAAATACATTACCATTCCACGTTAAGCATAAAGGTTTCCAAAAATACTTGCCTTGAATTATTGACGACGCAACGAACGGAAAGGAAAGTCACCGACGAACGCTAGGAACCAATGAAACCGAACCTAACGATTCGAAGAATACAATCACAACCATTTCTAAATGAATACGGAATTGGAATACACCCGAAAACCCGCCTACGATTCATGTATATTCGTATAAAAACAACAACGAGGGCGGACCACAACCAAACCCTCTCGATTCCGTAAAAATCACGAAATATACCATGAATCCGTAGGGAAACTAAGAATACCAACAAGATTAATCATATTCATCATGAATTAATCGACAAAACGGAACGAATCGGACAAAAACGCGAAAACCCCCAAATCTACCCAAAAGTAGGGTTCTAAAGATCTAACCTTGATTCGCTGGATCGAAGGATGTTATAGGATGATTGATCAACGATATAACCTCAAGAACTTCATGGATTTGTTGTTCAACAACATGGTTTCGTCTCCTCCGAAACCCCGCCGGACCGAGGAGAAATGAAATGAAAATGACGGAGAAAGTCGCCGTCTGTCATTTATATATCGGGCGGAACTAGCGTGCGCTAGCCTTTCCCGGCCTAGCGTGCGCTATCGGCCAAGACGGACGAGCACTCTCGGCCATGGCCCGCATGACCCGGCACCACCGACCACCTCGCCGACCGTGACTCGACCGCCCGACTCCCGCTAGCGTGCGCTACGGCCGGAAGTCTGCGCGCGCTAGCCGAATTGGCCCAAAGAGCCACCGGACTAACAAACTCTTCCCGCATCGCACGCTAGTCGGGCAGCGTGCGCTACCCTTGCCGATTAGCGCGCCACGACCGACAAGAGCGTGCGCTACCCGCCGACTCCCGACCGAGTCCGAACCTCGTAATCCCTCGCCTGTGCCCGAGCACAGACTGGCCGACTCGACAACAGGCGCTACATTGCCGAAGAAGGCACAGAAGGCCCCGGCCAGAAGCGTGCGCTTACGCGGTTCGCCGTGCTCGCTGGCCAATGTCCAAGACTCGTCCGGCTGGGCCCCGCAACCGTCCGGCCAATGCCACCCGCCACGACCCGACGCCGATTTCAAAACGCACGAACGGACATGACGAAAAGTTCGCGACGACGTCAACGACTCGAGATGAAAACGTAATGCAATAATTAATCATACGCGACCAAGAAAAGGGTCAAGACGACAAATACAGATATGGATACCCGTAACTTTCAAGAAATTACAAAATGGCCCAAACGCCCGAAATCACGATACGTGATCGAATATCCAAACCGGTTCACAACACGTCTAACAAAGTTAAACGGACTTGCGGAAACTCAAAATGTTAGCTTGACGAGATTCGCAAGAATCGAACTCAAGTGCGGAAAAGTCGCTAAAAAGCACAGAACTCAACAAAACAACACCGAAACGAACTCGGATGACAAAAAGTGTAGAATTAATCATTCTCATAATGACGAACGGTCATGAGCGAGCCGCCAAAACGGACTCCGCCAAAAAAGAAATTTACCAAAAATCGAAAATTGCGGATATTACATTCTACCCTCCTTAAAAGAAGTTTCGTCCCGAAACTTAAAATAAGTAGGGAGAAGCAATATCCCTTGCCAAGAAAACTCGACGAGATACACAAAACCGAAGACTCGCGCCCGACGGCGAAACGCTGCAAGGAACGCAAAGAGACATATGGCGAGAAAATACGCTCTAGGGCGACTAACACAACGTCACCGGTAGAGACATAATAAAATCAATGAGTGACAAGCGTCATTAAACGGATAATACAATCAAGTCAATTATCCGAACAATCACAAAACACAACGAACGAAAATCAATATGATTGACCAACCCAACGGTTCATCAATCAAAATGCGAGCCAAACGCTGAACAAATACGGAATTCCACCGCCTAAAGATTGGAAGATCGAAAACGAGACTAATTTCCCGAACTTAAGGGAATTACGAAGGAGCCTGAACGCTCAACAATCACGAACGAGAACAAAAACTGAACAAACAAACGATTGAGACAACAAAAATCGAACGATCATGTCCGAAACACGTAGGATAATAAAATTCAAACAACAACTCTCGGGATGACCCGGTGAGAACAAAGAAGACGTGCATTCCCATAAGATCCACAGAAAGGGAATAGCGATTGAAAAGTCACAACGACAAACGAGTCATTCGAAACAATACCACCTCGCTCGATCAACAAAAGCAAGGGATAGGGAAAGTTCATAAATGTTAACGAGCATAAACGAGTTGATAGAGCCGAAAATACAAGTTCAAAATCGATCCACTTTGAATAAAAGAACTATTAGAACCAAAGATGTTACTTCCGAACAAGATTCACAATAGTCGAACCGAATTGAAAAGTCACAACGATAACCAGATCGACTAAAACCAGACATTACTGCTCGAATGATGAAACCAAGGTATAGATCAAGTTCAGAAGGTATCAATGAACACGAGCGAATCGATAGACTGGAGAAAGAGAAGATATAGAAGTCAAAATAGTACGGGTATTACTTTTGACCTCGCCCCCGAAACTCACAACAACGGAACCAAGGTAACAATACAATAAGCAACCGACACAATGCGGAACAATCACCGATGCACACAATCATACCAACCCGAGCTCTAATACCGCATATATGCGATAACGCATAAACCGCTACGAGGCGACAACATCCAATACCAATATCACACCCCTCACAAAGGCTACCACGACAACTGTGTGGCGAACTACTCAACGCTCACACCGCCAATTCAACAACAACTCGGGGGTTAACACCCTAACGATAGCACGAACATTACACATATATTCCCGGACCACAAATAGGAATGATAGGTTTTAAAAACGAAAACCATCTTTTGAAAATAACTTGCAAGCACCAGTTGATCTTGAGTATCATATATCAAAAAGTAGTACAAACATCGTCATCGAGACTTTTTAAAAAAAATCATCTTGCGTTTAATAAAAAAAAATGAAGACACCTTTCGTTAAATTAAAACTTTTCAGCTATTTTCGACCTTCGGGTCTAAGCGAATGCGTTTCTAAATCATTAGAAATATCTCAAAATATTTTGATCCTCAAAGTAGAATAATTTTGAAACATAGCGTGGCACTAGTAGGCATCTTGAGAGCACTGTGAGAAAATAATTCATTTTAAAAGTACGTCTCGAGTTTTATTTTCTAAGATACTCAAGGTTTTTCGTATACAATAGGCCAAAATGCCCAAAATTCGCACGTATCAACATTCACTTAAACACATCATATCACACGCATCAAATCGCTCAAAATCACGACAGTAATATACAATCCTCAGGATATGTTTAACAACATCGTTAAAACAACAATCGGTTTATTAAAACTGGATGGAAAACGATATCAAGAACAAAACTCCAAAAAGTCAACTCTTGGGATTCAAGAAAATACCTAGATTCGGCGAAGAACAATGGATTAGATGATGTTAAAAATCATCTAGGATACTCCAAAACACCTTTGGATGGAAGAAAAATCAGCCCAGATGCGAAACCGAGTCGCTACGTCTCAAACTCATGGAGGAAGAAGAAGAAATGAAGAAAATGCAACTTAGACCGGTGTCCAAGATTTATATCGACACAATTAGCGTGCGCTAATCATTAAGGTTAGCGTGCGCTATCTCGGCACCAAACAAAACTCCCGACCAAAAATACATCGTTAGCGTGCGCTAACCCCAAGTGTTAGCGTGCGCTAACGAGAACTCTGCACTACCCAAGAGCTCCCGGATCGCTCGAACTACTGTGTAGCGTGCGGCGCTATCCTCCCTTAGCGTGCTACCAACGCACTCTGCGCACGCTAGCCGCAAAGCATAGCGTGCGCTAATGACCCACAGAGACAACAATGAACATATCCGAAAAGTTACATGCCGTAAACCTTTCTCACACGGTTTACTGTGCTAAGCACAATTTCCCATCTCATTTCGAAAATGCTAAAAAGACCAATGACGGTAATATTTTTCCAAAGCTCACAAAATCATTTGTCAAACCATCATGAAATATTCAAGGCCAAAATGCCAAAACTTGATTCAAGGAATCGGTTTTACGAAATAAAACTCAGTTTGCAAAATACCGAAAGCCGTTTGAAAGAACTCACGCAACGGATAAAATACGGTACGAAAATACATCAAGAAGGATTTACACTCCTCGTATAAACCAAATACGAGAGTCTAATAAACACATATCGTGAAATCAAAATCCACAGAAGGATTCCATCATTTAACGAATAATCATACAAATAACTCGTGTCACACAAGGCACAACACAAGGAAGGGAGTTTTACATCCATAGGTCGCATGTAAGTGACGACCGCCCCTCGATACTAATCGCGACCAATGATCTAAAACGACGCGTCGCGATGCGACTAAGTCAGACAAAACCCGACGAGACAAAACTCAACCAACACAACTTGACTCGACAGCCTAGATTTCCCCAGGCTAATCTGATTTTAAAATCGTATACTCTAGTTATTCGAAAATAAAACCGATAAGTTAAAAATCGTTTTCAAGACCCTTTCAAACACGACAAGGGCTTAACAGCGGTGGCATTTTATAAAATGTCCTAAAACACTTTTAAACACGGCCTTTAAATACGACACAAGGTTTTATTTGAAAATACAAGGCTGGCTCGCCCAAATTCATGTCACTTTTCAAAAACCCACAATACGATCAAGTCTCAGAGATTTTCAAGCATGCACGCCGCATGTATTATTATTAATAGAAACACATTGGTTGTAAATAACAATAATTAGCCAAGTACCAACAATTTCCGAACACACGCATATACGGCATTCAAAATCACCGTTCAACAAGCGCAACTCGGAATACTAATTCCAAGCATATGTCAAACTATCTCTTCAAGTTTGACAACAGAACTAAAGATCACCGATTCGACGTATGTCGAAACCAAATGTGAGTTTCTCAACAAACTCGCCATCAATACCTATACCGAACATATCAATGTTCAAAACTTCTACATCATACCGCACTTTCAAGCGTCCGACTCATCGGTACATTCGGCTCAACATACATTTAGTATATCGCAATTACCAAACACAGATTCCATCATACAACAAAAGACTAGAGAGTCAAGCCTTCTCACAATATACCACGGAGCAAAACTCGGATCTTTCGATCACCAACGATCCCACCAATGGTAGGAAGTTTAGCGATGGAAGGCTCGCAAAACGACAAACGGTCAAGCCCAGAACGGCGCACATACTCCAGAGAGACGAAGGACGGCGCAATACTAGAATCAAAAGTACACAAACCGGATGGATCGAGAAACAACTCGACGATAAGTACGAGAGAGGCAATCACAGTTCAAGAAGTGGAATTTCAATACGAGAAAACAAGAGAATCAAGTAAGGAAAACTTACGAGCACTGGATGTACTGAGATGCCGGCAGCGGTGTGACAATGTGCAAAACAAAACACAACTAGACCCAAATAACTAACAAGCCTAGGTATCCATAAACCTAGAGCTCTGATACCATTTCTGTAACACCCCCAAGATATTCGAGGTGTATTACAGCGCCGTGGACCCCTACATGGGATCCACCAGGCTAACACAAGAAAACACCTCTCGACTAACTGTCTCGGTTAGCAAGGAAACAATTGTTAACAACAAGAACATAAAACAACACGTCCGGTACAACCGGCATAATAAACATCAACCGACAAATACGGTAACTCCAACGAAGTCCAAACACAATCCGAAAGGAAAAGCCTAAGTACTCGCGAGTACAATCTATAAGTTTACAATTTGGAAAACATCCACATCAAAAGAGACAGTAGGAAATAACAAGACTCAATTGCACATGTCAACAACCTTAACCGACATCCTCGTACCATCCCAGCGCCCGCTCGTCTGGCTGAACATAACCTGAAATCCATAACAAGAATTTCCCCGACAACGGGTCCCCAAAGGGGTTAGCAATTACGCTAGTACAAGTATTCAAGGCAAACCAATCGCTTACACATTTCATAGTACATGCACCAATATCAATTTCAAAAGCCAAAACCAGACATGTCTTTTCCGGAAATAAACAGTCAAACAATTTGCCTTGGGAACAGAGTCATATCATAAATTCCCGCACGAGGCCTCTAAGGACCCTCCCGCACTGGCTATATTATAAATCAAAACACGCACATGCATCGCCTTGGGAACAGAGTCATATCATAAATTCCCGCACGAGGCCTCTAAGGACCCTCCCGCACTGGCTAGCTAAACAAACTCATGAATCCGGGACGCAAACCTTTGGATTCCCTCCTTGATCCCGTCGGACCAACACGAGGTGAGCAATTCACACACAAAATACATTACCATTCCACGTTAAGCATAAAGGTTTCCAAAAATACTTGCCTTGAATTATTGACGACGCAACGAACGGAAAGGAAAGTCACCGACGAACGCTAGGAACCAATGAAACCGAACCTAACGATTCGAAGAATACAATCACAACCATTTCTAAATGAATACGGAATTGGAATACACCCGAAAATCCGCCTACGATTCATGTATATTCGTATAAAAACAACAACGAGGGCGGACCACAACCAAACCCTCTCGATTCCGTAAAAATCACGAAATATACCATGAATCCGTAGGGAAACTAAGAATACCAACAAGATTAATCATATTCATCATGAATTAATCGACAAAACGGAACGAATCGGACAAAAACGCGAAAACCCCCAAATCTACCCAAAAGTAGGGTTCTAAAGATCTAACCTTAATTCGCTGGATCGAAGGATGTTATAGGATGATTGATCAACGATATAACCTCAAGAACTTCATGGATTTGTTGTTCAACAACATGGTTTCGTCTCCTCCGAAACCCCAGTCGCGGACCGAAGAGAAATGAAATGAAAAATTACTTAGAAAGTCGCTGTTCTGTCATTTATATATCGGGCCGGAACTAGCGTGCGCGCTAGCCTTTCCTACTTAGCGTGCGCTATCGCCAAGATCGGCCGAGCACTCGGCCATGGCCCGCATGACCCGGCACCACCGACCACCCCGCCGACCGTGACTCGACCGCCCGATTCCCGCTAGCGTGCGCTACGGCCGAAGTCTCGCGCAAGCCGACTCCGCCCAAAGAGCCACCGGACTAACAAACTCTTCCCTAACGCACGCTAGTCGGCCAGCCGGCGCTACCTCGCCAGCTAGCGCGCACACGACCGACAAGCGTGCGCTACCCGCCGACTCCCGACCGAGTCGAGAACCTCGTAATCCCTCCGCCTGTGCCCGATGGAACAGACTGGCCGACTCGACAACGTGCGCTTACATCGAGCTGAAGCGCAGCTGGCCCCGGCCAGAAGCGTGCGCTTACGCGGTTCGCGTGCTCTCGCTCGGCCAGTGTCCAAGACTGTCCGGCTGGGCCCCGCAACCGTCCCGGCCACCGCCACTCGCCACGACCCGACGCCGATTTCCGAAAACGCACGAACGGACACGACGAAAAGTTCATGACGACGCCAACGACTCGAGATGAAAACGTAATGCAATAATTAATCATACGCGACCAAGAAAAGGGTCAAGACGACAAATACAGATATGGATACCCGTAACTTTCAAGAAATTACAAAATGGCCCAAAACGCCCGGAAATCACGATACGTGATCGAATATCCAAACCGAAGTTCACAACACGTCTAACAAAGTTAAACGGACTTGCGGGAAACTCAAACAATAGCTTTGACGAGATTCGCAAGAATCGAACTCAAGTGCGGAAAAGTCGCTAAAAAGCACAGAACTCAACAAAACAACACCGAAACGAACTCGGATGACAAAAAGTGTAGAATTAATCATTCTCATAATGATGAAACGGTCATGAGCGAGCCGTCAAAACGGACTCCGGCCGAAAAAGAAATTTACCAAAAATCAAAAATTGCGGATATTACATATATAGTTGACCAATACCATAAATATGATTTTATTGAAATAAAATCTATATAAAAATAATTTTATATTGATTCGAATATACCGCAAGTATGATTTATTACCATAAAATCTATTTATTAATATAATTTCATAAATTCATATATATATATATATAAGTATCTTTTCATCCAACTATTATACCACATATACATTAGATATATGTCAAAATAATTATCATCAATATAATTATATTACTGTAAAATCAAAATAATTTTACGCAGTAAATTAAAGCTAAAATATGAACTTTATAAAATACCCTGAAGGTAATAAAAAATGGATAATTTAATATATATATATATAATAAATTGCTTTAAATATATGCTAAAATTTCATTATATAAAAATTAAAATATGCGTTAGATTTATGAAGTAAACGGAAGAACTAAATAAGTAGCTAGTAGAATAAAATTAAATTATTTATCACAAAGAAGATTAATAAATATTCATTAAATTTCATTCGATTCAAATTGTGTGCACTGAATAAAAGCCAAAAATACATTAAGAGGACACAAGCTAAAATAATTAACTTATGGTAAGAGATTAAGCTTGCGTACATACACCAAATAGTTGACGAACCCAGCTGGGAGCTTTTCTAGCTTGATTAGAACTGCCATCAGTTGGCCCTCCTCATATCATATGAATTACACCTTTCTTAGTTAGGGGTGTAGAAGGTCTACGAGGAGCCTCCCTTTTTTATCCTCGGACCCCCTCGTGGCAGGGGTGGTTTCTTTCGGGCTCCATTTTCTTCTTGGTACATGAACTTCATTAACTGACCGACTCGGGCGAGCCTCTCGATATCGTCCTTGAGGTTTTTACAGTTGTCCGTTTTATGTCCAAATTCATTATGGAACAGACAATAAAGCTCCAACCTCGGCTGAGTGGGTCCATTAAAGTGAAATGTGGGTCAATCAATAACTTTGCTTATCTTATCCTCTACCGTGCGCCCTCCTCATCGCCAGTAGGCAACATTGATCAAACCTTGGCCTTTTCAGATCGGGGTTGGTTTCATTCTTCCTGCGGTCAATGTTTTAATCAGCCCACCTCTTGTAACAACCCCAATCCACTCAGGGATATTACACGCCGTAGACCCTCTCCTCGAGGATCTACCAGGCTGATAACTAAAATCAAACATCTAAACATCGCCTTTAAGGCTAAAGTGACTCAGTAGACCGACTTGGTCTTTCAATAATAACATACAACTCAATTCCAAACACATACCCACGCAGGGGTCAAAATACAATAAACTCCCGTACAACGGGGAAAGATCTCGCAGGAAAAGAAAATACAACTAGACCAATACGACATCAACGGATCCTCGTGTGATTAGTATCGTTCATCTTTCATCATCCTTCGTGCCGACCCTGTGCTATGCTCCAAAACCTGAATGCAAAAATAGACATCCACCCCCCGAATACTCGGGGGTTAGCAAAACTCCACTGTTTTGCTAGTGCAAGTACAAGTGCAAAAATACGAGCCATACAATACAAGTTCCAAGAACAATAATAATCAGGAATCCTCAAAGTTCCAAACGTAACGAAAAGCACTTCCCGAGGCATGAGTTTGGTAAAACATTCCAAAACCGAAAGATCACAAATCAAGGGAAAACAATTTATAAAACAGTTTAAAATGCCATCGAGAGTTTTAATAGAAAACAATTTAGGATTTCCAAATCCTTCTCTTTCCAAAAATCAACAGGGGTCACAACCCAAAGGTTTTGTTTTCGCAAATAGAAAACAGACAACAATTCACAGGGCCCGAGCCCAACATCACGTGTCCTCGACGGACATAAAAATCAACACAACGTAGTCACGCACGCGCATCGCCTAGGACCGGGATGAAGCCACAAATCCCACTCGAGGCCTCGAAGGACCCTCCCGAGCTCGCTAGCGAAACAAATCACACACATGCATCGCCTTGGGAACAGGGTAATACCATAGATCCCGCCCGAGGCCTCGAAGGACCCTCCCGAGCTGGCTAGCTAAACAAATCACAACATCTCACGGTTGGATCAATCACTTGCTGCATCCTGGCCACATGATCACATGCCATGTGCCACCGTAGATTAACTTTGGCGCTCACGGTTGGATCAATCACTTGTTGCATCCTGGCCACATGATCACATGCCATGTGCCACCGTAGTTTTTCTTAGGCTCTCACGGTTGGATCAATCGCTTGTTGCATCCTGGCCACATGATCGCGTGCCATGTGCCACCATAGGCCCCGCCCACATCCACACAATCACATATATAGCAACATACAACAAAGATATCCAAACAATTCACTCAGAGGCATCAAACATTTAACAAAACACCACGTCAAACCACACCGCATCGAAATAAAGCCATATACGAACACACGCAATATCAAGTGCCACATCAACACCAAACATATCCATAGAATTCACATAGTCATTCACAAACCACACCATTCACCAAAACACCCACGTTTTGAAAACAAGCCTTTAACAAGGCAAAACCGCATCTTTTGAAAGTTCAATTCAAACGACCAAACAACCACATTTAGACGATCACTAATTATCGTATCCATAAAACAGGAATAGTATGGGCAAGGTACTTGCCTCAAAACCACGGGCCGCAACAAGACGACGGATTGATAGACGCGGTCGAATAGCCCCGAACCCCGAACAATATCAAGAACGCGATAAAGACCACGAGTATTACGAGAATAACACCACACGAATCATCAATCACCAAACGGATTCAACATCTAATCCTAGAACACCTATAAACCTCCTAAGGAACAATAACACATGGTTACGACGAGAATCAAGGCCAAA
Source organism: Orobanche coerulescens (assembly GCA_033398695.1). Taxonomy (NCBI): domain Eukaryota; kingdom Viridiplantae; phylum Streptophyta; class Magnoliopsida; order Lamiales; family Orobanchaceae; genus Orobanche; species Orobanche coerulescens. The sequence continues at coordinate 208,949,035 of CM065803.1, forward strand.
ACAACGGAAATCCCAACAAACTATCGAAGGAAAACTCATCGGGACATTTAATCGAACACTAAATGCTCAATAATTCCCAAGAACACTGACCGTCAATCGAGTTAAACAAACTCGATATATGGATATACAACCCATAGAACACGATTAATAACATCATACTACACCAACCGATGTATCAAAATCGACTAGAATCGAAATCAAGAACAAATTCCCCAAAAAGTCAACTTGAAGGAAAATCAAGAAATATACCTTGATTCGATTTAAACACACGGATTAGATGTTGATATAATCAACAAGGATCTTCCAAAATGCCTTGAAATGATTAGAATCGGCCAGAACTCGATTCTGCCGCACCCGTCCGATAGCCGCAAGAAAAGTGAGGAAATGAGTAAAACGGCCGCCAGCCTTATATAGCTGGCCATCACGGACACTTACGGCAGAATCGCAAGGCCTTTTACGGCGTAACTCGCCCATACGGCCGTACTCGGCAGACTTACGGCCGTAACCGCATTCGCCAAAAATCAGCCAAAGACTGTCGGACACTTACGGCCGAATCGGCACACATTACGGCCAGAATCGCCTTCGCCAGAAGATGCCCAGCGCACGACGGCAGATTCGATCGCGCCTTACGGCCGTAACTGGCATTCGTCCGGAAGCTGCCAGGCGCCATACGGCCGTAACTCTCGGCCCTTACGGCCGTAACTCGGCTATGCCAGGCCCTGCTCCGGCCGTGACTCGGCCGTGGCCACTCCGACGGCCTGGACGACCCCGAAACCCGAACCTGAGTATAAATCGAAGGTACGGTTACGACGTACTCGCAAAGACGAATCCAAGCACTAATAGAACACACGATTCCGACCAACCGAAGTGTCGGAATTCGACAACGGAAGTAATTACCCCAAACTTTGGGAAATTACAAAAATGGCCCAAAACGCCCGGAAATCACGATACGTGATCGAAACACCGAACCAAAGCTCGCAACATGAATAATAACATTAAATGAACTTACGAGAAACTCGAAACAACAGCTTGCATTTAGATTCGCAAGAATCGAGCTCAAGTGCGGAAAAGTCGCCAAAAGACACGGAACTCAACAAAACAACACCGAAACGAACTCGGATGACAAAAAGTGCAGAATTAATCATTCTCGAAATGACGAAACGGTCACGAGAGAGTCGTCAAAACGGACTTCCGCCGAAAAAATGAAAATTACCGAAATTCGAAATTGCGGATATTACATTCTACCCTCCTTAAAAGAAGTTTCGTCCCGAAACTTAAAACAAGTAGGGAGAAGAAATATCCTGCTAGGAAAAACTCAACGAGATACACAAGAAGCGCGTAACTTACGCCCATCGGCGAAACGTTACAAGCAACGCAAAGGAATATACGGCGTGAAAACACGCTCCACGACGACCAACACAACGTCGCCGTTAGGAATATAATAAAACCAACAAATGACAAGCGTCATCAAACGGATAATATAGTCAAGTCAATTATCCGAACAATCACAAAACACAACGAACGAAAATCAATATGATCGACCACCCCAACGGTACATCAATCAAAACGCGAGCCAATCGCTGAAGAAATACGGAATTCCACCGCCCAAGGGTTGGAGGATCGAAAACGAGACTAATTTCCCGAACATAAGGAAATTAGGAAGGAGTCTGAACGCTTAACAATCACGAAACGAGATCAACAAAAACCGAACAATCAAACGATCGAACCACAACGATCGAGACAACAAAAATCGAACAATCATGTTCGAATCACGAAGAACAATAAAATTCAAACAACAACCCCCAGGTTCACGTCTCGGCTCGAGACAATATTTGATCCGGTGAAAACAACAAGATGTGATTCACATAAGATCCATAGGAAAGGGAATAGCAATTGAAAAGTCACAACGACAAATGAGTTATTCCGAAATAATACCACCCTCGTTCGATCAACAAAAGCAAGGGATAGGGAAAGTTCAGAAAATGTCAACGAACATAAACGAGTCGACAGAGTCGAAAATACAGAAATTCAAAATCCGATCCACATCGAATAGAAGAGTTAATAGAACCAAATGATGTCACTGTTAGGATTGTATACTGCAAAGCATACTTTATGCTAGTATTACCTAATTTCCCATTTACTACCTATGAGGATATTAATTATATTTAATCACATGTTTTGCATATTAATTCACGTTATGGTTATGCAAATGAAATGTCTAATTATTTTATATTGTAGATAATGTGGTGTGTTGGTGTCACATGGAAGATCACATTATCGGTGCCTTATAAAATAATATAATAGTTCACAACCTATATAATTATTAGACAAATTATATAAAGGGTTGTAGTGTATGCTTGAGAATAGTTGGTCTTGACTATTAGCATATATTAGCGTATTTGTATACGTTGAACAGGATCAAGGTGAGATAGTGTCTTCTCAGATCGACCGTAAGAAGAACTTAAATCTCGGATAATTATTATTTCTTAATTCTAAGTATATAATATTTAATTGTGTATTTATAATAATTATTGCTTTGATTTACCATAGGTGAGAGTCAAAATGATCGACTCAATAAGCCTCGTATCTTGGGCAATAATATTGTTTATACGACAATTATTATTATTACTAGAAATCGTGTCCCGACTGCGGGTTGATGATGTCCCCTTGAGGAGCTCGATAATGATTATTATATTAAACCCCGCAGTGGATTTAATTCGATATAATAATAAGGTTCGAGTGGTACTACTCTTGGATAAGATATTAATTAATTAAAGTCACAAGAGCTTATAATTAATTAATGGACATTCGATATCTTAAACACGAAATAATATATTTAACAAGGAGCCCAATTTCGTAATTTGGGATTTTGGTAGGAAGTGCAATATCAACTTTTTAGTGGACTAAGTTGATATTAATTGATTCATCATATATTAGGAAGAGTCCTAATAAGGTAAGATGAATTAATTGGGAGTCCTTCCATAATCCTCCTTTAGATCCCTAGTAGTAGTCCAAGAGCCTATAAATAGGACATTATGGGGCTTGGCCGATTTTATCACATACTTGCACAAGGAATTTCGATTTTTCTTCTAAGTGTTTAATTGTGGATCTTGACTTGTGTCTTTGATTTCACAATTGAGATAACACTTTAATGCTTGCTACATATCGGAATTACTTGAAGAAAAGAAAATCGAGAGTTGTGAGGCATAAGAATTCGGCCGATCCATAAGGTGTCCAAGCAAGATCCGGTAGCTCGTTGCCCACACAACGTCCGGTTCAAGGCGGATCATACTCTAGAAGATCTGAAGGTAGAAATACAAGGCGATCAAGAAGGAAGTAACCAACGCGCTTCAAAAGGTAATATCCTATGATCTTGGATCTAGATTAGGATATTTTAGTTAATCAACATATTTAATTAATAAATAATAAATAATATTTAAATTGCTTATTAATCTTAGTAATTAATTAATTAGCATGCCTAAATAGATCTAATGCTCGTGGATGCGTAAAACGCTATTATCAACTTTATCAAACTTCGCTTCCGCTGCGTTTTACTCTCCAACAATTGGTATCAGAGACGGATTTTTAGACTTTTGCTACTTTAATTAATTTTAGTGATTAATTGATAGCAATTTAAATATTCATATATTTTGATGTTGGAATATTTTGCTAGATGTGTTCTTGCAGGTGATATGATCCAATTATCATGGTTTATATGAATGGTGCATTTATTTATTTATTTTTATTAATTATGCAATTGTTGGTTTGGCCCGTTTTTGAGGCATGTAATGGTTTTTCCCGTGAGAAAATCCGCTGGTAGTTCTAGGTGGTTTTATTTTTCGTGTAATCTTGATGTAATTTCGATGTATTTTATTTCGTATAAAATTATAATCGAATTTGGAAAAGACGGGATCACGAAGATATAGAGCGTAACCGGATCGCCGGATCTTGGCGAGCTGGCCGACAAGAAGCAGGGCCGCCGAAAGGGCCGAGAGGTCGCCGCTGAAAGCGGCCGAGCGGCCGCCAATGCCGCGGCACTGTCCGGCCGGCGGCTGTTCGGGCCGGCCGCCCAGCTTTTGGTCCGTCTGCGCCGCTCGTTGCAGGCCTCATTGGGAAGTCGGGATTTAAAATTAAATTTTTTTATGTAATTAATTTTGCATAAAAGTAAAATTTTAATTTTGAAAATCCATGGCCCGGCCGGGGAGAAGCGACGAGATGCTTGATTCAGTGGGAGAGATCGAGCCGAAGATTTTCTCGGATTCAACTCAAGGAAGAAGACCATGATAATTGGATAAATTTAATTATCCATGCTTTATTTTGGTTTTTATTGTTTTGATGTATGGCATGTATGGATGTATGCGTGATATGTTTTCTTGCATGTTAGGACGAGAAAATTAAAAACCTTAAGGCTAAAATAACTAAGTGATTAAATTGATTTTTATTTTAAATAAAATCAAATTAGCCTTCATAATTAATTTAAATTGTGAAGTAATTAGCATGCGCGTTGACATTAGAGTCTTCCTCCATATCGGATGTGCTAATTATAGGTTCACTAGTTTTAAATTTCAAAATGATAACATAAGGTAAATATTACTTTTTATGATAGGACCTCTCCATCTGTAGGACTATTATTTAAAAGATAATATTTTAAGGATGTTAAATTATGGTGTTCACTTAGGTGTATTAATTAATAAGCTCCCCATCAGAGTCTATGTTAATTAATACATGGCCAAGAGGAACCAACTATTAATTTTACTTGTCATAACGTAATTTGACTAGATAGTAAAATTAAAGACGTAAAACTCTACTTGAAAAATGTATGTGTAAACGTCCACACGATCGTGGCTTGCATGTGCGGATTTTTTGAGGTGTTGGTTGCTAGCATATATATTGTGTTTTGAGGTTTTTCGATATATTTTGATGTGCATTATGTGATGGATGTTTTTAATTTTTATTCTCAGATGTCTTTCAATCCACTAGCTGTTATTCTCAAAGAAAATAAACTAGATGGCACTAACTTTGCCGATTGGAAAAGAAATCTTGACATTGTCTGGCCGAGGGCATAAGTTTGTCTTAATCGAGGAGAGCCCTCTAGAACCAGAACCGGATGCCACTCCCGAAGAGTTGGCGGAATTCCGGAAATGGAAAAAGTCTGATGAGATGGCTCGCTGTGACATTTTGGCTTCACTGACAAATGTATTGCAGCATCAGCATCAGACGATGGGTTCGGCCGCGGAAATGATGAAAAGTCTCACCGAGATGTTTGGTCATCAGAACCGGGCGGCTAGACAAAATGCTATGAGGGTATTGATGACAACCCAAATATCTGAAGGGACTCCAGTAAGGGATCATGTTCTAAAAAATGATGTCTCATTTGAACGAACTGAGCATATTGGGGGCTACTATCGATGCGGAAACGCAGGTCGATATTATCTTAGGCAGCTTACCTAGAAGCTTTGAGCAGTTCCGCCTCAACTACAATATGAACCGTAGGACATATAGTTTGGCGGAACTTCTGACAGAGCTTCAGTCTGCTGAAGGACTCTTCAAACAAGGTTATCATCAAATTCTTGCGGCAATCGGTGCGACTTCTTCCAAACCCAAATGGGGAAAAAAGAAGAAGCAGGTTGGCCAGAAGCAAGTGGCAGCCCTCAAGGTGAAAAGCAAGGCTCCTCACCCCGAGGCGAACAAAAAGCCAAATGGAAAGTGCTACAAGTGCGGTCAGAAAGGACATTTTAAAGCGGATCGCCCGCTCTTAAGAAAGGTATGTCTCGTGCACTAGTAGTCAAAACATGTTTGGCGGCTTGTTCTTCCACTTCGTGGATAGTTGATTCAGCTCCACCGATCATGTTTGCTTTGACTCGCATGGTTTTCGTGTAACCAAGCGGCTTAGTGCGGGCGAGATTACCATCAATCGGCGATTATTCCGTGGCTTATGGTCATTGCGGTGGGAGTCGTGCGGTTGAAGATTAATGATAAATTATTAGTTCAATAATGTATTATTAGTACCAGATTTTAGAATGAATTTAATTTCGGTTTCTAAATTAAAATGCGATGGTTATTGATTTCTTTTGATGATGATGCCATTATTAAGAAAAGAAGCGGTGAATATATTTGCAGAGGTACTTTTAATGATGGACTATATATTGTTAATCGCACAAACTCCTATGCATAAATCACTTAACTCTTTGTCTAAACCTAAAAAAGAAAAGAACCTTCAAGCATAAACCAAACATATCTGTGGCATTTACGGTTAGGACATGTAAACCTTAGAAGGATTCAAAGATTGGTTGAGTCATTTCCAATTTGTGAATCCTGTCTGGAAGGTAAGATGACCAAAAGGGTTTTTAAAACCAAGGGAAACCGTGCTCAGGATGTGTTAGAATTGGTTCATACGGATGTATGTGGTCCAATGAATATCCAGGCTAGGGGAGGTTTCGAATATTTCATCACGTTCATAGATGATTATTCGAGATATGGATACATCTTTTTGATGCGACGTAAGTCTGAAGCTTTTGACAAGTTCAGAGACTTCAAGGCTGAAACGGAGAAGCGTCATGGGAAGAGTATCAAGTCACTACGATCTGATCGTGGTGGCGAATACCTTAGTGGAGAGTTTTTGGATTTCTTGGCGAATGAGGGGATTTCGTCCCAGCTCACTACGCCGGGAACTCCACAACAAAATGGAGTGGCTGAAAGAAGGAATAGGACTCTTTTGGAAATGGTTAGATCAATGATGAGTTATTCAGATTTACCTATTTCGTTTTGGGGATACGCCTTAGAAACAGCGGCGTACATTCTAAACCTGGTGCCTTCAAATCGGTTCCAAAAACACCCACAGAATCGTGGAGTGGGCGTAAGCCCGATCTAGGACATGTTCGGATTTGGGGTACTCCGGCACATGTCTTGAATAAGGAAGTCGATAAATTGGCATCTCGCATGTATGCGAGTGTTTGTTGGATACCCTAAGGGAACGAAGGGTGGCTTGTTCTATAGTCCCCAGGATCAGAAGGTCATTGTTAGCACCAATTCCCGATTTTTGGAAGAGGATTATATGATTAGTCACAAGCCCATGAGCGAAATAATTCTGGAAGAGCTGAGGGGTGAGACTCCGTCTATACCAATCGTACAAGCGCCAACTAACACTGCACCACGTATCGATTCTGAAACTTTTACACCAACTCAGGATTTGCCTCGTCGTAGTGGGAGGGTTGTTCGTCAGCCCGAACGATTCATAGGCGTGGGAAAGTCTTCAGACTCAATCCCAGACGAAGATGAATCAGTTCCCTGGACCTATAAGGAGGCAATCCAAGATAAAGATGCTGACTCCTGGCAAGAAGCAATGGAATCAGAAATGGGATCTATGGATTCCAATCAAGTGTGGGAGCTAGTAGAGCTACCTGATGGTGTACAATCCATTGGGAGTAAATGGGTCTACAAGCGAAAGAAAGAACGTGACAGGAAGGTTGAAACCTTCAAAGCGAGGCTTGTTGCAAAAGGTTACACTCAGAAAGAGGGTATCGATTATGATGAAACCTTTTCGCCGGTAGCCATGCTTAAGTCAATCCGGATTCTTTTAGCTATAGCTGCGCATTTGGATCTGGAGATTTGGCAGATGGATGTCAAGACTGCATTCTTGAATGGGAGTCTAGACAAGGAAATCTATATGCGCCAAGCAGAGGGATTCATTGCTAAATGAGAAGAGCACTTGGTGTGCAAACTTAAGAAATCCATTTATGGACTTAAGCAAGCATCTAGATCTTGGAACACTCGTTTTGATGAAGTTGTCCAAGATATGGATTCGCCCAATGTCCGAGTGAGAGTTGTGTGTATAAGAAATGCGATGGAAACGTGTTGGTTTTTCTTGATCAGATGTAGACGATATCCTTCGATTGAAAACAACGTGAAGGAATTGTCGACGACGGTATGGCTATCCGAGCGATTCGATATGAAGGATCTAGGAGAAGCGGACACATCCTTGGAATCGGGATCTTTCGTGATCTAAGAAGAGGATGTTGTGCTTATCCTGCATCCTATATCGATACAAAGGTCAAGCGTTTAGCATGGAGAATTCCAAGAAAGGTTTTCTACCTTACGTACATGGAATTCAACTATCTAAGAACATGTGTCCTAAGACACAAAAGGAGATAGATGACATGAAGATGGTCCCTTATGCATCCGCCGTGGGAAGTCTCATGTATGCTATGCTTGCACTAGACCAGATATCCGTCATGCCGTCGGCATGGCCGCTAGATATCGGGCCGAACCTGTGACTGTGACACCGGATTGCCGCTGCCAAGCACATACTCAAGTACCTAAGAAGGACTAGGAGTACATGTTTGTATATCAATCGACGACTGCTTCCTGGGGTGGGTTACACTCGACTGCATTTTTCATCTGACAAAGAAAAGTCCAAGTCTACTTGTTATGTGTTTAGCCCGGGAGGTGGAGCCATTAGTTGTAGGAGTGTGAAGAAGAAATGCATCTCGGACTCTACCATGGAAGCCGAGCACGTGGCGCCTCCGAGGCGCCCAAGGAGGCAAAGGTGGCTCAAGTACTTCCTGCAGGACTTAGATGTGATTCCCGATTTTCCAGAGGGTATTACACTCTATTGTGATAATACTGGTGCAGTCGCAAATTCGAGGGAACCACGAGCCCATCATGCAAGTAAACATATCAACCGCAAGTACCACATCATACGACACTTCGTAAAGGAAGGAGACGTAGTTGTAGCCAGGGTTGCGTCGGAAGATAATCTTGCTGACCCTTTCACGAAAGGCCTACCTTCAAAAGTTTTTGAAAGGCATGTGGAAGGAATGGGATTACGGTGTATGGAAGCATTGCTTTGAGTATAAGTGGGAGAAATGAGAGACTATGTAATAGAGTAGTATACTTAAAAGCATGCTTTGAGTATAAGCGAGAGATTGTTAGGATTGTATACTGCAAAGCATACTTTATGCTAGTATTACCTAATTTCCCATTTACTACCTATGAGGATATTATTATATTTAATCACATGTTTTTCATATTAATTCACGTTATGGTTATGCAAATGAAATGTCTAATTATTTTATATTATAGATAATGTGGTGTGTTGGTGTCACACGGAAGATCACATTATCGGTGCCTTATAAAATAATATAATAGTTCACAACCTATATAATTATTAGACAAATTATATAAAGGGTTGTAGTGTATGCTTGAGAATAGTTGGTCTTGACTATTAGCATATATTAGCGTATTTGTATACGTTGAACAGGATCGAGGTGAGATAGTGTCTTCTCAGATCGACCGTAAGAAGAACGTAAATCTCGGATAATTATTATTTCTTAATTCTAAGTATATAATATTTAATTGTGTATTTATAATAATTATTGCTTTGATTTACCATAGGTGAGAGTCAAAATGATCGACTCAATAAGTCTCGTATCTTGGGCAATAATATTGTTTATACGACAATTATTATTATTACTAGAAATCGTGTCCCGACTCGTGCGGGTTGATGATGTCCCCTTGAGGAGCTCGATAATGATTATTATATTAAACCCTGCAGGTGGATTTAATTCCGATATAATAATAAGGTTCGAGTGGTACTACTCTTGGATAAGATATAAATTAATTAAAACTGTCAGTAGCTTATAATTAATTAATGGACATTCGATATCTTAAATACGGGAAATAATATATTTAACAAGGATCCCAATTTCGTAATTTGGGATTTTGGTAGGAAGTGCAATATCAACTTTTTAGTGGACTAAGTTGATATTAATTGATTCATCATATATTAGGAAGAGTCCTAATAAGGTAAGATGAATTAATTGGGAGTCCTTCCATAATCCTCCTTTAGATCCCTAGTAGTAGTCCAAGAGCCTATAAATAGGACATTATGGGGCTTGGCCGATTTTATCACATACTTGCACAAGGAATTTCGATTTTTCTTCTAAGTGTTTAATTGTGGATCTTGACTTGTGTCTTTGATTTCACAATTGAGATAACACTTTAATTCTTGCTACATATCGGAATTACTTGAAGAAAAGAAAATCGAGAGTTGTGAGGCATAAGAATTCGGCCGATCCATAAGGTGTCCAAGCAAGATCCGGTAGCTCGTTGCCCACACAACGTCCGGTTCAAGGCGGATCATACTCTAGAAGATCTGAAGGTAGAAATACAAGGCGATCAAGAAGGAAGTAACCAACGCGCTTCAAAAGGTAATATCCTATGATCTTGGATCTAGATTAGGTTATTTTAGTTAATCAACATATTTAATTAATAAATAATAAATAATATTTAAATTGCTTATTAATCTTAGTAATTAATTAATTAGCATGCCTAAATAGATCTAATGCTCGTGGATGCGTAAAACGCTATTATCAACTTTATCAAACTTCGCTTCCGCTGCGTTTTACTCTCCAACAGTCACTTCCGAACAAGGTTCACAAGAATCGAACCGAACTCGAAAAAGTCACAGCGATAACTAGATCGACCCACAACAAGATCACAGTTCGTTCGGACGATGAAACCGAAATACAGAACAAGTTCATAAGGTATCAACGAACATGAGCGAATCGATAGACTGGAGAAAGAGAAAATACAGAAGTCAAAATAGTATGGGTATTACCCCCGACCTCATCCACGAAATTCACAAAAACAGGAGAAAGGTAACAAGACATTAAACAACCGACACATAACAGAACGATTACCGATGCACACGGCCATACAAAACCAAGCTCTAACAGCTCGCACACGCGCGACAACGCAGAAATCACCACGAGGCGACAATATTCAACACCAACATCCCACCTCTCACAGAGGGTTAACACAACAATTGTGTGGAAAGCGACTCAACGCTCACACCGCCAATTCGATCATACTCGGGAGCAAACATCGTAATAAGAATGCGAACATCATACATACATACCAAATTTCTTAAACAGAATGGATAGGTTTTAAAACGAAAACCTCATTTTGAAAATAATTTTAGAAGAACACCGGTTGATCTTGAATATCACCTTTCAAAAAAAGTACAAATGTGAGACATCGTTATCGAGACTTTGGAGAACCATTTCACATTAGATAAAAATGAGGACACTTTCTCTTAGTAAAAACTTTCAGAATATTCGACCCTCGGGTCTAAGTAAAAGTGTTTATAAAATATTGGCAATATATCAAAATATTTTGGTCCTCGAGGTAGAAGAATTTTGAAACATATTGTGGCACCTTGGAAGTACCGTGGATAAAAACAATTCATTTTAAACGTACGTCTCGAAATTTATTTCTAAGATACTCAAGTTTTCGAAAATAATTCAATGCCAAAAAGGACGATGCCAAAAAGGCTAGAATGCCCAAAAATTTCAGGTAATTACACAAAACTTTATAGCGCCGTGGGTCCCGCGCCGGAACCCACCAGGATAAAACCATTTACAAAAACGCCAAAAAGGCTGATGACGGTAATTTTTCAAAAAACTTACAAAAGCCATTTAGAAAATACTAAATACCGTCATAAGAATTTCGCCAAAATGGTCAAGGCCATAATGCAAAAAAAACTCGGTTAATGGAATTGATTTTCGAAATAAAACTCAGTTGGTAAAATACCGAAAGCCATTACAAAAGAACTCACGCAGCGGATAAAAGAAATACAGTCCAACATGCACAATCCAGCAACACTACTCCTCACATGAACGAAATATGAGAGTCAAATAATCACATATCAAGAAATCAAAATCCATAAGAGGATTCCATCACTTAACAAATAATCATAAAATAGCTCGTGTCACACGAGGCACAACACAAAGAAGGGAGACTTACATCCACAGGTCGCAGGAAGATGATGATCGCTCACGATACTAATCACGACCAACAAACTCAGACGACGCGTCGCGACACGACTTAGTCAGACAAAATCCGACAAGACAAAACTCAACAGACACCACTGACCCGACAGCCTAGGTTTCCACAACCTAAGCTCTGATACCATTTATGTAACACCCCCAATCCACTCAGGGATATTACACGCCGTAGATCCTCTCCTCGAGGATCTACCAGGCTGATAACTAAAATCAAACATCTAAACATCGCCTTTAAGGCTAAAATGACTCAGTAGACCGACTTGGTCTTTCAATAATAACATACAACTCAATTCCAAACACATACCCACGCAGGGGTCAAAATACAATAAACTCCCGTACAACGGGGAAAAGATACTGCAGCGGAAAAGAAAATACAACTAGACCAATACGACATCAACGGATCCTCGTGTGATTAGTATCGTTCATCTTTCATCATCCTTCGTGCCGACCCTGTGCTATGCTCCAAAACCTTAATGCAAAAATAGACATCCACCCCCCGAATACTCGGGGGTTAGCAAAACTCCAATGTTTTGCTAGTGCAAGTACAAGTGCAAAAATACGAGCCATATAATACAAGTTCCAAGAACAATAATAATCAGGAATCCTCAAAGTTCCAAACGTAACGAAAAGCACTTCCCAAGGCATGAGTTTGGTAAAACATTCCAAAACCGAAAGATCAAAAATCAAGGGAAAACAATTTATAAAACAGTTTAAAATGCCATCGAGAGTTTTAATAGAAAACAATTTAGGATTTTCGAATCCTTCTCTTTCCAAAAATCAACAGGGGTCACAGCTCAAAGGTTTTGTTTTCGCAAAGAAAACTGGAACGCAGGCACAATCTTACAGTGTAGTCTAGTTGAATACAACTTAACCTATGAACTGTTCGCAGACAAGTTCTTACAGCTTATATACTTAACAAGTTTTCATACTTGTTTAATTTCAGCAAACAAATATAATTCCGTAATCACACAGTAAGACAGTAGATTACAAGTTGTAATCTTTCAAGACAAAAATATATTTTATTGATGAAGAGCGAAGATTACAAGTTTGGGCAAAAATGAAGATACAAAAGTTTTGTTGTTTCAAAAATAAAATGCATGAAGGATCCTACAAGCTAACTCCTATAGTCATCATGTCTCCAAGGTCTGCTTGGATCATTCTCGGTTGCTTTCCACCAGTTTTGCAAGGTGTCCTTATTTCGATTTAAATAGATCACTCTTCCTTCAACTAATTTGTCGAACACAAGGATCCAATCTTTCGGGTGGGTAACCAGATCTCCTTTCATGTGTTTGGATTTTAACTGGAGCTATAGGGGTAGCTTTACTTCATCCAACCTCTTTTTAAATTCCTCGGCAGCTTCCTGCAGTATCTTACAACTGTTGAATATGGAGGATTCCCTGATAAGAACTACAAAGTATCTTAACAGTTCATTTTTCCTCCAATTCTTTATCTCGTCGGCTGTTGGCTGTCGGTTGGCCGGGAGATTTATCACTGATGGCTTATGCACGAGGTTTTTCCAAGGCAATTTTGGATCGTGGAATTCAGGACGAGCACCCTGTATCCTAACAGTATGAGCAGGAGATAACAATCGGGTAATTGCAGCAATAATGCTGTCTTTTATTGAAGGTTCAAACTCCTTTTCATGTTCCAGTCTCAATCTCTTTGCAGCTTATCTAGCCTCTTCCCCCTTTTTGGCTTCATCAAGGTACGAGACTTTTTCATCTAAGCACTCCAGGATTTTCATGGCATTGTCCTGTTTTGTCTCCATACTTGTGAATCTTTCCGCCAAGGATCGAAGCACCATCGACATATCATCAATCTTATGATCATGGCCTCGAAGGTGGGAGCCTGTTTCCTGTAGTGCAGCTGCAGTCTTGGCTTCTGAGATGCGTAGTTTGGCCTGTTCTTCCTTCAGGATCTGTTCCTGTCGCTGTTGGAGTTGGTGCAGAGCTTGCTTCAAGACAGTAGGCACATGCAGAAGGCTTATTCCACTTTGGATTCTTCGCGCTTGACATCAGTCATTTCGTCGATAGCTGTCTTGTGCAACCAATTTATTTCTTTCTCAACAGTGTGCAGGGCATTCACAGCGTCCTGCAGGAAAACTGTTTGGCAGCCAAGAGCATGCAGTTGCTCGTTCCTTTCTACGGTTCTGGGAGAGTCGAGCTTGGCAAAATCTTCAGCTCTATTTAGCTGTCTAATGACCACATGAGATCGTGGCCGTTTTGGTTCATCCTCAGTTAAGAAACCGTCGTCGGTTCCACTCCAATGGGTGAAGGTGCAGGGGCAGCAGGGGCTGTCTCAGCATGCGACTGTTCAGATTGATCAGCGACAGGGGTAACTATTTCTTTCTGTTCCGAAATGGTTTCTGTAGACATGGGTACAGAAGGGATTGATTCCTCCTATTGTCTCTCATCTTCCGCCTGCTCCGGCAGAGGGACTGATTCCTCTTGCGGGATGGCGCAGGCTTGATAGTTGGCGATAGGCTCGGGGGCCTATTGTGAACCAGTTTGTTGTTCCACGATAGGAGGGACTGGTTCCTTGCTATCTTGAACAGTTTCATGCTGTTTAGAGGGGGACTGGTGGTGACTTGATGACCCTTCTCCTTGTTGATGTTGTGTCCTTGAGAATTCCTGTTCTCTCACTTCTTCACGGCTCATCCTCAGACCAGCCTGGAAGGCGTCTTCGTAGTCGTCTGAGTTGTGGTCAGATTTTAGACTGATAGGAATTGTTGCTTCGGACAGAGATTTCCCTTTCTTTCCAACATCAGCTTTGTCCATTAGATGGCTCGAAATCAGCTCCTTGCAGCAAAGGTTGTCCCATTGGATCAGGACTTCAATATTTTGAGAGTCTGTCACCTCCAGAACAAACCTTTCTTTTTCTCTCCATTCGCTCCAATTGTACAAAGTTTCATACGGAGCAAGCTTGTATGCTTTCCATTGAACAAAATGGCCGTATGCCTGTTCAATTTGCACAGATAACAATGTTTTGTTAATAATAGAGTCCGGAGAGGGGCTGCGTACAGCACATGAGTCCGCTGTAGGCAAGGGTTCCAATACAGGTGTGGGAGCCTGTATCGGAGAGGGATCCTGTACAGGGGTTGGTACCCTGAGGAAAGATGGATCCCTTACGGGTCTGGGTTCCCGTTCAGGAGATGAGACTATTGGCTCCAAAGGCGACTCGCCAGAGTCTTTCAAGTTAGCAAATAACCGTGCATCCGTCGTCGTCGCTAATGGCTCGGGATCTACTTTCTAGACAGTAGAAGTTATTTCTTCTACAGGGTTGCACTCTGGGGGATTGTTTCAGTGGGTTGGGCCGTCGAAGGAGCATCTATTGAGATTGCTGTAATCTCTGTAATCTTAACCTTTGTAAGCCTCCTTAGATTCCTTTTCGGCTTCTCACCAGCAACGGGAGTTTTGCTGTGAGATCTCTTCCTTTTCCTCGAGTGCTCCTCACTTCCGGGCTTCGAGGTTACATCCCTTAGATCAGTGAAAATGGGCAGAGTTCGAACAAATGGCCTCATCGCAATAAGATGTGCTTTGTTGAAGACGGAGGGCCTGGTTCCTCCAATATATTTTCGTGAATTTATTTTCTTTGCTTCTTTTGCTTGAGGAACACCGCACTTGGTCAGAATATTATTAAGAATCATACCAAAGGACTTCTTCTGAGAGGCAAGTTTAGAGACTTCTTCCTGCAACCTTTTGAGAACAATCGGCACTAGTTGACCTTCTCGCAGACATGATGGCGACCATCATTCTAATCTCAGTTGGTGCAAATATCGAAAGCACTGCTCGTTTTCAATCACACGACAAATGTAAATCGTGTAAGTAAATAAATAGAAGTCAAAAGCATTTCTTGTGGCATGAAGCATGGACATTCTCGTCCGTGCTGAACCAGTGAATAGTCCCCAATATTTGGTGAGAACTTCTTGAGACCCAAAAGTCTCGAGCTCCTCCATAGATAGGCCATAAACAAGTATCCTATACAGATTTTGCAGCAACTCTTGGTCCACGCGGATCTCCACTCCGCAGACGGTGGCAGAAATATCAGCGACGTTTCCTCCCTGTGCAAGAGAGAAGAAACGAACAGAGGCATTGAGGTAAAATTCCTCAACCATTTGCGCATCATAGCGCTCAGGATTGCGACTTCCAAGGCGATAGAGGCCTTGTTGACGAAAACGATGATCTCTATGGATTCGACATCGTCTCCTTCAGCGTGAACACGCTCAACAACTACAGATCTGGCAAAGATCCTTCCGTCAATGATGGTGGTGGTCTTTTTAAGAGATGGAGAGGAAGTCTGCGATGATGCCATAGTAGTTTCTTGAAGAAAAGTAATGAGAATCAAAGAAAATCGCAGTGAAATTACAGTGAGAAATGTAGGCTGTTTGCTCAAAGACTCGTTTAATTTGCAGAAAGCGTAAAGAGTTAAAAGGGGCAAAAACAGTCCTTTTAGGCGGTGGGAAGATTTAGGGTTTCCAGACAGTGAACGGTCAGATTTAAGGGATGGGAACCGTCGTTTTAAATGAACATACATGATGAATCGAGCGTAACTAGTACATCTTATCCATCCGATTTTGAAATAATAGCGGGTCCCACTTCTGACGTATCGACTTTCCTTATTGCCCGGAACGGCGGTGCGAAAATATGAAATAATTTGAAAAATTGCGGTGTTTGAGATAAAATAATCCAAATGTCGTGCAAAGCATTTAATGCAAAAGACGTTTGATTTAAAACAGGGCACGTGGACTCAAATCTGTTTTGAAATAAATAAAATATTAGAATATAATATTAATTGAATTCCATAGTATGTGCTGTATCCGCGTACATACAACGTTCCCCCTTAAAAGGTACATAAGGGATTCAATTCCATACAGCAATTTTCAGATTATTGCTGTATTCATGGGTCATACTGTATTCCCCCTTAATTATTGCACACGTCAGCTGTAGGATAATTATATGTCTCTTTGTTCCTACAGTGCTGTTCGGATTGTCTGAGTGTACAGATAATTAATGGTGGATACTGTATTCGTGGGTCTTACTGCATTCCCCTTCAATTGTTGAGTAAAAGCATTAAAAACTTACAGGGAGTCAGGCTATAGCAAACCCAATTCTTGTCGAAGCATACAGAATCTTGCTGTGCCGAGAGGCTTGGTAAAGATGTTGGCTAACTGGATATCTGTATGAACTTTCTCGAACCGAACATCCTTGTTCTCAACATGATTTCTAATGAAGTGATCCTTCAGATGGATGTGCTTAGTACGCGAGTGCAATACAGGGTTGTGCGTTGTTGCAATTGCACTCGTGCTATCGTACATGATCGGTGTTTCCTTGGCTTCAATTCTATAATCTGACAGTTGTTGTTGCATTCAAAGGATCTGCATATAGCAACTACCAGCAGCATAGTATTCTGATTCAGCTGTGGAAAGCGAGTTTGCCAATTGCTTCTTACTAAACCAAGATACAAGTCTAGGTCCAAGAAAGTGACAAGTACCGCTTGTACTCTTCCTATCTATCTTGCAGCCTCCGAGATCCGAGTCGCTGTAGCCAACCAAATTGAATCCGCCTTCTTTAGGATACCACAGTCCTACATCGACTGTTACTTTGACGTACTTCAGGATTCATTTAGCTGTTGTGAAGTGTGATTCTTTAGGTGTTACTTGATATCGCGTATACACTCCTACATCAAACTAGATATCGAGCCTGCTAGCCGTTAGGTACATGAGTGAGCCAATTAGCTTCCTATAGAGTGATTGATCAACCGGCTTTCCACTTCACAAGACTAATTTGCACGGAAATGCTCATGGGGATTGACGATGATTTGGAGTTATTCATCCCAAATTTGTTGAGAAACTCCTTGCTGTACTTTTCTTGGTTGATGAAGATTCCTGTAGGCAACTGCTTTACCTGCAATCCTAGGAAATAACTAAGTTCTCCCATCATACTCATTTCAAATTTACTTTGCATGAGATGAGAGAACCTTTGACATGAAGCGAGGTTAGTTGAACCAAATATAATATCATCGACATATATTTGAACCATCAGGAGGTCATCACCTTCCTGTATTTTAAAGAGGGTCTTGTCCATAGCACCTTTCTCGAATCCATTATCAGTTAGATACAGGGATAAGGTCTCATTCCACGCTCTAGGTGCTTGATTAAGTCCATACAACGCTTTCTATAGTCTATATACAAGGTCTCCGCCTTCTGTGTTGACAAACCCTGGTGGTTGTTCAACATAGACTTCTTCGGCAAGGTCTCCATTCAGGAATGCACTCTTGACGTCCATTTGATAAACAATAAAGCTCTTATGGGCGGCAAAGGCTAAAAACATCCTAATGGCTTCTAGTCTGGCAACAGGGGCAAAAGTTTCATCGTAGTCTATGCCTTCTTCCTGTTTGTAGCCTTGTGCGACTAGACGAGATTTGTTTCTGATAATAAGTCCATTTCCATCCTTCTTGTTTCTAAATACCCATTTAGTTCCAATTACTGCTTTATGTGTTGGTCTGGGTACTAGATACCATACATTGTTTCTTTCGAAACTATTAAGCTCTTCTTTCATAGATGTAATCCAGTGAGAATTATCTAGAGCTTCTTTGGTGGAAACAGGTTCGGATTAAGCTAAGAATACAGCTATAGTGCACATGTTAAGTCTACTAAGTTCAGATAGAGACTTCCATACATGAAATTGAGATATATCAGACTCGGGTTCTTCTTGCGCACATAATACATTTCCTTGTGTACTCTGTATTCTCCTACGGGTAGATACACCAGCATCAATATTTCCTATGATCAACTCCTATGGGCGATCTCTCAGCCATCTTCTATCGGGTTCAAATTCTACGTCCAGATCGTATCTAGAGTTGTTGTAGTTTCACTTCACTTGTACAACATCGCCTTCATCTACTGCTCTTACACTGTGGGGTTGATTTCTAAGTCAACGACAGGTTCTATAGGAGTTGGTGGATCATCAATGGTGAGTTGTTGGATATTCTGAGTGACATCTTCTACTCCTGTAGGATCATGGTGAGGTTCGTCGAACACTACATGAACTGATTCCTCAATTGTCAGCTTCTGTTTATTAAAGATCCTGTAAGCTTTGTTGACATAGGAATATCCAACAAATATCCCTACATCCAATTTCTCATCGAAGGTTCTAAGTTGATCCTTCCCATTGTTCAAAACATAACACCTGCATCCAAATATGTGAAAGTACGAAATTAATGGAATTTTGTTGTTCCATACCTCGTATGCTGTTTTGTTGTGGTGTTTGTTGATGATACCGCGGTTTTGTATATGGCACACTGTATTGGTGGCTTCACCACAGAAACGCTGTGGCAACTTGCTTGCGGCAATCATGGTCCTTGTTGCTTCTTTAAGCGTCCTGCTCTTTCGCTCGGCAACATCGTTTTGTTGAGGTGCGCGGGCAGCTGAGTACGTGCTGTATTCCATTTTCCGAACAGTATTGCTCTATAAAGTGGTTAGTAAATTCAGTACCTCTGTCGGAACGAATGGACATGATACTCAACCCTTTCTCATTTTGAAGCTTTTTTAGGTGCTCAGGTAGCTTTGTTGTTGTTTCCTTCTTCTTGCTTATGAAGATTGTCCAAGCATACCTGGAATAATCATCAACAATAACGAGACAGTATTTCTTACCTCTCAAACTTACCGGGTCTACAGGACCGTAGAGATCCATGTGTAGCATTTCCAAAACTTTGTGAGTGGAAAGGTAGGATTTGCTCTTCAGGGTGGTCCTGATTTGTTTGCCTTTCTGACAGGGTCCACAGACGGTGTCTTTTTGGAATGACACATTGGGCAAACCTCTGACCATTGAGAGCTTGTTGATCATCTTGAAGTTGACATGATACAACCTCTTGTGCCATAACCAGCTTAGATCTGCAGTGCCTTTGGCAACAAAACAAGGAATTGTGGAGCTCGTAGGCATCCAGTCAGCAATATACATATTACCTGATCTGCTTCCTGTGAGCACAAATTCTTTGGTTAGGATGTTCTTGACTCTATAATGATCTATATAAAATTTCACCGAGAACTATTTGTCACAGAACTGGCTAATACTAAGTAGATTGTACTGTAAGCCTTCAACATAAGCTACATCGGTGACTTTGAATTTTTCCACAAACAGGGTTCCCTTCCCTCTTGTTTTTCCTTTTGATTTATCATCGAAGCGCACTTTTGGACCGTGACCTTCTACGAAATCTGACAGCTTGCTTTTGTCTCCTGTCATGTGCCAAGAACATCTAATTATCGAAGTACCAGATGTCCTTCTCTAAGATGTCCTTTAGGCAAAGGAATTAAGCAGATTTAGGTCCCGTTTGAATGTTGGGTCCATGGGAGTTAGTGCCTTTAGGTACCCAGATTTTCCTGACAGCAATGGGTTTACTGCAGGTTACTTTAGGTACATTCTTGCGGTATCTACATAGGGCAGGTACGTAGTCGCTGTAACCATGATAATCATTATACATGAAAAATTCAGGATTATTATTATTAATCCAGTACGAATGCCATCTTGGAGTTGGAGCTATTTTCTTCGGCCTTACAGCTTGCCTTCTGGGTCACCAGTTGGATTTTGAGGTTTTTCGATATATTTTGCTGTACATTATGTGATGGATGTTTTTAATTTTTATTCTCAGATGTCTTTCAATCCACTAGCTGTTATTCTCAAAGAAAATAAACTAGATGGCACTAACTTTGCCGATTGGAAAAGAAATCTTGACATTGTCCTGATCACCGAGGGGCATAAGTTTGTCTTAATCGAGGAGAGCCCTCTAGAACCAGAACCGGATGCCACTCCCGAAGAGTTGGCGGAATTCGGAAATGGAAAAAGTCGATGAGATGGCTCGTTGTTACATTTTGGCTTCACTGACAAATGTATTGCAGCATCAGCATCAGACGATGGGTTCGGCCGCGGAAATGATGAAAAGTCTCACCGAGATGTTTGGTCATCAGAACCGGGCGGCTAGACAAAATGCTATGAGGGTATTGATGACAACCCAAATATCTGAAGGGACTCCAGTAAGGGATCATGTTCTAAAAAATGATGTCTCATTTGAACGAACTGAGCATATTGGGGGCTACTATCGATGCGGAAACGCAGGTCGATATTATCTTAGGCAGCTTACCTAGAAGCTTTGAGCAGTTCCGCCTCAACTACAATATGAACCGTAGGACATATAGTTTGGCGGAACTTCTGACAGAGCTTCAGTCTGCTGAAGGACTCTTCAAACAAGGTTATCATCAAATTCTTGCGGCAACCGGTGCGACTTCTTCCAAACCCAAATGGGGAAAAAAGAAGAAGCAGGTTGGCCAGAAGCAAGTGGCAGCCCTCAAGGTGAAAAGCAAGGCTCCTCACCCCGAGGCGAACAAAAAGCCAAATGGAAAGTGCTACAAGTGCGGTCAGAAAGGACATTTTAAAGCGGACTGCCCTGCTCTTAAGAAAGGTATGTCTCGTGCACTAGTAGTCAAAACATGTTTGGCAGCTTGTTCTTCCACTTCGTGGATAGTTGATTCAGCTCCACCGATCATGTTTGCTTTGACTCGCATGGTTTTCGTGTAACCAAGCGGCTTAGTGCGGGCGAGATTACCATCAATCAAGGCGATTATTCCAGGCTTATGGCTGTTGCAGTGGGAGTCGTGCAGTTGAAGATTAATGATAAATTATTAGTTCTGAATAATGTATTATTAGTACCAGATTTTAGAATGAATTTAATTTCGGTTTCTAAATTAAAATGCGATGGTTATTCATTTTCTTTTGATGATGATGCCATTATTAAGAAAAGAAGCGGTGAATATATTTGCAGAGGTACTTTTAATGATGGACTATATATTGTTAATACTGCACAAACTCCTATGCATAAATTACTTAACTCTTTGTCTAAACCTAAAAAGAGAAAAGAACTTCAAGTATAAACCAAACATATCTGTGGCATTTACGGTTAGGACATGTAAACCTTAGAAGGATTCAAAGATTGGTAGATGATGGCCCATTGGATGATCTCTAAGTTGAGTCATTTCCAATTTGTGAATCCTGTCTGGAAGGTAAGATGACCAAAAGGGTTTTTAAAACCAAGGGAAACCGTGCTCAGGATGTGTTAGAATTGGTTCATACGGATGTATGTGGTCCAATGAATATCCAGGATAGGGGAGGTTTCGAATATTTCATCACGTTCATAGATGATTATTCGAGATATGGATACATCTTTTTGATGCGACGTAAGTCTGAAGCTTTTGACAAGTTCAGAGACTTCAAGGCTGAAACGGAGAAGCGTCATGGGAAGAGTATCAAGTCACTACGATCTGATCGTGGTGGCGAATACCTTAGTGGAGAGTTTTTGGATTTCTTGGCGAATGAGGGGATTTCGTCCCAGATCACCGCGCCGGGAACTCCACAACAAAATGGAGTGGATGAAAGAAGGAATAGGACTCTTTTGGAAATGGTTAGATCAATGATGAGTTATTCAGATTTACCTATTTCGTTTTGGGGATACGCCTTAGAAACAGAGGCGCACATTCTAAACCTGGTGCCTTCGAAATCAGTTCCAAAAACACCCACAGAACTGTGGAGTGGGCGTAAGCCCAGTCTAGGACATATTCGGATTTGGAGTACTCCAGCACATGTGCTGAATAAGGAAGTTGATAAATTGGCATCTCGTACAGAAGTGCGAGTGTTTGTAGGATACCCTAAGGAAACGAAGGGTGGCTTGTTCTATAGTCCCCAGGATCAGAAGGTCATTGTTAGCACCAATGCCCGATTTCTGGAAGAGGATTATATGATTAGTCACAAGCCCATGAGCGAAATAATTCTGGAAGAGCTGAGGGGTGAGACTCCGTCTATACCAATCGTACAAGCGCCAACTAACACTGCACCACGTATCGATTCCGAAACTTTTACACCAACTCAGGATTTGCCTCGTCGTAGTGGGAGGGTTGTTCGTCAGCCCGAACGATTCATAGGCGTGGGAAAGTCTTCGGACTCAATCCCAGACGAAGATGAATCAGTTCCCTGGACCTATAAGGAGGCAATCCAAGATAAAGATGCTGACTCCTGGCAAGAAGCAATGGAATCAGAAATGGGATCTATGGATTCCAATCAAGTGTGGGAGCTAGTAGAGCTACCTGATGGTGTACAAGCCATTGGGAGTAAATGGGTCTACAAGCGAAAGAAAGGACGTGACGGGAAGGTTGAAACCTTCAAAGCGAGGCTTGTTGCAAAAGGTTACACTCAGAAAGAGGGTATCGATTATGATGAAACCTTTTCGCCGGTAGCCATGCTTAAGTCAATCCGGATTCTTTTAGCTATAGCTGCGCATTTGGATCTGGAGATTTGGCAGATGGATGTCAAGACTGCATTCTTGAATGGGAGTCTATACAAGGAAATCTATATGCGCCAAGCAGAGGGATTCATTGCTAAATGAGAAGAGCACTTGGTGTGCAAACTTAAGAAATCCATTTATGGACTTCAGCAAGCATCTAGATCTTGGAACACTCGTTTTGATGAAGTTGTCCAGTAATATGGATTCGTCCAATGTCCGAGTGAGAGTTGTGTGTATAAGAAATGCGATGGAAATGTGTTGGTGTTTCTTGTACTGTATGTAGACGATATCCTTCTGATTGGAAACAACGTGAAGGAATTGTCGGACGTACGGGTATGGCTATCTGAGCAGTTCGATATGAAGGATCTAGGAGAAGCGGAACACATCCTTGGAATCAGGATCTTCGTGATCTAAGAAGAGGATGTTGTGCTTATCCTGCATCCTATATCGATACAAAGGTCAAGCGGTTTAGCATGGAGAATTCCAAGAAAGGTTTTCTACCTTACAGACATGGAATTCAACTATCTAAGAACATGTGTCCTAAGACACAAAAGGAGATAGATGACATGAAGATGGTCCCTTATGCATCCGATGTGGGAAGTCTCATGTATGCTATGTTTTGCACTAGACCAGATATCTGTCATGCCGTCGGCATGGCTGCTAGATATCAGTCGAACCCAGGACCAGGACACTGGATTGCTGTCAAGCACATACTCAAGTACCTAAGAAGGACTAGGGAGTACATGTTTGTATATCAATCAGACGACCTGTTTCTGGTGGGTTACACTGACTCAGATTTTTCATCGGACAAAGAAAAGTCCAAGTCTACTTCGGGTTATGTGTTTATCCTGGGAGGTGGAGCCATTAGTTGGAGGAGTGTGAAGCAGAAATGCATCTCGGACTCTACCATGGAAGCCGAGTACGTGGCGGCCTCCGAGGCGACCCAAGGAGGCAATGTGGCTCAAGTACTTCTGCAGACTTAGATGTGATTCCCGATTTGCCAGAGGGTATTACACTCTATTGTGATAATACTGGTGCGTCGCAAATTCGAGGGAACCACGAGCCCATCTGCAAGTAAACATATCAACCGCAAGTACCACATCATACGACACTTCGTAAAGGAAGGAGACGTAGTTGTAGCCAGGGTTGCATCGGAAGATAATCTTGCTGACCCTTTCACGAAAGGCCTACCTTCAAAAGTTTTTGAAAGGCATGTGGAAGGAATGGGATTACGGTGTATGGCAGCATTGCTTTGAGTATAAGTGGGAGAAATGAGAGACTATGTAATAGAGTAGTATACTTAAAAGCATGCTTTGAGTATAAGTGAGAGATTCTTAGGATTGTATACCGCAAAGCATACTTTATGCTAGTATTACCTAATTTCCCATTTACTACCTATGAGGATATTATTATATTTAATCACATGTTTTGCATATTAATTCACGTTATGGTTATGCAAATGAAATGTCTAATTATTTTATATTGTAGATAATGTGGTGTGTTGGTGTCACACGGAAGATCACATTATCGGTGCCTTATAAAATAATATAATAGTTCACAACCTATATAATTATTAGACAAATTATATAAAGGGTTGTAGTGTATGCTTGAGAATAGTTGGTCTGGACTATTAGCATATATTAGCGTATTTGTATACGTTGAACAGGATCGAGGTGAGATAGTGTCTTCTCGATCGACCGTAAGAAGAACGTAAATCTCGGATAATTATTATTTCTTAATTCTAAGTATATAATATTTAATTGTGTATTTATAATAATTATTGCTTTGATTTACCATAGGTGAGAGTCAAAATGATCAACTCAATAAGTCTCGTATCTTGGGCAATAATATTGTTTATACGACAATTATTATTATTACTAGAAATCGTGTCCCGACTCGTGCGGGTTGATGATGTCCCCTTGAGGAGCTCGATAATGATTATTATATTAAACCCTGCAGGTGGATTTAATTCGATATAATAATAAGGTTCGAGTGGTACTACTGATAAGATATTAATTAATTAAAACCGCGTAGCTTATAATTAATTAATGGACATTCGATATCTTAAACACGAGAAATAATATATTTAACAAGGAGCCCAATTTCGTAATTTGGGATTTTGGTAGGAAGTGCAATATCAACTTTTTAGTGGACTAAGTTGATATTAATTGATTCATCATATATTAGGAAGAGTCCTAATAAGGTAAGATGAATTAATTGGGAGTCCTTCCATAATCCTCCTTTAGATCCCTAGTAGTAGTCCAAGAGCCTATAAATAGGACATTATGGGGCTTGGCCGATTTTATCACATACTTGCACAAGGAATTTCGATTTTTCTTCTAAGTGTTTAATTGTGGATCTTGACTTGTGTCTTTGATTTCACAATTGAGATAACACTTTAATTCTTGCTACATATCGGAATTACTTGAAGAAAAGAAAATCGAGAGTTGTGAGGCATAAGAATTCGGCCGATCCATAAGGTGTCCAAGCAAGATCCGGTAGCTCGTTGCCCACACAACGTCCGGTTCAAGGCGGATCATACTCTAGAAGATCTGAAGGTAGAAATACAAGGCGATCAAGAAGGAAGTAACCAACGCGCTTCAAAAGGTAATATCCTATGATCTTGGATCTAGATTAGGATATTTTAGTTAATCAACATATTTAATTAATAAATAATAAATAATATTTAAATTGCTTATTAATCTTAGTAATTAATTAATTAGCATGCCTAAATAGATCTAATGCCCGTGGATGCGTAAAACGCTATTATCAACTTTATCAAACTTCGTTTCCGCTGCGTTTTACTCTCCAACAGTCACTTCCGAACAAGATTCACAAGAATCGAACCGAACTCGAAAAAGTCACAGCGATAACTAGATCGACCCACAACAAGATCACAGTTCGTTCGGACGATGAAACCGAAATACAGAACAAGTTCATAAGGTATCAACGAACATGAGCGAATCGATAGACTGGAGAAAGAGAAAATACAGAAGTCAAAATATTATGGGTATTACCCCCGACCTCATCCACGAAATTCACAAAAACAGGAGAAAGGTAACAAGACATTAAACAACCGACACATAACAGAACGATTACCGATGCACACGGCCATACCAAACCAAGCTCTAACAGCTCGCACACCCGCGACAACGCAGAAATCGCCACGAGGCGACAATATTCAACACCAACATCCCACCTCTCACAGAGGGTTAACACAACAATTGTGTGGAAAGCGACTCAACGCTCACACCGCCAATTCGATCATACTCGGGAGCAAACATCGTAATAAGAATGCGAACATCATACATACATACCCTTAAACAGGAATGGATAGGTTTTAAAAACGAAAACCTCATTTTGAAAATAATTTTAGAAGAACACCGGTTGATCTTGAATATCACCTTTCAAAAAAAGTACAAATGTGAGACATCGTTATCGAGACTTTGGAGAACCATTTCACATTAGATAAAAATGAGGACACTTTCTCTTAGTAAAAACTTTCAGAATATTCGACCCTCGGGTCTAAGTAAAAGTGTTTATAAAACATTGGCAATATCTCAAAATATTGGTCCTCGAGGTAGAAGAATTTTGAAACATATTGTGGCACCTTGGAAGTACCGTGGATAAAAACAATTCATTTTAAACGTACGTCTCGAAATTTATTTCTAAGATACTCAAGTTTTCGAAAATAATTCAATGCCAAAAAGGACGATGCCAAAAAGGCTAGAATGCCCAAAAATTTCAGGTAATTACACAAAACTTTATAGCGCCGTGGGTCCCGCGCCGGAACCCACCAGGATAAAACCATTTACAAAAACACCAAAAAGGCTGATGACGGTAATTTTTCAAAAACTTACAAAAGCCATTTAGAAAATACTAAATACCGTCATAAGAATTTCGCCAAAATGGTCAAGGCCATAATGCAAAAAAACTCGGTTAATGGAATTGATTTTCGAAATAAAACTCAGTTGGTAAAATACCGAAAGCCATTACAAAAGAACTCACGCAGCGGATAAAAGAAATACAGTCCAACATGCACAATCCAGCAACACTACTCCTCACATGAACGAAATATGAGAGTCAAATAATCACATATCAAGAAATCAAAATCCATAAGAGGATTCTATCACTTAACAAATAATCATAAAATAACTCGTGTCACACGAGGCACAACACAAAGAAGGGAGACTTACATCCACAGGTCGCAGGAAGATGATGATCGCCCACGATACTAATCACGACCAACAAACTCAGACGACGCGTCGCGACACGACTTAGTCAGACAAAATCCGACAAGACAAAACTCAACAGACACCACTGACCCGACAGCCTAGGTTTCCACAACCTAAGCTCTGATACCATTTATGTAACACCCCCAATCCACTCAGGGATATTACACGCCGTAGACCCTCTCCTCGAGGATCTACCAGGCTGATAACTAAAATCAAACATCTAAACATCGCCTTTAAGGCTAAAATGACTCAGTAGACCGACTTGGTCTTTCAATAATAACATACAACTCAATTCCAAACACATACCCACGCAGGGGTCAAAATACAATAAACTCCGCACAACGGGAAAAGATACTGCAGCGGAAAAGAAAATACAACTAGACCAATACGACATCAACGGATCCTCGTATGATTAGTATCGTTCATCTTTCATCATCCTTCGTGCCGACCCTGTGCTATGCTCCAAAACCTTAATGCAAAAATAGACATCCACCCCCCGAATACTCGGGGGTTAGCAAAACTCCACTGTTTTGCTAGTGCAAGTACAAGTGCAAAAATACGAGCCATATAATACAAGTTCCAAGAACAATAATAATCAGGAATCCTCAAAGTTCCAAACGTAACGAAAAGCACTTCCCGAGGCATGAGTTTGGTAAAACATTCCAAAACCGAAAGATCAAAAATCAAGAGAAAACAATTTATAAAACAGTTTAAAATGCCATCGAGAGTTTTAATAGAAAACAATTTAGGATTTCCGAATCCTTCTCTTTCCAAAAATCAACAGGGGTCACAGCTCAAAGGTTTTGTTTTCGCAAAGAAAACAGACAACAATTCACAGGGCCCGAGCCCAACATCACGTGTCCTCGACGGACATAAAAATCAACACAACGTAATCACGCACGCGCATCGCCTAGGACCGGGACGAAGCCACAAATCCCACTCGAGGCCTCGAAGGACCCTCCCGAGCTGGCTAGCGAAACAAATCACACACATGCATCGCCTTGGGAACAGGGTAATACCATAGATCCCGCCCGAGGCCTCGAAGGACCCTCCCGAGCTGGCTAGCTAAACAAATCACAACATCTCACGGTTGGATCAATCACTTGTTGCATCCTGGCCACATGATCACATGCCATGTGCCACCGTAGATTAACTTTGGCACTCACGGTTGGATCAATCACTTGTTGCATCCTGGCCACATGATCACATGCCATGTGCCACCGTAGTTTTTCTTAGGCTCTCACGGTTGGATCAATCGCTTGTTGCATCCTGGCCACATGATCGCGTGCCATGTGCCACCGTAGGCCCCTCCCACATCCACACAATCACATATATAGCAACATACAACAAAGATATCCAAACAATTCACTCAGAGGCATCAAACACTTAACAAAACACCACGTCAAACCACACCGCACCGAAATAAAGCCATATACAAACACACGCAATATCAAGTGCCACATCAATACCAAACATATCCATAGAATTCACATAGTCATTCACAAACCACACCATTCACCAAAACACCCACGTTTTGAAAACAAGCCTTTAACAAGGCAAAACCACATCTTTTGAAAGTTCAATTCAAACGACCAAACAACCACATTTAGACGATCACTAATTATCTTATCCATAAAACAGGAATAGTATGGGCAAGGTACTTGCCTCAAAACCACGGTCGCAACAAGACGACGGATAGGACGCGGTCGAATAGCCCCGAACCCCCGAACAATATCAAGAACGCGATAGCACTACGAGTATTACGAGAATAACACCACACGAATCATCAATCACCAAACGGGATTCAACATCGGAATCCTCGAACACCTATAAACCTCCAGAAGGAACAATAACACATGGTTACGACGAGAATCAAGGCCAAAACAACGGAAATCCCAACAAACTATCGAAGGGAAACTCATTGGGACATTTAATCGAACACTAAATGTTCAATAATTCCCAAGAACACTCGAATCGTCAATCGAGTTAAACAAACTCGATATATGGATATACAACCCATAGAACACGATTAATAACATCATACTACATCAACCGATGTATCAAAATCGGACTAGAATCGAAATCAAGAACAAATTCCCCAAAAAGTCAACTTGAAGGAAAATCAAGAAATATACCTTGATTCGACGAAACACACGGATTAGATGTTGATATAATCAACAAGGATCTTCCAAAATGCCTTGGAAATGATTAGAATCGGCCAGGAACTCGATTCCCCGTCGCACCCGTCCGATAGCCGCAAGAAAAGTGAGGAAATGAGTAAAAACGGGCTGCCAGGCCTTATATAGCCGGTCACTGCCGGACACTTACGGCCGTAACCGGCAGTGCCTTACGGCCGTAACTCGGCCCATACGGCCGTACTCGGCAGGACTTACGGCCGTAACCGGCATTCGTCAAAAAATCAGCCCAGCACCTGTCGGACACTTACGGCCGTAACTGGCACACATTACGGCCGTAACCGGCCTTCGTCAGGAAGATGCCCAGCGCACGTATGGCCGTACCCGATCGCGCCTTACGGCCGTAATTGGCATTCGTCCGGAAGCTGCCAGGCGCCATACGGCCGTAACTCGGCCATGCCAGGCCCTGCTCCGGCCGTGACTCGGCCGTGGCCACTCCGACGGCCCAGACGACCCCGAAACCCGAACCTGAGAATAAATCGAAGGTACGGTTACGACGTACTCGCAAAGACGAATCCAAGCGCTAATAGAACACACGATTCCGACCACCCGAAGTGTCGGAATTCGACAACGGAAGTAATTACCCCAAACTTTGGGAAATTACAAAAATGGCCCAAAATGCCCGGAAATCACGATACGTGATCGAAACACCGAACCAAAGCTCGCAACATGAATAATAACATTAAATGAACTTACGAGAAACTCGAAACAATAGTTTCGGACGAGATTCGCAAGAATCGAGCTCAAGTGCGGAAAAGTCGCCAAAAGACACGGAACTCAACAAAACAACACCGAAACGAACTCGGATGACAAAAAGTGCAGAATTAATCATTCTCGAAATGACGAAACGGTCACGAGCGAGTCGTCAAAACGGACTTCCGCCGAAAAAAGAAAATTACCGAAATTCGAAATTGCGGATATTACACCTCTCTCCCCGGAATACCTCGTGTTGTGCCACCCTACTAGTTCCTCCATCCCTTACTTTGTCCCTTCCTTGCGATTATTCCATGTCTATCTCAGATTCTTTGATGTCGATTTATTTTGAACATCGGGTTGGGACTTCATCATAAGTTTGGGATGGTTTTTTAGCTAGAGAGGTGCGAAGCAGGCTTGACTGCAACACTGCATCAGGGAACTCGCCTTTACTTCTTCAAATGCCGACAGTGCCTTCAAACATGATTTTGTAAATTAGGTTACATTACTGAATAGAGACATTGTCTTTTTATGAGCTCTCGCACTTGTCAAGTGGGTTAAGAATGCTGTGTCAAAGGCTCAGAAGCTGGTGATCATTCCAGGTAGTATCTGGTCGAACCAATCTTGAGCTTATTCTATCATTGTGGTAAGAACGCCCTACATGTGACGGGATCGGAGTATTGATGTAGCAGTGTCATGTTCTCGAACAGATACAAGTGTATGGTAGGATCATAAATCCATCATATGTGAAGTTGAGCTCTCTAAACCCATAAGGGAGCTCGACTTGTAATATTTCTTATGAGAACGGATGGCCTCGGTAATTCACCGAACTCTTCCCTATGACCTTTTGACGAAGCTCTTCTAACTCGCCATGCATGCTGGAAATGATTGCCTCCAGTATTTTCTCATATCTAGATTGCTCTGACGCCCTTGGGTTTGGCTTACTCAATGTTCTTCTTGTCCTCTGATATCCTCAGTTTTTTCGGAGAGGATGGGTATTATTTTTTGGAGCATTCTTCGGTTGTTGGCATCCTAACTTTTCCGAATCGCGCTAGTGATGATGTCGGCCAATGATTCCTTCTTCAATCCTTCTTCAAGGTGATTGTTGGCCACTAAGTATACAGAATACAGCTTGGAAAGATTTTAGAAACAAGCTGTACAATTTCAGATTAGAGTGCATATCGGAAGTTTTGAAACAGTAAGTTGCTGTAAATACAGCAACTGGGCTAATCTCCTGTTTGCTTGGTGCGTACAGGGTTATTGAAGTATACTTAAACAAATCACAATAATGAAAGCAGTAAATCCATAAGGTAATTAAAACAGTAATTAAGTGGTTTGAGGTAAACCCCTCTGCGTCCACTGGTCCTGCACACAGGAGTAAAACGTTTTATTATAAACACTGCATACATAACTACATGTCTATAATCAAACCTATTCTTGTATTGTTCACACAGATTGATACAAAGACTGTAGCTTTCAACCGGTCACACAGATTGGTCAAATCTAACTCTTGACTTGCTTCTTCACACAGTTACAAAGCTTCGTCTTATTCATCCCACACAGATCAGAATAACTTCTTTAGTTCACACAAAACTAGGTTTTTACTTGAAGGTAAAAAATAAAGTAACCAGGTAAGAACAGCAGCTTGACTATGAAGATCTTGAGCTGATGATGGCTGTTCTTGATTGACTGAGTATATTTCTTCTTTTCAGATATGAATGATACTTGAAGAAATATACTTTGCTCTTGTAAGCTTGATCTGATGATATTGAATATTCAATCGATAGATTGTTCGTGTTTTGTTTGTAAGCTTGTATGTGCTAGAGTAAACTGATCTACAAACTCTGGGGTATATATAGCCTCTGAATAGATCACTCACCAGTTTTGCAAGGTATCCTTATTTCGATTTAAATAGATCACTCTTCCTTCAACTAATTTGTCGAACACAAGGATCCAATCTTTCGGGTGGGTAACCAGATCTCCTTTCATGTGTTTGGATTTTAACTGGAGCTGTAGGGGTAGCTTTACTTCATCCAACCTCTTTTTAAATTCCTCGGCAGCTACCTGCAGTATCTTACAACTGTTGAATATGGAGGATTCCCTGATAAGAACTACAAA
Organism: Orobanche coerulescens; assembly: GCA_033398695.1. Taxonomy (NCBI): domain Eukaryota; kingdom Viridiplantae; phylum Streptophyta; class Magnoliopsida; order Lamiales; family Orobanchaceae; genus Orobanche; species Orobanche coerulescens. Next base: position 208,981,447 of record CM065803.1, read on the forward strand.
GTATCTTAACAGTTCATTTTTCCTCCAATTCTTTATCTCGTCAGCTGTTGGCTGTCGGTTGGCCGGGAGATTTATCACTGATGGCTTATGCACGAGGTTTTTCCAAGGCAATTTTGGATCGTGGAATTCAGGACGAGCACCCTGTATCCTAACAGTATGAGCAGGAGATAACAATCGGGTAATTGCAGCAATAATGCTGTCTTTTATTGAAGGTTCAAACTCCTTTTCATGTTCCAGTCTCAATCTCTTTGCAGCTTATCTAGCCTCTTCCCCCTTTTTGGCTTCATCAAGGTACGAGACTTTTTCATCTAAGCACTCCAGGATTTTCATGGCATTGTCCTGTTTTGTCTCCATACTTGTGAATCTTTCCGCCAAGGATCGAAGCACCATCGACATATCATCAATCTTATGATCATGGCCTCGAAGGTGGGAGCCTGTTTCCTGTAGTGCAGCTGCAGTCTTGGCTTCTGAGATGCGTAGTTTGGCCTGTTCTTCCTTCAGGATCTGTTCCTGTCGCTGTTGGAGTTGGTGCAGAGCTTGCTTCAAGACAGTGGGCACATGCGGAAGGCTTATTCCACTTTGGATTCTTCGCGCTTGACATCAGTCATTTCGTCGATAGCTGTCTTGTGCAACCAATTTATTTCTTTCTCAACAGTGTGCAGGGCATTCACAGCGTCCTGCAGGAAAACTGTTTGGCAGCAAAGAGCATGCAGTTGCTCGTTCCTTTCTACGGTTCTGGGAGAGTCGAGCTTGGCAAAATCTTCAGCTCTATTTAGCTGTCTAATGACCACATGAGATCGTGGCCGTTTTGGTTCATCCTCAGTTAAGAAACCGTCGTCGGATTCCACTCCAATGGGTGAAGGTGCAGGGGCAGCAGGGGCTGTCTCAGCATGCGACTGTTCAGATTGATCAGCGACAGGGGTAACTATTTCTTTCTGTTCCGAAATGGTTTCTGTAGACATGGGTACAGAAGGGATTGATTCCTCCTATTGTCTCTCATCTTCCACCTGCTCCGGCAGAGGGACTGATTCCTCTTGCGGGATGGCGCAGGCTTGATAGTTGGCGATAGGCTCGGGGGCCTATTGTGAACCAGTTTGTTGTTCCACGATAGGAGGGACTGGTTCCTTGCTATCTTGAACAGTTTCATGCTGTTTAGAGGGGGACTGGTGGTGACTTGATGTCCCTTCTCCTTGTTGATGTTGTGTCCTTGAGAATTCCTGTTCTCTCACTTCTTCACGGCTCATCCTCAGACCAGCCTGGAAGGCGTCTTCGTAGTCGTCTGAGTTGTGGTCAGATTTAGACTGATAGGAATTGTTGCTTCGGACAGAGATTTCCCTTTCTTTCCAACATCAGCTTTGTCCATTAGATGGCTCGAAATCAGCTCCTTGCAGCAAAGGTTGTCCCATTGGATCAGGACTTCAATATTTTGAGAGTCTGTCACCTCCAGAACAAACCTTTCTTTTTCTCTCTATTCGCTCCAATTGTACAAAGTTTCATACGGAGCAAGCTTGTATGCTTTCCATTGAACAAAACGGTCGTATGCCTGTTCAATTTGCACAGATAACAAAGTTTTGTTAATAATAGAGTCCGGAGAGGGCCGCAGACAAAGACATGAGTCCGTCAGAGGCAAGGGTTCCAATACAGTGTGGGAGCCTCAGACGGAGAGGGATCTGTGACAGGGGTTGGTACCCTGAGGAAAGATGGATCCCTTACGGGTGTGGGTTCCCGTTCAGGAGATGAGACTATTGGCTCCAAAGGCGACTCGCCAGAGTCTTTCAAGTTAGCAAATAACTGTGCATCCGTCGTCGTCGCCAATGGCTCGGGATCTACTTTCTAGACAGTAGAAGTTATTTCTTCTACAGGGGTTGCACTCTGGGGGATTGTTTCAGTGGGTTGGGCCGTCGAAGGAGCATCTATTGAGATTGCTGTAATCTCTGTAATCTTAACCTTTTTAAGCCTCCTTAGATTCCTTTTCGGCTTCTCACCAGCAACGGGAGTTTTGCTGTGAGATCTCTTCCTTTTCCTCGAGTGCTCCTCACTTCCGGGCTTCGAGGTTACATCCCTTAGATCAGCGAAAATGGGCAGAGTTCGAACAAATGGCCTCGTCGCAATAAGATGTGCTTTGTTGAAGACGGAGGGCCTGGTTCCTCCAATATATTTTCGTGAATTTATTTTCTTTGCTTCTTTTGCTTGAGGAACACCGCACTTGGTCAGAATATTATTAAGAATCATACCAAAGGACTTCTTCTGAGAGGCAAGTTTAGAGACTTCTTCCTGCAACCTTTTGAGAACAATCTGGCACTAGTTGACCTTCTCGCAGGACATGATGGCGACCATCATTCGGAATCTCAGGTTGGTGCAAATATCGAAAGCACCTATTCTGTTTTCAATCACACGACAACAGAAATCGTGTAAGTAAATAAATAGAAGTCAAAAGCATTTCTTGTGGCATGAAGCATGGACATTCTCGTCCGTGCTGAACCAGTGAATAGTCCCCAATATTTGGTGAGAACTTCTTGAGACCCAAAAGTCTCGAGCTCCTCCATAGATAGGCCATCAACAAGTATCCTATACAGGTTTTGCAGCAACTCTTGGTCCACGCGGATCTCCACTCCGCAGACGGTGGCAGAAATATCAGCGACGTTTCCTCCCTGTGCAAGAGAGAAGAAACGAACAGAGGCATTGAGGTAAAATTCCTCAACCATTTGCGCATCATAGCGCTCAGGATTGCGACTTCCAAGGCGATAGAGGCCTTGTTGACGAAAACGATGATCTCTATAGATTCGACATCGTCTCCTTCAGCGTGAACACGCTCAACAACTACAGATCTGGCAAAGATCCTTCCGTCAATGATGGTGGCGGTCTTTTTAAGAGATGGAGAGGAAGTCTGCGATGATGCCATAGTAGTTTCTTGAAGAAAAGTAATGAGAATCAAAGAAAATCGCAGTGAAATTACAGTGAGAAATGTAGGCTGTTTGCTCAAAGACTCGTTTAATTTGCAGAAAGCGTAAAGAGTTAAAAGGGGCAAAAACAGTCCTTTTAGGCGGTGGGAAGATTTAGGGTTTCCAGACAGTGAACGGTCAGATTTAAGGGATGGGAACCGTCGTTTTAAATGAACGTACATGATGAATCGAGCGTAACTAGTACATCTTATCCATCCGATTTTGAAATAATAGCGGGTCCCACTTCTGACGTATCGATTTTCCTTATTGCCCGGAACGGCGGTGCGAAAATATGAAATAATTTGAAAAATTGCGGTGTTTGAGATAAAATAATCCAAATGTCGTGCAAAGCATTTAATGCAAAAGACGTTTGATTTAAAACAGGGCACGTGGACTCAAATCTGTTTTGAAATAAATAAAATATTAGAATATAATATTAATTGAATTCCATAGTATGTGTTGTATCCGCGTACATACAACGTTCCCCCTTAAAAGGTACATAAGGGATTCAATTCCATACAGCAATTTTCAGATTATTGCTGTATTCATGGGTCATACTGTATTCCCCCTTAATTATTGCACACGTCAGCTGTAGGATAATTATATGTCTCTTTGTTCCTACAGTGCTGTTCGGATTGTCTGAGTGTACAGATAATTAATGGTGGATACTGTATTCGTGGGTCTTACTGCATTCCCCTTCAATTGTTGAGTAAAAGCATTAAAAACTTACAGGGAGTCAGGCTATAGCAAACCCAATTCTTGTCGAAGCATACATAATCTTGCTGTGCCGAGGGGCTTGGTAAAGATGTTGGCTAACTGGATATCTGTATGAACTTTCTCGAACCGAACATCCTTGTTCTCAACATGATTTCTAATGAAGTGATCCTTCAGATGGATGTGCTTAGTACGCGAGTGCAATACAGGGTTGTGCGTTGTTGCAATTGCACTCGTGCTATCGTACATGATCGGTGTTTCCTTGGCTTCAATTCTATAATCTGACAGTTGTTGTTGCATCCAAAGGATCTGCATATAGCAACTACCAGCAGCATAGTATTCTGATTCAGCTGTGGAAAGCGAGTTTGCCAATTGCTTCTTACTAAACCAAGATACAAGTCTAGGTCCAAGAAAGTGACAAGTACCGCTTGTACTCTTCCTATCTAGCTTGCAGCCTCCGAGATCCGAGTCGCTGTAGCCAACCAAATTGAATCCGCCTTCTTTAGGATACCACAGTCCTACATCGACTGTTACTTTGACGTACTTCAGGATTCATTTAGCTGTTGTGAAGTGTGATTCTTTAGGTGTTACTTGATATCGCGTATACACTCCTACATCAAACTAGATATCGAGCCTGCTAGCCGTTAGGTACATGAGTGAGCCAATTAGCTTCCTATAGAGTGATTGATCAACCGGCTTTCCAGCTTCGTCAGCACTAATTTGCACGGAAATGCTCATGGGGATTGACGATGATTTGGAGTTATTCATCCCAAATTTGTTGAGAAACTCCTTGCTGTACTTTTCTTGGTTGATGAAGATTCCTGTAGGCAACTGCTTTACCTGCAATCCTAGGAAATAACTAAGTTCTCCCATCATACTCATTTCAAATTTACTTTGCATGAGATGAGAGAACCTTTGACATGAAGCGAGGTTAGTTGAACCAAATATAATATCATCGACATATATTTGAACCATCAGGAGGTCATCACCTTCCTGTATTTTAAAGAGGGTCTTGTCCATAGCACCTTTCTCGAATCCATTATCAGTTAGATACAGGGATAAGGTCTCATTCCACGCTCTAGGTGCTTGATTAAGTCCATACAACGCTTTCTATAGTCTATATACAAGGTCTCCGCCTTCTGTGTTGACAAACCCTGGTGGTTGTTCAACATAGACTTCTTCGGCAAGGTCTCCATTCAGGAATGCACTCTTGACGTCCATTTGATAAACAATAAAGCTCTTATGGGCGGCAAAGGCTAAAAACATCCTAATGGCTTCTAGTCCTGGCAACAGGGCAAAAGTTTCATCGTAGTCTATGCCTTCTTCCCGTTTGTAGCCTTGTGCGACTAGACGAGATTTGTTTCGATAATAAGTCCATTTCCATCCTTCTTGTTTCTAAATACCCATTTAGTTCCAATTATCGCTTTATGTGTTGGTCCTGGTACTAGATACCATACATTGTTTCTTTCAAACTATTAAGCTCTTCTTTCATAGATGTAATCCGGTGAGAATTATCTAGAGCTTCTTTGGTGGAAACAGTTCGGATTAAGCTAAGAATACGGCTATAGTGCACATGTTAAGTCTACTAAGTTCGAGATAGAGACTTCCATACATGAAATTGAGATATATCGACTCGGGTTCTTCTTGCACATAATACATTTCCTTGTGTACTGTATTCTCCTACGGGTAGATACACCAAAGATCAATATTTCCTATGATCAACTCCTATGGGCGATCTCTCACCATCTTCTATCGGGTTCAAATTCTACGTCCAGATCAGTATCTAGAGTTGTTGTAGTTTCACTTCACTTGTACAACATCACTTCATCTACTGCGTTCTTACACTGTGGGGTTGATTTCTAAGTCAACGACAGGTTCTATAGGAGTTGGTGGATCATCAATGGTGAGTTGTTGGATATTCTGAGTGACATCTTTTACTCCTGTAGGATCATGGTGAGGTTCGTCGAACACTACATGAACTGATTCCTCAATTGTCAGCTTCTGTTTATTAAAGATCCTGTAAGCTTTGTTGACATAGGAATATCCAACAAATATCCCTACATCCGATTTCTCATCGAAGGTTCTAAGTTGATCCTTCCCATTGTTCAAAACATAACACCTGCATCCAAATATGTGAAAGTACGAAATTAATGGAATTTTGTTGTTCCATACCTCGTATGCTGTTTTGTTGTGGTGTTTGTTGATGATACAACGGTTTTGTGTATGGCACACTGTATTGGTGGCTTCACCACAGAAACGCTGTGGCAACTTGCTTGCGGCAATCATGGTCCTTGTTGCTTCTTTAAGCGTCCTGCTCTTTCGCTCGGCAACATCGTTTTGTTGAGGTGCGCGGGCAGCTGAGTACGTGTTGTATTCCATTTTCCGAACAGTATTGCTCTATAAAGTGGTTAGTAAATTCAGTACCTCTGTCGGAACGAATAGACATGATACTCAACCCTTTCTCATTTTGAAGCTTTTTTAGGTGCTCAGGTAGCTTTGTTGTTGTTTCCTTCTTCTTGCTTAGGAAGATTGTCCAAGCATACCTGGAATAATCATCAAAAATAACGAGACAGTATTTCTTACCTCTCAAACTTACCGGGTCTACAGGACCGTAGAGATCCATGTGTAGCATTTCCAAAACTTTGTGAGTGGAAAGGTAGGATTTGCTCTTCAGGGTGGTCCTGATTTGTTTGCCTTTCTGACAGGGTCCACAGACGGTGTCTTTTTGGAATGACACATTGGGCAAACCTCTGACCATTGAGAGCTTGTTGATCGTCTTGAAGTTGACATGAGACAACCTCTTGTGCCATAACCAGCTTAGATCTGCAGTGCCTTTGGCAACAAAACAAGGAATTGTGGAGCTCGTAGGCATCCAGTCAGCAATATACATATTACCTGATCTGCTTCCTGTGAGCACAAATTCTTTAGTTAGGATGTTCTTGACTCTACAATGATCTATATAAAATTTCACCGAGAACTATTTGTCACAGAACTGGCTAATACTAAGTAGATTGTACTGTAAGCCTTCAACATAAGCTACATCGGTGACTTTGAATTTTTCCACAAACAGGGTTCCCTTCCCTCTTGTTCTTCCTTTTGATTTATCATCGAAGCGCACTTTTGGACCGTGACCTTCTACGAAATCTGACAGCTTGCTTTTGTCTCCTGTCATGTGCCAAGAACATCTAATTATCGAAGTACCAGATGTCCTTCTCTAAGATGTCCTTTAGGCAAAGGAATTAAGCAGATTTAGGTCCCGTTTGAATGTTGGGTCCATGGGAGTTAGTGCCTTTAGGTACCCAGATTTTCCTGACAGCAATGGGTTTACTGCAGGTTACTTTAGGTACATTCTTGCGGTATCTACATAGGGCAGGTACGTAGTCGCTGTAAACATGATAATCATTATACATGAAAAATTCAGGATTATTATTATTAATCCAGTACGAATGCCATCTTGGAGTTGGAGCTATTCTCTTCGGCCTTACAGCTTGCCTTCTGGGTCACCAGTTGGATTCTCAAAGTTGTTGCTGATACTGTGCGGCTACTTGCTTTCACGATGGATAACGAGGCTTTTGTATCCAATATCTAGGCGTGCTGTACTGTTGGAAGTACTGCTGTGCGGGCCTTTGATATTGGGGTACAACCTTCTTTCTGAACGGCTGCTGGCGTTTTTGATATGCTCGAGGAGCATGCTGTTGGTTACGCCTTACAGGTCTGAATGGTTGAGGATTCTGCTGTCTGGAATATGACTGTGGTGGCGGAATAGCAGCCTTTGCTGTTCGTGGTGCAATAGGTGCCTTCACAGGACTCGGGATTTCTTCCGATACAGGAATGGGTTCCACACCCCTGACGAACACAGTACTAGTTTTCTCTTTATTGGAACATGAGTTGTATCCTAAGACAGTTTTATCATGAGCATGTTGCCCAGTGCTTAGAATTTCTTCCATCCTTTTAGATGATTTCTCGAAAGATTTCAGGATGGTCTCAAGTTCTCCTTCTCGTTTTTTGAGAGTTTTTATTTTATCTTGGAGCAGAACAAAATCATTTGTCCTACTTTCACTGTGAGACTTAGCCTCATTTAGCTCGTGAGCAAGTTGATGATTGCTCTCCATGAGTTTTTCGTGATCGACTTTACTGTTTTCACAGTCAACAGACATATTTTTGTAATTTACTTTCAGCAAGTTGTTTTCTTCCCTCAGCTCTAGGTTAGAAATTTGGAGCTGTATGTTTTCATTTTCAATGTCTCATGAGCCTTTTGAATGTTTTTGAATTCATTCATCATGTTTTCAAAGGTATGAGATGCATTTGCAGGAGTAATTGAGGTTGAGCTTACCTCATCATTGCTATCTTTGTCTTCCGGTATGTCTTTGGCCATAAAGCACATATAGGCTTTATCTTCAAATTCATCATATGACGAGTCACTGTCAGTGACTGCCTGAAGACATTCTTCAAACTTTGTTGGTGTGGGGGAGGCTTCTGATTCGCCAATCAGGGCCTTGAGCTTGTTTTTCCAAGCACGTCTTCTTTCATCTTTTCCTGTTGCTCGGCTTCCGGCAACCTTTGAACTTTAGGATGAGGACATTTATTTGCATAATGTCCTGGTTTCCTGCAATTGTAACACAGGTTAGCATCACCAGAGGAAGATTCGGTATTTACCTTGTGAACAGGCTTGGGCCTGTAGGGAGTCTTTCCAGACTGCTTGATAAATTTCTTGAATTTATGCATGAGGAGCGCCATTTCGTCTTGTGATAGGATATCGTCATCACTGTTAGCATTCTTGTGAGTAGACTTTGATGTGATGTTCATGCTATGCCTTCTGTTGGATACAACGGCTAGCACTGTAGTCCTCGCAGGCGATTCTTCAGCTTTCCCTCTCCTGTCAATATCATACTCAAATGCCTTGAGGTCAGAAAAGAGGTCAAAAGTAGATATGTCATTAAGATTGCATGACACACGCACAACTGTTGTCTTAATGTCCCATCGGGCAGGGAGAGATCTGGAAATTTTTAAATTCTTCTCCTTTTGGGTATAAATTTTGCCCAACTCTTCAAGTTCACCGGCAATGCCAGTGAATCTGAGGTCAAGTTCTCAATAGTTTCATTTGATTTCATTTCAAAAGATTCAAATTGGTGAGTTAGTTTTGAAATTTTGTTTTGTTTTGAGAGCTCAGTACCCTCGCAAATCATCTTGAGTTTTTCCCAGATTTCTTTGGCTGTCTTACAGCTCTTTACCTTCGAGAATGTGCCTTTGTCAAGAGTGACAAATAGGGCGTTCTTAGCAACATTGTCGAGATTGGCATGTTTTCGATCATCTATAGTCCATTGTTCGCGCTTTTTCTCGAGCATCTCGACATGAGCTTAGACTTCAATCCTTGGTGCAGGATTTACCTTCATGATCTTTATGGGGCCTTCTTGAATGACAAAGATCATCTCTTCATGCATGGCGGCAAGATGAGCCTCCATCCTAATTCTCCAGTCATCAAACTCGTTATTAGAAAACATTGGTACCTTGTTAATTAGTGAGGAATCCATGTCTAAGATTAGGAAAGATAAGGAACTTTTCAAAAATAAAGTGATTTTAAGGATCTGATTCGGTTAAAAATACGACTGATTCTTGTTAGAATCAACCTCTCCGATACCACTTGTTGGCCACTAAGTATACAGAATACAGCTTGGAAAGATTTTAGCAACAAGTTGTACGATTTCAGATTAGAGTGCGTTGCGAAAGTCTTGAAATAGTAAGTTGCTGTAAATACAGCAACTGGGCTAATCTCCTGTTTGCTTGGTGCGTACAGGGTTTTTGAGGTATACTTAAACAAATCACAATAATGAAAGTAGTAAATGCAGAAGGTAATTAACACAGTAATTAAAGTGGTTCGAGGTAAACCCCTCTACGTCCACTGGTCCTCCACACAGGAGTAAAATGTTTTATTATAAACACTGCGTACACAACTACATGTCTATAATCAAACCTATCCTCGTACCATTCACACAGATTGATAAAAAGATTGTAGCTTTCAACCGTTCACACAGATTGGTCAAAGTTAACTCTTGACTTGCTTCTTCACACACAGTTCCAAAGCTTCGTCTTATTCGTCCCACACAGGTCGGAATAACTTCTTTAGTTCACACAAAACTAGGTTTTTACTCGAAGGTAAAAAGTAAAGTAACCAGGTAAGAAATGCAGCATGACTATGAAGATCTTGAGCTGATGATGGCTGTTCTTGATTGACTGAGTATATTTCTTCTTTTCAGATATGAATGATACTTGAAGAAATATACTTTGCTCTTGTAAGCTTGATCTGATGATATTGAATATTCAGTCGATAGATCGTTCGTGTATTGTTTGTAAGCTTGTATGTGTTAGAGTAAACTGATATTCAAACTCTGGGATATATATAACCTCTCAATAGATCCGTTGGAAATAGATCCGTTGAGCCTATAGTCCATTTCAACGTGTTGATTGTTTTGAATAAAACACGATCCGATTTTTGCTCCTTGATTGAAGATCTGTATCGGCTAGTATTTAAATAATTTATCCCTTCAGTATTTAAATACTTATTTCAAACGGGACTTGACTTTTAGAGAATAAGGCAGATTCCGTTTTAACGGTCTCCAGTCCTGTTGGATAAGTGTTGAAGTACTCAACACTTACAGCCTGTATGCTGTATCCCACATAATGTTGTAGGCTATATTAGTGCTGCTGTATGGAGAGAAGTTGTATGATTATTTCAGGACAACTTCCATACTTGGTATCATACCGACTGATGAGCTTCTAGCTGTATGATGGCACTTTATACTTTTGCTGTATGTTGGCATTTTGAGAAGACTTCGATACATGATTGTTTATTCCAACAATTTCGTTTGTCTTTGGGACAGCGGCTTGCTGTATGTTGGCACTATATCAAAACTCGATAGAGGATTGTTTATCCCAATAGTGATTGCGGTAGGTGTGGTTTCTTCTCCAACATGGGTGGTGTGTGTGTGTTTTGGTTTTGTTCTTCCACCTGCCGTCGCTAACTGCTCTTCAAAGTTTTTAGGTACCAGTTCTCTGATCAATTACTGAATTGTTTCTTCTACCACCATTGTTAATCTCACGTCTCAACTCTGGAAGTGAGTCGATGCCATGGCAGAACTGATTTGGTGAACCCAGAGACCCGAAGTAAGGGATTGAGGTGAAACAGGAGAAAATAAAGTTAGTGTTGCAGATGAACCTGCCAAAAGAATAGAAAAGATATTCAAATACTAACAGGAGGATAGTCGGGCTGAGCCAATTTATATTCCACTCAGCAGAGAAAGGATTTACATTTTTTAAACTCTTAAGAAAGGGAAATAAGTTCGAATGGACATCAGAAGCACTGGTAGCCTTCGACAAGTTGAAAGAATTTTTGGCTGAGCTACCACTGCTCACCAAACCAATATAGGTGGAGGATATAGTACTGTATTTATCTGTCGGAAATGGGCAGTCAGCTCGGTCTTGTTAGGAGAAGAAGGGAGTCAACAGAAGAAGCATATTTAATAGATTATCTGGATCTTACAAGGGGCTGAACTGAATTATTCTGACCTGGAGAAATAAGATCTAGCACTGTAATCACATCTCGGTAGCTCTGGCCTTATTTCTGGGCTCATCGCATAAGGCTTCGAACCAACTTACCCTTGAGAAAGACATTGGGACGACCTAACGCATCAGGTCGCCTGGTGAAATGGGCTGTAGAAATGGGGGAATATGACATGGAATATGAGCCTAGAACAACAATCAAGGCCCAAGATTTAGCGGATTTCATTCAGGAAATGACTACACCATCGCTTCCATAAGGTAGGTGGCTCATACATGTTGATGGATTACCCACTACAGGTGGTTCCAGAGCAGGTATAATCCTCACCACCCCGGAAGAGATCCTCACCACCTCGGAAGAGGACCATTTAGAATATGCTGTAAAATTTGCATTCAAAGCCTTTGATAATGAAGTTGAGTATGAAGCTTTAGTCAAAATAATGCAACTAGGGATAGAGTTAGGTGCATGACGAAAGATCGCTTATTCCGACTCTCAGCCGGTTACACAACAAGTAGGAGGAAATTTGAAATAAATGAAGAACGAATGAGAAGGTAAGTCGAGGAAATAAGAGAAACTGCCAAAAAATTAGGAGAATGGGAACTGGTCTATAAATGTAAGAGCTAATTATTTGGCTAAAATGAGAAGTTCCTTATTGGATTATCGCTCACGAACAATGACAATTCTGGGAATAACTCGGAGTAGCATATCATAATAGGTGATGGAAATAATGAAACGGACTGGCGAGCTCCCCTATTAGCATACTTGAATAGGGGGAGATACCGAACGATAGACAGGACAAAGCCAAAATCACGCCGAGCTTCCAGATTTTATTATATCAGCGATGAGCTATACAAAAGATCTTACCTTGGGCCTTATCTAAGGTGTGTATCGGAGGAATAATGAGGAGGTATCCTAGAGGAAATTCATGAAGGATGTTGTGGTGACCAAATAAAAGGGAGAACATTGATCAGCAAAACTTTGAGGGCAGGTTTCTTCTAGCCTACAATGAGCAAAAGGTGGTCGAGATGGTTAAGTATTGCAAAAAATGTCAAATCCACTCACCTCTAATACATATCCCAGCAGAAAATATGATTACTATGGGCGTGCCATGCCCATTCTCTAGGTGAGGTATCAACATTATTGGTCAATTCGCAGCGGCCTTAGGAGGAAGGAAGTTTTAGTGGTCGACATTGATTATTACAGTAAATGGGTGGAGGCCGAGCCAGTAGCCACCATTACAGTGCAAAGAATCATAAGTTTCTTGTTTAGTAAAATCTGTACAGTTATGGAGCACCCCAAATACTCATCTTGGATAATGGACACAATTCAATGGGAGGAGAATCCAGCCTTGGTGCGGAGGGATACATATCAAACAACGATTTGCCACGGTAGCCTATCCATAGGCTATGGACAAGTGGAGGTCACAAATATATTGTAAGGTGAAGACCCATTTAGATAAAGTGGGAGGGTGGATGGGTTGATGAACTTAGATCGGTTGGTCCTACAGAACCATCCCGAGGCCATCAACAAGATAAATGCCCTTTGGTACGGTATACAAGACTGAAGCTGTAATCTCGGCAGAGGTTGGAGAAATGTCTCATCGTATAATGGTTTAATGAAAAATAAATAAAGAAATGATAAAGGAAACGTTGGACACCATAGAAAAACAAGGAAAATATCAGCGGTCCGGACTGAAAGTTACAAAAGCCTGGTGAAAGCATCTCATGACCGGAAGGTGAGGAAGCGGCAGTTCCAAGTTGGCGACCTAGTGCTAACGCGAGCTGATGCCCTCAAGAAACTCGGAAAACTAGAACATTAATGGGAAGGCCCTTAAAAAGTGATCTAAATCTTTGCTGGAGGAGCTTACCAACTCGAAGACATCCTATTAAAAGAGCATGGAATATGTATCATTTAAAGAAATACTTTGTGTGATCTCCTAAGAGTAGCGGTGTACTTGTAAATTTTAATGAAAGCCCGTTACCTAATAAACCCAAATGTGTACTTTGATCAAAGGGTGAACTGTCCTAAAATCTGATCGGGTTAACGCCCTTAGATTCAAATAAGGGTGAACCGCCTTATCTGATCGAGTGAAACTCCCTCAGATTCAAAAAAGAGTGAACCGGCCTAAAATCTGACCGGGTGAAACGCTCTTGCCCAAAAATCCGATCAGGTAAAATGCTTGTAGAGTAAAACAAAGGTCGACAATAGATAGTCGTGATCTACCTCCACATTATAAAAATCTAATGTTGTTGAGGTTAGCAACATGTAGATCCGAGCTATGTACCGACCACTCTTCAAAATGTCTTTCTAAAATAATTTCAAGGGAGATTTAATACCCTTAAGAAATATACTTGAATAATTTGCAGTGGAAATTAAAATAAGGTCATCCATTTCGTAAGTAAATAAAATAAATTCTCAACATTTCAAACATCCATAATAGTCAACATGACATTGAAGCCAAAGTTAAAACTTTAAATGAACGAAATATGTAATGCCCGGTTATCCCCTAAGCCAATAACCATTTAATACCTAAATGCATTTATATAATATGCATTTTGAAAGCATGGCATACAAGTAGACATTTCATGAGCATGAATAACTGCCATGTCCCTTTGCATTACGTTTTATACGACATGTTATTTAGCTCCTCTAACATGATAAAAGGTCATTGTGAGATGTTTTGTTGCAGTGAGGAGCTCAGTTTCTCAGTAAGGAGATCGATGTGCTAAATGATTATAAAATAATAATTGTAATACCCTAGAAAATTCAAAGACTTAATTAAGTGCTATTTATTTTGCTAATGGTCATGGATTTCAATAATTACAAGTTGTCCAATACTTGGATCGATATGTTTCAACATAAAATGAAAGATTTAAAAGCAAAGATTTCAAAATAAATTATAAGGATTATTTTAGAATTTATGAAAGTGATTTCAAAATTTTATTTAATTGATACGATAAAATTTTCATTTCGTAACACTTATATCGCAAAAATAATATTAAATTATTATTTTAATATTATCGAAAATTGGTTCCGAGCATATCGAAGATTTAACTCGCATTTAGTCCGAACAGTCGGAAAATCGAATTTGACATCGGGAAGGGGTCGAACCGGGTGAGCCAAGTTGACGGACATTTGCCGGCCACCACGGACACGCCGATCGACAATCACGGCCATGACCGATGTAAGCTTCGACCACTATCCGGATAAGGTCGTCCAATTGTCCGAATAAGGTCGGTCACGACCGACGAAGCTTCTCGCCACCGTCCGATAAGGTCGGCCCAAATTGTCCGGATAAGGTCGGTCACGACCGACGAAGCTTCTCGGCCACCGTCCGGGATAAGGGTTCCACTGTCCGGTAAGGTTGATTTTCAACCGACTTTGAGCCCTTATTTATACATGTTCCCGAACGTGGTTTTGTACATATAATATATCATTTTGAAGTGTGAAACTCTACTTTAAAACGCCCAAACATATTTTCCTTCCAAAATTATAAAAGCCACAAAAATCCCGATCAAACAGATAGCTCAAATCTGACAGTTTTTCAAAGGTGATTGACAAAAGTCCCCAAAGAGGTTTCAGATTTTCTTCAAGGATTTTAGCACATCCATCTATAGAAACTGATCTTTTCACATCAACAGGCACAGGACTTGAGGTAAGATGATGCTTTCCTTGCTGTATCATAAGAATCATATATTGATTGATATTTGCATATGTGAATCATAATGAACGATCATGCATAACATGTGTATGTGAAAGAATGTTTAAGAACAGGAAGTATGGTACTTGATTGATGGCGGGTAGGCACGGGACGCGGGGGACCGGCGGACCCAAAACATGGTGGCAAATACTTGCGGCTGAAAGTCGGTCAAGGAAAACCACACTGAATGAAAAAGTTGAATACGGCTAATACCATTGGTTGAAAAACCAGTATGGGAACCCCCGTATACATCTTTTATTGGCCAATTATATGAACAGGTTCCGAAAACCATGGCCTATCACTATCAGTCGAGTACCACACTTCAAGGGTACCCGAAGAAAGGATTTTACAAGAACATGACTATATATATAGTAGTTATTCATTGATAAAAGTGCTATGTGATACTTTGCTATTACAGAAGTCTCATCTTACTGAGCCATTAGCTCATTAGATTCTTATGATACAGGTGATGATGCTCATGTTTAGGAGTTGACTATCTTCTTCAGTGTTGACAGCCGGAGACTTGTCCATATGCCATTCCCAGCTATTTCGCCCTATGCCGGAAGACTATGTTTTGTTTTTAATAAGATCACTGTTATGGTTTTGTTATGTATTAAACCTAAGGTTATGTAATGTTTTGAATAAATAATACCGGTTTGCATTATTTCCCTGAGTACTCGCATTACCAAATCTACTTCTTATTGGTTTTCAAAGTTTAAAAGCGTAATACTCCCCAACTTAGTAGCACGGACCCCTTTGCGGTTCAAATTGCTAGGTTAGGGGGTGTTATTGTGGTATCGAGCGAAGGTTTAAATCTTTCCCGCAGTGTAAGATGGCATATGGGCATTCTCGATCAAGGATATGGTCAACTTTTATCTATTAAGTATTATGTTTAATAAATTACAATATATTAGTTGTCATCATCATCGTTATGTGATCGTTATTGGCTTATGAATGGGTAAGATTGGGCAAGATACAACGAATGTGATGGCACCCAAAAGAAAGGCAAGAGATGATCCAAATCCAAACCATAACCTTCTTGAGAATTGGCCGAAATGATGCAACAAATGCATAAGGATGTATGGTGAACAAATGCAACAATTGCTGAACATGCAACAAAGAAACGAAGAACAAAACCGACAACCTCCACCAAGAAACAATAATGGACCAACGGTGTATGAAAAATTTAGAAAAATGGAACCTCCTGATTTTCATGGTGGGGCTGATCCTATGGTTGCGGAAGAATGGGTCAAATCACTTGATGTTATCTTTGACTACATGCACATCGATGATGCTGAGAAGATACTTTGTGCGATCTTTCAACTCAAAAAGGATGCCAGAACTTGGTGGGAAGGAGCCAAACTTACAGTCAACTTGGAAGGGTTGACGTGGGAGAGATTTAAAGTAATATTCTATGATAAATACTTCACCAGGGATGCACGGTCTCTCAAGGTCAAAGAGTTTTTGGATCTGAAACAAGGGGATACGTCTGTTTGTGAATATATTCGGAAATTTGAAGAAGGCTGTAGGTATGTTCCCTATATTGCTAGGGATAATGCTGAGAAGGTGGATCATTTCCTAAGAGGCCTCCGACCTGAAATTAGAAGAGATGTGAGGATGTCTACATCAACTGAGTTCAGAGAAATAGTTGACAAAGCATTGCTCGCAGAAGCTGACGAAAAGGAGATACAAAGGTCTTATCAGCAGAAGAGGCAAGCATTTGCTTCAAAAAATTCAGCACATTGGAAGAAATCGGAGCAAAAACCAGGCAAAGTCAATCAGAAGCATCCTACAGCGAGAGATGCTCCAAATACAACTGAGAAGCCCAAGTGTACTAAATGTGGGAAAAATCACTTTGGGGAATGTTTTGTTGGGTCCAATAATTGTTTCAGATGCAAGAAGCCCGGACATATGGCGAGAGATTGCCCAAACACAGAGAATAAAGTTCAGGGAAGGGTCTTTGCAATGACTCGAGAAGAAGCTGATGCAGATGCTTCCGTAGTCTCAGGTACCATTCTGATCTCAGGAATTCCTGCACTTACATTGATAGACCCAGGATCTACACATTCATTTGCATCATATGCATTTATGAGAAAATCGGGCATTAAACCAGAACTCTTGAAAGTTGGTTATAATGTGGCTGCTCCGTTTGGAGAAAATATGGATTCTGACCAAATGTTGAGGGCCTGTACAGTTCGAATTGGCGGGAGGATACTCTACGCCGACCTTGTTGTCCTACCAATATCTAATTTTGATGTTATCCTTGGTATGGACTGGCTATCAAAATATTGTGCAAATGTTGATTGTAATAAGAAGATTGTGGCCTTTCAACCAGTAAATGGAGGAGGGTTTATTTTTAAAGGTAATTCATATTCGTGCTCTTTGCCAATTATAACTGCACTGAAAGCTAGGAAGATGTTAAATAAGGGGTATACTGGCTATTTGGCTAATGTTTTGGACACCTCCCTTGAAATGAAATTGAAGCCTGAAGATGTAGATGTGGTTAGAAAATTTCCTGAGGTGTTTCCAGATGATCTACTGTGGTTGCCCCCAGATCGGGAAATTGAGTTTGCAATCGATGTAATGCCAGGACTACCCCTATTTCTAAAGCCCCATACAGAATGGCACCAACAGAATTGAAAGAATTAAAACCCACTACAAGAATTACTTGATAAGGGATTCATTCGTCCTAGTTGTTCACCTTGGGGAGCCCTGTCTTATTTGTGAAAAGAAAGATGGCTCATTACGATTATGCATTGACTATAGGAATCGAATAAGGTGACCATCAAGAACAAATATCCTCTTCCAAGGTTAGATGATTTATTTGATCAATTGCAAGGAGCATCGGTATTCTCAAAGATTGATTTACGTTCCGGATATCATCAACTGAAGGTCAAAGAAGAAGATATCCAAAAGACAACATTTAGAACGCGATATGGTCACTATGAATTTTTAGTGATGCCTTTTGGTTTGAAAAATGCTCCAGCAGCATTTATGGATCTGATGAACCGGATATTCAAAGAGTTCCTTGATAAATTTGTGGTGGTGTTTATTGATGACATCCTTATCTATTCACATGATAGAGATGAGCATAAAGAACACCTCGAATTGTGCTTCAAATTCTCAAAGAAAAACGGTTATATGCTAAATTCAAGAAATGTGAATTCGGATAGAACAAGTGGTATTTTTAGGGCATGTAGTATCCAAGGATGGCATTTCAGTTGATCCAAACAAGATAGAAGCGGTGAGTAATGGCCAACACCAACTAATGTATCGAGGTTCAAGTTTCTTAGACTAGCCGGATACTACCGACGATTCGTACAAGGATTCTCGAAGATTGCAACCCCATTAACATTGTTAACAAGGAAGAATACAAAGTTTATTCGACTGATGCTTGCGAGGGAGTTTCAGAATTGAAGCGTAGATTAACTACGGCTCTGTCCTTGCCACTCCTATGGGAACAGTGGCTTTGTAGTTTACACCGATGCTTCTAAGAATGGTTTGGGTGCCGTATTAATGCAACATGGAAAGGTAATAGCCTATGCCTCTAGGCAATTAAAAGAGTATGAGAAGAATTATCCAACACATGATCTAGAATCGGGTCGTTGTCTTTGCACTAAAAATTTGGAGGCATTACCTATATGGCGAAAAGTGCGAAATCTATACAGACTACAAAAGTTTGAAGTACTTTTTCACACAGAAGGAGCTGAATATGCAGCAGCAAAGATGGTTGGAATTGGTGAAAGACTATTATTGCGAGATCAACTATCATCCCGGTAAGGCAAATGTGGTTGCAGATGCATTAAGTAGAAAGTCTATGTCTTCCTTTCTAATCACACAGAAGCCATTATTATTAGACTTGCAAAAGTTAGAACTGGAAATTGTGCCCAAAAGAAAGATTTGTTCGTTATCGCACTCATATTGAAACTCGCACTTCAAGATATAATCAAAGAAACCCGGAAGGCGGATCAAGACATTGGCAAATTAAGGGAAAAAGTTGATGAAGGCAAATTACCAAACTTCACAGTCTCGTGACAAAATATTACGATATAAAGGGAGACTGTGTGCAAATTGACACAACCATCATAGGGGAAATTTCAAGGAAGCTCATTCCAGTCCTTATTCAATACATCCGTAGCACAAAAATGTATAAAGACTTGCAACAACATTATTGGTGGCCTAACATGAAGAAAGATATCGCAAAATTCGCCGCAGAATGTCTAACTTGTCACAGATCAAAACGAACATCGAGACCACAGGATTATTGAAGCCTTTACTAATTCCGGAATGGAAATGGGAACACATTACAATGGATTTTGTGCTTGGGCTACCAAGGACTCAAAGTGGGTATAATTCTATATGGGTGATTGTTGATAGATTGACCAAGTCTGCTCATTTCTTGCCAGTAAAATCCACATATAATATGGATAGATACGCTCAGGAATATATTAAAGAGATAGTCCGGCTACATGGGGTGCCAATATCTATAGTATCTGACAGGGACCCTAAATTCACATCTGCATTTTGGAAAAGTTTACATAATGCAATGGGTACGAAGCTTGCTTTCAGCACCGCATTTCATCCACAAAGTGATGGGCAGTCAGAAAGAGTTATTCAAATACTCAAAGATATGTTGAGAGCATGCATACTAGATTTCAAGGGCAATTGGGATACAAAGCTTCCATTGGTAGAGTTCACCTACAACAACAGTTACCAATCTACAATTGGAATGGCACCTTATGAAGCACTATATGGGAGAAAATGTAGATCTCCCGTACACTGGGATGAAGTTGGAGAAAGAAGTCTACTGGGCCAAGAAATGATACAACAGACTGCTATGGCGGTAGAAAAGATAAGAGAACGAATGAAAATTGCACAAAGTAGACAGAAGAGTTAGATAGTCGAAGAAGAGATTTGGAATTCGCAGTTGGAGACTATGTCTTCTTGAGGGTATCCCCGATGAAAAGCATAATGAGATTTGGAAAGAAAGGAAAACTTAGCCCGAGATATGTTGGCCCATTTGAAATCCTTGAGAGAGTTGGTGACAGAGCTTATAGAATAGCCTTACCTCCTTCGCTATCTGGTGTACACAACGTATTCCATGTGTCCATGTTAAAGAGGTACATTTCCAACCCCTCACATGTGTTAAATTATGAGCCGTTGGAATTATCCTCAGACTTGTCCTATGAAGAGAAGCCGGTACAGGTTCTTGATAAGAAAATAAAGAAACTAAGGAACAAGGAAATTCATTTGGTAAAGATTTTGTGGAGGAATCATGCCGTTGAAGAGGCTACATGGGAAAGAGAGGAGGAAATGCAAAGAAAATATCCAGAACTGTTCGGTATGTCAATTTCGAGGACAAAATTTTATAAGGAGGAGGATCAGAATGCCCGGTTATCCCTAAGCCAATAACCATTTAATACCTAAATGCATTTATATAATATGCATTTTGAAAGCATGGCATACAAGTAGACATTTCATGAGCATGAATAATCGCCATGTCCCTTTGCATTACGTTTTATACGACATGTTATTTAGCTCCTCTAACATGATAAAAGGTCATTGTGAGATGTTTTGTTGCAAAGAGGAGCCTGGCCAAGAAGGAGATCGATGTGCTAAATGATTATAAAATAATAATTGTAATACCCTAGAAAATTCAAAGACTTAATTAAGTGCTATTTATTTTTCTAATGGTCATGGATTTCAATAATTACAAGTTGTCCAATACTTGGATCGATATGTTTCCAACATAAAATGAAAGATTTAAAAAGCAAAGATTTCAAAATAAATTATAAGGATTATTTTAGAATTTATGAAAGTGATTTGAAAATTTTCACTAATTGATACGATAAAATTTTCATTTGAACACTTATATCGCAAAAATAATATTAAATTATTATTTTAATATTATCGAAAATTGGTTCCGAGCATATCGAAGATTTAACTCAGATTAGTCCGAACAGTCGGAAAATCGAATTTGGACATCGGAAGGGGTCGAACCCGAGCCAAGTGTTGACGGACATTTGCCGGCCACCGCCGGACACGCCGATCGACAATCACGGCCATGACCGATGAAGCTTCGACCACTATCCGGATAAGGTCGTCCATTGTCGGGATAAGGTCGCCACGACCGACGAAGCTTCGGCCACTGTCCGGATAAGGTCAGCCCAAATTGTCTAGGATAAGGTCGGTCCACGACCGATGAAGCTTCTCGGCCACCGTCCTGGATAAGGGTTCCACTGTCCGGGTAAGGTTGATTTTCAACCGACTTTGAGCCCTTATTTATACATGTTCCCGGACGTGGTTTTGTACATATAATATATCATTTTGAAGCTGTGAAACTCTACTTTAAAACGCCCGAAACATATTTTCCTTCCAAAAATTATAAAAGCCACAAAAATCCCGATCAAACAGATAGCTCAAATCGATGCTTTTCAAAGGTGATTGACAAAAGTCCCCAAAGAGGTTTCAGATTTTCTTCAAGGATTTTAGCACATCCATCTATAGAAACTGATCTTTTCACATCAACAGGCACAGGACTTGAGGTAAGATGATGCTTTCCTTGCTGTATCATAAGAATCATATATTGATTGATATTTGCATATGTGACTGTTATTGAACGATCATGCATAACATGTGTATGTGAAAGAATGTTTAAGAACAGGAAGTATGGTACTTGATTGATGGCGGGTAGGCACGGGACGCGGGGGACCTATGACCCAAAACATGGTGGCAAATACTTGCGGTGAAAGTCGGTCAAGGAAAACCACATCGAATGAAAAAGTTGAATACGGCTAATACCATTGGTTGAAAAACCAGATGAGAACCCCGTATACATCTTTTATTGGCCAATTATATGAACAGGTTCAAAACCATGGCCTATCACTATCAATGAGTACCACACTTCAAGGGTACCCGAAGAAAGGATTTTACAAGAACATGACTATATATATAGTAGTTATTCATTGATAAAAGTGCTATGTGATACTTTGCTATTACAGAAGTCTCATCTTACTGAGCCATTAGCTCATTAGATTCTTATGATACAGGTGATGATGCTCATGTTTAGGAGTTGACTATCTTCTTCAGTGTTGACAGTCGGAGACTTGTCCATATGCCATTCCCAGCTATTTCGCCCCTATGCTGGAAGACTATGTTTTGTTTTTAATAAGATCACTCTGTTATGGTTTTTTTATGTATTAAACCTAAGGTTATGTAATGTTTTGAATAAATAATACTGGTTTGCATTATTTCCCTGAGTACTCGCATTACCAAATCTACTTCTTATTGGTTTTCAAAGTTTAAAAGCGTAATACTCCCCAACTTAGTAGCACGGACCCCTTTGCGGTTCAGCTGCTAGGTTAGGGGGTGTTACAAAATAAATAAAAACCTGATAATTATTATTATCACGCCCGCCTTTGTCCGCCACGCCAGACTCCTCAACCTGAAAGGTTTAAATAATGGGGTGAGCTTTCAACTCGCTCAGTGAGGAGGGAACGCTTTGTTAAATTTAAATACATACATGTTGCTAAGTAGATATGACATGCCTGAACCTCGTGATTACCCGAGGGCCATTAATATGCAAACTTTGTGCATACTGCCTACTACTCATTGGAGGTTACAACGTAAATAATATGCAAACTTTGAGCACATTATGACTACTACTCATTAGAGGCTACAACGTAATTAATATGCAAACTTTGAGCACATTATGCCTACTACTCATTGGAGGCTACAACGTAATTAATATGCAAACTTTGAGCATATAAATATTTGGCAAGAAACAAGCATATATACAAGTAACATCATGCATTAAATAAAACAAGCGTAAAATCTCCACCTCGAAATACGATGATGATCCTTGAAAATTTGAGATGCGAATGCAGTTCAAGTCTTAGGCTCGAAGTCCTCGTCTCCTAAAATAACATTTAAATTTTAATATTAATATAGTGCCCAAAATAATTTAATATTAATTACTTGAATTTATAATTGAGTAAAAGAGATCTGATTTAAATATTAAATATTGGCTGGGGTCAAATTAAAAGAATTGAGAAAACGCAAGGACTGGAATTGGAATAATTATAAATTGGCTGAGGTTAATTTGAGGGAATTAAGACTGAATGGACTGAAATTAGAAGGCTGGAAAAGGGCTAGGGTTAATCTGAAGAAACTTAAAATTAAAGGCTGAATTGAAATACATTAAAAGTTGATTTGGGGTCAAATCGAAAGGTCTGAAATTCTGAGGACTCAATTGAAAAACCCTAAAGAATTACTGGGTATAAATACCCTATTAACAAAGGAGTCGGCTGATTAATTCTCATTCTTCTCTCCTGTTCGACCCTCTCTCTACCTCATGTTAAACGAAAAACACACACACGCACATAAATACACGCACACACACATCTCGCACACCAAATGGCGAAGGAAAACGACCGGTGAAGTGGTGATTGGCGGAGAAGGGTCGCACCGCCGAGCATATGGTTAAGCGAGGCATCTGGGTTCTGGACTACCGCAGGTAGCAGCGGCGACCGAGGTGGAAGGCGATGGCGGCGGCAACAATGGTGACCTCCGGCGGAAAAAGGGCAGAGAACAACGGGTTAGCTGGATTTAAAGTTCGGTTTCTGTTATTTGATGATTTCAATCGGGTTTGGGTGAATTGAATCGGGTTGAGAGTTACTGATTTGGGATTCTCGTTTCTGAATTTGTTTGAGGTTTTCTAATTCAGACGTGTTCTAGGTTTAGATGTGATGTTGAATTTATTGTTTGTGATAGTTAGGAAAACTTATAAGTTATGGGTTACAATTTGATATAGAAGGAGAGTTTTTTTACATCTGCAAATCATGAAGGAGCAACATTTATGAAGGTATAACAATATTATTTTCAGGAATTATAGTGGAGGTGTTACCTTGCTGTCAAAAATCTGAGTTCGAAGGGTGATCGATTGAGCAGAGAGAAACTCCTTGTTAGAAACGACGAACGCAGGGCAGAAACTGGTTCGGGGCTGGAGGTTTCTAGTTCTCCTTCTTGTTGTAGGAATAATTTGCGTAGCAAAGAGCAGATGACTGCCTCTCTTCTTCTCCTTCGGTTGTAAATTTTCTGGCGTGAAATTTTGTTGCAGAATTGTATATTGTATTTTCTCTCTTTTTTTTTTTTGATGATGAACGATGGATTGTAAAGGAGTCTGTCTCTATATATTAGTATATTTATAGGTGTAAAATTTGGAGTATTTTAGTTAAATTAGGATTGTATGTTGGATAAATATTGAGGAGTTTTGATGAAGTTAGAGGCCTGGTGAGCGAACTGGGAAAAGGAAGAGTTCTTAATCATGTTTAATTAAGTTTAATCTTAGTTAGTTAAATTAAAACACATGATTAAATATAATTGATATAATAATAATAGTAGTAAAATAATAATTTCGGTAATAATGATAATAAAATCGGAAAATAATAATGATAATAATAATAATGATAAAATTAATAATAGTAGTGTTAGTATTATGGTTGAATAAATAATAACACTATTATAATAATGACTACTTGAATATATATATATATATATATATATATATATATATATATATATGACGAAATGACTCGGGCTATTATAATATGAGAATTTGGACTCGAGCCTGGAGCGTAAACTACAATCATGATATGCGAATAAGGAAAATTTTGACCTTATTTAATAAATGGAAATAAAATTCGTAAATAAATTGTTGGACATTTAAAATCATTCATGCGCTTTCTATAAATTATAAATTAAATGCATGCTCGAAAATCAGGGCGTTACAACCTACCCCTCTTAAATGAATTTTCGTCCTCGGAAATTAAATCATGTACCTTCAATGGCGAACGTCGGATACTTAGAACGGATCTCTTGTTCGCGTTCCCAAGTAGCTTCATTCGGTCCATGACGGCTCCACTGAACTTTTACCAGTTTAACCTCCTTGTTTCGTAACTGATGTACCTTACGCTCCAAAACAGCCGTAGGCACTTCCTCATAAGTCAGGTTCTTGGCTACGTGCAACTCTTTGAAATTGCATACATGACCAGGATCATGTACATATTTTCTCAGCATGGAAACGTGAAAGACATTGTGCACTCCCGATAACTCCAACGGCAATGCCAAACTATAAGCAAGATCACCAAAACGACCCAAAATCTCAAAAGATCCGATATAACGAGGCTGTAGCTTTCCCTTTTTACCGAATCATATCACTCCTTTCATCGGCGCTACTTACAAGAACACTTTTTCTCCAATCTCAAATTAGATATCTTTCCTTCGTTTATCAGCATAAGACTTCTGCCTATCCTGGCCGTTGGTGTTCTGCCTTCACCTGCTGACATATCATACACCTCTCCACAAATACACCAATGTCCCGTTTCATTCCTCTCTACCAAAATAACTTCTTCAGGCCGTGGTACATCTTTGTACCTCCCGGGTGGGCGGAGTATGGTGCATTGTGAGCTTCTTCAAGGATTTGCCTCCTAAGGGATGAATCCTTATGAACACACAACCTCCCATCGTAAGTCAAAACGTCGTCTGCGGCAATGACAAATTTCTCAATACTCCCATCTTGTGCTCGATCTTTCATCTTACACAAGAACTTATCACGTGGTTGAGCCTCCTTAATCTCATCCCCTAAGTTTGGTTGCAAGACCAAAGATGATAGGATTGCTTTCGAACTCTTTGAAGACTCAACTATCTCAATCCTCAACTGGGAGAACTCTTTTATCAAACTCTCCTGATAGGTCAAGCAAGCTAACTCGCCTCTAGTCTTCCGACTCAATGTAATATCCGCATTTTTCCTTCCTCTTAATATTCTTATTTTGGTGTATTTTCGTTTTTGGCAACTCGCTTGTAACCGTATTGACATCTTGAGGATATGTAATATTAGACTTTTTGTTGTTCGAGCTTGTTTCGGACTCGTTTTACTCGATTTGGTGTTTCATGTTGTTTTCGTCGCTATTTCGGGTATTCTCGTAAATCGTCGTTCGGAACCGCCGTTTCGGGGTTGCCAAGGATCCATCTCATGTTATTATGCGTGTTGTGAACTTTTGTTTGGTGTTTCGATCATGTATCGTACATTTCGGATGTTTTGGGCCGTTTTGTAAATTTCCCAAACTTTTGGGAAAATTACGTTTGTTGTTGTTATTCTGAACCTTTGAGTAGTCGGGAATATGCTTTCCTTCAGCACTTTAGTTCGGCTGCTTCAGTCCCTTACGTCCGTACCATCGTGAATTGTTCACCGTTGTATTTCGATTCTTTTTCGGTACCTTCCTCATCTATTTCTGGCCTGTACTCCCCAGAAAGGAACGTTACGTACGTAACACCCTTTTGGTAACGTACGTAACGTCCTAGTGTAAATCGGTACAGGCATTTCTGCCTTTTTGGTTACGTACGTAAGGCCCTTACGGCTACGACGTAATACAACTTACGACGTTAGCATGTGGTGGCTAACGACGTAACCCAGGCCCGGTTTATAAACCCAGGAGTTGACCGATTCCGGTCATTTTTCATCCCTCTCCCCTCCTACGACTTGTGGGCGATTTTCTTGGTGTTTTCTGGCGATTTGAAGCTTAGCAACTCCGAGCCATCATCTTCTTCGAGTTTTTGGAGTATTTTATCAATATTTAATCGTGTTCTTCGTCTTTAATTCGAGGTAACTCCTAAAACCTTCTTTTAGGTAAATTTGGGGGTTTTCATGTTTTTGTCCGATTCGTTCCGTATGATAGATTAATTCATAATGAATATGATTAATCTTGTTGGTATGGTTGGTTCTCCTACGGATTCATGGTATATTTTGTGATATTTTTGCGATCAAGAGGGTTTGGTTGTGGTTCACCCTCGTTGTTGTTTTTATACGAATATACATGAATCATAGGCGGGTTTTCGGGTATTTTCATATTCCGTATTCGTTAGGATTGGTGGTGATTGTGTTCTTCGAATTTCTAGGTTCGTAATTGTCGGTCCCTAGCATTCGTCGGCGTCTTTCCTTCCGATCGTTGCGTCGTCTATCATTCAAGGCAAGTAATTCTTGGAAACCTTTATGCTTAACGTGAAATGGTAATGTATATTGTGTGTGCTTTACTCACTGTTGTGCGGCGATTCATACGCCTCGATAGGCGATCGGCATCACAATCAGAGAAGCCAACCATGGAAGACTTACTCTTGACAAACGCCCAGAGTTCGGCACAATGCGGCGACCGTCTTTTGGTACCCAGCGATCGTCTTTTGATGTCTGACGATCGTCTTTAATGAGCGAACCAGAGGCGATCATCTCGTGCCACGTATGGATCCAGCATCCGTCAAAGTCGTCGAAGACCGAATCTCGGACGGTGGCCCACGTGCGGATCTTCAAAGGATACCGACAGATAGGACCATTGACCCCAGCCTGTCACCTACCACACCTACCGACAAGGCCGCCGAAAGGTACAAAGTGGGTCCTCCTGACAATGACTCGAGACGCGTCTCGGCTTTCCATTGGTTCGCCCACCGGCCTCCAAAGGCAACCTCGGACCTCAAGGGAACAGGCCCACGTGACGGGACGATCGTCCGTCTTATTTTTATATAGTAAACGGCGGTTGTCCGCGATCGCTGAGAATCAGCTACCTTGTCCC
Organism: Orobanche coerulescens; assembly: GCA_033398695.1. Taxonomy (NCBI): domain Eukaryota; kingdom Viridiplantae; phylum Streptophyta; class Magnoliopsida; order Lamiales; family Orobanchaceae; genus Orobanche; species Orobanche coerulescens. Next base: position 209,008,978 of record CM065803.1, read on the forward strand.
CTATAAATAGAGAACTCACTGCTATGGCAAAGGGGACGCGAATTTTACTACAAATTCAGTGCAAAACACACACCAAAGAGAGAATCAAAGGCTCTTTTGGCAACCACTAATACATTCATAGTGATATTCATACACATTCATCATATATCCCAAGCAAGAACTCACAGATTTATCCATCTGGTTCTTCCGGCAATCTACGCGCTCTAAAGCCTAGATAACTAGAAGTCTTTACACTCCTTGTAATAGATTCTAACATTAATACTTGTACTCGACAGTATATTTATTAATAACATCTCGCGAGAGCATTCAAGCCCGGGATTAACAACCCCGGCAAATCTTGTGTTATCTATTTTCTCACGAAAGTGTTCTCGCATTTGTTTGTTACTCGGTCATTCCAGCAATAGTATCTCCGGATAATATTTTGGGTAACAACAATTGGCGCTAGAAGAAGGGGATCTAAACCTTCATTTTTATTCCTACCGTCTCGAAGAACACTCACTGTTCTCCGGACATATACTTGAAGAAACACTCACTGTTCTTCAATAGAAAAACCTTCAGAAAATGACATCTGCAACGACCTCCAAAAAAGCCACCCTAAGATCTGCCGGAAATCTCATTCCGGCCCGAACCGAATCCCAGACCACGGCGGAAGGCGACCGTGGCGACCCTAGGCTCTCACTCCCGCCCCCGAGGGACGGTTCTAGCCTCTCACTCGATCAGTTCCACACCACGGAACAGATTGAGGAGGCTATAGCCATCCTCAAGGAGCGACAGAAGGCCAATGGCTCGCCCACCATCACTCCGTCCACCGTCCGCCGGGCAAACAAACGGAAGCTCAAGGGGATCTATGTTGAGAAATCAACAGAAAGCCCCGAGCCACTGGAGAAGGCTCTCATAAGGAGGGACGATTCCGTCTTCAGCCGCCTGGGGAGCGATCCCTCATGGCGACCCGGGCACTCAGGCCCCAGCCGGGAGACATCGGTATCCGAATCCTTTACCAGGAGTTCGGCATATCCGACTCCCAGGAGACAAGCCGGTCAGCGAGCCCCTGCTCGCCCAAGAAAGGAACCCACTGGCAGGGAGCTCGTCATTCACCACGGAGCTAGGGGATCAGTACACGATCGCCTTGGTTCACGCTCGGAGAGCCACTCGGCGAGCAGTCAGGCGACGGCGATGGCCGCCATGCAACGCCAGCTCGACGAGATGAAGGCGCTCCTGGAAAATGGGGCAGGCGCCAGGAGATCGATCATTGGATCAAGCGAACCACTCACGACTCAGATCGAGCTCGCCCCAGTCCAACCAACGATCAATCCCCCACAAACACCTCTATATGAGGGGAGATCGGATCCGGAAACCCACTTGAGCAAATTCCTGATCTACATGACCGGATGCGGAGCTTCGGATGCGACGAAATGTCGTATGTTCCCGTTAACTCTGGGCGATCTCGCCCACAGGTGGTACATCTCACTACCATCTCGCTCAATCAATTGCTTTGAGAAGCTGGCGAACGACTTCACGTCGTACTTCGCCGCCAAAGTCGCTCGCCCGGAAGGTCCCCACCACATGATCAAAATCAGGCAGGGGAAGGACGAATCGGATGAGGACTACATCGACCGGGTAGACGAGATAGTCCTCACCGGTGAGCCCATCAGCGATGAGATCGCTCTCCATGCAGTCCTGAACGGATTCCACGGACGCTCGCCCATGTTCAGGCACCTCACAAAAGATTTTACCCCGACCTATACGGTCTTCCGCGTCAGAGCCGCCGATTTTATGGCCAGGCAAAGGATGCTCTCACTCCGCTTAGACGAGGGACCGTCCGAAGAAGGAAAAACACCTTCCCATGTCCAGAAGAAGGCGGTCGCCAAGCCCAGAAAGGCAGTCGCCAAGCCGCCTGGCGAGTTCAAAGCCTTCGAGGATGTAGAGGTCCACCTTCTTCACAACCTCAACTTATCTCCGGCCCACATCTACAACGCGATCAAGGGTCGCGAGTGGCTTTCCAAGCCAAAGCCAATAAGGGACCACGGTCACCTAGACCGTAGCAAATTCTGTGCCTATCATAAGAGTCCCGGCCACAACACTAGCCAATGCCGCGGCCTCCTCAGACAGCTCTGGCGACTGTTTGAGGAAGGCAAACTAGACAATTTGATCACCAAGCCAGAACCCAGGACGGAAAGAGCCAGAGGGCGCGAGCGCCGACCAAGCGAGAGAATTCCTCCCAATCCAATCGCCATAATCGAGCATGAGCCGGAGTACTCTGATGAGTCGATCCCTCCGATCAACCCTGGCGGTCGGATCAACATGCTTCAAGCAGGAGGTGGGAGCCTCGGGGGCCTTTCCCCGGTTTCCACCCTGTCAAACAGAAAGCGAAAAGCCGAGCTGAGGGCTTTCGCCGAAGTCCATGATGTAGTACCTCCGGAGCCGACCATCTCTAAAGACGCGCTCATGACCTTTTCCAAAAAGGACAGGGAGGGAGTGCAATGTCCCAAAGAGGATGCACTAGTGATCTCCGCTTGTATCCTTGGGAAGACGATCGATCGGGTGCTGGTCGACAATGGGAGTTTCTGCAACATCATATTCAAATCCGCCCTAGACCAACTCGACAACTTAATCAAATTCATCAAGCCTTTCGACACCGTGCTTCAAGGGTTCAGCGACAACACAGTCCAAGCCTACGGGAGGATCAAGCTCTCCGTTGAGCTAGTATGCTTTTATGATCCCAAGGTTAGGATTACTAGAAACCTAAGCTTTGTAATCATAGATAGGCCCAGCATCTATAATGGGTTCCTAGGTCGCCCCTTTTTGGAAACCTTTGAGGTGGTCGCCTCATCTTTCTTTTACTGTATCAAATTCCCCACTGCCGATGGGACGGTCGGTACTGTAAAAGGAGATCAGCTAATGGCAAAAAGATGTTTGAATTACTCCTATGTTGTTACTTCTTTTAATACTTCCCATACTATATGTAACATTGAAGCGATCGACGATCAACCCATGGAGATCGACGAACCGAACACATCGTACCAACCCGACTCAGGGGACGCCATCTCTCATCAATTGACGGACGACATCGAGCCAAGGATCGGTTTCGAGCCAAGTCTCGACATCGATCCAAGGACCGAGTCCGGAGATCGCACCAAACGAGAGGCGGTCGTCCCTGTCGAAGAGTTGGAAAGCATTACGATGGATCCAGTTCATCCAGAACGGGAAGTACAGATTGGCGCAAGCATCGACCACAAATTAAAGGGAGATCTGATCAACTTGCTACGTAGGAACATCGGAGTCTTTGCCTGGTCGCATCAAGATATGGTTGGCATAAGTCCCGAACACGCTTGCCATTATCTGAAGATCGACCGGGCAATGAAGCTTGTTCACCAGAAGCGTAGGAAGTTCGGCCCCGAGAAATACGCGGCGCTCGACATAGAAGTCCAGAAGTTACTCAACAACAAATTGATCGGAGTAGCCACAGACGAACCACAGTGGGTCGCCAACGCGGTGCTCGTCAAAAAGCCAACTGGCTCCTGGAGATTATGCATTGACTTCACCGACCTCAACGCGGCATGTCCAAAAGATCACTTCCCGATGCCTCATATTGATCACTTGGTCGATAGTACGGCAGGTTGCGAAATGATGTCGTTTATGGATGCCTTCGCCGGGTATCATCAAATCCCAATGGCGGAGGAAGACATAAAACACACATCTTTCCACACAGAAAAAGACATATACTTTTGGGTCAGGATGCCGTTCGGCTTGAAAAACGCAGGGGCGACCTACCAGCGATTAGTCAACAGAATGTTCGCCGATCAGATCGGAAAGACCATGGAGGTTGATAAGTGTCAGTTTTGTACACTTATCCATGGTTTGTATCGATAAAATTCACCCATAATTGAGCTAGTCTACTCGTTTTTTGCTTTTAATTTATTAGTTTTAATAATTTTAATTTTATCGGATGATGATCGGATTAAATAACTGAATTACTCAAGAAACAACATGTTTAATAAATATTCTATTTATTGAATTTTGATATATTCATGTTGTAGGGCTTTCCGAGACGAATTCGGCGGTCTTTCGGATTCAAAATCGAGTTATATATCAAAAGTTATCATCAGAAGAAGATGCGGGCAAAAACGCAAAGTCGAGGAATTCGGGCTAAAACGTAACTATCAAAGCTTCACATGAGGATATTAACGAAGCCTCGTTACGGCCGTAACATTCAGGGGTTACGGCCGTAAGTCACCCTAGTTACGGCCGTAACTCCTGAATGTTACGGTCGTAACTCTTGACAGATTTCTATGATTTGTCTAATTTTTTATACTTTTTGTGTATTATTGAGGGGATGGCTGGCATTGATCCGATCTAATGTAATAATGCTGTAGTTTTGGAGCTATTAGATGACTTTAGTTGTATAAATAGACCCCTTAGATCCTTCATCATTTACCATTCATCTTATAATTTTTCATTTTTTTGTAAACTTTTCTTTTTGTGTGAAGAACACACTTGTGTTCTTGAGTGATCTTTGTTAGTGTGGTACAACATATGTTGTTCAGAGAGTTTATTGCTTCTATCTCCTTTATCTACTAAGGGAGTTAGGATCAATTCTTTCTCTTGATTCAACTAAACATGACCATCAAAGCTTGTAATAAGTTGTTCTAGGGGATAGAAATATACCCATAGTCCTTAGATGATTCATTGAGTTATTTTCACAAATCCTAATGCTATGTATTGAAGCCAATCAACATAGAAATATAGTGGATTGATTCAATATGTAAGGGGCGTTTTATAGTTCGAAAGAGAAACCGTCTTTTTAAGGAAAATCGAATCTACACAACATAATAAGTAAATTCATCTTATGATCTCCAATACATCTTTTATAACTAATGACGAACTAAGTTTGTAATCCCAACTATTTCATTTTATCATTAATCAATCTATTAATATTGAAATCTTTTTATTTCTTTATAATATTAGAACTATTATTGCAATTTCTTTGCAATTATTAAACCAAACTTTTTAATTGTGTGTTTCACTCATCTTAAGTATCTATAAAAATAGACTAATAGTGTATAATTCAAATTATAACAAAACTTCCTTGTGGGATCGATAAACCGGACTCAAAAAGTCCACTTTACTACTTGATACGATATCGTGCACTTGCGATAGTTACACTAAAAGCGTGTCAAGTTTTTGGCGCCTATTGGGAAGTATAAGTTATATTTGAAAAAATTACATTATTAACTATTGTTATAAATACAACTTTTTCTTTGTTGTAGATTCCCTTGTCTATGCGAAGGACATACTATCGCGATTTAGTTTTACTAGATCCCGAGATCGAAGCCACATTCAGAAGAAGGCGAAGAGAACAAAAGAAAAACATTATTTCTTCACCATCAATGGCGGACGAATTAAATCCACGTCTCCCCCAAGGAAATGATAACGAAAGAATTCCTCGGTGGGGAATACCTAATGTTCAAAACATTCAACATCAACAATATCCTATTGTACCAGAAATAGATGAAGACAACATGCTCTTTGGGGAATTCATGAACCCCCCATCTTTGAGCGTTCAATCAAGTGTAATCTATCCACCATTTGGAGTGGACAATTTTCAAATTCGCCCAGATGTCATCAATCTCTTCTCCAACAACAACTCATTCTATGGAAGAACCGAGCGAAAATCCATATCTCCATATTAACCGTTTTGTGGAAATATGTGGAAATTTCAAATATCCAAATGTAAATGACGAGGCGATCAAAATGAGACTTTTCGTGCACACTTTGAAGGACGAGCAAGAGAGTGGCTAGATACTTTGCCACCACGAAGCATAACAAATTGGCTGAATTTGTCCAAAATTCACCACTAAATACTTTCCACCAATAAAAGTGGCGAAACTCAAATACGAAATCTCTACATTTCGTCAACAAGATTCAGAATCATTCCACGAAGCATGGGAGAGATACAAGGATATGCTACGAAAATGTCCTAACCATGGTTTCAATTTGGGAGCACAAGTCAATTACTTCTATTCGGAATTTTACCTTCATGCCGAGCCAATGTCGATTCATCATCAAATGGCTCCTGGGAAACAAAACTATGAAAGAGGCTTATAATCTTTTTGAGGTTATAAGTGAACAAAGTGCAAGATGGCAGACGAAATATCCAAAAGAAACCAAATGGTGTTTTTGAAGTGGATTCTTATTCACTTATGTTGGCAAAAATTGAAGCTCTATCAAAGAAAGTCGAAATGTCTTTTTCAACTCCTCAATCTGTGAAGACGGTGCAAAATCCACAAATTTCAGCTTTTTCATGTGAAATTTGTGGAGCAACTCACAACAGCACTATCTGTCCCTTAGTGCAACAAGAACAGTCACCACCACCACTAGAACAAGTGGCGTATGCTCAGAATTTCCAAAGGCAAGCATACAATCCTTACGGGCCAACATACAATCCAGGATACAAAAATCATCCAAATTTTTCTTATGCAAACAACAACAATGTGTTGAATCCAACGCATCAAGAAAAGAAGCCCGGATGGGAAGAAGCAATCACGAAGCTAGCTGAACAACAACTGAAGTATCAACAACGCAATGATGCTTCAATTAAAAATCTGGAGACACAAGTTGGCCAAATGGCCAAAATACTTTCAGAAAGATCTCAAGGCATGTTACCTAGCAATACCGAGGTAAATCCAAGGGAAAATGTCCAAGCTATCACAACAAGAAGTGGAGTGCAGTTGCCCGAAATTTCTATGGAAAACCATCTGGAAAAACAAAAAAATAAACAAAAAGAATCTGATACAGGACCTTCATCTCAAAAAGGTCCAATTGCTACAAAAACTTATGTTCCACCTATCCCATTTCCTCAACGGTTGAAGAATCACAAGCTCGATGCTCAATTCGGGAAATTCTTGGAAATCTTCAAAAAGCTACACATCAACATTCCTTTTGCCGATGCTCTAGCACAAATGCCAAGCTATGCCAAATTTATGAAAAATATTCTTTCCAACAAACTAAGGCTTGAAGAATACGAAACTGTCATGCTAACAGAGGAATGTAGCGCAATACTACAAAAGAAGTTGCCACCCAAGCTAAAAGATCCGGGAACTTTCACAATCCCGTGTACAATTGGTGAAGTGAATTTTGGCAAAGCTCTTTGTGATTTAGGGGCAAGTATCAACTTGATGCCCCTGTCAATTTTCAACAAATTGAACTTGGGAGAAGCAAAAGCAACAACAGTTTCGCTACAATTAGCCGATCGGTCAATCAAATATCCACGTGGGATAGTTGAAGATGTGCTCGTCAAAGTTGATAAATTCATATTCCCAGCAGATTTTATCATCCTCGACATGGAAGAAGATCAGGATATTCCCATTATTCTGGGACGACCATTTCTCGCAAATACGTGCTCTTATTGACGCCTATGAAGGAAAGCTAATTCTCAGAGTGGAAGACGAACATGTCATCTTCGATGTCTTAAAAACTTTGAATCAACCCTCCACAGATGAGTATTGTCTAAAAATAGACACAATTGAAGCCATGGTGAACAAGTCTTTAGAGAAAATTCTATCTAAAGATCCTCTTGAGACATGTATAGCAAATTCTCTAAACGACATGGAAGAAGAATATCACTTGGCGAAGCGATTAACTATCTGGAAGCACTACCAACCTTAAGAAAGCATCCACATTTTGAAGAATTGGGGACAAGCTCCGCTAAACCCCTCCCTTCTTTACAAGAAGCTCCAACACTTGATCTCAAACCTCTACCCACACATTTGAGATACGCTTACTTGGGCGTTTCCTCAACACTTCCGGTCATCATATCTAACATATTGACCAAACTTGAAGAAGGGAAATTACTAAGGGTATTGAGGAATCACAAAAGAGCAATTGGATGGACTATTGGACATTAGAGGAATAAGCCCCTCTATATGCACTCACAAAATCTTGATGGAAGATGACCGCAAACCTTCAATTGAGCATCAACGACGTTTGAATCCAAACATGAAGGAAATTGTGAAGGCGAGAGATTCTTAAATTACTTGACGCAGAATCATTTATCCAATCTCGGATAGTCCATGGGTGAGCCCCGTACATATGGTGTCCAAAAAGAGTGGAATCACGATCATTGAGAACGAGCACAATGAACTTATACCAACACGACCGATCACGGGATGGAGAATGTGCATTGATTAACGGAAACTAAACAAGACGACAACGAAAGATCATTTTAAACTCCCATATATTGATCAGATGCTAGATAGATTGGCGGGACATTCTTACTACTGTTTTCTCGACGGCTATTCAGGGTACAACCAAATCGTAATAGCCCCAGAAGACCAAGAGAAAACAACATTCACATGCCCTTATGGAACATTTGCCTATAGAAGAATCCCATTCGGATTGTGCAATGCTCCAGCCACATTTCAAAGATGCATGATGTCAATATTCTCAGACATGGTTGAAAAATTCATTGAAGTTTTCATGGACGATTTCTCGGTTTTCGGAGATTCATTTGATAAATGCCTAATTCACTTAGGCATGGTCTTGGAAAGATGTGAAGACACAAATCTAGTTCTCAATTGGGAGAAATGTCACTTCATGGTCCAGGAAGGAATCGTACTTGGCCATAGAATCTCACAACATGGAATTGAAGTCGATAAGGCAAAGATCCAAGTGATTGCAAAACTTCCTCCACCAATTTCGGTGAAAGGAGTAAGGAGTTTTCTCGGACATGCAGGATTCTATCGGAGGTTTATAAAAGATTTCTCAAAAATAGCAAAACCTCTCTGTTCTTTGCTTGAGAAAGATACACCATTCCTTTTCACAAATGAATGCCACGTGGCCTTTGCAACTTTGAAGGATAAGCTTACATCGGCTCAATCATCATTTCTCAGTTGGACTATTCCTTTCATTTTAATGTGCGATGCAAGTGATTATGCCGTAGGGGCCGTCTTGGGCCGAAGAAGGACAAAATGATGCAAGTGATCCATTATGCTAGCAGGACTATGAATGATGCTCATCGAACTACACAACAACCGAAAAGAGATGCTTGTAGTGGTTTATGCCTTTGACAAATTTCGATCCTACTTATTGGGATCAAAGGTCATAGTCTACACCGATCATTCAGCTTTGAAATATTTAATGACAAAGCAAGATGCAAAGTCAAGGCTAATCCGATGGGTTCTACTTATGCAAGAATTCGACATAGAAATCGAGAGACGAGAAAGGGAACGAGAAAACCAAGTGGCGGATCATCTCTCTAGACTCGACCAAAACAATGCTCAAGAGAAGGAAATAAATGAAGTATTTAGGATGAACAAGCTTCCAAATCTCTAATATCCAGGAAAAACAAAATGCACCATGGTATGCGACATCGTTAATTTCCTTGTTAGTGGAATAATTCACCCAAATTTTCCCATCATCAAAAGAAAAATTCTTCTCCGAGTTGAAATACTATTACCGGGAAGATCCTCCATTGTTGAGACGAGGACTGATCAAATCATCCGGAGATGCATACCGGAAGAAGAAATGGAGAAGGTATTAGAAAGATGTCATTCCTCTCACTATGGAGGACATTTTGGGGGTTCAAAAATAGCAGCAAAAATTCTTGAAGCAGGATTCTATTGGCCCACTCTGTTCAAAGATGCACATACACTTGTCTCGAAGTGTGACCGGTGCCAAAGACATGGAAACATGTCAAAAAGAAATGAAATGCCAATGAATTTCATCCTTGAAGTTGAAATCTTCGACGTTTGGGGAATTGATTTCATGGGACCCTTTCCATCATCATTCTCTAATGAATACATCCTTGTAGCTGTTGACTACGTATCGAAATGGGTGGAGGTTGTTGCATTACCAACAAACGAAGCTAAGGTCGTGGTAAATTTTCTAAAGAAAAATATATTCACTCGCTTCGGAACTCCGAGAGTTATTATCAGTGATGGCGGATCTCATTTCTGCAATCACCAGGTTAAGGCTCTATTGACCAAATTCGGAGTAAAACACCGTGTCGCTACCTCTTATCACCCACAAACCAGTGGACAAGTCGAAGTTTCCAATCGTGAACTGAAACGTATACTTGAGATGACAGTCGACTCATCTCGGAAAGATTGGTCGAAAAAGCTGGATGATGCGCTATGGGCTTACAGAAAAGCCTATAAGACACCGATAGGCATGTCTCTATTTCGTCTGGTTTTGGAAAACTGTCACACCGCCAAGAGAACTTGAACATCGAGCTTTTGGGCTATAAAAACTAAACTTTGACGAGCAGTTGGCTTGAAAGAAAAGGTTCTGCGATTAAATGAGTTGGATGAAATCCGACTCGACTCATATGAAAATGCCAAAATCTACAAAGAAAAAGCGAAAAGATGGCATGACAACAAAATTCTAAGAAGAGATTTTAAAACAGGAGACCAAGTTACGCTTTTTAATGCACGCTAACGTCTGTTTCGGGTAAGCTACGATCACGATGGGCCAGGCCCTTACGATCAAAGAGGTGTTTTCTCATGAAGTGTGGAGATTTATAATACAACCGACGGGAGTTTCAAAGTAAGCGGTCAGCGGTTAAAGCCATATCTGGGAGGAGAATTCTCGGCAACAAAATCAATCATAATCTTTGGAAATACCTAATTAATCGGCGAGAAGTCAAGCTAAGGACGTTAAACAAAGCGCTTATTGGGAGGCAACCCAATCTCTATTATTTCGCAAATAAGTTTGGGGGTAACACGGAAGGATTCAACAACAACAGCAAGGATCAGATCGTTCATAAAATCCAGGGAGTCTTTCTTTCATTATTCTCAAACATATAATAATTATGATTTTGTTTTAAAAAAAAAAAATAATAATAATAATAATAATAATAATATAAATAAATACGGCCGTAAGTTATTAGATACGGCCGTATGTTGTCCAATTATATTTTTACGAAAGCGCCTTACGGCCGTAACTAGTGTACGTTACGGCCGTATCTTTAAAAACTGCCACTAAAAAAAAAACGAACGTCACATACGACTGTAACTTCTTTGTGTTACGGCTGTATCTTAAAACCTGTTTGAAAAACGAAAGCAACTTACGGCCGTAACTTGTATAGGTTACGGCCGTAACTAGTAGTCTGTATTAAAAAAAACGTCCTTAAACACTTATCACACACCAGACGAGACACAAGCGGCCGGGAGAGCGATTTTTTCCCCCTATCAATCCCTACTTGCTAAAAAACTCAAATACAATTCATTAACATATCAACATTCACACATAATCATCAGGTTCTCTTTCAATCCTTGTTTCAATTTATATATTCTTGAGTTTTAGTTTGTAGTTTTTCTCTTCATATTTGTTTTTCGATTCTTATTTCCGTATGATTCGTTGATTAAATCTTGTTCATTTGTGAGTATTGTTGATATTTGTATAGTTATTTGATTCATTGATTTGTGGTGGCTTTATGGATTTGAGTTTGAATAAGAAAAACTTGTTAAAAAACTATGAACTCAAGGTGTCCGACGAAATGCCACAACGAAAATCTTTGAATTTTTTTTATGTTTTTATTGGTTTTGCTTGATGATTATAGTCGTGTGATGAAAAGAAGTTGATTTTGTTAAATTTCAGGGATGGCACCGAAGAAATCAACAAAAGGAAAAGAAAGGGTCGGTTCATCATCTCAAGGTCCGGCACCGCCACAAAGAAATCAAAACACAAAGTGCATTAAGGAAAGATTGTTCAATCTTGATGATTTCATCGGCCATGCGGATAGAGACACAATCACTACCCCTTTCATCCAAAAATTCTTAGACAACGGCTGGGAAAAATTCGTTTCCGATCTCCCAAATGGTAACCCGACCTTGACCCTAAACTTTTACAATTCTTTCAACAAGTCCATTGGGCAGGTAGGGTCACCTACTTATCATCAGACTACTGTGAATGGGAAATCGATAAATTTTTCACCGGATGTCATTAACAAGTTTTTGGGGGTTAATTGTACTAACGCGGTTGACATTACTATCTTGCCTAATGAAGAGGTGCCGGATGATAGAGTTTTACGCTGGGCGTTAGTGAGCGAGTTGCATGACAGTATTGGGATGATCAAACCCCGATACAACCAGGCGGACCTTATGGATGATGCTTGGTATTTATGGATGTGGGCAGCCGGGAGTATTTACCCGACTTCGACTCTGACGACGGTTTCCATTGGCCACCTGCGAGGTTTATATGCTATCCGCCGAGGGGTAAAAATGGATTTGGGTACTCACATTTACACTACTATTTGTCACTATGCCGGCATGGTCCCGACTAGGCAGAAGATGCCATACCCCTGCCTTATCACCGGTATTTGCAGGAGCCAGAGAGTCAAAATTTCGGCAGGGGGTGATATTTTAACACATGGGGATCGACTGAACGGCCGGAGTAGTACTTTTCGAAGTACTCAATTGAGAAGCAAACGGGCACGTTTGGAACCGGAAGAGGAGAGTAGCGAGGAAGAGGAATATGAGGCCGAGGAAGATGCCGGTTATGAGTTGACGGCTTTTGAGGAAAATTTGCTTAAAAGAGTTCAGGGATTAGAAACATCCCAGGCTGAAATTATGAGAAATCAGAATGAAATACTCGAGCGATAATTAGAAACGGAGAAGCGCTTTGAAAAGCTTTTCCGTTTTCTAAACATCCCTGACGACACACCTGGAGGATCACAAAGCTAAAATTTCAGGGAGTTTTCTGTTTTCTCGCATGCTATTATATTTTTTTTAAAACTCGGGACAGTTTTACTTATAAGTTTGGGGGTGATGTTTTCGTACTTCTGTGTTTATTTTGTGGTTTTTGAACTATGATTTTTATTTGGATTTTCATTGTGGTATGTTTTGATTAGTGTATTGTGTGGTGTGTTTTTATTATTTGGCATTGATTAGGTTTAGTATATATATATATATTTATATATATATATATATTTATATATATATATATATATATTTATAGTATTTTGATTTTTGAGATTTTTAAATCTGGCCATAACACCAATAAATTAGCTATATACAAACTTCTAAAATCGTTTTAACCGGTAAAAAAAAAAATTGTATATTCCAAAAAAATTTTTGAGCCTTAATCTCTCTTTCCAAGCCTTGTAATTATCATATAAAATCGAGTCATTCGTTACCTTGAGAAAAGAAGAATCAATTGGTTGATGAAAAATAAAACTGAAATTTACTTAATTTGTGGAGTTTTTGATTTTTCATGCTTAACTAAAAATGATTTTAAAAATTCTATTCCCTAAAAAAGGAGTCATTGGTGAAAAGAGCTACACGTTAGCAAATAACGGTGAAAGCTATCACCTAAAAAAATAAATGACGAAAAGGAGAAGTGTTGAGCGGCAAGTTTGCCTAATTTTGGAAGTCTTAAATTTTGCGAAAAATAAAGGACTAACCATTGTTGGTGCGTAGTTGCCGTCTCGAAAAATTGGTGAAAAGAGCTACACGTTAGCAAATAACGGTGTGAAAACTATCACCTTTTACGAAAGAAAAAAATATAGAAATTGTGTTAGTGAAAAGAGCTACACGTTAGCAAATAACGGTGTGAAAGCTATCACTAAAAGGGATGTAGTTTATGAGCAGATTTGAATTAATTAGCAGCTGAATTTCAATACACTCAATTTTGTAAAAATCACAATATTTGATGACGCCAATGAAATTCTTCTTCATATTGAGTCGAAAAATAAACGAGTGATCGAGAGCAACCATTAAAGGGAGTCGTGTGTATCACGAGTGGGAAAGAAATAATCAACCTTTTGGGGAAAACCTTACATTTTGGAATTACAAAATAAAAACCGTGTTTTAACTTCAAAAACATTAGTAGATTTATTTTGAATCTTGATTCATTTCTATCTACTGTATAAAGATGGTTGTTGTTTATTAATGGCATTTTGATCTCCTTTTCTCTTTTTATATTTTAATTTATGTGTGTATTAATTTTCTTATTTTAGTGATTTTTATTTTTATTTTTGGAGTGTGAATAATAAAGAGTCTTGCTCGGGACTAGCAAGAATTCAAGTTTGGGGGTGTGATAAGTGTCAGTTTTGTACACTTATCCATGGTCTGTATCGATAAAATTCACCCATAATTGAGCTAGTCTACTCGTTTTTGCTTTTAATTTATTAGTTTTAATAATTTTAATTTTATCGGATGATGATCGGATTAAATAACTGAATTACTCAAGAAACAACATGTTTAATAAATATTCTATTTATTGAATTTTGATATATTCATGTTGTAGGGCTTTCCGAGATGAATTCGGCGGTCTTTAGGATTCAAAATCGAGTTATATATCAAAAGTTATCATCAGAAGAAGATCCGGGGCAAAAACGCAAAGTTTGAGGAATTCGGGCTAAAACGTAACTATCAAAGCTTCAAATGAGGAAATTTACGAAGCCACGTTACGGCCGTAACATTCGGGGGTTACGGCCGTAAGTCACCTAGTTACGGCCGTAACTCTGAATGTTACGGCCGTAACTCTTGGCAATTTCTATGATTTGTCTAATTTTTATACTTTTGTGTATTATTGAGGGGATGGCTGGCATTGATCCGATCTAATGTAATAATGCTGTAGTTTTGGAGCTATTAGATGACTTTAGTTGTATAAATAGACCCCTTAGATCCTTCATCATTTACCATTCATCTTATAATTTTCCATTTTTTTGTAAACTTTTCTTTTTGTGTGAAGAACACACTTGTGTTCTTGAGTGATCTTTGTTAGTGTGGTACAACATATGTTGTTCAGAGAGTTTATTGCTTCTATCTCCTTTATCTACTAAGGGAGTTAGGATCAATTCTTTCTCTTGATTCAACTAAACATGACCATCAAAGCTTGTAATATGTGTAATGAACCCTTTATGGGCTAAGTTCCTTAAGTTGGGATTATAAACAAGGTTAGTCATGTTATTTATGTTTGTATAAAAGATCTATTGTGAATTACTTATTATTGTGTGTGATTTTCATTGTTTTAACAATCTTTATTTATTTGGCCAATTAATGAAGATATTTATGGTCTTCATATGTTTCGAAAGAAAATATGTTTGATTAGATCAAATGATCTTCACTCTAAGTTGTTCTAGGGGATAGAAATATACCCATAGTCCTTAGATGATTCATTGAGTTATTTTCACAAATCCTAATGCTATGTATTGAAGCCAATCAACATAGAAATATAGTGGATTGATTCAATGTGTAAGGGGCGTTTATAGTTCGAAGAGAAACCGTCTTTTTAAGGAAAATCGAATCTACACAACATAATAAGTAAATTCATCTTATGATCTCCAATACATCTTTTATAACTAATGACGAACTAAGTTTGTAATCCCAACTATTTCATTTTATCATTAATCAATCTATTAATATTGAAATCTTTTTATTTCTTTATAATATTAGAACTATTATTGCAATTTCTTTGCAATTATTAAACCAAACTTTTTAATTGTGTGTTTCACTCATCTTAAGTATCTATAAAAATAGACTAATAGTGTATAATTCAAATTATAACAAAACTTCCTTGTGGGATCGATAAACCGGACTCAAAAAGTCCACTTTACTACTTGATACGATATCGTGCACTTGCGATAGTTACACTAAAAGCGTGTCAGAGGTCTACATTGACGATATCGTAGTCAAAAGCCTCAAGAAGGAAGATCACATCAACGATCTCGCCGAGACGTTCACCATCCTTGAGAAGTTTAACATGAAGCTGAACCCCAAGAAATGCAACTTTGGGGTGGGCTCCGGGAAGTTCCTGGGGCACATAGTGAGCCAAAGGGGGATCGAGGCGAACCCCACCAAGATACAGGCGATCCTTGACATGCAGGAACCGCGAAACATCAAGCAGGTACAACGCCTCACAGGTTGTCTAGCCGCCCTCAACCGTTTCATATCAC
The DNA here is from genome assembly GCA_033398695.1 of Orobanche coerulescens. Taxonomy (NCBI): domain Eukaryota; kingdom Viridiplantae; phylum Streptophyta; class Magnoliopsida; order Lamiales; family Orobanchaceae; genus Orobanche; species Orobanche coerulescens. Next base: position 209,024,873 of record CM065803.1, read on the forward strand.
GGCTCGGCGATAAAAGCAAGCCTTTCTTCGCGGCCATCAAGAACAAGAAGTTCGCATGGACGAAGGAAAGCCAGATAGCATTCGCCAAAATAAAGGAATATCTATCTAACCCCCAGATCCTGGCAAAGCCGATCCCCGGTGAAAAACTATTCCTTTACCTGGCAGCCTCGGAGGTCGCACTAAGTGCCGTTCTGGTGCGAGCGGAGGGACAAGCCCACTTGCCCATCTACTATGTTAGCCAGGCGCTTCACGACGCTGAGACACGTTATACACCATTGGAGAAGATCGCCTACGCCCTTGTCATGAGTGTTCGTAAGTTGAGGGCTTACTTCTTCGATCACCAAGTGGAAGTCCTAACAACTCTACCTCTAAGACAAGTCCTGCACCGACCGGACACCAACGGGCGACTCCTCAAGTGGTCGCTGGAGATCGCCCAATATGGTATCACTTACGCTCCTCGCACGGCGATCAAAGGCCAAGCTCTGGCAGACTTCGTGGTGGAATTAACGTTCCCTCACGGTCGGCCAGTCGGCCGACACTGGAAGTTATACGTGGATGGCTCGGCGACCAATTCGAGAGCGAGGCGTGGATTGTCCTCATCGGCCCCAGTCAGAGTTTCACAAATGCTGTGCGTTTCGGTTTTCGTGCGACCAACAATGAAGCCGAATACGAAGCTTTGGTAGGCGGGCTCGATCTAGCCCTCGCCCTAGATGTTCGTCGCCTTCATATCTTCATGGACTCCCTTTTGGTCGTAAACCAAGTCAAGGGAGAATATGAGGCGCGCGGCGAACAGATGGTCAAATACCAAGAGCTGGTCGCCGAAATGTGCACAAAATTTGAAGAAGTACTAATCGAACAAGTCCCGAGGGAGCACAACTCCCAGGCCGATGCTCTTTCCAAGCTAGCATCATCGGATGGGGCAGCCGACTTCTCCAATATCCAAATCACAAAGTCAGCAAGGCCGGCGATCAACAGAAGCCTGGTTACCTCGGTCGCCATCGCCGAGGAGAACTGGATGACTCCGTTCATCAAATACTTAAAGGACGGAACGGTCCCTGACGACCGTGTTAAAGCTCGCCAACTCCAGCTCCGTGCGACCAGATATACCCTATTGGACGACCGGCTTTACAAGCGAGCCTTCAGCCTTCCCCTCCTCAAGTGTATTACACCGGAGGAAGGTCGGCTCGTTTTAGCTGAGATCCATGACGGAATTTGTGGAAAACCTGCGGGCGGGCGAGCCCTCATCCATAAGACAACCAGACAAGGGTTTTTCTGGCCATCACTTCGGAAAGATGCGATCGCCTATGCCAGATCGTGCCATAAGTGTCAGATAATGGGCCCCAACATTAAACTATCACCCGAACAGCTCACCTCCATGTATAGCCCTTGGCCATTTGCGCAATGGGGCATCGGCCTTATAGGTCCCTTACCGACGGCTCCAGGGGGCTGTAAGTTCGCCATCGTAGGGGTCGACTATTTCACCAAATGGGTTGAGGCCGAACCGCTCAACAAGATCGGCCAAGAGCAAGTGATCAAGTTTATATGGAAAAACGTCGTATGCCGATTCGGTCTGCCCCAGGCCATCATCTCCAACAACGGAAAACAGTTCGACGGCTTAGAAGTCATGCAATTCAATGAAAAGTGTGGAATCAAAAGGTTATTCTCAGCACCCTATCACCCTCAGACGAACGGGCAGGTAGAGGCAGTGAATAAGATCCTCAAACACACGATTAAAGCGCGACTCGAATCCAGGCAAGGACGATGGGCGAGCAAGCTCCCAGACGTTTTGTGGTCCTACCGAACAACGACCCGCAATTCAACCGGCGAAACCCCATTCGCCCTTGCCTTCGGAACAGAAGCGGTGATTCCTTCAGAGATCGCCATCCTCAGCCATCGAACCGAACAGGAGATGACGACCGACAACGATATGGCCCGATGAATCGACCTAGACATGCTCGAAGAACGACGGCTGACCTCAGAAATGAAGAACACAATCCACAAAAGGAGAGCCGAGAAGTTCTTCAATTCAAAGGTCAAAGAAAGAAGGTTTCAAGTGGGCGATCTCGTCCTCAAGAAGATCCAAACCCACACAGGCGTTTTCGGTCCGAACTGGGAGGGACCTTTCAGAGTATCCAGATGGCTAACTAAAGGAGCCTACGAGCTGGAACATCCTGACGGTACTCCGGATCAATACCCCTGGAATGCCGTGCATCTGAAAAATACTACCAGTAATAATTTTGTATTCAATTTCAATGATGTACAAGGAATATAATGAGATTTTTTCCTATCCCATCTATTCTGGCGATCGCCCCATCAGGCATATCGCATACCGCCGACGATCGCTGATCACGACGATCCTAGGTAAAATTAATGCAGCCATGGTCCTGTAGGTCGATGGAACCGACAGCTTCGCCCATGCAAGGTTCCTTTGGGCTAAGATCGCCCGCCCTTCGTTTAAATACGAGGTCGGCGTAGCCGAAGGACCCTCAAAAATAATCAGTAGGCACGATCGCACGTCCTCAAGGTACATCATCTAACATGGTGAACCCGGACAATGCGACGTGCCACTACCCCCGTCTCAACGTACACCGTCGAGGGTCGCCATCTTCATGGCGGGCCGAGGTGGAAGCAGAGCTGACAAGCCGCGGACGTGGTGTCGAATAAGCCGACAACACTCCGCGTAAGGACTCCTCCAGACCGAGATCGCCCGCCTTTCGTTTTAACACAAGGCAGGTGTAGCCTAACGGAGGACCCTCACAAAAAGTGAGTCGCGGGATACACAATATCCCTCGCACACAAAGACACGATTGGGGAGGTCGGTCCATCGAACACCCCAACCGTACATGATTCTTCAGAATCGGCAAAATGAAGATAGCTCGCCAGACAAACTAGTTTTTGTTTCCTTACTTACAATAAGTGAACAAAAACAAGGGGGCAGAGATAGGTCGAGCTAATCTCAAACACGATCGAACAAATAGGAACCACACACGATCGGCTTCGCTCAAACACACGCAGGACGACCGGGGTCGTTCGACAAAAATTACAAGTAAGAATTCCGATTCAAAACATATCAATGCTTTCAACACTCAGACAATTGGTCGGATGAACAAAACGTCGAAAGCAATCATACACGTACTTGTAAAAATTGCACAAACATTCAAAGGCGATCGCATGTAAAGAGACAGTATGAAAAAAAGGAGCATTTTATTCATAACACATGTTTCGTACATTACGAGGCCCGAAGGCATTACAAAAAGTACAAGTTACAGAGGAAAACAAAAATGCCTCTCAAGGCCCCGCCGGCTGGCCATCGCCCTCGGGTTGCGGATCGGCTTGGGCTCCCCCCTCGGCCTCGGGATGAATGAGTTTACCGGTATACCAACTCAAGTCGATCCCGAAGTCGACAAAGTCAAGGATCGGCAAGGAGAATTCTGGATGCAGAGGATGCTCGAGGACATAGGATTTGAAGCTCTCCATCAGGGGACCGATCTCGATCCCTGCCTTTTTAGCGGCTCGAATAGCGTCAGCATAGGCCAAGTAATAAGCGAACTCGCCGACGTGCTCGACGTTAAGGTAGGGATCGACCTCGATCGCCTTCAGCTGCCCCTTCAAATCCGCGGCCGTCTTCTCGGCCTCCGCCAGCTCGACCGCCTTGGCAGCATTCTCGCCCCTGGCCTTCTCCAGCTCCTTCTTCGCCGCCTCCAGCTCACCGCTGAGCCGATCCACCATCACCTTCAGCCCGGCCGCCTCCTCCTGCGAAGCCGCGAGCTTCTGGCGGGTTTCCTTCTCCTTATCACGGGACCGGTCGGCAGCCTCCTTAGAGCGGCTCAGCTCCTGCCAATCGGTCCACGTCTGTAGCCCTTTTGGCCGTCTCCTCAAAATCCTTCTCCATAGGCTGGATCCGGTTGGCGGCCTCAATATTTTTGTTAAGGCGGCCTCGAGGTCGCTATGGAGACGAGCAGTGGAGGGTCGCCCCTCAAAATCCCTAGCGGCTTGGACGGCCATCGTCGCCGTCTGGAGAGCTGTGGCAACGGTCGCTGCATGGCGCCTCCAGATCGCCGATGAGCGATCGCATCCAGATCGGTCGCCCAAGCCTTGGGCAGAGGTGATAGCTGGCGAACGTAGCGAGGATTTCGAGGGATTGCGGAGCCTTGCTCGGCGAAAGTCGGCACCATGGGAGCAACGTCCGGTCGGCGAGACGAACCTGCGGCGCAAACCAAAGAAACCAAAGAGTTAGCCTATACCACCGCCTGAATGCCCAACTCGAAATTCTTGATCCTTTCTTACTGTTGACCGGCTCGGGATCGCGTCAGAAATAAGGCTTGCCCAGAGGTTTCCGCCTCGGCAATCGCCACCTTCTTCGCCGAGCCGCGGATGACCGGGAGGCCAGGGACCGAGGGCACTGGGCACGATCGCTCCATCAACGGGATGGCGAGAGATAGGAGCCGCGGCCGGAGGCTCAAGAATTGATACATCCGCCTCGAAATCGACGGGGACTCCTCAGACCTCCGCCTTTTGCGGCGCCAGGCTGTTCCTCTCCACGAACCACCGGCTCGGCGGCGGCGCCTCGCGAGCCTCGTCATCGGAGCGGGGCGAGGCGTCGTCGCGAACGCGACCGATGCCTTACCCAAGTGAAGGCGACCGATGAGTCCCGGGTTTGACATAGCGATCTCTGGCGGTGGTTCGGCAAATCGGGGAAAATAAACCTCTGTCAAAGAAGAGATACAAACAAGTTAGACAAAACAAAACGACCTCCTGGAGTCGATCGTCCAGCAAGGAAGCACCACTTAAACTCATACCTGGAACTTTCAAGTGACGGGGGTAGCAGAACAATCGAGCCCCCAACCAATGAGCTTCGGTACCAAGCGAGCAAACGTCGATAAAGGAGTTCGGCAAGGCACGGATCCGCTCCCAAACGATCAAGAAATCGAATGGAAGGTCGCCGATCGCTGGAACGAGAGGTCCTGCAAAAAGAAAACAAAATTAGATCAGTCCAAGACAAGCTCAATCAAGGGGAGAGTTAAAATCCTTACTCGGATTCCTCTCCCGGAAAGTGGTGGGGATCTCCAACTCCTCGTTCGGCCTGTCACTCGATGCCGATCGCCACGCCCCGCCGACCAGACCATTTAGCGAGGTCACCCCGGTCTTATTCGGCACGCCAAGGACCACTCTCTGATTCGGCCTTGGATATGATTGCCGCGATCGACCCTTTCTGCGCGGCGGTTTAAGCAGATAATTCATCTCAGTAGCGATCGGAGGCGAAACAACCGGTGACCGCCAAACAGGGTCAACGTGCAGATGATCTGCAGCCAAGCGTTCGGCGTCAGTTGAAGAGGCGCCAAATTCCAGGCGATCAGCAAGTAGGAGACGGCAAATAGCAACGGGAATCGCAGACCCGCCTCCATAATCATCTCGTTGACGGCAACCATATCCTTGGGCGGTTGGTCGGCGCGATCATTCTCCGAGGGCACGTGCAAGGAAACATCGGAGGGGATGTGATATTTGGCCCTCCAACGGCTCAGGTCTTTCTTGGTCGCCGTACTCCGGATCTTTCCGAGAGTCCACGGAGACGGGACGGCGGCCTGAAAAACCATCCGCTTCACATGTTCATAAGGGTGAGCAGCGGAGTAGGCCTCAAAGTCGAATTCCGGACAGGGTCCGGCGATCGCTTCCATCATCTGAGCAAAAGCCACATAGGCAGGGCCGAATCTACTCTCTCGTTCCCAGGCCTCCCGCACCAAATCATCCTCATCCACCGACGAGCCCCCCTGCTCCGCCGTCGCCGCCGTCCTCGCCACCTCGGCCTCGTTGAAAAGTTCTTCGAGTTATGCGGGTGCAATCCCCGCTCGAATAGCTTCAACGGCCGTCTCCATATCCACTCCAACAGGAATCTCCTCCCGTTCAGGCGACGCTGCGGCAGCGGAAGAACTTCCGGTCTCAAAAGTTTTGGATCCTCCCGACATATTAGAAAGTAAAGAGAGGGAGAAGGTTAATTTTTCTTACCTAGAGAAAAGAATGAGGTCGGCGCAAGAAGCTCCAGAAATATTTGCAGAAATTCGGCTAGGGATGCAAGGACGCGTAAAAAGTGAAGGAGAAGAAGCCCTGCCCTTTTTATAGATGGAGACGAGGGTCTAAATGCAAATAGGAGAAACCTCGGGGGCTGGATCGCAACCGTCACGTGGGGACGCATTAAATGCTTCCCTCGAATCCCGCATACGCGTCTTTTCGAGGGCATGCCAGCCGACAGGTCCGACAAACCGTCGGACTCCCCCAACAGCGGCGCGACGCGTGTCCCTACCACTTTTGGAAATCCCGCCTTCAATTCCCGCTGCTCCCGACGCGAAAGAAGATCGTCCAGATTTGAATTCAGATCGGCTGATCGTTTAAACATTGGCGATTGCCAACAGTGCCACCTCACCCCGTGTTTTCAACATCGAGGCGAGCTGGGGGGCAATTGTTGTGCGGCGATTCATACGCCTCGATAGGCGATCGGCATCACAATCAGAGAAGCCAACCATGGAAGACTTACTCTTGACAAACGCCCAGAGTTCGGCACAATGCGGCGACCGTCTTTTGGTACCCAGCGATCGTCTTTTGATGTCTGACGATCGTCTTTAATGAGCGAACCAGAGGCGATCATCTCGTGCCACGTATGGATCCAGCATCCGTCAAAGTCGTCGAAGACCGAATCTCGGACGGTGGCCCACGTGCGGATCTTCAAAGGATACCGACAGATAGAACCATTGACCCCAGCCTGTCACCTACCACACCTACCGACAAGGCCGCCGAAAGGTACAAAGTGGGTCCTCCCCTGACAGCGACTCGAGACGCGTGCTGGCTTCCCATTGGTTCGCCCAGCTGGCCTCCAGCAGCAACCTCGGACCTCAAGGGAACAGGCCCACGTGACGGGACGATCGGCCGTCTTATTTTAATATAGAAAACGGCGGTCGTCCGCGATCGCCTGAGGAATCCCAGCTACCTTGTCCCCTATAAATAGAGAACTCACTGCTATGGCAAAGGGGACGCGAATTTTACTACAAATTCAGTGCAAAACACACACCAAAGAGAGAATCAAAGGCTCTTTTGGCAACCACTAATACATTCATAGTGATATTCATACACATTCATCATATATCCCAAGCAAGAACTCACAGATTTATCCATCTGGTTCTTCCGGCAATCTACGCGCTCTAAAGCCTAGATAACTAGAAGTCTTTACACTCCTTGTAATAGATTCTAACATTAATACTTGTACTCGACAGTATATTTATTAATAACATCTCGCGAGAGCATTCAAGCCCGGGATTAACAACCCCGGCAAATCTTGTGTTATCTATTTTCTCACGAAAGTGTTCTCGCATTTGTTTGTTACTCGGTCATTCCAGCAATACTATCTCCGGATAATATTTTGGGTAACAACACTCACCTCGGGAGGGTCCGACGGGGCCTCGAGGGAATCTATGGCTTCGTTCTGGATTCATGAGTTTGTTTCGCTAGCCAGCTCGGGAGGGTCCTTAGAGGCCTCGAGTGGGATTCGTGGCTTCGTCCCGGTCCTAGTCAAATTAATTGTGACTGTTTGTTTCCGCAAAAGACATGTCTGGTTTTAGTTTTTGAAATGATATTGGTGCATGTACTATGAAATGTGTAAGCGATTGGTTTGCCTTGATTACTTGTACTAGCGTAATTGCTAACCCCTTTGGGGACCCGTTGTGGGGAAATTCTTGTTATGGATTTCAGGTTATGATCATCCGGACAAGCGAGCACTGGTACAGTACGAGGATGTTGGCCAGGGTCGTTGACATATGCATTTGGGTCATCTTATTTCTTTTGCCCACTTCGATATGGTTGTTTCCACATTTTATAAACTTATAGATTGTACTCGCGAGTACTTAGGCTTTTCATTTCGAACTCCGTTTGTATTACCCTATATTTCTACATTGTTGGTTGATGCTTAATTCGCCGGTTGCCCCGGGTGTATTTTTATTTGTTGTATTATTAAAATGTGTGTCCTCACTAACCGAGATGGTTAGTCGAGTGGGGTTTTCTTGTGGAAGCCTAGTGGGTCCCATGTAGGGGTCCACGGCGCTGTAATATACTCTGAATATCTCGGGGGTGTTACAGAAAATGGTATCAGAGCGCTAGGTTTATGAATACCTAGGCTTGTTGGTTATTTGGGTCTAGTCGTGTTTTGTTTTGCATATTGTCACACCGCTGCCAGCATCTCGGTACTTCCAGTGCTTGTAAGGTTTCTTATTCTGCTTTTCTGTTTCTTGCATTGTGTTTTCACTTCTCGAATCATAGTTGCTTTTTCCTCCCTTACTCATCATCGATATTCCTCTGTTACCTCTTAACACCAGTATGGATGCCGGAGGAAACCGTGGTCGTGGTCGTGGACGTGGTCGTGGACGCGGCCGAGGACGTGGGGCAGCCGGTGGGGCGGCCACGTCGCATTCTTCGGGAGCCGGCAGTACCGGTGACCGTCACAGTCATGCTTCTTCTCGGGAGCGCGCCGATCTTGGTATTGCGGCTGTTATGCAGCAAATGGTTAACCAGATGGCGGCGATAGCTCAGGTGGATCCGACCCATGCTAATCGGGGCGGAGCGGATCGCTGGCTTCAGGATGTCATCAAGATGCATCCTCCTCAGTTCTCGGGAGCTTCGGACCCGATCGGCTGGGAGGGGTGGATCAAGGAGATATCTAAAGTCTTCGTTGCCACCAACTGTCCCGAGGATCGTAAGGTCCCTATTGCCCAGTACTTTCTCACTGGGGATGCTACGGATTGGTGGGAGGCTGTTGGGCCCAAAGACCATGTTGCTTCGTGGGCTGAATTTCAGGAATTGATGGAGACCGAATATTGTCCGTGGCCGGTCAGACAGGCACGAGTGCATGCCTTCTATGATGCTCAACCACGGGATATCCCCGTATCTCAAGCTATTTCTGATTTTAACAAAGACTTGGGCTATGTAAAGACCCAAGTTGTCGAGGAAAGCGACAAAATTTTCCATTTTTCGAGGAGGATGAAATTGTCCATTCGGGACTATATGTCTGGGCTCGTCTGTACTACTTTGAAGGATTATCAGAGTCGAGCTCTTGCTTATGATATGTCGGTGACGGCGGCGGTCCGAGAGTAGAAGCGAAATCCTGGGATTTCTCGGGTTACAAGGGTGGAAGTCAGCAGAAATCTCAACCTGCAAATATTTCTACAGGTGGTTCGGCTCGTTTCTCTGGGAGTTTTCGAAGTGCCGCCTGAACCTTCGTCCGGGACCCCAGATGCTTTAACTGTGGCAAGCCAGGCCATGTGAACAGGGAGTGTCCTCGTCCACCTTTGACTTGTCATACTTGTGGTCAGTCGGGCCACAAGGCTTCTTTTGTGAGAAGCTCAGACAGTTTCGCGGCGCCCGTTCTTCTCACCCAGCACCTATGGAGTTGAGTGTGAACCAGGGCTCATTTGCTCCGCCGCCACCGCCGAGTGCCGGCCAAGGTAGGAGTCGGGGTCAGCCTGCTAGGGGAGGAGCTTCCAGTGTCGGCTCTGCCCAGCCGCGTATCTATGAGATGAGGAGGGCCGATGATCCAGCAGCTACTGTGGCGACAGGTACCGTTCATATCCATTCCCATCCTGTCAGTGTGATTTTTGATTCGGGTGCTACGCATTCATTAATTTCTCTAGAGTGTGTACGCCGTTTGAGTCTCGACTGCTTGTCACCTTCGGAGCCTTTCATCGTTAAACGTCCTTGCGGTGATAGAATTATCGGTGATCGAGAAGTCCGGGACTGTTCTGTGTTTATTTGTGAGAGGGCTTGGCTCTCTAATCTTATTGTCGTGGGTATCAAGGGTGAGGATTTGATTCTCGGGGATGACTGGCTCGAGCGGCATGGTGCAATCATGAACTACCGCATGAGGATCATTACCATGCTAGCCGAGGACGGCACTGAACACTCTTTCGCGGGGCGAAAGAGAAACCAGAAGTTTGTTATTAACGCCTTGAAGGCGATGAGACTCCTGCGAAAAGGGTGTACTGGTTATTGGTGCTATGCCTTGAAGGCGTAGGATGGTGGAGTCGAGTTTTCGTCGATTCCAGTCGTTAGTGAGTTTCCTGATGTGTTTCCTGACGAGTTGCCGGGATTACCACCGGATCGTGAGGTTGAGTTTGCTATAGAATTAGAGCCAGGCGCGGCTCCGATTTCGAAGGCACCGTATCGCATGGCACCTTTGGAGATGGCCGAGTCGAAGAAGCAGTTGAGTGAGCTTCTTGAGTCGGGGTATGTTCGGCCGAGCGCCTCGCCTTGGGGCGCACCAGTTCTGTTTGTGCGAAAGAAGGATGGCTCACTGCGTTTGTGTATCGACTATCACGAACTAAACAAAGTGACCATCAAGAACAAGTATCCTTTGCCGAGGATTGATGACTTGTTTGATCAGTTGTAGGGAGCTGCGGTATTCTCGAAGATTGATTTGAAATCGGGGTACTATCAGCTCTGGGTGAGGGAGTCCGATGTGCCGATAACAGCTTTTCGGACGAGATACGGGCATTATGAGTTCGTAGTTATGCCCTTCGGGTAAACTAATGCGCCGGCGGTGTTCATGCAGTTGATGAACAAAGTCTTTATCGAGTATTTGGATAAGTGTTTCGTCGTCTTCATTGACGATATTCTTATTTATTCGAGGAATGAGGAAGAGCATGCCCTTCATTTGCGGGTAGTGTTAGACATCTTGAGGACCGAGCAACTCTATGCGAAGTTCTCAAAATGTGAGTTCTGGCTGAAGGAAGTGATGTTTTTAGGTCATGTGATTTCAGCCGAGGGGGTTCGTGTGGATCCGCAGAAAATTGAGGCAGTGTTGGATTGGGCACCACCCACGAATGCGAAGGAGGTCCGTAGTTTCTTGGGTTTGGCTGGCTACTACCGTAGGTTCGTCGAAGGTTTCTCGAAACTGGCTCGGCCACTTACACAGTTACTCCAGTCAGAAGTTAAATGCGGAATAACGAGAGACAGTCGAGTTTCGAGGAGCTGAAGAGGCGTTTGACTTCAGCCCCGGTTTTAGCGTTGCCGTGTGGCAGCGAGGGTTTTGCTATTTACAGTGATGCTTCGGGTCAGGGTCTTGGGTGTGTATGGATGCAGCACGTCAAGACCATTGCATATGCGTCGAGACAGTTGAGGTCGTATGAGCTTAACTACCCTACTCACGATTTGGAGTTAGCGGCAGTTGTTTTTGCGCTCAAAATTTGGCGTCACTATCTTTTCGGATCTGCATGTCAGATTTTTACCGATCATAAAAGTCTGAAATACATATTTACTCAACGAGAGTTGAATATGAGGCAGAGGAGGTGGTTAGAGTTGATTAAGGATTATGACCTCGAAATCCTTTATCATCCGGGCAAGGCGAACGTCGTGGCCGACGCCTTGAGTCGGAAACCGGTTGCGTTGCGAACGCTTGAAGTACTTACATCTCAGTCTGAGCTTCGGTGGTCTTTGATCGAGTTAGATGTTGAGGTTTTGTTGCCTGGATCTATCGGGCAACTTCGTGCTTTAGAGATTTCGTCGTCTTTAATCGATGAAATTAAGCTGAAACAGTTAGAGGATCCGATGATTACTCAAATCCGAGAGAACGTTCTTAAGGGAAAGTCTCCTGGGTTTGTGATTCATGATGATGGTGTTTTGTGATTCCAGAGTCGGCTTTGTGTACCGAACGACTCGGAGTGAAACAGTATCTTGCGTGAGGCCCATGCTACACCTTACTCCATTCATCCCGGTTCGAGTAAGATGTACAAGGACACGAGGAGGAATTTACGGTGGAATGATATGAAGGAAGAGGTCGCGCAGTTTGTAGCGAGATGTTTGACTTGTCGTGAGTCAAAATCGAGCATCGGCTGACAAGGTTATTGCGGTCACTTCCGTTAGGAATGGAAATGGGAAGATATATCGATGGATTTCATTACGAGTTTGCTGAGATCGAGGTCGGGCATGAATATGGTATGGGTGACTGTTGATCGTCTGACCAAGTCGGCACATTTTCTAGGCATCAAGGACACTTGGGGTCCGGAGAAGTTAGCCCATCTGTTTATCGCGCAGATTGTGAGGCTTCACGGTACTCCGAAGTCTATTGTTTCGGATCGTGATGGCCGTTTTGTATCGCACTTTTGGCAGGCGGTGCATAAGGCGTAGGGTACTCGTTTGCGCTTGAGTACCTCTTTTCATCCTCAGTCAGATGGACAGTCGGAACGCACTATCCAGACGTTTGAGGATATGTTGCGTGCTTGTGCTCTCGACTGGAGTAGCGATTGGGAGGAGCATTTGCCATTGATCGAATTCACGTACAACAATAGTTGGCACGCGTCGATTCGGATGGCACCGTATGAGGCGCTTTATGGGCGGCATTGTCGATCGCCGATTTGTTGGAACAAAGCGTCCGATTTGGTCGGGACCGAACCTGATATGGTCCTAGAGACGAGGCGGATGGTGGAATTGATTCGAGAACGGATGTTGACCGTTCAGAGTCGACAGAAGTCATATGCCGACGTCCGTCGTCGACCCTTGGAATTCGAGGTGGGGGACCACGTTTTGCTAAAGGTGTCGCCGCCGAAGGGAGTTTTTCGCTTCGGGAAGAAGGGAATGTTGAGTTCGAGATTTATTGGACCCTTTGAGATTCTCGAGCGAGTCGGTGAGTTGGCATACCGTTTGGCGCTACCTCCCGCCTTGAGTCACGTTCATAGCGTTTCCCATGTTTCGCAGCTAAGGAAATATGTTCCGGATCCTAGTCATATCATCAACTTTGGCGAGGTCGATATTGCCGAGGACATTACCTTCGAGGAGCGTCCCTTGAAGATTTTGGAGCACCGTGAGAAGCGACTGAGGCATAAGACCATTCCTTTGGTCAAAGTTTAATGGTCGAGACATGGCGTCGAGGAGGCAACTTAGGAAACCGAGGATAGCGTGCGTGCTAGGTACCCCGAGTTGTTTGTTTCTTAAGTTTCGGGACGAAACTTGTTTTTAGAGGGGTAGAATGTAATATCCGCATTTTTCCTTCCTCTTAATATTCTTATTTTGGTGTATTTTCGTTTTTGGCAACTCGCTTGTAACCGTATTAACATCTTGAGGATATGTAATATTGGACTTTTTATTGTTCGAGCTTGTTTCGGACTCGTTTTACTCGATTTGGTGTTTCATGTTGTTTTCGTCGCTATTTCGGGTATTCTCGTAAATCGTCATTCGGAACCGCCGTTTCGGGGTTGCCAAGGATCCATCTCATGTTATTATGCGTGTTTTGAACTTTTGTTTGGTGTTTCGACCATGTATCGTACATTTCGGATGTTTTGGGCCGTTTTGTAAATTTCCCAAACTTTTGGGAAAATTACGTTTGTTGTTGTTTTTCTGAACCTTTGAGTAGTCGGGAATATGCTTTCCTTCAGCACTTTAGTTCGTCGTTTAAGGTCCCTTACGTCCGTACCATCGTGAATTGTTCACCGTTGTATTTCGATTCTTTTTCGGTACCTTCCTCATCTATTTCTGGCCTGTACTCCCCAGAAAGGAACGTTACGTACGTAACACCCTTTTGGTAACGTACGTAACGTCCTAGTGTAAATCGGTATAGGCATTTCTGCCTTTTTGGTTACGTACGTAAGGCCCTTACGGCTTACGTACGTAATACAACTTACGTACGTTAGCATGTGGTGGCTAACGTACGTAACGAGGCCTGGGTTTATAAACCCAGGAGTTGACCGATTTCGGTCATTTTTCATCCCTCTCCCCTCCTCCGACTTGTGGGCGATTTTCTTGGTGTTTTCCGGCGATTTGAAGCTTAGCAACTCCGAGCCATCATCTTTTTCGAGTTTTTGGAGTATTTTATCAACATTTAATCGTGTTCTTCGTCTTTAATTCGAGGTAACTCCTAAAACCTTCTTTTAGGTAAATTTGGGGGTTTTCATGTTTTCGTCCGATTCGTTCCGTATGATAGATTAATTCATAATGAATATGATTAATCTTGTTGGTATGGTTGGTTCTCCTACGGATTCCTGGTATATTTTATGATATTTTTGCGATCAAGAGGGTTTGGTTGTGGTCTGCCCTCATTGTTGTTTTTATACGAATATACATGAATCGTAGGCGGGTTTTCGGGCATTTTCATATTCCGTATTCGTTAGGATTGGTGGTGATTGTGTTCTTCGAATTTCTAGGTTCGTAATTGTCGGTCCCTAGCATTCGTCGGCGTCTTTCCTTCCGATCGTTGCGTCGTCTATCATTCAAGGCAAGTAATTCTTGGAAACCTTTATGCTTAACGTGAAATGGTAATGTATATTGTGTGTGCTTTACTCACCTCGGGAGGGTCCGACGGGGCCTCGAGGGAATCTATGGCTTCGTCCTGGATTCATGAGTTTGTTTCGCTAGCCAGCTCGGGAGGGTCCTTAGAGACCTCGAGTGGGATTCGTGGCTTCGTCCCGGTCCTAGGTGACGTGTGGTGCTTGATTTGTTTATGAATGTGGCCAGCTCGGGAGGGTCCTTAGAGGCCTCGAGTGGGATTCGTGGCTTCGTCCCGGTCCTAGGCAAATTAATTGTGACTGTTTGTTTCTGGAAAAGACATGTCTGGTTTTGGTTTTTGAAATGATATTGGTGCATGTACTATGAAATGTGTAAGCGATTGGTTTGCCTTGATTACTTGTACTAGCGTAATTGCTAACCCCTTTGGGGACCCGTTGTGTGGAAATTCTTGTTATGGATTTCAGGTTATGATCATCCGGACGAGCGAGTACTGGGACAGTACGAGGATGTTGGCCAGGGTCATTGACATATGCATTTGGGTCATCTTATTTCTTTTGCCCACTTCGATATGGTTGTTTCCACATTTATAAACTTATAGATTGTACTCGCGAGTACTTAGGCTTTTCATTTCGAACTCCGTTTGTATTACCCTATATTTCTACATTGTTGGTTGATGCTTAATTCGCCGGTTGCCTCGGGCGTATTTTTATTTGTTGTATTATTAAAATGTGTGTCCTCACTAACCGAGATGGTTAGTCGAGTGGGGTTTTCTTGTGGAAGCCTGGTGGGTCCCATGTAGGGGTCCATGACGCTGTAATATACTCTGAATATCTCGGGGGTGTTACATTCAAGGCATCAACTACCACATTAGCCTTACCCGGATGGTAATGGATGGTACAATCATAGTCCTTCACCAATTCTAACCATCGCCTTTGTCTCATATTAAGATCCTTCTGTGTGAAAAGATACTTTAGACTTTCATGGTCTGTGTATATCTCACACTTCCCTCCGTAGAGACAGTGACGCCAAATCTTCAGCGCATGTACTACAGCAGCCAACTCTAGATCATGCATTGTATAGTTCTACTCATGTGGTTTAAGCTGTCTCGATGCATAGACTACTACTTTACCATGTTGCATCAGAACACAACCCAAACCCTGCTTTGAGGCATCACTATAAATAACAAAGTCTTCTGTCGGATCAGGAATCGTTAATACTGGAGCCAAGGTTAGTCTCCTTTTCAACTCTTGAAAACTTTCCTCGCACCTCACACTCCATTCAAACCTCACGCCCTTCCTTGTTAATTGGGTCATAGGAGTGGCGATTTTAGAAAATCCTTCGATAAATCTTCTATAATAGCCAGCTAAGCCCAGAAAGCTGCGAACTTCGCTCGCATTTTTGGGTACTCCCCAACTACTCACTGCTACGACCTTATCGGGATCTACCTCAATTCCTTTTTAAGTCACCACATGTCCAAGGAATCCAACTTTGTTTAACCAAAACTCACATTTCTTGAACTTGGCATACAACTTCTCCTTGCGAAGCGTCTCCAATGTAATCCTCAAATGATCTTGGTGTTGTTCCTTGTCCTTAGAATACACCAAGATGTCATCTATGAAGATGATCACGAATTTATCCAAGTAAGGTTGGAACACCATGTTCATCAAATTCATAAAGACTGCCGGTGCATTACTCAGACCAAATGGCATCACTACGAACTCAAAATGCCCATAACGAGTCCTGAAAGCCGTCTTGGGAATGTCACACTCCCTAATCATCAGTTGGTCGTACCCCGACCGTAAATCAATCTTCGAAAAGGTTCCGACTCCCCTCAACTGATCGAATAGATCCTCGATTCTCGGTAGTGGGTACTTGTTCTTTACCGTGAGTCGATTCAACTCTATGTAATCTATACACATCCGAAGTGACCCATCCTTCTTTCTTACAAACAGCACTGGTGCACCCCATGGTGACACAATAGGATGAATAAATCCGAGTTCCAGCAGCTCTTGAATTTGGACCTTCAATTCTTGAAGTTCCCTCAGAGCCATTCTATATGGAGCTTTCGATGTTGGGGCCGCCCCAGGGACCAAATCAATACTAAACTCCACTTGTCGGTTGGGTGAGACTCCCGGGAAATCTTCTGGAAACACATCCAAAAGCTCCCGTACAATAGGTACGTCTGTAGGGGACACCTCACTAGTACGAGTGTCGATCAAACTCACCAAGTAACCCTGACATTCCTCCTTCCTTAGACTTCTCAGTGCCTTCATGGCTGTGATTACTCTTGGTACTGCCCTACTCTTAGTACCATAAAAGGTGATGGACTCGCCTTCGGAACACCTCAATGTCACCTTCTTCTCGCGGCAGTTTATATCGGCATCATGTCTATCGAGCCAGTCCATACCAAGGATCATGTCAAAATCCATCGAGTTAATCAAATACAGACTAGCGTCAAATTATTTTCCTCCTATCTCGATACTCTCATCAATCATTCTGTTAGTGAGGATTGTATTTCCTGACGGTAAGCTAACACAAGAGACTCAACAGTTCTAATGCTTCTATGACCAATGGCATGATAAAAATTTGCATACATAAAAGAGTGTATGGCACCAGTGTCAAACAAAGCGAAAGCAGGCACATTAGAGATCATAAGCATACCTGATACTGTGCCGGGACTATTATCAGCCTGATTCATTGAGTAGACTCGATCTTGACCTCCCGATGCTTGTCTTTTTCCCTTAGATTGTGGACAATGTCGGCTTGTGTGGCCTGAATTCCCGCAATTATAGCATACACCTTTTCCATACAAACACTTCCCGCCATGATTCTTACCACACTTTGGGCATGCAGGCCTAGTGATCGGCGCACTCGGTCCAGATTTCTCATCTACCTTTTCTGCTTATTGGAAACCATCGACTTAGATTGATTACCATTCCACCCTCTCTTCCCAGAAGATGACTTAGCAGCTGGTTGAGGACTCAAGTTCTGACTAGCTTCAACCTCTTGAGCTCTATACACTGTCTCGGTATATGGTAGCACCCCATGACCAGCCACGATGTGACGAATACTCGGGCGTAAACCACTCCGGAACTTAAGGGCCCTCTTTCGGTCAGTATCCACCATGTGCTCCACAAAGAAGCTGACTTGGTTAAATTTTCTCTCATATTCTTCAACCGATAAGCTCCCTTGCTCAAGGTTCCAGAAATCTCTCTCCATTTTCTCTCGGTAGTGCTGTGGATAGTACTGTTCCATCACTAGTTCCTTGAACCGATC
The DNA here is from genome assembly GCA_033398695.1 of Orobanche coerulescens. Taxonomy (NCBI): domain Eukaryota; kingdom Viridiplantae; phylum Streptophyta; class Magnoliopsida; order Lamiales; family Orobanchaceae; genus Orobanche; species Orobanche coerulescens. The sequence goes on from CM065803.1 coordinate 209,042,399, forward strand.
CCAAATTAATGCAGCACACTCGGCTGCCGGCCTCAAACGCCAATAGCTCATCCCCCAATGTACAACATCCTCTACCATTTGATACTAGGCGCAGAGAATCTTTTGCGCATCGGTGCACCCAATGAGCTCAAGGGTACGCTCCAAAGACATCAACCATTCGTCGACAAAAGCTGGTCCTTCTCGACCATTGAATGATGGTGGTGTGAAATGTCGGAACTGTTGCACAACTTGTGCTTGGGTAAGAGCTGGCTCATTATTATAGTGGTTATCTTGACCTCCGTTGTAACACCCCGATATATTCGAAGTATATTACAGTGCCGTGGACCCCTACGTGGGACCCACCAGGCTAAAATAAGAAAATACTACTCGACTAACCATTTCGGATAGCGAGGATACACACAAGAACAACACGCCCGAAAGAACGGGCGGAAAAGAACATCAACCGACAAACATAAAAGCTCCAACAAATAACAATCACCATTCGAAGATCAAAAGTCTAAGTACTCGCGAGTACAATCTATTAGTTTAGAAAATAGACAACAACCATATCGAAAGGAACAACGGAAATAAAGGGACTCAAATGCACATGTCAACGACCTTGGCCAGCATTTTCGTACTGTCCCAGCGCCCGCTCGTCCGGCAGAACATAACCTGAAATCAATAACAAGAATTTTCCCAAAATGGGTCCCCAAAGGGGTTAGCAATTATACTAGTACAAGTAATCAAGGCAAACCATTCGCTTATACGTTTCATAGTATAATGCACCAAATCATTTTAAAACTAAAACCAGACATGTCTTTTCCGGAAACAAACAGTCAATCACATTTGCCTAGGATCGGGACGAAGCCACAAATCCCACTCGAGGCCTCTAAGGACCCTCCCGAGCTACCCATATCATAAAACAAATCACGCACATGCATCGCCTAGGACCGGGACGAAGCCATAAATTCCACTCGAGGCCTCTAAGGACCCTCCCGAGCTGGCTAGCTAAACAAACTCATGAATCCAGCGCTAATACCATTGGATTCCCTCCGTGGCCCCGTCGGACCCTCCCGAGGTGAGCAAATCACACACAATATACATTACCATTTCACATTAAGCATAAAGGTTTCCAAAAATACTTGCCTTGAATAATTGACGACGCAACGAACGGAAAGGAAAATCACCGACGAAAGCTAGAAACCGATGAAACCGAACCTAATGATTCGAAGAACATAATCACAACCACTTCTAAACGATTACGAAAATGGAATACTCCCGAAAACCCGCCTACGATTCATATATATTCGTATAAAAATAGCAATGAGGGCGGACCACAACCAAACCCTCTCGATTTCGCAAAACCATGAAAATATACCATGAATCCATAGGAAAGCTAATGATATCAACAAGATTAATCATATTCATCATGGATTAACCAACAAAATGGAACGACTCGGAAGAAAATCCCAAAACCCCCAATTATCGAAAAGTAGGGTTCTAAGAGATTTACCTTGGATTGAGGATGAAGAACACAAGTAGGTGTTGTTAATATACTTCAAGAGCCCAAGGTAAATGACGTCTGGAGTGATCGGAGGAAGAAATCGCCCGAAAATCGCTTGGGGAAGCTCCACGCCGCGAGGGAGGAGAAGAAATGAGAAAAGGCGTAAATCTGGGTCAACTCCCTGGTTTATATAGCCAGGGGGCGTTAGCGCGCGCTAATCCTCAAAAGTTAGCGTGCGCTAACGGGACAAAACCTCAGTCCAGAAAGTTAACACCCCAGTCCAGTACCCAGAGTTCTGGACCGCTAGCGTGCGCTACCCGAAACGTAGCGTGCGCTAATAGCCTCTCGGTAGCACGCGCTATCGGCCATAGCGTGCGCTACCTGGACATCAGCCTAGTCTAGGGGTGAACTGCCCAGTACTCACCTGACCCCGTTAGCGTGCGCTGCCGGCCAAACGTAGCGTGCGCTAACAGCATCTCGGTAGTGTGCGCTATCGGCCATAGCGTGCGCTACCTGGGCACCTGACCGAGTCCAGAAGTAATCTGTCCAGTTCTAGATAGATTCGCTAGCGCGCGCAACCCAATCAATCGTAGTGTGCGCTACTGAAGAATGATTAACGCGCGTTATATTATAATATTTGCGCGCGTTAGGCACAGGATAAAAACGGTCCTCAACACCGAAACATGATCGAAAAATCAAACGGAACCACAAAATACGCATAATAACATACAATGGATTTACGGCAACCCCGTATGGTGGTTCAGAGCAACAATTACGAGAATTAGATCAACAAACGACGAAAGAACCGAGAGACGTAGAAATGGATGACAAAAAGTCTCGAAACAAATATTCTCAAAAATTAATACGATTACACGAGGGTCGCTAAAAACGAGAAATACACTGAAAAGTGAAAATACAAGGAAAAGAAAATGCGGATATTACATTCTTCCCCTCTAAAAATAAGTTTCGTCCCGAAACTTAAGAAACAAACAACTCAGGGTACCTAGCACGCATGCTATCCTCGGTTTCCCAAGTTACCTCCTCGACACCATGTCTCACCACTGCACCTTGACCAAGGGGATGGTCTTATGTCTCAGTCGCTTCTTACGGTGCTCCAAAATTTCCAGGGGGCGCACCTCGAAGGTAATATCCTCGGCGACGTCGATCTCACCATAGTCAATGATGTGACTAGGATCCAGAACATATTTCCTCTGTTGGGAAACGTGGAAAACGCTATGAACGTGACTCAAGGCCGGAGGTAGCGCTAAACGGTATGCCAACTCACCGACTCGCTCGAGAATCTCGAAGGGTCCAATAAATCTTGGACTCAACTTTCCCTTCTTCCCGAAGCAGAAAACTCCCCTCGTCGGCGACACCTTTAGCAAAACGTGGTCTCCCACATCGAACTCCAAGGGTCGACGACGGACGTCGCATAAGATTTCTGTCGACTCTGGGCGGTCAACATCCGTTCTCGGATCAATTCCACCTTTCGCCTCGGCTCTAAAGCGATATCCGGTTCGGTCCCGACCAAATAGGACGCCTTATTCAAACAAATCGGCGATCGATATCGCCGCCCATAAAGAGCCTCATACAGTGCCATTTGAATCGACGCGTGCCAACTATTGTTGTACGTGAATTCGATCAACGGCAAATGCTCTTCCCAGTCACTACTCCATTCGAGAGCACAATCACACAACATATCCTCGAACATCTGGATAGTGCGTTCCGACTGTCCATCTGACTGAGGGTGAAAAGAGGTACTCAAACGCAAACGAGTGCCCAACGCCTTATGCACCGCCTTCCAAAAGTGCGATACAAAACGGCCATCCCGATCCGAAACAATATTCTTCGGAGTACCATGAAGCCTCACAATCTGCACAATAAACACACGAGCCAACCTCTCTGGGCCCCAAGTCTCCTTGATGCCCAGAAAATATGCCGACTTAGTTAGACGATCAACAATCACCCAAACCATATTCATGTCCGATCTCGATCTCGGCAAACTCGTGATGAAGTCCATCGATATATCTTCCCATTTCCACTCCGAAACGAGAAGTGACTGTAAAAACCCGTCCGGTCGCTGATGTTCGATTTTGACTTGTTGACAAGTCAAACATCTCGCTACAAACTGTGCGACCTCCTCCTTCATATCATTCCACCAGAAATTCTTTCTGAGGTCCTTGTACATCTTACTCGAACCAGGATGAACGGAGTAGGGTGTAGCATGGGCCTCGCGCAAAATACTTTGTCTCAACTCTGTGTCGTTCGGTACACAAAGCCGACTCTGGAATGTCAAAACACCATCCTCGTGAATCACAAACCCATGAGACTTTCCTTTAAGAATATTCTCTCGGATTTGGATAATCATCGGATCCTCCAATCAAGCTTCGTTTAATTTCATCGATCAAGGATGACGAAATCTCTAAAGCACAGAGTTGCCCAACGGCTCCCGGCAACAAAACCTCAACTCTCAACCTAATCAAATCTCGCTGAAGCTCCGATTGAGATGTAAGGATCTCAAGTGTCCACAGCGAGACCGATTTCCGACTCAAGGCATCGGCCACGATGTTCGCCTTGCCCGGATGATACAGGATTTCGAGATCATAATCCTTAATCAACTCTAACCACCTCCTCTGCCTCATATTCAACTCCCGTTGAGTAAATATGTATTTCAGACTTCTATGATCAGTAAAAATCTGACATGCAGAGCCAAAAATATAGTGACACCAAATCTTGAGCGCAAAAACAACTGCCGCTAACTCCAAATCGTGAGTAGGGTAGTTAAGTTCATACGGCCTCAACTGTCTCAACGCAAACGCAATAGTCTTGCCGTGTTGTATCAACACGCACCCAAGACCCTGACCCGAAGCATCACTATAAACAACAAAACCCTCATTGCCATGTGGCAATGCCAAAATCGGGGCTGAAGTCAAACGCCTCTTCAGCTCCTCAAAACTCGATTGCCTCTCATCATTCCATATGAACTTCTCGGACTTCTGAAGCAACTGAGTAAGTGGCCGAGCCAGTTTCGAGAAACCCTCGATGAACCTACGGTAGTAGCCAGCTAAACCCAAGAAACTACGGACCTCCTTCACGTTCTTAGGCGATGCCCAATCCAACACTGCCCCAATCTTCTGTGGGTCCACACGAACACCCTCGGCTGAAATCACGTGACCTAGAAACATCACTTCCTTCATCCAGAACTCACATTTCGAGAACTTTGCATAGAGTTGCTCGGTCCTCAAAATGTCCAACACTACTCGCAAATGATACGCGTGTTCTTCCTCATTCCTCGAATAAATAAGGACATCGTCGATGAAGACGACGACACACTTATCCAAATACTCAATAAAGACTTTGTTCATCAACTGCATGAACACCGCCGGCGCATTAGTTAACCCGAAAGGCATAACTACAAACTCATAATGTTCGTATCTCGTTCGAAAAGTTGTTTTTGGCACATCGGACTCCCTCACCCGGAGCTGATAGTACCCCGAGCTCAAATCAATCTTCGAGAATACCACAGCTCCCTGCAACTGATCGAACAAGTAATCAATCCTCGGCAAGGGATACTTGTTCTGGATGGTCACCTTGTTTAGTTCGCGGTAGTCGATACACAAACACAGTGAACCATCCTTTTTCCGTACAAACAGGACCGGTGCGCCCCAAGGCGAAGCACTCAGTCGAACATACCCCGACTCAAGAAGCTCACTCAACTGCTTTTTCAACTCGGCCATCTCTGAAGGTGCCATGCGATACGGCGTCTTCAAAATTGGAGCCGCGCCCGGCTCTAACTCTATAGCAAACTCGACCTCACAATCCGGTGGCAATCCCGGTAACTCGTCAGGAAATACATCAGGAAACTCACTAACGACTGGAGTCGATGAAAACTCGACTCCACCATCCTCCGCCTTCAAGGCATAGCACCAATAACCGGTACACCCCTTTCGCAGGAGTCTCATCGCCCTCAAGGCGTTAATAACGAACTTCTGGTTTCTCTTTCGCCCTGCAAAAGAGTGCTCGGTGCCGTCCTCGGCTAGCATGGTGATGATCCTCGTGCGGTAGTTCATGATTGCACCATGCCGCTCGAGCCAATCATCCCCGAGAATCAAATCCTCACCCTCAATATTAACGACAATAAGATTCGAGAGCCAAGCCATCTCACAAATAAACACAGAACAGTCTCGATCGCCAACGATACTATCACCGCTAGGAAGTTTAACGATGAAAGACTCGCAAGGCGACAAACAGTTGAGACTCAAATGGCGCACACATTCCAGCAATATGAACGAATGTGTAGCACCAGAATCGAAAAGCACACCGACAGGATGAGAATGGATATGAACGGTACCTGTCGCCACAGTGGCCGCTGGATCATCGGCCCTCCTCATCTCGTAGATACGCGGCTGGGCGGAGCCGACACTGGAAGCTCCTCCTCTAGCGGGCTGACCCCGACATCTACCTCGGTTGGCACTTGGTGGAGACTACGGAGCAAACGAGCCCTGGTTCACACTCGGCTCTCTAGGTGCTGGAAAAGAATCACGGGTCTCGTGAATCTGTCTGATTTGTTCACAAAAGAGGGCCTTGTGGCCCAAGTTACCACAAGTATGACAAGTCAACTTCTGACGAGGACACTGCCGGTTCCTATGGCCCGGCTGGCCACAGTTAAAGCATGTGGGATCACGAATGGAGGTTCTGGCAGCACCTCAAGAACTCCCAGAAAAATAAGCCGAACCGCCCGCAGGAACATTTGCAGGCTGGGGTTTTTGCTGGCCTCCACCCTTGGGACCAGAAAAATTTCCAACGGACTTCTGCTTCTTGTTCTCACGCGCCGCTTCACTAGCCGTCACCGACATATCGTACGCAAGAACCCTACTCTGATAATCCTTCAAGGTAGGGCAGACGAGTCCAGATATATAGTCCCGAATTGACAGTTTCATCCGCTTAGAAAAGTGAAAAATTTTGTCGTTCTCCTCGACAACTTGGGTCTTCACGTAGCCCAACTCCTTGTTGAAATCGGCGATAGCTTGAGAGACAGGAATGTCCCGCGGTTGAGCATCATAGAAGGCATGGACTCGAGCCTGTCTAACCGGCCACGGGCAATACTCGGTCTCCATCAGGTCTTTAAACTCTGCCCATGAAGCAACGTGATCCTTAGGCCCAACGGCCTCCCACCAATCAGTAGCGTCCCCAGTGAGAAAGTACTGGGCAATAGGGACCTTACGGTCCTCGGGACAGTTGGTGGCAACGAAGACTTTAGCTATCTCCTTGATCCACCCATCCCAGCCGATCGGGTCAGAGGCTCCCGTAAACTGAGGAGGATGCATCTTGATAACATCTTGAAGCCAACGGTCTGCTCCGCCCCGATTAGCATGGGCCGGATTCGGGTTCTGAACCACCTGAGCTATAGCTGCCATCTGGTTCACCATTTGCTGCATGACAGCCGCTATACCAAGGTCGGCGCCATCTTCAGAAGAAGCATGGCTATGATGGTCACCGGTACCGCCGGCTCCCGAAGAATGCGACGTGGCCGCCCCACCGGCTGCTCCACGTCCCCGGCCGCGTCCACAGCCACGACCACGACCACGGCCCCTTCCAGCATCCATGCTGGTGTTAAGAGGTGGCAAAAAAAAAGCAACTCGATGATAAGTAAAAGAGGAAAAATATCCACAGTTCAAGAAAAGGAAATACAATACGAGGAAACAAAGAATCGAGTAAGGGAAACTTACGAACACTGAAAGTACTGAGATGCTGGCAGTGGTGTGACAATGTGCAAGACAAAACACAACTAGACCCAAATAACCGACAAGCCTAGGTATCCATAAACCTAGTTCTCTGATACCATTTTCTGTAACACCCCGATATATTCGAAGTATATTACAGTGCCGTGGACCCCTACGTGGGACCCACCAGGCTAAAACAAGAAAACACTACTCGATTAACCATTTCGGTTAGCGAGGATACACACAATAACAACACGCCCGAAAGAACGGGCGGAAAAGAACATCAACCGACAAACATAAAAGCTCCAACAAATAACAATCACCATTCGAAGATCAAAAGTCTAAGTACTCGCGAGTACAATCTATTAGTTTAGAAAATAGACAACAACCATATCGAAAGGAACAATGGAAATAAAAGGGACTCAAATGCACATGTCAACGACCTTGGCCAGCATCTTCGTACTGTCCCAGCGCCCGCTCGTCCGGCAGAACATAAGCTGAAATCCATAACAAGAATTTCCCCAAAATGGGTCCCCAAAGGGGTTAACAATTACGCTAGTACAAGTAATCAAGCCAAACCATTCGCTTACACGTTTCATAGTATAATGCACCAAATCATTTCAAAACTAAAACCAGACATATCTTTTCCGGAAACAAACAGTCAATCACATTTGCCTAGGACTGGGACGAAGCCACAAATCCCATTCGAGGCCTCTAAGTACCCTCCCGAGCTGGCCATATCATAAAACAAATCACGCACATGCATCGCCTAGGACCGGGACGAAGCCACAAATCCCACTCGATACCTCTAAGGACCCTCCCGAGCTGGATAGCTAAATAAACTCATGAATCCAGGGCTAATACCATTGGATTCCCTCCGTGGCCCCGTCGGACCCTCCCGAGGTGAGCAAATCATACACAATATACATTATCATTTCACGTTAAGCATAAAGGTTTCCAAAAATACTTGCCTTGAATAATTGACGACGCAACGAACGGAAAGGAAAATCAACGACGAATGCTAGAAATCGATGAAACCGAACCTAACGATTCGAAAAACATAATCACAACCATTTCTAAACGATTACGAAAATGGAATACTCCCAAAAACCCGCCTACGATTCATGTATATTCGTATAAAAATAACGAGGGCGGACCACAACCAAACCCTCTCGATTTCGCAAAACCATGAAAATATACCATGAATCCGTAGGAAAGCTAATGATATCGACAAGATTAATCATATTCATCATGGATTAACCAACAAAATGGAACGAATCGGAAGAAAATCCTAAAATGCCCAATTATCCAAAAGTAGAGTTCTAAGAGATTTACCTTGGATTGAGGATGAAGAACACAAGTAGGTGTTGTTAATCTACTTCAAGAGCCCAAGGTAAATGACGTCTGGAGTGATCGGAGGAAAAAATCGCCCGAAAATCGCTTGGGGAAGCTCCACGCCGTGGGGGAGGAGAAGAAATGAGAAAAGGCGTAAATCTGGGTCAACTCCCTGGTTTATATAGCCACGGGGCGTTAGCGCGCGCTAATCCTCAAAAGTTAGCGTGCGCTAACGGGACAAAACCTTAGTCCAGAAAGTTAACACCCCAGTCCAGTACCCAGAGTTCTGGACTGCTAGCGTGCGCTACCCAAAACATAGCGTGCGCTAATAGCCTCTCGGTAGCGCGCTCTATCGGCCATAGCGTGCGCTACCTGGACATCAGCCTAGTCCAGGGGTGAACTGCCCAGTACTCACCTGACCCCGTTAGCTTGCGCTGTCGGCCAAACGTAGTGTGCGCTAACAGTGTCTCGGTAGCACGCGCTATCGGCCATAGCGTGCGCTACCTGGGCACTTGACCGAGTGCAGAAGTAATATGTCCAGTACTGGACAGATTCGCTAGCGCGCGCTACCTAATCAATCGTAGCGTGCGCTACTGAAGAATGATTAACGCGCGTTATATTATAATATTGCGCGCGTTAGGCACAGGATAAAAACGGTCCTCAACACCGAAACATGACCGAAACATCAAACGGAACCACAAAATACGCATAATAACATACAATGGATTTACGGTAACCCCATACGGCGGTTCAGAGCAACAATTACGAGAATTAGATCAACAAACGACGAAAGAACCGAGAGACGTAGAAATGGATGACAAAAAGTCTCGAAACAAATATTCTCAAAAATTAATACGGTTACACGAGGGTTGCTAAAAATGAGAAATACACCAAAAAGTGAAAATACCGGGAAAAGAGAATGCAGATATTACATCCGTTACCATCACCACCCGCTCCAGCATTGGCATTCTGACCTCCAAGATTATCAGCACCTCGGTTAGCTGGGTGTCCACGTCCACGAGTTGCCATTGTCCTAGGGTGCATTATAGCCAATGACTTCTCAGGAATCTCCTCATAAAGGATCGAAATAAATATACATCGCGTCTAAGGGTTAACTGCTCCCAATAGACACTCCTGCAGTGCTATACTAACGCATCTATATGTATTTATAAATTTATAAGAAAGCGCGTACATGTCCAACATTTATTATGAATCTCAATAGCATATCATCTCTAAAATATAAACATGGTATTGCAACATGATTAAAAAATGAGTTGAATCTCATAACCGTAAAATTTTGTTATGATTATAACATAAACATAACTTGAAATATGTACCTTGGAGTTGACGTGGAGCGGCGACGGTGGCTGATAGTAATCATAGATGCCATTAAAGTTTTAACTACTTGCGAAAAAGAAAAATTTAGTTTGAAAAAGAAATTATTTTAACGAGTCTACAGAACCGTAGACCCGCTCCGATACCACTTATGTAGCGACCACTTTTCAAAATGTCTTTTTAAAATAATTTCAAGGGAGATTTAATACCCTTAAGAAAAATACTTGAATAATTTGCAGCGGAAATTAAAATAAGGTCATCCATTTCGCAAGTAAATAAAATAAATTCTCAACATTTCAAACATCCATAATATTCAACATGACATTGAAGCCAAAGTTAAAACTTTTAAATGAACGAAATAACTAAAAAGCTGATAATTATTATTATTACGCCCGCCTTTGTCCGCCACGCCAGACTCCTCAACCTGAAAGGTTTAAATAATGGGGTGAGCTTTCAACTCGCTCAGTGGGGAGGGGACGCTTTGTTAAATTTAAATACATAGCCAAGTAGATATTGTAATGCCCGGATAATTATTGTGTATTTATCTTGTAAGATTCAACTTTGTGATGTTATTATTCGGAGGTTGGTTTCCCGTATTTCGCACTTTACGTTTTGGTATCTCCAAAGATTCGCATTCATGGTTCTCGCACGTGTTAACGACGCTATCTCGACATCCACAACGTACGCTAAGACTGCAGTATTACGTAAGTTATCTGATGTGCTTAACATACGTAAGCTAAGTCAACTTGGGATCGGATAAGGGACGGCGTGTGGGGGCCAAGGAAGGGGCCGGGAAGATTCGTGTGATGTTCCGCGTGAACCTGGACATAGGTGTTACGTACGCTATGGTGCATGTTTTACGACGCCGAGGACATGGATATTACGTACGTAAAACCATTGTGATTACGACGTAAGGAAATGCCAAAATCGTGCCGGTGAGTTCGGGTCGACGACTCACGACGCTAAAGCTAGGGTATAACATACGTTAAGTTTGTTACGTACGTAAGGTTATTTTCATAACGTACGTAATGCCCAAAATTCTATTTATAGACCTCGACCCTATTTCATTTCTCAGCTTTCCTTTGTCCGATTTTTCGCGTTCTTGAGATCTTTCATCACCTCTTAACCTTCATATCATCTTCTGCGACGATTCTTGGGAAGCTTAGGCCTTGTAGATTGGTGTTCAAGCTTCCGATGTTTGAGTTTATTCAAGTTCTTCATTCTTCATCAATTTATTGAGGTATGTGATCCTTTACCAACTATTTTAGCATGATCTTAGTAACGTTTTGGACCTGTTTTGAGTAGATCGAATCAGTTATCTTCTTGAGGAGCCTTTCTTCATGGTTTAGAAGATTAAATTCAATTATTTTCGATTCCTCTTGGTTTTTGAAATCGTCGAGCAAACCTTCTAGTGATTAGACTATTGATTAGTGCATCTTGAGATTGTAAACTTAATTATATCTAGTTTTCGAAGATTATCTTAGTTCATGAGAATGGTATGATCGAACATTCAGTGAAGAATTAACGGATTGAACTTAAGGATTTATTCGTATAAGGAGACTAGTAAACAAGTCTTTATCATGATTCATCGAAGTTTCGGGTATCTTGTTATAATAGAACATGATTAGAATCCTCTAGGATGAATTCCATGTTATGTTTTACCAATCAACCGAAGGAATTGTGTTGGAACTTAGAAAGTACTCTATTGAGCTATTGCAAGGACGAATAGCGTAGTATCGGTTCAACCAAATTGTGTTAGGGCAGAATAGTCCATCGCCAATATAGGGTGTTTCATGCCTTTTGATGATTCATTTGATGATTTGAATGATTATCCGGAACCGTTAGTTATACCGACATTATTGTTCGATGAAGGTTTGCATTCCGGTGAGCCGATCAAGTGAGAATTCTCCAAACGAATAGAAGACTATTGATAGTAGAAATTCTTGTCGCCATTTGTTGAGGCAAGTATCGTAATTTGTTAATATTGGTATTTTGAGCATGCATGTGGTCTATTCATGTTGTTGAACATGGAATTTATTTCGTTGAATTGTCATGATATTCATTATCAAGTGTTTGTATGTCATTGATGTTTTGGATTTAGTTGTATTGATGGACTTTCCGAATTTTTAAAACTGGTTTCGTATTGTAACCTTATTGACACTTTGATGATATTTTCTGGTCGTTTCAAATTTAGCCTTGTAAATTCTTATACAAAGGATTTACTACGTAATTATTCCGAATATATCGGGGTGTTACGTATATGACATGCCCGAACCTCGTGATTCCATTAATATGCAAACTTTGTGCATACTGCCTACTACTCATTGGAGGCTACAACGTAATTAATATGCAAACTTTGAGCACATTATGCCTACTACTCATTGGAGGCTACAACGTAATTAATATGCAAACTTTGAGCATATAAATGTTTGGCAAGAAACAAGCATATATACAAGTAACATCATGCATTAAATAAAACAAGCGTAAAATCCCCACCTCGAAATACGATGATGATCCTTGAAAATTTGAGATGCGAATGCAGCTTCAAGATTCAGCCCAAGTACTCGTCTCCTAAAATAACATTTAAATTTTAATATTAATATAGTGCCCAAAATAATTTAATATTAATTACTTGAATTTATAATTGAGTAAAAGAGATCTGATTTAAATATTAAATATTGGCTGGGATCAAATTAAAAGATTTGAGAAAACACAAGGACTGAAATTGGAATAATTATAAATAGGCTGGGGTTAATTTGAGGGAATTAAGACTGAATGGACTGAAATTAGAAGGCTGGAAAAGGGCTAGGGTTAATCTGAAGAAACTTAAAATTAAAGGCTGAAATTAAAATATACTAAAAGTGGATTTGGGGTCAAATCGAAAGGTCTGGAATTTTGATGACTCAATTGAAAAACCCTAAAGAATTATTGGGTATAAATACCCTATTAACAAAGGAGTCGGCCGATTAATTCTCATTCTTCTCTCCTGTTCGACCCTCTCTCTCCCTCCTGTTAAATGAAAAACACACACACGCACATAAATACAGGCACACACACACATCTCGCACACCAAATGACGAAGGAAAACGACCGGCGAAGCGGTTATTGGCGGAGAAGGGTCGCACCGCCGAGCATATGGTTAAGCGAGGCGTCTGGGTTCTGGACTACCGCAGGTAGCAGCGGCGACCGAGGTGGAAGGCGATGGCGGCGGCAACAATGGCGACCTCCGGCGGAAAAAGGACAGAGAACAACGGGTTAGCCGAATTTAAGGTTCGGTTTCTGTTATTTGATGATTTCAATCGGGTTTGGGTGAATTGAATCGGGTTGAGAGTTACTGATTTGGGATTCTCGTTTCTGAATTTGTTTGAGGTTTTCTAATTCAGATGTGTTCTAGGTTCAGATGTGATGTTAAATTTATTGTTTGTGATAGTTAGGAAAACTTATAAGTTATGGGTTACAATTTGATATAGAAGGAGAGTTTTTTTACATCTGCAAATCATGAAGGAACAGCATTTATGAAGGTATAACAATATTATTTTCAGGAATTAAAGTGGAGGTGTTACCTTGCTGTCAAAAATCTGGTTAGAAACGGCGAACGCAGGGCAGAAACTGGTTCGGGGCTGGAGGTTGCAAGTTCTCCTTCTTGTTGTAGGAATAATTTGCGTAGCAAAGAGCAAATGACTGCCTCTCTTCTTCTCCTTCGGTTGTAAATTTTCTGGTGTGAAATTTTGTTGCAGAATTGTATATTGTATTTTCTCTCTTTTTTTTTTGATGATGAACGATGGATTGTAAAGGAGTCTGGCTCTATATATTAGTATATTGATAGGTGTAAATTTTGGAGTATTTTATTTGAATTAGAATTGTATGTTGGATAAACATTGAGGAGTTTTGATGAAGTTAGAGGGTTGGTGAGGGAACGATCTGAAGAGTTCTTAATCATGGTTAATTAAGTTTAATCTTAGTTAGTTAAATTAAAACACATGATTAAATATAATTGATATAATAATAATAGTAGTAAAATAATAATTTCGGTAATAATGATAATAATATCGGAAAATGATAATGATAATAATAATGATAAAATTAATAATAGTAGTCTTAGTATTATGGTTGAATAAATAATAACACTATTATAATAATGACTACTTGAATATATATATATATATATATATATATATATATATGACGAAATGACTCGGGCTATTATAATATGAGAATTTGACTTGAAACGTAAACTACAATCACGATATACGAATAAGGAAAATTTTGACCTTATTTAATAAATGGAAATAAAATTCGTAAATAAATTGTTGGACATTTAAAATCATTCACGCGCTTTCTATAAATTATAAATTAAATGACGCTCGAAAATCGCGCTACATAACCTACCCTCTTAAATGAATTTTCGTCCCTAAATTAAATCATGTACCTTCAATGGCGAACGCTTGATACTTAGAACGGATCTCTTGTTCGCTCCCAAGTAGCTTCATTCGGCCCATGACGGCTCCATCGAACTTTTACCGCTTTAACCTCCTTGTTTCAGAATCGATGTACCTTACGCTCCAAAACACTGCAGGCACTTCCTCATAAGTCGTGCTTCGCCACGCGCAACTCTTTGAAATTGCATACATGACTGTGATCATGTACATATTTTCTCAAAGATGGAAACGTGAAAGACATTGTGCACTCCCGATAACTCCAACGGCAATGCCAAACTATAAGCAAGATCACCAAAACGACCCAAAATCTCAAAAGATCCGATATAACGAGGCTGTATCTTTCCCTTTTTACCGAATCATATCACTCCTTTCATTGGCGCTACTTACAAGAACACTTTTTCTCCAATCTCAAATTAGATATCTTTCCTTCGTTTATCAAAGATAAGACTTCGCCTATCCCGGCCGTTGGTGTTCTCGCCTTCACCGCCGACATATCATACACCTCTCCACAAATACACCAATGTCCTGCTTCATTCCTCTCCACCAAAATAACTTCTTCAAAGCCGTGGTACATCTTTGTACCTCCCGGGTGGGCGGAGTATGGTGCATTGTGAGTTTCTTCAAGGATTTGCCTCCTAAGGGATGAATCCTTATGAACACACAATCTCCCATCGTAAGTCAAAACGTCGTCTGCGGCAATGACAAATTTCTCAATACTCCCATCTTGTGCTCGATCTTTCATCTTACATAAGAACTTATCACGTGGTTGAGCCTCCTTAATCTCATCCCCTAAGTTTGGTTGCAAGACCAAAGATGATAGGATTGCTTTCGAACTCTTTGAAGACTCAACTATCTCAATCCTCAACTGGGAGAACTCTTTTATCAAACTCTCCTGATAGGTCAAGCAAGCTAACTCGCCTCTAGTCTTCCGACTCAATGTAATATCCGCATTTTTCCTTCCTCTTAATATTCTTATTTTGGTGTATTTTCGTTTTTGGCAACTCGCTTGTAACCGTATTGACATCTTGAGGATATGTAATATTAGACTTTTTGTTGTTCGAGCTTGTTTCGACTCGCTTTACTCGATTTGGTGTTTCATGTTGTTTTCGCCGCTATTTCGGGTATTCTCAGAATCGTGCTCGAACCGCCGCTTCGGGTTGCCAAGGATCCATCTCATGTTATTATGCGTGTTGTGAACTTTTGTTTGGTGTTTCGATCATGTATCGTACATTTCGATGTTTTGGGTCGTTTTGTAAATTTCCCAAACTTTTGGGAAAATTACGCTTGTTGTTGTTATTCAACCTTTGAGTAGTCGGGAATATGCTTTCCTTCAAAGACTTTAGTTCGCTGCTTGTGTCCCTTACGTCCGTACCATCGTGAATTGTTCACCGTTGTATTTCGATTCTTTTCGGTACCTTCCTCATCTATTTCTCGCCTCAGACTTCAGAAGGAACGTTACGCACGTAACACCCTTTGGTAACGCATTTAACGCCCTAGTGTAAATCGCATGCATTTCTGCCTTTTTGGTTACGTACGTAAGGCCCTTACGGCTTACGTACGTAATACAACTTACGTACGTTAGCATGTGGTGGCTAACGTACGTAACGAGGCCTGGGTTTATAAACCCAGGAGTTGACCGATTTCGGTCATTTTTCATCCCTCTCCCCTCCTACGACTTGTGGGCGATTTTCTTGGTGTTTTCTGGCGATTTGAAGCTTAGCAACTCCGAGCATTCATCTTCTTCGAGTTTTTGGAGTATTTTATCAATATTTAATCGTGTTCTTCGTCTTTAATTCGAGGTAACTCCTAAAACCTTCTTTTAGGTAAATTTGGGGGTTTTCATGTTTTCGTCCGATTCGTTCCGTATGATAGATTAATTCATAATGAATATGATTAATCTTGTTGGTATGGTTGGTTCTCCTACGGATTCATGGTATATTTTGTGATATTTTTGCGATCAAGAGGGTTTGGTTGTGGTCCCTCGTTGTTGTTTTTATACGAATATACATGAATCATAGGCGGGTTTTCGGGTATTTTCATATTCCGTATTCGTTAGGATTGGTGGTGATTGTGTTCTTCGAATTTCTAGGTTCGTAATTGTCGGTCCCTAGCATTCGCTTCTGCCTTTCCTTCCGATCGTTGCGCTGCCTATCATTCAAGGCAAGTAATTCTTGGAAACCTTTATGTTTAACGTGAAATGGTAATGTATATTGTGTGTGCTTTACTCATCGTTGTGCGGCGATTCATACGCCTCGATAGCGATCGGCATCACAATCAGAGAAGCCAACCATGGAAGACTTACTCTTGACAAACGCCCGCAGTTCGGCACAATGCGGCGACCGTCTTTTGGTACCAAATGATCGCCTTTTGATGTCCGACGATCGCCTTTAATGAGCGAACCAGAGGCGATCATATCGTGCCACGATGGATCCAAAGATCCGTCAAAGTCGTCGAAGACCGAATCCTTGACGGTGGCCCACGTGCGGATCTTCAAAGGATACCGACAGATAGACCATCGACCCCTGTCACCTACCACACCTACCGACAAGGCCGCCGAAAGGTACAAAGTGGGTCCTCCCCGCATGACTCGAGACGCGTGGCCGGCTTCCCATCGTTCGCCCACCGGCCTCCAAGAAGAACCTCGGACCTCAAGGGAACAGGCCCACGTGACGGGACGATCGGCCGTCTTATTTTAATATAGAAAACGGCGGTTGTCCGCGATCGCCTGAGGAATCCCAGCTACCTTGTCCCTATAAATAGAGAACTCACTGCTATGGCAAAGGGGACGCGAATTTTACTACAAATTCAGTGCAAAACACACACCAAAGAGAGAATCAAAGGCTCTTTTGGCAACCACTAATACATTCATAGTGATATTCATACACATTCATCATATATCCCAAGCAAGAACTCACAGATTTATCCATCTCGTTCTTCCGGCAATCTACGCGCTCTAAAGCCTAGATAACTAGAAGTCTTTACACTCCTTGTAATAGATTATAACATTAATACTTGTACTCGACAGTATATTTATTAATAACATCTCGCGAGAGCATTCAAGCCCGGCATTAACAACCCCGGAAAATCTTGTGTTATCTATTTTCTCACGGAAGTGTTTTCGCATTTGTTTGTTACTCGGTCATTCCAGCAATACTATCTCCGGATAATATTTTGGGTAACAACAATTGGCGCTAGAAGAAGGGGATCTAAACCTTCATTTTTATTCCTACCGTCTCGAAGAACACTCACTGTTCTCCGGACATATACTTGAAGAAACACTCACTGTTCTTCAATAGAAAACCTTCGTAAAATGACATCCGCAACGACCTCCAAAAGAGCCACCCTAAGATCTCACGGAATCTCATTCCGGCCCGGACCAATCCCACCACGGCGAAGGCGACCGTGGCGACGCTAGCTCGCACTCCCGCCCCGAGGGACGGTTCTAGCCTCTCACTCGATCGGTTCCACACCACGGAATGATTGAGGAGGCTATAGCCATCCTCAAGGAGCGATGTAAGGCCAATGGCTCGCCCACCATCACTCCGTCCCACCGTCCGCCGGCAAACAAACTAAGCTCAAGGGGATCTATCTTGAAAATCCACAGAAAGCCCCGAGCCACCCGAGAAGGCTCTCGTAAGGAGGGACGATTCCGTCTTCACCGCCCGGGAGCGATCCTCATGGCGACCCGGCACTGTGCCCCAAATGGGAGACATCGGTATCCGAATCCTTTACCAGAGTTCGGCATATCCGACTCCTGTGAGACAAGCCTGGCCACGAGCCTCGCCGCCCAAGAAAGGAACCCACCGGGCAGGGAGCCTGCCATTCACCACAGAGCTAGGGATCGCACACGATCGCCTTGGTTCACGCCGGAGAGCCACTGGCGAGCAGCGACGGCGATGGCCGCCATGCAACGCCAAATGACGAGATGAAGGCGCTCCTGGAAAATGGGGCAGGCGCCAGGAGATCGATCATTGGATCAAGCGAACCACTCACGACTCAGATCGAGCTCACCCCAGTCCAACCAACGATCAATCCCCCACAAACACCTCTATATGAGGGGAGATCGGATCCGGAAACCCACTTGAGAAAATTCCGGATCTACATGACCGGATGCGGAGCTTCAGATGCGACGAAATGTCGTATGTTCCCATTAACTCTGGGCGATCTCGCCCACAGGTGGTACATCTCACTACCATCTCGCTCAATCAATTGCTTTGAGAAGCTGGCGAACGACTTCATGTCGTACTTCGCCGCCAAAGTCGCTCGCCCGGAAGGTCCCCACCGCATGATGAAAATCAGGCAGGGGAAGGACGAATCGGATGAGGATTACATCGACCGGGTAGACGAGATAGTCCTCACCGGTGAGCCCATCACCGACAAGATCGCTCTCCACGCAGTCCTGAACGGATTCCACGGACGCTCGCCCATGTTCAGGCACCTCACAAAAGATTTCCCCCCGACCTATACGGTCTTCCGCGTCAGAGCCGCCGATTTTCTGGCCAGGCAAAGGATGTTCTCACTCCGCTTAGACGAGGGACCGTCCGAAGAAGGAAAAGCACCTTCCCATGTCCAGAAGAAGGCGGTCTCCAAGCCCAGAAAGGCGGTCGCCAAGCCGCCTGGCGAGTTCAAAGCCTTCGAGGATGTAGAGGTCCACCTTCTTCACAACCTCAACTTATCTCCGGCCCACATCTACAACGCGATCAAGGGTCGCGAGTGGCTTTCCAAGCCAAAGCCAATACGGGACCACGGTCACCTAGACCGTAGCAAATTATGTGCCTATCATAAGAGTCCCGGCCACAACACTAGCCAATGCCGCGGCCTCCTCGATACTCGCGACTGCTTGAGGAAGGCAAACTAGACAATTTGATCACCAAGCCGTAACCTGTGACGGAAAGAGCCGGAGGGCGCGAGCGCCGACCAAGCGAGAGAATTCCTCCCAATCCGATCGCGAATCGAGCATGAGCCGGAGTACTCGATGAGTCGATCCTCCGATTAACCCCGGCGGTCGGATCAACATGCTTCAAGCAGGAGGTGGGAGCCTCGGGGCCTTTCCTGCTTTCCACCTCACAAACAGAAAGCGAAAAGCCGAGCTGAGGGCTTTCGCCGAAGTCCATGTTGTAGTACCTCCGGAGCCGACCATCTCTAAAGACGCACTCATCACCTTTTCCAACAAGGACAGGGAGGGAGTGCAATGTCCCAAAGAGGATGCACTAGTGATCTCCGCTTGTATCCTTGGGAAGACGGTCGATCGCGTGCTGTTCGAAAATGGGAGTTTCTTCAACATAATATTCAAATCCGCCCTAGACCAACTCGGCAACTTAATCAAATTCATCAAGCCTTTCGACACCGTGCTTCAAGGGTTCGGCGACAACACACCAAGCCTACGGAGGATCAAGCTCTCCGCTGAGCTAGTATGCTTTTATGATCCCAAGGTTAGGATTACTAGAACCTAAGCTTTGTAATCATAGATAGGCCCAGCATCTATAATGGGTTCCTAGGTCGCCCCTTTTTGGAAACCTTTGAGGCGGTCGCCTCATCTTTCTTTTACTGTATCAAATTCCCCACTGCCGATGGGACGGTCGGTACTGTAAAAGGAGATCATCTAATGGCAAAAAGATGTTTGAATTACTCCTATGTTGTTACTTCTTTCAATACTTCCCATACTATATGTAACATTGAAGCGATCGACGATCAACCCATGGAGATCGACGAACCGAACACATCGTACCAACCCGACTCAGGGGACGCCATCTCTCATCAATTGACGGACGACATCGAGCCAAGGATCGGTTTCGAGCCAAGTCTCGACATCGATCCAAGGACCGAGTCCGGAGATCGCACCAAACGAGAGGCGACCGTCCCTGTCGAAGAGTTGGAAAGCATTACGATGGATCCAGTTCATCCAGAACGGGAAGTACAGATTGGCGCAAGCATCGACCACAAATTAAAGGGAGATCTGATCAACTTGCTACGTAGGAACATCGGAGTCTTTGCCTGGTCGCATCAAGATATGGTTGGCATAAGTCCCGAACACGCTTGCCATTATCTGAAGATCGACCGCAATGAAGCCTGCTCACTAGAAGCGTAGGAAGTTCGGCCCCGAGAAATACGCGGCGCCGACATAGAAGTCCGTGGTTACTCAACAACAAATTGATCGAGTAGCCACGCATTTAACCACAAGGGTCGCCAACGCGGTGCTCGCCAAAAGCCAACTGCCTCGGAGATTATGCATTGACTTCACCGACCTCAACGCGGCATGTCCAAAAGATCACTTCCGATGCCTCATATTGATCACTTGGTCGATAGTACGGCAGTTGCGAAATGATGTCGTTTATGGATGCCTTCACGGTATCATCAAATCCCAATGGCGGAGGAAGACATAAAACACACATCTTTCCACACGTAAAAGACATATACTTTGGGTCGATGCCGCTCGTTTGAAAACGCAGGGCGACCTACCGATTAGTCAATCGTAATGTTCGCCGATCGATCGGCAAGACCATGGAGGTCTACATTGACGATATCGTAGTCAAAAGCCTCAAGAAGGAAGATCACCTCAACGATCTCGCCGAGATGTTCGCCATCCTTGAGAAGTTTAACATGAAGCCGAACCCCAAGAAATGCAACTGGGGTGGGCTCCGGAAGTTCCCGGGCACATAGTGAGCCAAAGGGGGATCGAGGCGAACCCCACCAAGATACAAGCGATCCTTGACATGCGTAAAACCGCGAAACATCAAGGTGTACAACGCCTCACAAAGTTGTCTAGCCGCCTCAACCGCTTTCATATCACGGCTCGGCGATAAAAGCAAGCCTTTCTTCGCGGCCATCAAGAACAAGAAGTTCGCATGGACGAAGGAAAGCCGATAAAGATTCGCCAAAATAAAGGATTATCTATCTAACCCCGCATCCTCGGCAAAGCCGATCCCTGTGAAAACTATTCCTTTACTCGGCAAATGTGAGGTCGCACTAAGTGCCGTTCTGGTGCGAGCGGAGGGACAAGCCCACTTGCCCATCTACTATGTTAGCCAGGCGCTTCACGACGCTGAGACACGTTATACACCATTGGAGAAGATCGCCTACGCCCTTGTCATGAGTGTTCGTAAGTTGAGGGCTTACTTCTTCGATCACCAAGTGGAAGTCCTAACAACTCTACCTCTAAGACAAGTCCTGCACCGACCGGACACCAACGGGCGACTCCTCAAGTGGTCGCTGGAGATCGCCCAATATGGTGTCACTTACGCTCCTCGCACGGCGATCAAAGGCCAAGATCTGGCAGACTTCGTGGTGGAGTTAACGTTCCCTCACAGTCCAACCCAGGTCGGCCGACCTGCCTGGAAGTTATACGTGGATGGCTCAGCGACCAATTCGAGAGTAGGAGCAGGGATTGTCCTCATCAGCCCCGACGGTCAGAGTTTCACAAATGCCGTATGCTTTGGTTTTCGTATACCAACAATGAAGCCGAATACGAAGCTTTGGTAGGCGGGATCGATCTAGCCTCGCCTCTATATGTTCGCCGCCTTCATATCTTCATGGACTCCCTTTTGGTCGTAAACCAAGTCAAGGGAGAATATGAGGCGCGCTGCAATGATGGTCAAATACCAAGAGCCGGTCGCCGAAATGTGCACAAAATTTGAAGAAGTACTAATCGAACAAGTCCCGAGGGAGCACAACTCCTGTGCCGATGCTCTTTCCAAGCTAGCATCATCTGGATGGGGCACCACTTCTCCAATATCCAAATCACAAGGTCGCAAGGCCGCGATCAACAAGCCTGGTTACCTCTGGCCGCCATCGCCGAGGAGAACTGGATGACTCCGCTCATCAAATACTTAAAGGACGGAATGGTCCCCGACGACCGTGTTAAAGCTCGCCAACTCCAAATCGTGCGACCAGATATACCCTATCGACGACCGCTTTACAAGCGAAGCCTTCAGCCTTCCTCCTCAAGTGTATTACACCGCAGGAAGGTCGGCCTGCTTTAGCCGAGATCCATGACTAATTTGTGGAAAACTCGCGGCGGGCGAGCCCTCATCCATAAGACAACCAGACAAGGGTTTTTCTGGCCATCACTTCGGAAAGATGCGATCGCCTATGCCAGATCGTGCCATAGGTGTCAGATAATGGGCCCCAACATTAAACTATCACCCGAACACCACCTCCATGTATAGCCCTTGGCCATTTGCGCAATGGGGCATCGACCTTATAGGTCCCTTACCGACGGCTCCAGGGGGCCGTAAGTTCGCCATCGTAGGGTCGACTATTTCACCAAATGGGCCGAGGCCGAACCGCCAACAAGATCGCCAAGAGCAAGTGATCAAGTTTATATGGAAAACGTCGTATGCCGATTCGGTCCGCCCTGTGCCATCATCTCCAACAACAGAAAACAGTTCGACGGCTTAGAAGTCATGCAATTCGTGAAAAGTGTGGAATCAAAAGGTTATTCTCAAGACCCTATCACCCTCGATTTAACGGGCAGTAGAGGCAAGAATAAGATCCTCAAACACACGATTAAAGCGCGACTCAATCCGTGCAAGGACGATGGGCGAGCGAGCTCCCGTGACGCTTTGTGGTCCTACCGAACAACGACTCCGCAATTCAACCGGCGAAACCCCATTCGCCCTTGCCTTCGAACAAGCGGTGATTCTTCGTAGATCGCCGTCCTCGCCATCGAACCGAACAGAGATGACGACCGACAACGATATGGCCCGACGAATCGACCTAGACATGCTCGAAGAACGACGGCCGACTTCGTAAAATGAAGAACACAATCCACAAAAGGAGAGCCGAGAAGTTCTTCAATTCAAAGGTCAAAGAAAGAAGGTTTCAAGTGGGCGATCTCGTCCTCAAGAAGATCCAAACCCACACAGGCATTTTCGGTCCGAACTGGGAGGGACCTTTCAGAGTATCCAGATGGCTAACTAAAGGAGCCTACGAGCTGGAACATCCTGATGGTACTCCGGATCAATACCCCTGGAATGCCGTGCATCTGAAAAAATACAACCAGTAATAATTTTGTATTCAATTTCAATGATGTACAAGGAATATAATGAGATTTTTTCCTATCCCATCTATTCTGGCGATCGCCCCATCAGGCATATCGCATACCGCCGACGATCGCTGATCACGACGATCAAACACCCCAACCGTACATGATTCTTCAGAATCGGCAAAATGAAGATAGCTTGCCAAACAAACTAGTTTTTGTTTCCTTACTTACAATAAGTGAACAAAAACAAGGGGGCAGAGATAGGTCGAGCTAATCTCAAACACGATCGAACAAATAGGAACCACACACGATCGGCTTCGCTCAAACACACGCAGGACGACCGGGGTCGTTCGACAAAAATTACAAGTAAGAATTCCGATTCAAAACATATCAATGCTTTCAACACTCAGACAATTGGTCGGGTGAACAAAACGTCGAAAGCAATCATACACGTACTTGTAAAAATTGCACAAACATTCAAAGGCGATCGCATGTAAAGAGACAAGATGAAAAAAGGAGCATTTTATTCATAACACATGTTTCAGACATTACGAGGCCCGAAGGCATTACAAAAGTACAAGTTACAGAGGAAAACAAAATGCCTCTCAAGGCCCCGCTACCGCCATCGCCTCGGGTTGCGGATCGGCTTGGGCTCCCTCGGCCTCGGGATGAATGAGTTTACCGGATACCAACTCAAGTCGATCCCGAAGTCGACAAAGTCAAGGATCGGCAAGGAGAATTCTGATGCAGAGGATGCTCGAGGACATAGGATTTGAAGCTCTCCATCGTGGTACCGATCTCGATCCTCGCCTTTTAGCGGCTCGAATAGCGCCAAGATAGGCCAAGTAATAAGCGAACTCGCCGACGTGCTCGACGTTAAGGTAGGATCGACTCGATCGCCTTCACCGCCTCTTCAAATCAAGGCCGCCTTCTCGGCCTCCGCCACTCGACCGCCTTGGCAAAGATTCTCGCCCGGTCTTCTCCAGCCTCCTTCTTCGCGCTCCACCACCGCCGAGCCGATCCACCATCACCTTCAGCCCGGCCGCCTCCTCCCGCGAAGCCGCGAGCTTCGCGGGTTTCCTTCTCCTTATCACGGACCGGCCGGCAGCCTCCTTAGAGCGGCTCGGCCTCCCGCTTCAATCGGTCCACGTCCCGCTTAGCTCCTTTGGCCGCCTCTCAAACTCCTTCTCCATAGACTGATCCGGTAAGGCCTCAATATTTTTGTTCCGGCGGCCTCGAGGTCGCTATGGAGACGAGCAAGGAGGGTCGCCTCAAAATCCCTAGCACTGACGGCCATCGCCGCCGTCTGAGAGCTGTGGGAAACGGCCGCCGCATGGCGCCCAGACGCGACGAGCGATCGCATCCAGACGGCTGCCCAAGCCTTGGGCAGAGAGGTGATAGCCTCGCGAACGTAAGGTGGACTTCGAGGATCACTATGAGCCTTGCTCGACGTAAAGTCCAAGACCATGGGAGCAACGTCCGGTCGGCGAGACGAACTCGCAGTCGCAAAACCAAAGAAACCAAAGAGTTAGCCTATACCCCGCCTGCATGCCCAACTCAAATTCTTGATCCTTTCTTACTCGTTGACCACTCGGTATCGCGTCCAAATAAGGCTTGCCCCGAGAGGTTTCCGCCGCGATCGCCACCTTCTTCGCCGAGCCGCCGATGACCGGGAGCCGGGACCGAGGGCCTCGGGGCCCGATCGCCCATCATCGGGATGGCAGAGATAGGAGCCGCAGCTGACCGGAGGCTCAAGAATTGATACATCCACCTCGTAAATCGACGGACTCCTCCGACCTCCGCCTCTTGCGGCGCCAAGGTTGCCTCTCCCGAACCACCGGCTCGGCGATCGGCGCCGGCAGCCTCGTCATCGGAGCAGGCGAGACGCCATCGCGGAACGCGACTCACCGCTTACCCAAGTGAAGGCGACCGATGAGTCCCGGGTTTGACATAGCGATCTCTGGCGGTGGTTCGGCAAATCGGGGAAAATAAACCTCTGTCAAAGAAGAGATACAAACAAGTTAGACAAAACAAAACGACCTCCTGGAGTCGATCGTCCAGCAAGGAAGCACCACTTAAACTCATACCTGGAACTTTCAAGTGACGGGGGTAGCAGAACAATCGAGCCCCCAACCGATGAGCTTCGGTACCAAGCGAGCAAATGTCGATAAAGGAGTTCGGCAAGGCACGGATCTGCTCCCAAACGATCAAGAAATCGAATGGAAGGTCGCCGATCGCTGGAACGAGAGGTCCTGCAAAAAGAAAACAAAATTAGATCAGTCCAAGACAAGCTCAATCAAGGGGAGAGTTAAAATCCTTACTCGGATTCCTCTCCCTAAAGTGGTGGGGATCTCCAACTCCTCGCTCGCTCGTCACTCGATGCCGATCGCCACGCCCCACCGACTCCAAAGACCATTTAGACAGTCACCCCCGGTCTTATTCGCACGCCAAGGACCACTCTCCCGATTCGGCCTTGATATGATTGCCGCCGATCGACCCTTTCGCGCGCTTTAAACAGATAATTCATCTCCAGCATAATGGGAGGCGAAACAACCGTGACCGCCAAACAGTGGTCAACGTGCAGATGATCTCAGCCTGCCGCTCAAGGCGTCAGTTGAAGAGGCGCCAAATTCCAGGCGACCAGCAAGTAGGAGACGGCGAATGGCAACGGGAATCGCAGACCCGCCTCCATAATCATCTCGTTGACGGCAACCATATCCTTGGGCGGTTGGTCGGCGCGATCATTCTCCGACGGCACGTGCAAGGAAACGTCGGAGGGGATGTGATATTTGGCCCTCCAACGGCTCAGGTCTTTCTTGGTCGCCGTACTCCGGATCTTTCCGAGAGTCCACGGAGACGGGACGGCGGCCTGAAAAACCATCCGCTTCATATGTTCATAAGGGTGAGCGGCGGAGTAGGCCTCGAAGTCGAATTCCGGACAGGGTCCGGCGATCGCTTCCATCATCTTAGCAAAAGCCACATAGGCAGGGCCGAATCTACTCTCTCGTTCCCAGGCCTTCCGCACCAAATCATCCTCATCCACCGGCGAGCCCCCCTGCTCTGCCGTCGCCGCCGTCCTCGCCACCTCGGCCTCGTTGAAAAGTTCTTCGAGTTTTGCGGGTGCAATCCCCACTCGAATAGCTTCAACGGCCGTCTCCATATCCACTCCAACAGGAATCTCCTCCCGTTCAGGCGACGCTGCGGCAAATAAGAACTTCCTGCCTCAAAAGTTTTGGATCCTCCCGACATATTAGAAAGTAAAGAGAGGGAGAAGGTTAATTTTTCTTACCTAGAGATAAGAAGGAGGTCGGCGCAAGAAGCTCCGTAAATTTTTGCAAATTGCCAGGATGCAAGGACGCGTAAAAAGTGAAGGAGAAGAAGCCCGCCTTTTTATAGATGGAGACGAGGGTCTAAATGCAAATAGAGAAACCTCGGGGCCGGATCGCAACCGTCCACGTGGGGACGACAAATGCTTCCCTCGAATCCCGCATACGCGTCTTTTCGAGGGCATGCCAGCCGACAGGTCCGACAAACTGTCGGACTCCCCCAACAGCGGCGCGACGCGTGTCCCTGCCACTTTTGGAAAACCCACCTTCAATTCCCGCTGCTCCCGACGCGAAAGAAGATCGTCCAGATTTGAATTCAGATCGGCTGATCGTTTAAACATTGGCGATTGCCAACAGTGCCACCTCACCCCGTGTTTTCAACATCGAGGCGAGCTGGGGGGCAATTGTTGTGCGGCGATTCATACGCCTCGATAGGCGATCGGCATCACAATCAGAGAAGCCAACCATGGAAGACTTACTCTTGACAAACGCCCAGAGTTCGGCACAATGCGGCGACCGTCTTTTGGTACCCAGCGATCGTCTTTTGATGTCTGACGATCGTCTTTAATGAGCGAACCAGAGGCGATCATCTCGTGCCACGTATGGATCCAGCATCCGTCAAAGTCGCCGAAGACCGAATCTGACGGTGGCCCACGTGCGGATCTTCAAAGGATACCGACAGATAGAACCATCGACCCCACTGTCACCTACCACACCTACCGACAAGGCCGCCGAAAGGTACAAAGTGGGTCCTCCCCGACAACGACTCGAGACGCGTGTCGGGCTTCCCATTGGTTCGCCCACCGACCTCCAAAGAAGAACCTCGGACCTCAAGGGAACAGGCCCACGTGACGGGACGATCGGCCGTCTTATTTTAATATAGAAAACGGCGGTCGTCCGCGATCGCCTGAGGAATCCCAGCTACCTTGTCCCCTATAAATAGAGAACTCACTTCTATGGCAAAGGGGACGCGAATTTTACTACAAATTCAGTGCAAAACACACACCAAAGAGAGAATCAAAGGCTCTTTTGGCAACCACTAATACATTCATAGTGATATTCATACACATTCATCATATATCCCAAGCAAGAACTCACAAGATTTATCCATCTGGTTCTTCCGGCAATCTACGCGCTCTAAAGCCTAGATAACTAGAAATATTTACACTCCTTGTAATAGATTCTAACATTAATACTTGTACTCGACAGTATATTTATTAATAACATCTCGCGAGAGCATTCAAGCCCGGGATTAACAACCCCGGCAAATCTTGTGTTATCTATTTTCTCACGGAAGTGTTCTCGCATTTGTTTGTTACTCGGTCATTCCAGCAATACTATCTCCGGATAATATTTTGGGTAACAACACTCACCTCGGGAGGGTCCGACGGGGCCTCGAGGGAATCTATGGCTTCGTCCTGGATTCATGAGTTTGTTTCGCTAGCCAGCTCGGGAGGGTCCTTAGAGGCCTCGAGTGGGATTCGTGGCTTCGTCCCGGTCCTAGGTGACGTGTGGTGCTTGATTTGTTTATGAATGTGGCCAGCTCGGGAGGGTCCTTAGAGGCCTCGAGTGGGATTCGTGGCTTCGTCCCGGTCCTAGGCAAATTAATTGTGACTGTTTGTTTCCGCAAAAGACATGTCTGGTTTTAGTTTTTGAAATGATATTGGTGCATGTACTATGAAATGTGTAAGCGATTGGTTTGCCTTGATTACTTGTACTAGCGTAATTGCTAACCCCTTTGGGGACCCGTTGTGGGGAAATTCTTGTTATGGATTTCAGGTTATGATCATCCGGACAAGCGAGCACTGGTACAGTACGAGGATGTTGGCCAGGGTCGTTGACATATGCATTTGGGTCATCTTATTTCTTTGCCCACTTCGATATGGTTGTTTCCACATTTTATAAACTTATAGATTGTACTCGCGAGTACTTAGGCTTTTCATTTCGAACTCCGTTTGTATTACCCTATATTTCTACATTGTTGGTTGATGCTTAATTCGCCGGTTGCCCCGGGTGTATTTTTATTTGTCAGATTATTAAATGTGTGTCCTCACTAACCGAGATGGTTAGTCGAGTGGGGTTTTCTTGTGGAAGCCTAGTGGGTCCCATGTAGGGGTCCACGGCGCTGTAATATACTCAATATCTCGAGGGTGTTACGTAAAATGGTATCGAGCGCTAGGTTTATGAATACCTAGGCTTGTTGGTTATTCGGGTCTAGTCGTGTTTTGTTTTGCATATTGTCACACCGCCAAAGATCTCGGTACTTCCAAAGGCTTGTAAGGTTTCTTATTCTCGCTTTTCTGCTTTCTTGCATTGTGTTTTCACTTCTCGAATCATAGTTGCTTTTTCCTCCCTTACTCATCATCGATATTCCTCTCATACCTCTTAACACCAGATGGATGCCGAGGAAACCGTGGTCGTGGTCGTGGACGTGGTCGTGGACGCGCCGAGGACGTGGGGCAGCCTGGGGCGCCACGCCGCATTCTTCGGGAGCCGGCAGCACGGTGACCGCCACGCCATGCTTCTTCTCGAGCGCGCCGATCTTGGTATTGCGGCCGTTATGGCAAGAAATGGTTAACCAGATGGCGGCGATAGCTCGTGGATCCGACCCATGCTAATCGGGCGGAGCGGATCGCCGCTTCAGGATGTCATCAAGATGCATCCTCCTCGCTTCGGGAGCTTCGACCCGATCGGCCGGGAGGGGTGGATCAAGGAGATATCTAAAGTCTTCGTTGCCACCAACCGTCCCGAGGATCGTAAGGTCCCTATTGCCCAAGATTTTTCTCACCGGGGATGCTACGGATTGGTGGGAGGCTGTTGGGCCCAAAGACCATGTTGCTTCGTGGGCTGAATTTCAGGAATTGATGGAGACCGAATATTGTCCGTGGCCGGTCAGACAGGCACGAGTGCATGCCTTCTATGATGCTCAACCACGGGATATCCCCGTATCTCAAGCTATTTCTGATTTTAACAAAGACTTGGGCTATGTAAAGACCCAAGTTGTCGAGGAAAGCGACAAAATTTTCCATTTTTCGAGGAGGATGAAATTGTCCATTCGGGACTATATGTCTGGGCTCGTCTGTACTACTTTGAAGGATTATCAGAGTCGAGCTCTTGCTTATGATATGTCGGTGACGGCGGCGGTCCGAGAGAGTAAGAAGCAGAAATCCGCTGGGGATTTCTCGGGTTACAAGGGTGGAAGTCAGCAGAAATCTCAACCTGCAAATATTTCTACGGGTGGTTCGGCTCGTTTCTCTGGGAGTTTTCGAAGTGCCGCCTGAACCTTCGTCCGGGACCCCAGATGCTTTAACTGTGGCAAGCCAGGCCATGTGAACAGGGAGTGTCCTCGTCCACCTTTGACTTGTCATACTTGTGGTCAGTTGGGCCACAAGGCTTCTTTTGTGAGAAGCTCAGACAGCCATGGGCGCCTGCTTCTTCTCACCCAAAGACCTATGGAGTTGAGTGTGAACCAGTGGCTCATTTGCTCGCGCCACCGCCGAGTGCCGGCCAAGGTAGGAGTCGGGGTCACCGCTAGGGGAGGAGCTTCAAAGGTCGGCTCCGCCTGCACCGCGTATCTATGAGATGAGGAGGGCCGATGATCCAAAGAACATCGTGGCGACAGTGCACTGCTCATATCCATTCCCATCCCGTCAAGGTGATTTTTGATTCGGTGCTACGCATTCATTAATTTCTCTAGAGTGTGTACGCCGCTTGAGTCTCGATCGCTTGTCACCTTCGGAGCCTTTCATCGTTAAACGCCCTTGCGGTGATAGAATTATCGGTGATCGAGAAGTCCGGACTGTTCTGTGTTTATTTGTGAGAGGGCTTGGCTCTAATCTTATTGTCGTGGGTATCAAGGGTGAGGATTTGATTCTCGGGATGATCGCTCGAGCGCATGGTGCAATCATGAACTACCGCATGAGGATCATTACCATGCTAGCCGAGGACGGCATCAACACTCTTTCGCGGGCGAAAGAGAAACCAAGTTTGTTATTAACGCCTTGAAGGCGATGAGACTCGCGAAAAGGGTGTACTGGTTATTGGTGCTCGCCTTGAAGGCGTAGGATGGTGGAGTCGAGTTTTCGCGATTCCAGCCGTTAGTGAGTTTCGATGTGTTTCGACGAGTTGCCGGATTACCACCGGATCGTGAGGTTGAGTTTGCTATAGAATTAGAGCCAGCGCGGCTCCGATTTCAAGGCACCGTATCGCATGGCACCTTTGAGATGGCCGAGTCAAGAAGCGCTGAGTGAGCTTCTTGAGTCGGGTATGTTCGGCCGAGCGCCGCCTTGGGGCGCACTCGCCTGCTTGTGCGAAAGAAGGATGGCTCACCGCGCCAGGTATCGACTATCACGAACTAAACAAAGTGACCATCAAGAACAAGTATCCTTTGCCGAGGATTGATGACTTGTTTGATCGGCTGTAGGAGTCCGCGGTATTCTCGAAGATTGATTTGAAATCGGGGTACTATCACCTCCGGGTGAGGGAGTCCGATGGGCCGAAAACAGCTTTTCGGATGAGATACGGCATTATGAGTTCAGAGTTATGCCCTTCGGTTAACTAATGTGCCGACGGTGTTCATGCAATTGATGAACAAAGTCTTTATCGAGTATTCGATAAGTGTGTCGTCGTCTTCATTGACGATATTCTTATTTATTCGAGGAATGAGGAAGAGCATGCCCTTCATTTGCGGGTAGTGTTAGACATCTTGAGGACCGAGCAACTCTATGCGAAGTTCTCGAAATGTGAGTTCGGGCCAAGGAAGTGATGTTTTTAGGTCACGTGATTTCACCGAGGGGGTTCGTGTGGATCCGCAAAATTGAGGCAAGGTTGATTGGGCACCGCCACGAATGCGAAGGAGGTCCGTAGTTTCTTGGTTTACCGCTACTACCGTAGGTTCGCCAAGGTTTCTCGAAATCGCTCGCCATTTACACGCTTACTCCGTAAGTCCGAGAAGTTCGTCCGGAATAACGAGAGACAATGAGTTTCGAGGAGTCAAGAGGCGTTTGACTTCAGCCTCGGTTTTAGCGCCGTGTGGCAACGAGGGTTTTGGCTACATGTGATGCTTCGGGTCAGGGTCTTGGGTGTGTATTGATGCAGCACGTCAAGACCATTGCATATGCGTCGAGACAGTTGAGGTCGTATGAGCTTAACTACCCTACTCATAATTTGGAGTTAGCGGCAGTTGTTTTTGCGCTCAAAATTTGGCGTCACTATCTTTTCGGATTTTCATGTCAGATTTTTACCGATCATAAAAGTCTGAAATACATATTTACTCAACGAGAGTTGAATATGAGGCAGAGGAGGTGGTTAGAGTTGATTAAGGATTATGACCTCGAAATCCTTTATCATCCGGGCAAGGCGAACGTCGTGACCGACGCCTTGAGTCGGAAACCGGTTGCGTTGCGAACGCTTGAAGTACTTACATCTCAGTCTGAGCTTCGGTGGTCTTTGATCGAGTTAGATGTTGAGGTTTTGTTGCCTGGATCTATCGGGCAACTTCGTGCTTTAGAGATTTCGTCGTCTTTAATCGATGAAATTAAGCTGAAACAGTTAGAGGATCCGATGATTACTCAAATCCGAGAGAACGTTCTTAAGGGAAAGTCTCCTGGGTTTGTGATTCATGATGATGGTGTTTTGTGATTCCAGAGTCGGCTTTGTGTACCGAACGACTCAGAGCTGAAACAGAGTATCTTGCGTGAGGCCCATGCTACACCTTACTCCATTCATCCTGGTTCGAGTAAGATGTACAAGGACCCGAGGAGGAATTTCTGGTGGAATGATATGAAGGAAGAGGTCGCGCAATTTGTAGCGAGATGTTTGACTTGTCAGCAGGTCAAAATCGAGCATCGCCGACCGTCTGGGTTATTGCAGCCACTTCGCTCCTAATGGAAATGGGAAGATATATCGATGGATTTCATTACGAGTTTGCCGAGATCGAGGTCGGGCATGAATATGGTATGGGTGATTGTTGATCGTCTCACCAAGTCGGCACATTTTCTAGGCATCAAGGACACTTGGGGTCCTGAGAAGTTAGCCCATGTGTTTATCGCGCAGATTGTGAGGCTTCACGGCATTCAAGTCTATTGTTTCGGATCGTGATGGCCGCTTTGTATCGCACTTTGGCAAAGTGCATAAGGCGTTGGGTACTGCTTGCGCTTGAGTACCTCTTTTTCATCCTCGCCGATGGATACCAACGCACTATCCAGACGCTTGAGGATATGTTGCGTGCTTGTGCTCTCGATCGAGTAGCGATTGGGAGGAGCATTTGCCATTGATCGAATTCACGACAACAATAGTTGGCACGCGTCGATTCGGATGGCACCGTATGAGGCGCTTTATGGGCGGCATTGTCGATCGCCGATTTGTTGGAACAAAGCGTCCGATTTGGTCGGGACCGAACCTGATATGGTCCTAGAGACGAGGCGGATGGTGGAATTGATTCGAGTACGGATGTTGACTGCCTGCAGTCGATGTGTCATATGCCACGTCCGCTGCCGACCCTTGGAATTCGAGGTGGGGGACCACGTTTTGCTAAAGGTGTCGCCGCCGAAGGGAGTTTTTCGCTTCGGGAAGAAGGGAATGTTGAGTTCGAGATTTATTGGACCATTTGAGATTCTCGAGCGAGTCGGTGAGTTGGCATACCGTTTGGCGCTACCTCCCACCTTGAGTCACGTTCATAGCGTTTTCCATGTTTCGCAGCTAAGGAAATATGTTCCGGATCCTAGTCATATCATCAACTTTGGCGAGGTCGATATTGCCGAGGACATTACCTTCGAGGAGCGTCCCTTGAAGATTTTGGAGCACCGTGAGAAGCGACTGAGGCATAAGACCATTCCTTTGGTCAAAGTGTAATGGTCGAGACATGGTGTCGAGGAGGCAACTTAGGAAACCGAGGATAGCGTGCGTGCTAGGTACCCCGATTTGTTTGTTTCTTAAGTTTCGGGACGGAACTTGTTTTTAGAGGGCAGTAATGTAATATCCGCATTTTTCCTTCCTCTTAATATTCTTATTTTGGTGTATTTTCGTTTTTGGCAACTCGCTTGTAACCGTATTAACATCTTGAGGATATGTAATATCGACTTTTTATTGTTCGAGCTTGTTTCGACTCGCTTTACTCGATTTGGTGTTTCATGTTGTTTTCGCCGCTATTTCGGGTATTCTCAGAATCGTCATTCGAACCGCCGCTTCGGGTTGCCAAGGATCCATCTCATGTTATTATGCGTGTTTTGAACTTTTGTTTGGTGTTTCACCATGTATCGTATATTTTGGATGTTTTGGGTCGCTTTGTAAATTTCCCAAACTTTTGGGAAAATTACGCTTGTTGTTGTTTTTCCGAACCTTTGAGTAGTCGGGAATATGCTTTCCTTCAGCACTTTAGTTCGCTGCTTAAGGTCCCTTACGTCCGTACTCATCGTGAATTGTTCACCGTTGTATTTCGATTCTTTTTCGGTACCTTCCTCATCTATTTCTCGCCCGTACTCTGAAAGGAACGCTACGCACGTAACACCCTTTGGTAACGCATTTAACGCCCTAGTGTAAATCGCATAGGCATTTCGCTTTTGGTTACGTACGTAAGGCCCTTACGGCTTACGCACGTAATACAACTTACGACGTTAGCATGTGGTGGCTAACGACGTAACGAGGCCTTGGTTTATAAACTCGTGAGTTGACCGATTTCGGTCATTTTTCATCCCTCTCCTCCTCCGACTTGTGGGCGATTTTCTTGGTGTTTTCCGCGATTTGAAGCTTAGCAACTCCGAGCCATCATCTTTTTCGAGTTTTGGAGTATTTTATCAACATTTAATCGTGTTCTTCGCCTTTAATTCGAGGTAACTCCTAAAACCTTCTTTTAGGTAAATTTGGGGTTTTCATGTTTTCGTCCGATTCGTTTCGTATGATAGATTAATTCATAATGAATATGATTAATCTTGTTGGTATGGTTGGTTCTCCTACGATTCATGGTATATTTTATGATATTTTTGCGATCAAGAGGGTTTGGTTGTGGTCTCGCCTCGTTGTTGTTTTTATACGAATATACATGAATCGTAGGTGGGTTTTCGGTATTTTCATATTCCGTATTCGTTAGATTGGTGGTGATTGTGTTCTTCGAATTTCTAGGTTCGTAATTGTCGGTCCCTAAAGATTCGCTTCGCCTTTCGCTCCGATCAAGGCCCTCTATCATTCAAGGCAAGTAATTCTTGGAAACCTTAATGCAAAACGTGAAATGGTAAAGTATATTGTGTGTGCTTTACTCACCTCGGGAGGGTCCGACGGCCTCGAGGGAATCTATGGCTTCGCCCCGGATTCATGAGTTTGTTTCGCTAGCCACCTGGAGGGTCCTTAGAGACCTCGAGTGGGATTCGTGGCTTCGTCCCGGTCCTAGGTGACGTGTGGTGCTTGATTTGTTTATGAATGTGGCCAGCTCGGGAGGGTCCTTAGAGGCCTCGAGTGGGATTCGTGGCTTCGTCCCGGTCCTAGGCAAATTAATTGTGACTGTTTGTTTCTGGAAAAGACATGTCTGGTTTTGGTTTTTGAAATGATATTGGTGCATGTACTATGAAATGTGTAAGCGATTGGTTTGCCTTGATTACTTGTACTAGCGTAATTGCTAACCCCTTTGGGGACCCGTTGTGTGGAAATTCTTGTTATGGATTTCAAGTTATGATCATCCGGACGAGCGAGTACTGGGACAGTACGAAGATGTTGGCCAGGGTCATTGACATATGCATTTGGGTCATCTTATTTCTTTTGCCCACTTCGATATGGTTGTTTCCACATTTATAAACTTATAGATTGTACTCACGAGTACTTAGGCTTTTCATTTCGAACTCCGTTTGTATTACCCTATATTTCTACATTGTTGGTTGATGCTTAATTCACATTGCCTCGGCGTATTTTTATTTGTTGTATTATTAAAATGTGTGTCCTCACTAACCGAGATGGTTAGTCGAGTGGGGTTTTCTTGTGGAAGCCTGGTGGGTCCCATGTAGGGGTCCATGACGCTGTAATATACTCTGAATATCTCGGGGGTGTTACATTCAAGGCATCAACTACCACATTAGCCTTACCCGGATGGTAATGGATGGTACAATCATAGTCCTTCACCAATTCTAACCATCGCCTTTGTCTCATATTAAGATCCTTCTGTGTGAAAAGATACTTTAGACTTTTATGGTCTGTGTATATCTCACACTTCCCTCCGTAGAGACAGTGACGCCAAATCTTCAGGGCATGTACTACAGCAGCCAACTCCAGATCATGCATTGTATAGTTCTACTCATGTGGTTTAAGTTGTCTCGATGCATAGACTACTACTTTACCATGTTGCATCAGAACACAACCCAAACCCTGCTTTGAGGCATCACTATAAATAACAAAGTCTTCTGTCGGATCAGGAATCGTTAATACTGGAGCCAAGGTTAGTCTCCTTTTCAACTCTTGAAAACTTTCCTCGCACCTCACACTCCATTCAAAACTCACGCCCTTCCTTGTTAATTGCGTCATAGGAGTGGCGATTTTAGAAAATCCTTCGATAAATCTTCTATAATAGCCAGCTAAGCCCAGAAAGCTGCGAACTTCGCTCGCATTTTTGGGTACTCCCCAACTACTCACTGCTACGACCTTATCGGGATCTACCTCAATTTCTTTTTAAGTCACCACATGTCCAAGGAATCCAACTTTGTTTAACCAAAACTCACATTTCTTGAACTTGGCATACAACTTCTCCTTGCGAAGCGTCTCCAATGTAATCCTCAAATGATCTTGGTGTTGTTCCTTGTCCTTAGAATACACCAAGATGTCATCTATGAAGATGATCACGAATTTATCCAAGTAAGGTTGGAACACCATGTTCATCAAATTCATAAAGACCGCGGTGCATTACTCGCACTAAATGGCATCACTACGAACTCAAAATGCCCATAACGAGTCCCGAAAGCCGCCTTGGGAATGTCACACTCCCTAATCATCAGCTGGTCGTACTTCGACCGTAAATCAATCTTCGAAAAGGTTCCGACTCCTCAACTGATCGAATAGATCCTCGATTCTCGGTAGTGGGTACTTGTTCTTTACCGTGAGTCGATTCAACTCTATGTAATCTATACACATCCGAAGTGACCCATCCTTCTTTCTTACAAACAGCACTGGTGCACCCCATGGTGACACAATAGGATGAATAAATCCGAGTTCCAGCAGCTCTTGAATTTGGACCTTCAATTCTTGAAGTTCCCTCAGAGCCATTCTATATGGAGCTTTCGATGTTGGGGCCGCCCCAGGGACCAAATCAATACTAAACTCCACTTGTCGGTTGGGTGAGACTCCCGGGAAATCTTATGGAAACACATCCAAAAGCTCCCGTACAATAGGTACGTCTGTAGGGGACACCTCACTAGTACGAGTGTCGATCAAACTCACCAAGTAACCCTGACATTCCTCCTTCCTTAGACTTCTCAGTGCCTTCATGGTTGTGATTACTCTTGGTACCGCTCTACTCTTAGTACCATAAAAGGTGATGGACTCGCCTTCTAACACCTCAATGTCACCTTCTTCTCGCGGCGCTTATATCGGCATCATGTCTATCGAGCTACCCATACCAAGGATCATGTCAAAATCCATCGAGTTAATCAAATACAGACTAAGGCCAAATTATTTTCCTCCTATCTCGATACTCTCATCAATCATTCTCGTTAGTGAGGATCAGATTTCCGACGGTAAGCTAACACAAGAGACTCAACAGTTCTAATGCTTCTATGACCAATGGCATGATAAAAATTTGCATACATAAAAGAGTGTATGGCACCAGTGTCAAACAAAGCGAAAGCAGGCACATTAGAGATCATAAGCATACCTGATACTGTGCCGGGACTATTATCAGCCTATTTCATTGAGTAGACTCGATCTTGACCTCCCGATGCTTGTCTTTTTCCCTTAGATTGTGGACAATGTCGGCTTGTGTGGCCTGAATTCCCGCAATTATAGCATACACCTTTTCCATACAAACACTTCCCGCCATGATTCTTACCACACTTTGGGCATGCAGGCCTAGTGATCGGCGCACTCGGTCCAGATTTCTCATCTACCTTTTCTGCTTATCGAAACCATCGACTTAGATTGATTACCATTCCACCCTCTCTTCCCGTAAGATGACTTAGCAACTGGTTGAGGACTCAAGTTCGACTAGCTTCAACCTCTTGAGCTCTATACACCGTCCTGTGATATGGTAGCACCCCATGACCAGCCACGATGTGACGAATACTCGCGTAAACCACTCCTAAATTAAGGGCCCTCTTTCGGTCAAGATTCACCATGTGCTCCACAAAGAAGTCGACTTGGTTAAATTTTCT
Source organism: Orobanche coerulescens (assembly GCA_033398695.1). Classification (NCBI taxonomy): domain Eukaryota; kingdom Viridiplantae; phylum Streptophyta; class Magnoliopsida; order Lamiales; family Orobanchaceae; genus Orobanche; species Orobanche coerulescens. The sequence goes on from CM065803.1 coordinate 209,080,365, forward strand.
CTCATATTCTTCAACCGATAAGCTCCCTTGCTCAAGGTTCCGTAAATCTCTCTCCATTTTCTCTCAGAGGCCGTGATAGTACTGCTCCATCACTAGTTCCTTGAACCGATCCCAAATTAATGCAAAGACACTTACGCCGCCTCAAACGCCAATAGTTCATCCCCCAATGTACAACATCCTCTACCATTTGATACTAGGCGCAGAGAATCTTTTGCGCATCGGTGCACCCAATGAGCTCAAGGGTACGCTCCAAAGACATCAACCATTCGTCGACAAAAGCTGGTCCTTCTCACTATCAATGATGGTGGTGTGAAATGTCGGAATCACTGCACAACTTGTGCTTGGGTAAGAGCTGGCTCATTATTATAGTGGTTAGCTTGACCTCCGTTGTAACACCCCGATATATTCGAAGTATATTACAGTGCCGTGGACCCCTACGTGGGACCCACCAGGCTAAAATAAGAAAATACTACTCGACTAACCATTTCGGATAGCGAGGATACACACAAGAACAACACGCCCGAAAGAACGGCGGAAAAGAACATCAACCGACAAACATAAAAGCTCCAACAAATAACAATCACCATTCGAAGATCAAAAGTCTAAGTACTCGCGAGTACAATCTATTAGTTTAGAAAATAGACAACAACCATATCGAAAGGAACAACGGAAATAAAGGGACTCAAATGCACATGTCAACGACTCGCCAAGATTTTCAGATCGTCCCAGCCGCCCGCCGTCCTACAGTAACATAACCCGAAATCAATAACAAGAATTTTCCCAAAATGGGTCCCCAAAGGGGTTAGCAATTATGCTAGTACAAGTAATCAAGGCAAACCATTCGCTTATACGTTTCATAGTATAATGCACCAAATCATTTTAAAACTAAAACCGCATATGTCTTTTCCTAAACAAACAATCATCACATTTGCTCAGATCGGACGAAGCCACAAATCCCACTCGAGGCCTCTAAGGACCCTCCCGAGCCGCCCATATCATAAAACAAATCACGCACATGCATCGCCAGACCGGACGAAGCCATAAATTCCACTCGAGGCCTCTAAGGACCCTCCCGAGCCGGCTAGCTAAACAAACTCATGAATCTAGCGCTAATACCATCGATTCCTCCGTGGCCCCGGCTGACCCTCCCGAGGTGAGCAAATCACACACAATATACATTACCATTTCACATTAAGCATAAAGGTTTCCAAAAATACTTGCCTTGAATAATTGACGACGCAACGAACGGAAAGGAAAATCACCGACGAACGCTAGAAACCGATGAAACCGAACCTAACGATTCGAAGAACATAATCACAACCACTTCTAAACGATTACGAAAATGGAATACTCCCGAAAACCCGCCTACGATTCATATATATTCGTATAAAAATAGCAATGAGGGCGGACCACAACCAAACCCTCTCGATTTCGCAAAACCATGAAAATATACCATGAATCCATAGAAAGCTAATGATATCAACAAGATTAATCATATTCATCATGGATTAACCAACAAAATGGAACGACTTAAGAAAATCCCAAAACCCCAATTATCGAAAAGTAGGGTTCTAAGAGATTTACCTTGGATTGAGGATGAAGAACACAAGTAGGTGTTGTTAATATACTTCAAGAGCCCAAGGTAAATGACGTCTGGAGTGATCGGAGGAAGAAATCGCCCGAAAATCGCTTGGGGAAGCTCCACGCCGCGAGGGAGGAGAAGAAATGAGAAAAGGTGTAAATCTGGGTCAACTCCCTGGTTTATATAGCCAGGGGGCGTTAGCGCGCGCTAATCCTCAAAAGTTAGCGTGCGCTAACGGGACAAAACCTCACCCGTAGTTAACACCCTACCCAAAGACCTGCAGTTCCGGGACCGCTAGCGTGCGCTACCCGAAACGTAGCGTGCGCTAATAGCCTCTCGGTAGCACGCGCTATCGGCCATAGCGTGCGCTACCTGGACATCAGCCTAGTCTAGGGGTGAACTGCCCAGTACTCACCTGACCCCGTTAGCGTGCGCTGCCGGCCAAACGTAGCGTGCGCTAACAGCATCTCGGTAGTGTGCGCTATCGCCATAGCGTGCGCTACCCGGGCACTGACCGAGTCCAAGTAATCATTCAGCTTCTAGATAGATTCGCTAGCGCGCGCTACCCAATCAATCGTTGTGTGCGCCATCAAGAATGATTAACGCTGCTATATTATAATATTTGCGCGTGTTAGCACAGATAAAACGGTCCTCAACACCAAACATGATCGAAAAATCAAACGGAACCACAAAATACGCATAATAACATACAATGGATTTTCGCAACCCCGTATGGTGGTTCGTGAGCAACAATTACGAGAATTAGATCAACAAACGACGAAAGAACCGAGAGACGAGAAATGGATGACAAAAAGTCTCAAACAAATATTCTCAAAAATTAATACGATTACACGAGGGTCGCTAAAAACGAAATACATCAAAAGTGAAAATACAAGGAAAAAAATGCGGATATTACATTCTTCCTCTAAAAATAAGTTTCGTCCCGAAACTTAAGAAACAAACAACTCGGGGTACCTAGCACGCATGCTATCCTCTGCTTCCCAAGTTACCTCCTCGACACCATGTCTCCACCACCGCACCTTGACCAAGGGGATGGTCTTATGTCTCGCCGCTTCTTACGGTGCTCCAAAATTTCCTGTGGGCGCTCCTCGAAGGTAATATCCTCGGCGACGCCGATCTCACCATAGTCAATGATGTGACTAGATCCGTAACATATTTCCTCCGTTGGGAAACGTGGAAAACGCTATGAACGTGACTCAAGGCCGGAGGTAGCGCTAAACGGTATGCCAACTCACCGACTCGCCGAGAATCTCGAAGGGTCCAATAAATTCGACTCAACTTTCCTTCTTCCCGGCGTAAAACTCCTCGCTTCGGCGACACCTTTAGCAAAACGTGGTCTCCCACATCGAACTCAAGGGTCGACGACGACGCCGCATAAGATTTCGGCCGACTGGCGGTCAACATCCGTTCGGATCAATTCCACCTTTCGCCTCGGCTCTAAAGCGATATCCGGCTCGGTCCCACCAAATAGACGCCTTATTCAAACAAATCGGCGATCGATATCGCCGCCCATAAAGAGCCTCATACAAAGGCCATTTGAATCGACGCGTGCCAACTATTGTTGTACGTGAATTCGATCAACGGCAAATGCTCTTCCTACTACTACTCCATTCGAGAGCACAATCACACAACATATCCTCGAACATCTGGATAGTGCGTTCCGACTGTCCATCTGACTGAGGGTGAAAAGAGGTACTCAAACGCAAACGAGTGCCCAACGCCTTATGCACCGCCTTCCAAAAGTGCGATACAAAACGGCCATCCCGATCCGAAACAATATTCTTCGGAGTACCATGAAGCCTCACACCGCACAATAAACACACGAGCCACCCTCTCTGGGCCCCAAGTCTCCTTGATGCCCAGTATATGTGTCGACTTGGTTAGACGATCAACTATCTCCCAAACCTTATTCATGTCCGATCTCGTTCTCGGCAAACTCGTGATGAAGTCCATCGATATATCTTCCCATTTCCACTCCGAAACGAAGTGATCAGAAAACCCGGCCGTCACGATGTTCGATTTTGACTTGTTGACAAGTCAAACATCTCGCTACAAACCGTGCGACTTCCTCCTTCATATCATTCCACCGTAAATTCTTTCTCGTGTCCTTGTACATCTTACTCAAACCAGATGAACGGAGTAGGTGTAGCATGGGCCTCGCGCAAAATACTTTGTCTCAACTCGTGTCGCTCGCACACAAAGCCGACTGAATGTCAAAACACTATCCTCGTGAATCACAAACCCATGAGACTTTCCTTTAAGAATATTCTCTCGGATTCGATAATCATCGATCCTCCAATCAAGCTTCGCTTAATTTCATCGATCAAGGATGACGAAATCTCTAAAGCACAGAGTTGCCCAACGGCTCCCGGCAACAAAACCTCAACTCTCAACCTAATCAAATCTCGCTGAAGCTCCGATTGAGATGTAAGGATCTCAAGTGTCCGCAGCGAGACCGATTTCCGACTCAAGGCATCGGCCACGATGTTCGCCTTGCCCGGATGATACAAGATTTCGAGATCATAATCCTTAATCAACTCTAACCACCTCCTCTGCCTCATATTCAACTCCCGTTGAGTAAATATGTATTTCAGACTTTTATGATCAGTAAAAATCTGACATGCAGAGCCAAAAATATAGTGACACCAAATCTTGAGCGCAAAAACAACTGCCGCTAACTCCAAATCGTGAGTAAGGTAGTTAGTTCATACGGCCTCAACTGTCTCAATGCAAACGCAATAGTCTTGCCGTGTTGTATCAACACGCACCCAAGACCCTGACCCGAAGCATCGCTATAAACAACAAAACCCTCATTGCCATGTGGCAACGCCAAAATCGGGGCTGAATTCAAACGCCTCTTCAGCTCCTCAAAACTTGATTGCCTCTCGTCATTCCATATGAACTTCTCGGACTTCAAGCACCGAGTAAGTGGTCGAGCCGCCGAGAAACCTCGATGAACCTACGGTAGTAGCCGCCTAAACCCAAGAAACTACGGACCTCCTTCACGCTCTTAGGCGATGCCCAATCCAACACCGCCCAATCTTCTCGGGTCCACACGAACACCCTCTACTGAAATCACGTGACCTAGAAACATCACTTCCTTCATCCAGAACTCACATTTCGAGAACTTTGCATAGAGTTGCTCGGTCCTCAAAATGTCCAACACTACTCGCAAATGATACGCGTGTTCTTCCTCATTCCTCGAATAAATAAGGACATCGTCGATGAAGACGACGACACACTTATCCAAATACTCAATAAAGACTTTGTTCATCAATCGCATGAACACCGCCGGCGCATTAGTTAACCCGAAAGGCATAACTACAAACTCATAATGTCCGTATCTCGTCCGAAAAGTTGTTTTTGGCACATCGACTCTCACCCGTGAGCCGATAAGATTCCCGAGCTCAAATCAATCTTCGAGAATACCACAGCCTCCTCGCAATCGATCGAACAAGTAATCAATCCTCGCAAGGGATACTTGTTCGATGGTCACCTTGTTTAGTTCATGTAGTCGATACGTAAACACAAAGGAACCATCATTTTTCCGCATAAACAGACTGCGCCCTAAGGCGAAGCACTCAAATAACATACCCCACTCAAGAAGCTCACTCAATCGCTAACTCGCCATCTCTCAAGGTGCCATGCGATACGGCGTTTCGAAATTGGAGCCGCGCCCGGCTCTAACTCTATAGCAAACTCGACCTCACAATCCAAAGGGCAATCCCGTAACTCGTCAGAAATACATCAGAAACTCACTAACGACCGGAGTCGATGAAAACTCGACTCCACCATCCTCCGCCTTCAAGGCAAAACACCAATAACCGTACACCCTTTCGCAGAGTCTCATCGCCTCAAGGCGTTAATAACGAATCTCTCGGTTTCTCTTTCGCCCGCAAAGAGTGCTCTTGCCGCCCTCGCTAGCATGGTGATGATCCTCGTGCGGTAGTTCATGATTGCACCATGCCGCCGAGCCAATCATCCCCGAGAATCAAATCCTCACCTCAATATTAACGATAATAAGATTCGAGAGCCAAGCCATCTCACAAATAAACACAGTAATGGGCCTCGATCGCCAACGATACTATCACCGCTAGAAGTTTAACGATGAAAGACTCGCAAGGAGACAAACAGCTTGAGACTCAAATGGCGCACACATTCCAAAGAATATGAACGAATGTGTAGCACTGTAATCGAAAAGCACACCGGCTGTGATGAGAATGTATATGAACGGTACTGCCGCCACAAACCGCCGAATCATCGGCCCTCCTCATCTCGTAGATACGCGGCTGGGCGGAGCCAACACTGGAAGCTCCTCCTCTAGCGGGCTGACCCCGACATCTACCTCGGTTGGCACTTGGTGGAGACTACGGAGCAAACGAGCCCTGGTTCACACTCGGCTCTCTAGGTGCTGGAAAAGAATCACGGGTCTCGTGAATCTGTCTGATTTGTTCACAAAAGAGGGCCTTGTGGCCCAAGTTACCACAAGTATGACAAGTCAACTTCTGACGAGGACATCACGGCCTATGGTCCTACCGCCACGCTTAAAGCATGTGGGATCACGAATGGAGGTTCTCGGGCAAAGACCTCAAGAACTCCTGCAAAAATAAGCCGAACCGCCCGCAGGAACTTTTGCAGGCTGGGGTTTTTGCTGGCCTCCACCCTTGGGACCAGAAAAATTTCCAACGGACTTCTGCTTCTTGTTCTCACGCGCCGCTTCACTAGCCGTCACCGACATATCTACGCAAGAACCCTACTCTGATAATCCTTCAAGGTAGGGCATTTGTGTCCAGATATATAGTCCCGAATTGACAGCCATCCGCTTAGAAAAGTGAAAATTTTGTCGCTCTCCTCGACAACTCGGGTCTTCACGTAGCCCAACTCCTTGTTGAAATCGGCGATAGCTTGAGAGACAGAATGTCCCGCGCTTGAGCATCATAGAAGGCATGGACTCGAGCCTGCCTAACCGCCACGGCAATACTCGGCCTCCATCGTGTCTTTAAACTCGCCCATGAAGCAACGTGATCCTGTGCCCAACGGCCTCCCACCAATCGCAGAGCGCCCCCAAAGTGAGAAAGTATGGGCAATAGGGACCTTACGGCCCCTGGACACTTGGTGGCAACGAAGACTTTAGCTATCTCCTTGATCCACCCATCCCACCCGATCGGGTCGAGGCTCCCGTAAACCGAGGAGGATGCATCTTGATAACATCTTGAAGCCAACGGTCTGCTCCGCCCGATTAGCATGGGCCGGATTCGGTTCTCAACCACCCGAGCTATAGCCGCCATCTAGTTCACCATTTGCCGCATGACGCCGCTATACCAAGGTCGGCGCCATCTTCGTAAGAAGCATGGCTATGATGGTCACCGGTACCGCCGGCTCCCGAAGAATGCGACGTGGCCGCCCCACCGGCTGCTCCACGTCCCCGGCCGCATCCACAGCCACGACCACGACCACGGCCCCTTCCAGCATCCATGCTGGTGTTAAGAGGTGGCAAAAAAAAAGCAACTCGATGATAAGTAAAAGAGGAAAAATATCCACAGTTCAAGAAAAGGAAATACAATACGAGGAAACAAAGAATCGAGTAAGGGAAACTTACGAACACTGAAAGTACTGAGATGCTGGCAGTGGTGTGACAATGTGCAAGACAAAACACAACTAGACCCAAATAACCGACAAGCCTAGGTATCCATAAACCTAGTTCTCTCGATACCATTTTCTCGTAACACCCCGATATATTCAAGTATATTACAAGGCTGCCGGACCCCTACGTGGGACCCACTGTGCTAAAAACAAGAAAACACTACTCGATTAACCATTTCTGCTAGCGAGATACACACACAACAACACGCCCGAAAGAACGGGCGGAAAAGAACATCAACCGACAAACATAAAAGCTCCAACAAATAACAATCACCATTCAAGATCAAAAGTCTAAGTACTCGCGAGTACAATCTATTAGTTTAGAAAATAGACAACAACCATATCGAAAGGAACAATGGAAATAAAAGGGACTCAAATGCACATGTCAACGACCTTGGCCAAAGATCTTCGTGATCGTCTCGCCGCCCGCCGTCCTAAGCAGTAACATAACTCAAATCCATAACAAGAATTTCCCAAAATGGGTCCCCAAAGAGGTTAACAATTACGCTAGTACAAGTAATCAAGCCAAACCATTCGCTACACGTTTCATAGTATAATGCACCAAATCATTTCAAAACTAAAACCGCATATATCTTTTCCTAAACAAACAAATAATCACATTTGCTCAGATCGGGACGAACCCACAAATCCCATTCGAGGCCTCTAAGTACCCTCCCGAGCCGGCCATATCATAAAACAAATCACGCACATGCATCGCCAGACCGGGACGAAGCCACAAATCCCACTCGATACCTCTAAGGACCCTCCCGAGCCGGCTAGCTAAATAAACTCATGAATCCGTGGCTAATACCATCGATTCCTCCGTGGCCCCGTCGGACCCTCCCGAGGTGAGCAAATCATACACAATATACATTACCATTTCACGTTAAGCATAAAGGTTTCCAAAAATACTTGCCTTGAATAATTGACGACGCAACGAACGGAAAGGAAAATCACCGACGAATGCTAGAAATCGATGAAACCGAACCTAACGATTCGAAAAACATAATCACAACCATTTCTAAACGATTACGAAAATGGAATACTCCCGAAAACCCGCCTACGATTCATGTATATTCGTATAAAAATAACAACGAGGGCGGACCACAACCAAACCCTCTCGATTTCGCAAAACCATAAAAATATACCATGAATCCGTAGGAAAGCTAATGATATCGACAAGATTAATCATATTCATCATGGATTAACCAACAAAATGGAACGAATCTAAGAAAATCCTAAAATGCCCAATTATCCAAAAGTAGAGTTCTAAGAGATTTACTCGATTGAGGATGAAGAACACAAGTAGGTGTTGTTAATCTACTTCAAGAGCCCAAGGTAAATGACGTCTGGAGTGATCGGAGGAAAAATCGCCCGAAAATCGCTTGGGAAGCTTTCACGCCGTGGGGAGGAGAAGAAATGAGAAAAGGCGTAACTGGGTCAACTCCTCGGTTTATATAGCCACGGGCGTTAGCGCACGCTAATCTCAAAAGTTAGCGTGCGCTAACGGACAAAACCTTAGTCCGTAGTTAACACCTACCCAAAGCACTCCAGAGTTCGACGCTAGCGTGCGCTACCCAAAACATAGCTTGCGCTAATAGCCTCTCGAGCGCGCTTCTATCGCCATAGCGTGGCGCTACTGGACATCACCAGTCCAGGTGAATCGCCCAAGACTCACTCGACTGCTAGCGTGCGCCGCCGCCAAACGTAGTGTGCGCTAATGTTGTCTCAGAAGACGCGCTTATCGCCATAGCGCGGCGCTACCCGGGCACTTGACCGAGTCTGTATAATATGTCCAAGATCGATGTATTTGCCAGCGCGCTTACCTAATCAATCGTAGCGCGCGCCATCAAGAATGATTAACGCGCTGCTATATTATAATATTGCGCTGCTAGCAGTGGATAAAAACGGTCCTCAACACCAAACATGACCAAACATCAAACTAACCACAAAATACGCATAATAACATACAATGGATTTACTAGAACCCAGACGGCGGTTCAGAGCAACAATTACGAGAATTAGATCAACAAACGACGAAAGAACCGAGAGACGAGAAATGGATGACAAAAAGTCTCAAACAAATATTCTCAAAAATTAATACTTACACGAGGGTTGCTAAAAATGAGAAATACACCGAAAAGTGAAAATACCGAAAAGAGAATGCAGATATTACATCCGTTACCATCACCACCCGCCCAAAGATCGCATTCTCGACCTCCAAGATTATCAAAGACTCCTGCTAGCTGGGTGTCCACGTCCACGAGTTGCCATTGTCCTAGGGTGCATTATAGCCAATGACTTCTCAGGAATCTCCTCATAAAGGATCGAAATAAATATACATCGCGTCTAAGGGTTAACTGCTCCCAATAGACACTCCAGCAGTGCTATACTAACGCATCTATATGTATTTATAAATTTATAAGAAAGCGCGTACATGTCCAACATTTATTATGAATCTCAATAGCATATCATCTCTAAAATATAAACATGGTATTGCAACATGATTAAAAAATGAGTTGAATCCCATAACCGTAAAATTTTGTTACGATTATAACATAAACATAACTTGAAATATGTACCTTGGAGTTGACGTGGAGCGGCGACGGTGGCTGATAGTAATCATAGATGCCATTAAAGTTTTAACTACTTGCGAAAAAGAAAAATTTAGTTTGAAAAAGAAATTATTTTAACGAGTCTACAGAACCGTAGACCCGCTCCGATACCACTTATGTAGCGACCACTTTTCAAAATGTCTTTTTAAAATAATTTCAAGGGAGATTTAATACCCTTAAGAAAAATACTTGAATAATTTGCAGCGGAAATTAAAATAAGGTCATCCATTTCGCAAGTAAATAAAATAAATTCTCAACATTTCAAACATCCATAATATTCAACATGACATTGAAGCCAAAGTTAAAACTTTTAAATGAACGAAATAACTAAAAAGCTGATAATTATTATTATTACGCCCGCCTTTGTCCGCCACGCCAGACTCCTCAACCTGAAAGGTTTAAATAATGGGGTGAGCTTTCAACTCGCTCAGTGGGGAGGGGACGCTTTGTTAAATTTAAATACATAGCCAAGTAGATATTGTAATGCCCGGATAATTATTGTGTATTTATCTTGTAAGATTCAACTTTGTGATGTTATTATTCGGAGGTTGGTTTCCCGTATTTCGTACCCTTACGTTTTGGTATCTCCAGCATTCTGCATTCATGGTTCTGCACGTGTTAACGTACGCTATCTGACATCCATAACGTACGCTAAGACTGCAGTATTACGTAAGTTATCTGATGTGCTTAACGTACGTAAGCTAAGTCAACTTGGGATCGGATAAGGGACGGCGTGTGAGGGCCAAGGAAGGGGCCGGAAAGATGTAACACCCCAAACTAGGCGGATATTACAGTGCCGTAGATCCCCAACTGGGACCCACCAGGCAAATGAAAATGAATGAATTACACAAGATAAATGTAGTACCGAACTACATTACAGCAATAATTACTCCGATGAAGAGTTTAGTTACAACACACCAGGACAATACCGAATACTAGTGTATTTTATATGAAGATAAAATACACAACACTGAATGAAACGGAGTATTCAAATGAAAGTCTGCAGCGGAAAATAAAGGACAATAACATGAATAATTGAAAGATCGGGGCCCCTACTAGTATCACTAGACTCGACATCAACATGCTATTCCCGCATGCGCTTGCCTTGCCATGACCTAAAAACAAAATCCCCAAACGGGTCACATAAAGAACAACAATCCTCAATAGTTGAAAATACACAATCATGATTATATCTCGAAATTATGAAATATCCCGTCAAAACATACGCAATCAAACATGCTATATGAATCAACTAACAAGACGGCTCAAAGGGTGGCGCCACACTACGCCCGGATGGAAATGTGTCCGTGCACAAGCCACCAACGAGTATCGATCAAATACCGCGTGGTCTTGTACCTAATCGCCTCACGAGCAATCGACTCGTGCACACCCAATGTGAGGCCAACAACCAACACACGACATAAATGTGCCCGACATGAAAATCCTACACATACCAACCGGCATGCCAAGATGACCTAATGCCACGATATAACAATAGTGACATCGAAAATGAATAATGACTCACCGAGGTGGAATGGTAATGAAATAAATGACACCAATGAAAAGATTGGAACCGCTGCTCTCAGATCAAACGATTAATTGATAACAACAAGTTTTGATGCGGTTAATATAATGATGAATGAATTATGATTAAGAAAGAAAAACAACAAAAGGGATGAATATCCTTTTAACCGAGTAAGAATTAACTTACACAATACCGTGACAATTATCCTTCCACGAACAACGCCCTAATTGAGATATCGCCGAACAACCTTAAATAATACAATTACCAACAATCCGCTCAATATACGAATCAAACACGAATATAACGAACTCAAAACGCCGATACGACTAAACCAAGTCCATAGAGGCATTAAATCAAGCACGTTGTATCCAAACTCCGATTGCTTACAATCAAACCTCGATATACCAATATCAAAATCCCCAAGAAGTGTTTCAAACCAACAAAACATCTCCAATACGATCAATAATCCGTTATGAATATCCAAAATGTGATTATAACAACAATTAGTCGAAAATCCCCAATTCCAACTCGATATTCAAGGTGTTCTTGAATAATCCTCAATAATCCAATGAATCCTTATACAAACTCATAATCATATACATATCCCTTCATATAACATGATTATAACGTCCAAAACATCATATCTCAACACAAAATCAAGTCCAAAGTGTTGAAAGAATTACCTCTTGAAGATCCAAGTACTTTAATCCAAGAACACGCTGCTAGATTGATTATCCTAAGCCACGATCGAAAGGAGATGAAGAAAATCAAACACCCAAATGATTTGTGAAGGAAAACCCTCCTCAAGCTTACTCTCTCTGAAGGTGAAGAAAAGGGAGAGAAATGGCTGAAATGCTGAAAAAACGAATTAAAGGGAGTCGATCGCCGCCGACACGGCCCGTGCCGATCGCACGGCCGTGTCGCACAGCTTGGCCGATACCGCCGACAGGGACTCGACCGTGTCCTCGCTTGACACGGCCGCGGCGCGGAGGGCCTTCCGATAGTGACCCGTCCGACAAATGACTCAAGATGACTCGACCGTGTCCTAGAACACGGCCGGGCGTTTCAGCCGCTCGGCTTAACCGAAGAGTTCGACTGGCCGCGCTGCATTTACACGGCCGGGTCCTCGAGGCGTACACTTCGCATTTTCCGACGAGTACGGCACGGCCGCGGTCGGACGACACGGCCGAAGTTCGCTCGGCAGTTGATCGCCAATAATCAAAAATGAGCGGTTGAGCTAAAACGACCATAACTCTCTCGTCCGACCGATCGACTCACCGCTTGAACCATTGGAAAGCTAACTCGATGCTCTATAATATTGCAAGATTTAGAATTTTTGGAGTTACCAAAAATTAATGGTGATCTAACAAAGTCGAACTCATATGAGGAAAGTTGAAACAATGAACAATAACGATACACAACTCAAGTTTTTCCGAATCTGAACACGGTGAATGAACATGATTGATGAATGATTATAATTGAGTGAAAATCCACCGAGTGATAATCACCGAATGAAATTATCAATGATAATGATCAATTACAACCGGTATTACATACACCCTTAAAAGAGTTTCGTCTCGAAACTAAGGGTCAAACAACTCGGGATAACTCTCTCGCATACTATCCCTGCTTACCAAGTAGCCTTTTCGACTCCGTGTCTAGACCACCGAATCTTGACCAAAGGAATCGACTTGTTCCTCAATCGCTTGATTCGCCGCTCCAACACTCGTGACAGACGCTCCTCGCACGAATGATCATCCGCGATCTCGATTCAGCCGAATCAAGTATGTGACTCGGCCGGCAACATACTTCCGCAATCGAGAGACGTGAAACACATTATGAATCCCGCCAAAGCCGGAGGTAAAGCCAATCGATAAGCTAACTCGCCTACTCGATCCAAAATTTCAAACGGTCCAATGAATCTTGGGCTCAACTACCCCCGCTTTCCGCAACGGAAAAATACCTCGACTGGGATACCTTGACCAAAACATGGTCACCCGTCTCGAACTCTAGTGGTCGACGACGATTATCCGCATACGATTTCGCCGACTCGAGCCGTCAACATACGACTCTTGATCAAAGCTACCTTCTCCCGGCGGCTATAAGCATGTCGGGTTCTGTCGATTGATTCTCGACAAGTCATCCTAACACAAAGGAGATCGACAACGACGACCGCAAGGCCTCGTAAGGTGCCATCTTAATGGAGGCATGCCAACTATTATTATACGTGAACTCGATCGCTGGTAGTTGGGCTTCCCAATCGCCCTTCCAATCGAGGACGATGCCCTCAACATGTCCTCTAATGTCCGAATAATTTTCCGATTGTCCGTCTGACCGAGGATGAAAGGCAAGATCGAGATTAAGCCGAGTTCCCATAAGACGATGAATCGATTTCCAAAATGGGATACTAATCGTCCGTCACGACGGAAACGATACTTTAGGGGCACCGTGAAGTCTCACTATCTCCTTGATGAACAATCGCGCCTCTCAGACCCCACGATCCTTGATCTCAAGGAAATGAGTTGATTTAGTTAAGCGGTCCACAATCACCCGTGATCGTATTCATGTCACGACGACTCGCCGGGCAATCTCGTGATGAATTCCATAGAAATGTCTTCCCACTTCCATTTTGAATAGGAGCGGTATCAAGATACTCACGGCCGCCGATGTTCCATCTTGACTTGTTGACAAAGTTAAGCATCTCGAAACAAATTCTCGCGACTTCGCTCATATTACTCCACCAAGAATTGCTTTCAAGTCCTTGTACATCTTGTCGACCCTGATGAATGTAATAAGGGGTAGTATGAGCTTCTCTCAAAATAGAGTTTTTCAACTCGTCATTTGCCGACGCACAACCGGTTCTTAAACCTCAAAAGTCCATCCTCGTGGATCACGAATCCGTGGGCTTTCCCCGAGCCACATCTTCACGTATGCGCAACAATGAAGGGTATGAACTCGATTCTCTCCGATTACCTCCTCAAGTGACGATGAAATCTCTAACATACAAAGTCGCCCCGACTCCGCCGGCTGCACTCGATCTCTGTCAAAGGAATTTCGATGAAGCTCCTTCGAATCAAGTTAAACGAGCAAGCATCCGCTCCCGAATGGACTTACGACTCAAGGCCGGGCGATAACATTCGCCTTACCCGGTGGTAAAGGATCTCGATATCAAAATCTTTGATTAGTTCCAACCATCGCCTCGTCGCATATTTAACTCCTTGTGAGTAAATATATGCTTCAACTCTTGTGATTGGTGAAGATCCGACAGTGATTCCATAAAGGTAACGACGCCAAATTTCCAACGCGAAACCACTTGCTGCTAGCTCCGCCGCTGGTCGATAATTAACCACCTAATCCGAGGAAACATCGGATTTACTTAATATCTTTCTGAGGTTGCCAAACTCTGATAGTCTCCGACTTCCGAGGGTCGACATGAACTCACGATGAAATCACATGTCCGAGAAAGTCACTGACCTCCGTAACTCACATTTGGAAAACTTTCCATAAAGTTGCTCTGCCTCAACATGTCGAGAACTCAAGAAGATGAACCTCGTGTTCCTTTCGCCAAGAGAATAAATCAAAATGTCGCCGATGAAGACAACAACAAACCGATCCAAAAAGTCGATGAAAACCCGATTCATTAACTCCATGAATATCGCAGTGCAATAGTTAGCCCGAACGGCATAACTACGAACTCATAATGACTATAGCGTGTATGAAACGTCCTCGCGATATCCGACTTCGAATCCGCAATCGGTGATATCCAGATCTTAAGTCGATCCCGAAAATACCGAGGCTCCCGGTTGATCTAAAAGATCATCAATACGGGGTAAGGGATACTACTCTTGATCATCACCCCGATCAACTCCTCGGTAATTAATACACACACGAGACGAGCCATCCTTCTCCTTGACAGATCACACCGGTGCTCCTCACGGACGCAATCCTGGCCTGAGATAACCTTCCTCGAACTATTCCTCAAGTTGAATCTTCAACTCCCGCATTCTCGCCTGGGCCATCCGATACGGTGCCTTCGATAAAGGGGACGACTGCCCAACTCACTCCCGAATTCCCTTACTCTATGTGAAGGCAACCAGATAACTCGTTCGAAATACATCGTCAATCGATGACAATGATACCACGAATGATTGAACATTTCGATTGCCCTAGAATGGTCAATCGATAAAAAGAGATACCAATAATGATTGAACAACTCGATTGCCTTAGAAAGGTCACTCGATGAAGATGATACAATGAATGTTTGAATAACTCGATTGTCTTAGAAAGGCCAATCGATGGAAATGATACAATGAATGATTGAATGACTCGATTGTCTTAGAAAAGCCAATCGATGGAAATAATACAAGAAATGATTGAATAACTAGATTGCCCTAGAAAGGCCAATCGATGAAAATGATACAATGAATGATTGAATGACTCGATTGTCTGAGAAAAGCCAATCGATGGAAATAATACAAGGAATGATTGAATAACTCGATTGCCCTAGAAAGGCCAATCGATGAGAATGATACAATGAATGATCAATAGTTCGATTATGGAATTTCTTCGCTTCCGCCATAATAAAAATTCTACTGAACAACGGGATTACTTCCAAGCACACATTCGACAACCAACGACGGAAAGATAGCGACCAAACGCTAACAAACACTGAGGATAGTATCAAGATGGTTAAACCAACTAATACCGAAAATTACATCGTCCTAAGATAAATTCACCACGATTAGATCCATCAACCAATCGCGTCATTAAGCTTAATTCTATGATTCCGAAAATTCTTCCATCGTCAGTAGACCGATGATATGATGTCCACAAGCAATAGGACTATCCCGAAATAAGTCTATTCAAGCATGATTCGAAAATGAATGAATGCGGTGTACCAAAGATCAAAAGGTACACACAAGTTGAAATAAAATTACGAGTATACCCAAATCGTTTCGACCACCTGATCGCCGATCCTCCTCATCATATGAATCGGGACTTGCCGTCCCCGAACCGACGCTCCTGTCTGATAAATACGAGCTCCAACTCTATTTGCTTTCATTGTCTTAAACGACGATGACAAAGCGCCGATTCCAAACGCCGTTGCTTCGGGCTTGGGATGCACGAGCCGACTTGGAGTCCTTTCGCAAAACGGGCCTTATGTCCAAAATTCCCACAATTATAGCACGTGATGATCGTCTCTGACACTTGGTGCCGACATGACCAAGATCCCCAGCTTATAACAGTGATGGCTGACTGGCCGCCGCCGTGATCGAGATCCCGCACGATTATGCGCCGTAGAGGTCGCCGTAAACGATAGACTCACACGAGGCTTCTTGAAGGTCGATCGACCGCCTTCGGATTGATTTCGCCGCTGATTTCTTGCCGATGATGAAGGTTGTTGTTCAAGACTTTCCTTAGCAATTGCTCATACGGAGAGTTCTCTCGATTAATCCTGGCCGAGTGGCGCAATGATGATTGAGCAACCGCATACGGGTCATCAGCGGCTCGCATAAAAGTGAGTGGATCAACCCAACATCTTCTCGATCGAACCGAGTCCTCGGGCACGATTTCCCGGCAGAAGTGATTATTTCGTTTCGGTCCGCATCTGCCTCTCTTCCCGCATCTCTCGATGCCTCTCTCCATACCAAGTAGGAAGGTCGATAATGATTATATTACCCGCATGATTAGACGTTATGATTATGTCATGAGATGATGAAAATGAGTATACATGCTCTAACTTAGTGATTATATGAATGATTTATCAAGTTACATGATTATCTCGATGAAATTCTTGAAATGATTATCTTGAATAACTTAACAAGATTGATAATATGATCATACAGATTGACAACCGAGTAATGAAATGAATTGAGTAATTAATGAGTTAACATGATCGCCCCGATTATTAATCGAGTAATGAAATGAATTAAGTGATTAATGAGTTAACATGATCGCCCTAATCACAATGAATGATGATGTTTGAGGATTGTTAATTAATGAATGATGAATGAATGACTATTGCTAGAAATTATATCATGGCGTTAGAAATCTTACGCTTCTTTCTTGGCCCGATTGCCCTAAGATTTGCACAGTCACACGTGACGCGAAAGTCCAATGATACTAGTCCGATGACGATGATTTCAATGAGACATGACTCTAAGGTAGTATTCAAAACCACTCTCCGATACCAACTCGTAACACCCCAAACTAGGCGGATATTACAAGGCCGTAGATCCCCAACCGGGACCCACTGTGCAAATGAAAATGAATGAATTACACAAGATAAATGTAGTACCGAACTACATTACAAAGCAATAATTACTCCGATGAGGAGTTTAGTTATAACACACCAGACAATATCAATACTAGTGTATTTTATATGAAGATAAAATACACAACACCGAATGAAACGAGTATTCAAATGAAAGTCTCATAGCTGAAAATAAAGGACAATAACATGAATAATTGAAAGATCGGGGCCCCTACTAGTATCACTAGACTCGACATCAACATGCTATTCCCGCGCTTGCCTTGCCATGACCTCGAAAACAAAATCCCCAAACGGGCCGCCATAAAGAACAACAATCCTCAAGAGTTGAAAATACACAATCATGATTATATCCGAAATTATGAAATATCCTCGTCGAAACATACGCAATCAAACATGCTATATGAATCAACTAACAAGACGGCTCAAAGGGTGGCGCCACACTACGCCCGGGATGGAATGTGTCCGTGCACAAGCCACCTACGAGTATCGATCAACTACCGCGTGGTATTGTACCTAATGAGTCTCACGAGCTATCGACTCGTGTGCACAGTCCAATGTGAGGCCAACTACCAACACACGACATATATGTGCCCGACATGATAATCCTACACATGCCAACCGCACGCCAAGATGACTTAATGCCACGATATAACAATAGTGACATCGAAAATGAATAATGACTCACCGAGGTGGAATGGTAATGAAATAAATGACAAATTAATGAAAAGATTGGAACCGCTGCTCTCAGATCGAACCGATTAATTGATAACAACAAGTTTTGATACGGTTAATATAATGATGAATGAATTATGATTATGAATGAACAACAACAAAAGGGATGAATATCCTTTTAACCGAGTAAGAATTAACTTACACAATACCTTGACAATTATCCTTCCACGAACAACGCCCTAATTGAGATATCGGCCGCCGAACAACCTTAAATAATACAATTACCAACAATCCGCTCAATATACGAATCAAACACGAATATAACGAACTCAAAACGCCGATACGACTAAACCAAGTCCATAGAGGCATTAAATCAAACAGTTGTATCCAAACTCCGATTGCTTACAATCAAACCTCGATATACCAATATCAAAATCCCCAAGAAGTGTTTCAAACCAACAAAACATCTCCAATACGATCAATAATCCGTTATGAATATCCAAAATGTGATTATAACAACAATTAGTCGAAAATCCCCAATTCCAACTCGATATTCAAGGTGTTCTTGAATAATCCTCAATAATCCAATGAATCCTTATACAAACTCATAATCATATACATATCCCTTCATATAACATGATTATAACGTCCAAAACATCATATCTCAACACAAAATCAAGTACGAAGTGTTGAAGGAATTACCTCTGAAGATCCAAGTACTTTAATCCAAGAACACGCGTTAGATTGATTATCCTAAGCCACGATCGAAAGGAGATGAAGAAAATCAAACACCCAAATGATTTGTGAAGGAAAACCCTCCCTCAAGCTTACTCTCTCTTGGCCAAGGTGAAGAAAAGGGAGAGAAATGGCAAATGTCAAAAAACAAATTAAAGGGAGTCGATCGTCCGGACACGGCCTGCCGATCGGGCACGATCGTGTCGCACGCTGGCCGATACCGCCGACAGGACTCGACCGTGTCCTCGCTTGACACGGCCGCGCGCCGAGGGCCTTCCGATAGTGACCCGTCCGATGCTGACTAAGATGACTCGACCGTGTCCTCGAACACGGCCGGGCGTGTTTCAGCCGCTTCGCTTAACCTAAGAGTTCGACCGGCCGCGCTGCACGACACGGCCGGGTCCCGAGGCGTACACTTCGCATTTTCCGACGAGTACGGCACGGGCCGTGTCGGACGACACGGCCGAAGTTCGCTCGGCAGTTGATCGCCAATAATCAAAATGAGCGGTTGAGCTAAACGACCATAACTCTCTCAGACGGACTCATTGACTCACCGCTTGAACCATCGGAAAGCTAACTCGATGCTCTATAATATTGCAAGATTTAGAATTTTTGGAGTTACCAAAAATTAATGGTGATCTAACAAAGTCGAACTCATATGAGGAAAGTTGAAACAATGAACAATAACGATACACAACTCAAGTTTTTCCGAACGGTGAACACGGAATGAACATGATTGATGAATGATTATAATTGAGTGAAAATCCACCGAGTGATAATCACCGAATGAAATTATCAATGATAATGACCGAATTACAACCGGTATTACGTAAGATTCGTGTGATGTTCCGCGTGAACTCGACATAGGTGTTACGACGCTATGGTGCATGTTTTACGACGCCGAGGATATGGATATTACGACGTAAAACCATTGTGATTACGCACGTAAGGAAATGCCAAAATCAGGCCGTTGAGTTCGTCGACGACTCACGACGCTAAAGCTAGGTATAACATACGTTAAGTTTGTTACGACGTAAGGTTATTTTCATAACGCATTTAATGCCCAAAATTCTATTTATAGACTTCGACCCTATTTCATTTCTCACCTTTCCTTTGTCCGATTTTTCGCTCTTGAGATCTTTCATCACCTCTTAACCTTCATATCATCTTCTCGACGATTCTTGGGAAGCTTAGGCCTTGTAGATTGGTGTTCAAGCTTCCGATGTTTGAGTTTATTCAAGTTCTTCATTCTTCATCAATTTATTGAGGTATGTGATCCTTTACCAACTATTTTAGCATGATCTTAGTAACGCTGACCTGCTTTTGAGTAGATCGAATCAGCTTATCTTCTTGAGGAGCCTTTCTTCATGGTTTAGAAGATTAAATTCAATTATTTTCGATTCCTCTTGGTTTTTGAAATCACGAGCAAACCTTCTAGTGATTAGACTATTGATTAGTGCATCTTGAGATTGTAAACTTAATTATATCTAGTTTTCGAAGATTATCTTAGTTCATGAGAATGGTATGATCGAACATTCAGTGAAGAATTAACGGATTGAACTTAAGGATTTATTCGTATAAGGAGACTAGTAAACAAGTCTTTATCATGATTCATCAAGTTTCGGTATCTTGTTATAATAGAACATGATTAGAATCCTCAGATGAATTCCATGTTATGTTTTACCAATCAACCGAAGGAATTGTGTTGGAACTTAGAAAGTACTCTATCGAGCTACTGCAAGGACGAATAGCGTAGTATCCGCTCAACCAAATCGTGTTAAAGGCGTAATAGTCCATCGCCAATATAGGTGTTTCATGCCTTTTGATGATTCATTTGATGATTCAATGATTATCCGAACCGTTAGTTATACCGACATTATTGTTCGATGAAGGTTTGCATTCCTGAGTCGATCAAGTGAGAATTCTCCAAACGAATAGAAGACTATTGATAGTAGAAATTCTTGTCGCCATTTGTTGAGGCAAGTATCGTAATTTGTTAATATTGGTATTTTGAGCATGCATGTGGTCTATTCATGTTGTTGAACATGGAATTTATTTCGTTGAATTGTCATGATATTCATTATCAAGTGTTTGTATGTTCATGTTGATGGACATAGCGATTTTGCATATATGTATGCATGAGTCAGGTTTCAGGTATGTTGTACGATCTATGCCGAGGGCGCTGGATCGATGTCCACCTCGTGTTGGTCCGATGGGATTATCTCGGGATCTATGCCGAGGGCGCTGGATCATCGGACGGTTTTTCCACCTCGTGTTGGTCCGACGATCATCTCGGGATCTATGCCGAGGGCGCCGGATCGCTGGAATACCCATGTCAGGTTGATCAATCTTGTGGATTCGTATTGTTGATTCCTAGCTAAGTCCGTATTGTGTATGTATTTATGCATTGTCACAGATATTTATGTGTTTCGATACTTGTACTAGCATCGTTTTGCTAATTTCTTCTAAAGTGGATATTTGTTTTGATGTTCTGTAGCCGAGGAGCTGGGAAGCAAACAAGATCGCCATGACGATGAAGTGGCTCAGAGATGTTAAATGTTGTTGTTGTTTTGTTTTCTTAGTACTCGAGTACGCGTATGTCATTGATGTTTTGGATTTAGTTGTATTGATGGACTTTCCGAATTTTTAAAACTGGTTTCGTATTGTAACCTTATTGACACTTTGATGATATTTTCTGGTCGTTTCAAATTTAGCCTTGTAAATTCTTATACAAAGGATTTACGGCGCTGTAATTATTCCGAATATATCGGGGTGTTACAGATATGACATGCCTGAACCTGGTGATTCCATTAATATGCAAACTTTGTGCATACTGCCTACTACTCATTGGAGGCTACAACGTAATTAATATGCAAACTTTGAGCACATTATGCCTACTACTCATTGGATGCTACAACGTAATTAATATGCAAACTTTGAGCATATAAATGTTTGGCAAGAAACAAGCATATATATAAGTAACATCATGCATTAAATAAAACAAGTCAGAAATCCCCACCTCGAAATACGATGACGATCCTTGAAAATTTGAGATGCGAATGCGCTCAAGATTAGGCTCCAAGTCCTCGTCTCCTAAAATAACATTTAAATTTTAATATTAATATAGTGCCCAAAATAATTTAATATTAATTACTTGAATTTATAATTGAGTAAAAGAGATCTGATTTAAATATTAAATATTGGCTGGGATCAAATTAAAAGATTTGAGAAAACACAAGGACTGAAATTGGAATAATTATAAATAGGCTGGGGTTAATTTGAGGGAATTAAGACTGAATGGACTGAAATTAGAAGGCTGGAAAAGGGCTAGGGTTAATCTGAAGAAACTTAAAATTAAAGGCTGAAATTAAAATATACTAAAAGTTGATTTGGGGTCAAATCGAAAGGTCTTGAATTTTGATGACTCAATTGAAAAACCCTAAAGAATTATTGTATATAAATACCCTATTAACAAAGGAGTCGGCCGATTAATTCTCATTCTTCTCTCCTGTTCGACCCTCTCTCTCTCCTCCTGTTAAATGAAAAACACACACACGCACATAAATACAGGCACACACACACATCTCGCACACCAAATGACGAAGGAAAACGACCGGCGAAGCGGTTATTGGCGGAGAAGGGTCGCACCGCCGAGCATATGGTTAAGCGAGGCGTCTGGGTTCTGGACTACCGCAGGTAGCAGTGGCGACCGAGGTGGAAGGCGATGGCGGCGGCAACAATGGCGACCTCCGGCGGAAAAAGGACAGAGAACAACGGGTTAGCCGAATTTAAGGTTCGGTTTCTGTTATTTGATGATTTCAATCGGGTTTGGGTGAATTGAATCGGGTTGAGAGTTACTGATTTGGGATTCTCGTTTCTGAATTTGTTTGAGGTTTTCTAATTCAGATGTGTTCTAGGTTCAGGTGTGATGTTAAATTTATTGTTTGTGATAGTTAGGAAAACTTATAAGTTATGGGTTACAATTTGATATAGAAGGAGAGTTTTTTTACATCTGCAAATCATGAAGGAACAGCATTTATGAAGGTATAACAATATTATTTTCAGGAATTAAAGTGGAGGTGTTACCTTGCTGTCAAAAATCTGAGTTCGAAGGGTGATCGATTGAGCAGAGGGAAACTCCTTGTTAGAAACGGCGAACGCAGGGCAGAAACTGGTTCGGGGCTGGAGGTTGCAAGTTCTCCTTCTTGTTGTAGGAATAATTTGCGTAGCAAAGAGCAAATGACTGCCTCTCTTCTTCTCCTTCGGTTGTAAATTTTCTGGTGTGAAATTTTGTTGCAGAATTGTATATTGTATTTTCTCTCTTTTTTTTTGATGATGAACGATGGATTGTAAGATTTAAGATCATTTGAGGACCAAACTTTTTTTACATACCAAGGGATTAATCTCCACCCTTCATCTTCCCTCCATCTTTATTTGATTAATCCCAACAATTTAAAACACCCACTTTCATCATTTTTTTTTCAAATATCAATATCTTTCAAACTGCTAATCGCGTCAAAAAAATATACGTTATTTAATGACGAAGATTTAATTATCTTTCTATAGATAGATTTTGATATACTTTCGACAATTTTTTTCCCACTTTTTCACGTTGCGCTAAAATCATATGTGATATATCATATACGATATTACATATCATATATGATATATCACATACGATATTTTCGCCACGAAAACGTGAAAAAAATGAAAATTTTTTTGTCGAAAGATATCAAAGTCATTCGTTTCATGTAAAGATAATTAAACGCCGTCGATGGTGTAATTATTTTCGCTAACGATTAACTGCCAAGAGATATTTAAATTATAAAAATGTGAAATATTAAACGCTTAATCTCAACCATCGATTTCTTTGATTACATGGATGAAATTCTCGATACGTAAAGAAAGTTTCAGATTTAATATAACTCTACTCCTGATTGTAAAGGAGTCTGGCTCTATATATTAGTATATTTATAGGTGTAAATTTTGGAGTATTTTATTTGAATTAGATTGTATGTCAATAAACATCGAGAGTTTTGATGAAGTTAGAGGTTTGGTGAGGGAACAATCTGAAAAAGGAAGAGTTCTTAATCATGGTTAATTAAGTTTAATCTAGTTAGTTAAATTAAAACACATGATTAAATATAATTGATATAATAATAATAGTAGTAAAATAATAATTTCGTAATAATGATAATAATATCGGAAAATGATAATGATAATAATAATGATAAAATTAATAATAGTAGTCTTAGTATTATGGTTGAATAAATAATAACACTATTATAATAATGACTACTTGAATATATATATATATATATATATATATATATATATATATATATATATATATATATGACGAAATGACTTTGCTATTATAATACGAGAACTTGACTTGTTCTGAGCAGAAACTACAATCACGATACGCGAATAAGGAAAATTTTGACCTTATTTAATAAATGGAAATAAAATTCGTAAATAAATTGTTTGACATTTAAAATCATTCATGCGCTTTCTATAAATTATAAATTAAATGACGCTCGAAAATCGTATGCTATAACCTACCCTCTTAAATGAATTTTCGTCTCTAAATTAAATCATGTACCTTCAATGGCGAACGCTTCTGATACTTAGAACGGATCTCTTGTTCGTGTTCCCAAGTAGCTTCATTCGGCCCATGACGGCCCACCGAACTTTTACCGCTTTAACCTCCTTGTTTCAGAATCGATGTACCTTACGCTCCAAAATGCCAGAAGTGTCACTGGGTGCGGCTCACCGAGGTTCAGCCGCCGACCTCGTGGCAATGGATCACGATCACCCAGGCGCCTAGGGAGACTTCCGAGTCTCCGTCCGCTACCATCTACGAGATTACATATAATACCAACATTAGAGATATCATGCATCGTCCATCAGGCTGCGTAAGACGCCAGGCACCCACCGCCCTTTACCTCCGTCCAACTAAGGGCCTAGATCTCATACCCTTCAATCTTAACCCGCAATGGCACTCGACACTAAGGGTCACTCGCATGCCCGAAGTGCACCTCGTGCTCGACACTCACTGACTTCCTAGGTGCAAGACCTTGGCGCCTTGAGAGTACCTCACCGAGACTGACAACCTTTAGATCTCGCTTAGATTCATGCCATCAATAGATATTCGCCTCACGATGTTTGGGACTACTTCGCATACCGACATATTACCTTCAATCCGCAATGTGGTGTTGTCTCGCAACCACATGTACAAGCCAACGATCCCCGCAAAGATAGCCTAACCGATAGCTAATGCTTACGAGTAAGCTCACGAGGCGTATGATTTAAATGCGTGCCTCGATTGCCCAATCGACATAGAGGAAGTGTATATGGCCGACGGCATCCCTCCTGGCCACACTTTAGCCTCAATGCCAACCTTAAGCCCAACGCACCACTGGGTCCTACGCCGCCCTAACGATTTCCAACTCACGGGAACTCCTCGCACACTTCGAATGCTTAGAGTTGGCTCCCTAGAGGCCCTCTATACCTCTAGGAAGATTGCACGCTTGGTGCTCGACAAAGACGAGGAAGACTGCCGCTTGCCCACCATTGCCCATCTAAGGACCTGGCCCCCTCTATAATAGCTTAGACAAATAATCCCTTGTAATCGCACTAGACATTGAAAAGCCGAGGAACCACATCGGGTGTAACTCCTCATATGAACTCCAAATCCTTATCCGCTTGAACCGTAGAGTAGCTTACATTATCTATAACTCCTCAAAGTTTCAGCCCCATCCGATACTCGAGGAGTGAGGAATTGCCTGCAATATTCTCAAACTACGATAATGCCATCGCACCGCAAAGATCTCGATCCTTCGCATCGCTCGCTACTCAAACGGAACTGCCTAGTTGTGAAACTTGGTAGAGACCTTCCCAACACTCCAAGGAACTCCCATTACAAGCATTTCACGAAACTCATTTTCTAAAGCCCTCTGCTCAACGACTCAAAGTTCGCCGCGCACGGACACACTCCGACGCCACCACCGCCGCGCCCCAACCTTATTCGTGTCGCAGGCAACTATCCAACATAATCTTTTGTAAGTCCGGGCAATCCCGGTACTCAATAATATGAAAAGCGCCCGTGACATCCTCCTCTCGATCCGTTGACGCCCTCGCCAACGCATGCACACAACTCGGCTTCCAAGTACATGCGCGCCCATCTCATCATGAAAATACTGGGCAACGAACCCGACACTCTACCTCCATCTCTCAACTCGTGCCTCTCAAAGACAACACTCTTAGTTCCATCAAGTGGCGCCGCTTGTAAAGTCTCGAGGCCCAATCAAGAACGCCGCACGGCAACTCGATGATCGCACTTCGCCGCCGCCCGGCAACTCATGCGCCGCGCATTCAAACTCATTGCTCGTAGGGATGCAAAGGCATGCGATCAATGCACTCTCCTCCTCTCGATGTTGCCGCCTCAAAGACACACCTCACTCTAATCTTGGCAGAATCATTCTCTCCATGCCTCGATATAACCAAAACCAACCGATGGTGTCGATCGCCACTCTAGCTCAAATCAAGTCACTCCTCATTGTCAAGTCCGAGACTAGCGACAAGTTCTCCGAATTAAACCGGCCGATTTGCTCAACATCCGGAGTACATGATACTTCTAAGAGTGCTCACTAACACCAATAACCCATCCAAAGGAGCCTTGCGCTCCGCTCAAATACCACCGCGCCGCCTCTCAAAAATCCTTACTAACCATACCCCATAATGGATTCCGAATTCTATCAAGGACGAGCCAAACCTAATCAAACTCGTAAGACAAGTGCCCTCTAGCACAAGTCGAAAGAGGCTCGCACGGCCGCCACAGATCACTACTCTCTCGGCCCTCAATGCCTAATCGACATCAACCTTCACCCTACGCGCTTCCCCGGCGTTAGTACCTGGCCAACGGCATTCCTCGTGCCACCGCACTTCTACGGCAAGGAGCTTGAAGGTCAGACGCGTGATCAACGCACCCTCCCCACTCAAGGTGATGCCTAACTCGCACACCGCGCCACCGCCTTCACCGGCGTGACGAAACTCGTAACTCCGCCATCTCGGCCTTATTGCTCGACGCACAATTGTGTACTCGCACGAGCACACCTCATCCGGCTTGCTCCCATCGTAAATTCTTCAACCAATAGGTCCCATTAATCGCTTCCAAATCACTTCCAAGAAAAGCCATCTCGATCAAGCCACATGTGTGTCCCGGATGGACACACCTCTTTGGTAACCAAGAAGCCCAATGCTCAGATAACTCATCCCTTTCGTAAAATCACTCAACCACAGAGCCCATACTCTAGGCTTTGGAATCCCCTTAAGGAACATCATTCTCGAATCACCCCATTTCGCTCGGGGTCTAGCCCTCCCCACTCGTGTTAGAGGCCGACCCGAATCTCTTGTCCCTCATAGACTACTAGGACATGCAACACCACACTTGGAGCATGCCCATTCTCATATCTCGCCCGACTCAACCAGAAGACCGAACACTCCACTCTTGCAACTCCCGTGGTGGTCAGGTGACGATTGCACCTCATGTGCGAAAGCGCTTGCGCATAACAATTCAAATCTCATGTAACCAATGCACTCAAGTGCCGTGGCGCTTGTGCGCACTAAGATTAAGCCCAAGCTTTGCACCCGAACGTGCCGTGGCGGTTTCTCGCACTAAAGTTCTCGCCCAAATAGGTCTCAAACCCAAATCACCTCTCAATCTGCGGCGCTACGCAAACACGGCCGCAACTTGCGTACGTGGCTACCGCACACCACCCGGCTTACGGCATGTCTCCTTCTAGAGATCAAGATGTCTTATAAGCCCACAAAAATAGGCCAACATAAAGTTTCGATCGACATTACACCAACACCGTTACTCACGCATCCGTAATTTACCGATGAGAATGTTCCTCACATTAACTAATCGCCAACCGTATCATGAGAATAAATATAGTCATTAAACACGCCGCAACCCGGTACTACCATTCGCAAATCACTAATGCCAACAACTCGCACCGAACAAAGCTTTCGAACATCACCGACGTAAACCAAACAACTGTGGTACTACCATTCGCCCAATTGCAAAGCCAACTCGAGGTACTACCATTCGCTCAAGTCCCACCGCTAACTTAATTCTCAACTCGCCACAATACGTAAGAACGCACCGCAAGCCCTCTTCGCCGAAATGCCACTACAATGGCTAATCAAAAAAATTTGGCACAATTTTGGTATCCTATTCTCATGGGGAAGCAAGATATTCAACAAAGCTCAATCAAACTCGGATGCGACATTCCAAGGCTCCGATACCACCGTCACGGGGTGCGGCTCACCGAGGTTCAGCCGCCGACCTCGGCAATGGATCACGAATCACCTGCGGCGCCTAGGAGACTTCCGAGTCTCCGTCCGGCTACCATCTACGAGATTACATATAATACCAACATTAGAGATATCATGCATCGTCCATCAGGCTGCGTAAGACGCCAGGCACCCACTGCCCTTACCTCCGTCCAACTAAGGGCCTATCTCATACCCTTCAATCTTAACCCGCAATGGCACTCGACACTAAGGGTCACTCGCATGCCCGAAGTGCACCTCGTGCTCGACACTCACTGGGACTTCCTAGGTGCAGACTGGCGCCTTGAGAGTACCTCACCGAGACTGACAACCTTTAGATCTCGCTTAGATTCATGCCATCAATAGATATTCGCCTCACGATGTTTGGGACTACTTCGCATACCGACATATTACCTTCAATCCGCAATGTGGTGTTGTCTCGCAACCACATGTACAAGCCAACGATCCCCCGCAAAGATAGCCGAACCGATAGCTAATGCTTACGAGTAAGCTCACGAGGCGAATGATTTAAATTAGTGCCTCGATTGACCAATCGACATAGTGGAAGTGTATATGGCAGACGGCATCCCTCCGGTCACACTTTAGACTCAATGCCAACCTTAAGCCCAACGCACCACTCGGGTCCTACGCCGCCCTAACGATTTCCAACTCGCCGGAACTCCTCGCACACTTCGAATGCTTAGAGTTGGCTCCCTAGAGGCCCCCTATACCTCTAGGAAGATTGCACGCTTGGTGCTCGACAGCACGAGGAAGACTGGCCGCTTGCCCACCATTGCCCATCTAAGGACTGTCCCCCCTATAATAGGCTTAGACAAATAATCCCTTGTAATCGCACTAGACATTGAAAAGCCGAGGAACCACATCGGGTGTAACTCCCTCATATGAACTCCAAATCCTTATCCGCTTGAACCGTAGAGTAGCTTACGACATTATCTATAACTCCTCAAAGTTTCAGCCCCATCCGATACTCGAGGAGTGAGGAATTGCCTCTGCAATATTCTGAAACTATGATAATGCCATCGCACCGCAAAGATCTCGATCCTTCGCATCGCTCGCTACTCAAACGGAACTGTCTAGTTGTGAAACTTGGTAGAGACCTTCCCAACACTCCAAGGAACTCCCCATTACAAGCATTTCACGAAACTCATTTTCTAAAGCCCTCTGCTCAACGACTCAAAGCCCGCTCGCGCACGGACACACTCCGACGCCGACCACCGTCGCGCCCCAACCTTATTCGTGTCGCAGGCAACTATCCAACATAATCTTTTGTAAGTCCGGGCAATCCCGCTCCAATAATATGAAAAGCGCCCGTGACACGAGG
Organism: Orobanche coerulescens; assembly: GCA_033398695.1. Classification (NCBI taxonomy): domain Eukaryota; kingdom Viridiplantae; phylum Streptophyta; class Magnoliopsida; order Lamiales; family Orobanchaceae; genus Orobanche; species Orobanche coerulescens. The sequence continues at coordinate 209,110,113 of CM065803.1, forward strand.
CACTTCCTCATAAGTCGCCTCGCTACGTGCAACTCTTTGAAATCGCATACATGACCAGGATCATGTACATATTTTCTCAAAGATGGAAACGTGAAAGACATTGTGCACTCCCGATAACTCCAACGGCAATGCCAAACTATAAGCAAGATCACCAAAACCACCCAAAATCTCAAAAGATCCGATATAACGAGGTCGTAGCTTTCCTTTACCGAATCATATCACTCCTTTCATCGGCGCTACTTACAAGAACACTTTTTCTCCAATATCAAATTAGATATCTTTCCTTCGTTTATCAAAGATAAGACTTCGCCTATCCCGCCGCTGGTGTTCGCCTTCACCGCCGACATATCATACACCTCTCCACAAATACACCAATGTCCCGCTTCATTCCTCTCCACCAAAATAACTTCTTCGTGCCGTGGTACATCTTTGTACCTCCCGTGGGCGAGTATGGTGCATTGTGAGCTTCTTCAAGGATTTGCCTCCTAAGGGATGAATCCTTATGAACACACAATCTCCCATCGTAAGTCAAAACGCCGTCTCATGCAATGACAAATTTCTCAATACTCCCATCTTGTGCTCGATCTTTCATCTTACATAAGAACTTATCACGTGGTTGAGCCTCCTTAATCTCATCCCCTAAGTTTGGTTGCAAGACCAAAGATGATAGGATTGCTTTCGAACTCTTTGAAGACTCAACTATCTCAATCCTCAACTCGGGAGAACTCTTTATCAAACTCTCCTGATAGGTCAAGCAAGCTAACTCGCCTCTAGTCTTCCGACTCAATGTAATATCCGCATTTTTCCTTCCTCTTAATATTCTTATTTTGGTGTATTTTCGTTTTTGGCAACTCGCTTGTAACCGTATTGACATCTTGAGGATATGTAATATTAGACTTTTTGTTGTTCGAGCTTGTTTCGACTCGCTTTACTCGATTTGGTGTTTCATGTTGTTTTCGCCGCTATTTCGGGTATTCTCAGAATCGCTGCTCGAACCGCCGCTTCGGGGTTGCCAAGGATCCATCTCATGTTATTATGCGTGTTGTGAACTTTTGTTTGGTGTTTCGATCATGTATCGTACATTTTGATGTTTTGGGTCGCTTTTGTAAATTTCCCAAACTTTTGGGCAAATTACGCTTGTTGTTGTTATTCGAACCTTTGAGTAGTCGGGAATATGCTTTCCTTCAGCACTTTAGTTCGCTGCTTAAGGTCCCTTACGTCCGTACTCATCGTGAATTGTTCACCGTTGTATTTCGATTCTTTTTCGGTACCTTCCTCATCTATTTCTCGCCCGTAATCCTGTAAAGGAACGCTGCACGTAACACCCTTTTCGTAACGCATTTAACGCCCTAGTGTAAATCGGCATGCATTTCGCTTTTGGTTACGTACGTAAGGCCCTTACGCTTACGTACGCAATACAACTTACGACGTTAGCATGTGGTCGCTAACGCACGTAACGAGGCCTAGGTTTATAAACTCAGGAGTTGACCGATTTCGTCATTTTTCATCCCTCTCCTCCTACGACTTGTGGGCGATTTTCTTGGTGTTTTCTGGCGATTTGAAGCTTAGCAACTCCGAGCCATCATCTTCTTCGAGTTTTTGGAGTATTTTATCAATATTTAATCGTGTTCTTCGTCTTTAATTCGAGGTAACTCCTAAAACCTTCTTTAGGTAAATTTGGGGTTTTCATGTTTTCGTCCGATTCGTTTCGTATGATAGATTAATTCATAATGAATATGATTAATCTTGTTGGTATGGTTGGTTCTCCTACGGATTCATGGTATATTTTGTGATATTTTTGCGATCAAGAGGGTTTGGTTGTGGTCCGCCTCGTTGTTGTTTTTATACGAATATACATGAATCATAGGCGTTTTCGGGTATTTTCATATTCCGTATTCGTTAGATTGGTGGTGATTGTGTTCTTCAATTTCTAGGTTCGTAATTGTCGGTCCCTAGATTCGCTTCGCTCTTTCCTTCCGATCGCTGCGCTGCCTATCATTCAAGGCAAGTAATTCTTGGAAACCTTTATGCTTAACGTGAAATGGTAATGTATATCAGGTGTGCTTTACTCATCACAGCGGCGATTCATACGCCTCGATAGGCGATCGGCATCACAATCAGAGAAGCCAACCATGGAAGACTTACTCTTGACAAACGCCCGCAGTTCGCACAATGCGGCGACTGCCTTTTGGTACCTGGGCCGATCGCCTTTTGATGTCCGACGATCGCCTTTAATGAGCGAACGAGGCGATCATCTCGTGCCACGATGGATCCAAAGATCCGTCAAAGTCGCCGAAGACCGACCTTGACGGTGGCCCACGTGCGGATCTTCAAAGGATACCGACAGATAGACTATCGACCCACTGTCACCTACCACACCTACCGACAAGGCCGCCGAAAGGTACAAAGTGGGTCCTCCTGACAAATGACTCGAGACGCGTGGCCGGCTTCCCATCGTTCGCCCACCGCCTCCAAGAAGAACCCTGACCAAGGGAACAGCCCACGTGACGGACGATCGGCCTTATTTTAATATAGAAAACGGCGGTTGTCCGCGATCGCCCGAGGAATCCCAACTACCTTGTCCCCTATAAATAGAGAACTCACCGCTATGGCAAAGGGGACGCGAATTTTACTACAAATTCAGTGCAAAACACACACCAAAGAGAGAATCAAAGGCTCTTTTGGCAACCACTAATACATTCATAGTGATATTCATACACATTCATCATATATCCCAAGCAAGAACTCACAGATTTATCCATCTCGGTTCTTCCGCAATCTACGCGCTCTAAAGCCTAGATAACTAGAAGTCTTTACACTCCTTGTAATAGATTCTAACATTAATACTTGTACTGACAAGATATTTATTAATAACATCTCGCGAGAGCATTCAAGCCCGGATTAACAACCCCGAAAATCTTGTGTTATCTATTTTCTCACGGAAGTGTTCTCGCATTTGTTTGTTACTCGGTCATTCCAAAGAATACTATCTCCTGGATAATATTTGGGTAACAACAATCGCGCTACAAGAAGGGGATCTAAACCTTCATTTTTATTCCTACTGCCTCAAGAACACTCACCGTTTCTCCTGACATATACTTGAAGAAACACTCACTGCTCTTCAATAGAAAACCTTCGTAAAATGACATCTCGCAACGACCTCCAAAAGAGCTACTCCTAAGATCTCACGGAATCTCATTCGGCCCGATCAATCCCACCACGGCAAGGCGACCGTGGCGACGCTAGCTCTCACTCCCGCCCCGAGGACGGTTCTAGCCTCTCACTCGATCGGGCCCACACCACGGAACAGATTGAGGAGGCTATAGCCATCCTCAAGGAGCGACTGTAAGGCCAATGGCTCGCCCACCATCACTCCGTCCACCGTCCGCCGGCAAACAAACTAAGCTCAAGGGGATCTATGTTGAGAAATCAACAAAAGCCCCGAGCCACCGGAGAAGGCTCTCATAAGGAGGGACGATTCCGCCTTCAACCGCCCGGGAGCGATCCTCATGGCGACTCCGGCACTGTGCCCCAAATGGGAGACATCGGTATCCGAATCCTTTACCAGAGTTCGGCATATCCGACTCCTGTGAGACAAGCCGGCCAACAGCCCTCGCCGCCCAAGAAAGGAACCCATCGGGCAGGAGCCTGCCATTCACCACGGAGCTAGGGGATCGCACACGATCGCCTTGGTTCACGCCGAGAGCCACTCGAGCGGGGCCAAAGGACGGCGATGTCCGCATGCAACGCCACCGACGAGATGAAGGCGCTCTGAAAATGGGGCAGCGCCAGAGATCGATCATCGGATCAAGCGAACCACTCACGACTCGCATCGAGCTCGCCTAGCCCAACCAACGATCAATCCCCCACAAACACCTATATATGAGGGGAGATCTGATCCTAAACCCACTTGAGCAAATTCCGGATCTACATGACCGGATGCGAGCTTCGATGCGACGAAATGTCGTATGTTCTCGTTAACTCGGGCGATCTCGCCACAGTGGTACATCTCACTACCATCTCGCTCAATCAATTGCTTTGAGAAGTCGGCGAACGACTTTATGTCGTACTTCGCCGCCAAAGTCGCCGCCAAGGTCCCCACCGCATGATGAAAATCGTGCAGGGAAGGACGAATCTGATGAGGATTACATCGACCGGGTAGACGAGATAGTCCTCACCGGTGAGCCCATCACCGACAAGATCGCTTCCACGCAGCTCCCGAACGGATTCCACGGACGCCGCCCATGTTCGTGCACTCACAAAAGATTTTCCCCGACCTATACGGTCTTCCGCCGAGCCGCCGATTTTCTCGCCGTGCAAAGGATGCTCTCACTCCGCTTAGACGAGGGACCGTCCGAAGAAGGAAAAGCACCTTCCCATGTCCGTAAGAAGGCGGTCTCCAAGCCCGTAAAGGCGGTCGCCAAGCCGCCTGGCGAGTTCAAAGCCTTCGAGGATGTAGAGGTCCACCTTCTTCACAACCTCAACTTATCTCCGCCCACATCTACAACGCGATCAAGGTCGCGAGTGGCTTTCTGCCAAAGCCAATACGGACCACGGTCACCTAGACCGTAGCAAATTCGTGCCTATCATAAGAGTCCCGCCACAACACTAGCCAATGCCGCGGCCTCCTCGCAGCCTCCGCGATCGCTTGAGGAAGGCAACCAGACAATTTGATCACCAAGCCGTAACCTGTGACGGAAAGAGCTGAGGCGCGAGCGCCACCAAGCGAGAGAATTCCTCCCAATCCGACGCTAATCGAGCATGAGCCGGAGTACTGATGAGTCGATCCTCCGATCAACCCCCGCGGCCGGATCAACATGCTTCAAGCAGAGGTGGGAGCCTCTGGGGCCTTTCCCTGCTTTCCACCTCAAACAACAGTAAAAAGCCGAGCCGAGGGCTTTCGCCAAGTCAATGTTGTAGTACCTCCGAGCCGACCATCTCTAAAGACGCGCTCATCACCTTTTCCAACAAGGACAGGAGGGAGTGCAATGTCCCAAAGAGGATGCACTAGTGATCTCCGCTTGTATCCTTGGGAAGACGGCCGATCGCGCGGCCGGTTGACAATGGGAGTTTCGCAACATCATATTCAAATCCGCCTAGACCAACTCGGCAACTTAATCAAATTCATCAAGCCTTTCGACACCGTGCTTCAAGGGTTCGCGACAACACACCTAAGCCTACGGAGGATCAAGCTCTCCGCTGAGCTAGTATGCTTTTATGATCCCAAGGTTAGGATTACTAGAACCTAAGCTTTGTAATCATAGATAGGCCCAAAGATCTATAATGGGTTCCTAGGTCGCCCTTTGGGAAACTTTGAGGCGGTCGCTCATCTTTCTTTTTATCGTATCAAATTCCCACCGCCGATGGGACGGCCTGCATACCGTAAAAGGAGATCACCTAATGGCAAAATATGTTCAATTACTCCTATGTTGTTACTTCTTTCAATACTTCCCATACTATATGTAACATTGAAGCGATCGACGATCAACCCATGGAGATCGACGAACCGAACACATCGCATCAACCCGACTCGGGGGACGCCATCTCTCATCAATCGACGGACGACATCGAGCCAAGGATCGGTTTCGAGCCAGTCTCGACATCGATCCAAGGACCGAGTCCGAGATCGCACTAAACGAGAGGCGACCGCCCCCGTCAAGAGTTGGAAAGCATTACGATGGATCCAGCTTCATCCGTAACGGGAAGTATGACAAGGGCGCAAGCATCGACCACAAATTAAAGGGAGATCTCGATCAACTTGCTACGTAGGAACATCTGAGTCTTTGCCGGTCGCATCAAGATATGGTTGGCATAAGTCCCGAACACGCTTGCCATTATCTCAAGATCGACCGGCAATGAAGCCTGCTCACCGTAAGCGAGGAAGTTCGCCCCGAGAAATACGCGGCGCCGACATAGAAGTCCAGATGTTACTCAACAACAAATTGATCGGAGTAGCCATGCACGAACCACAAGGGTCGCCAACGCGTGCTCGCCAAAAGCCAATCGCTCGGAGATTATGCATTGACTTCACCGACCTCAACGCGCATGTCCAAAAGATCACTTCCCGATGCCTCATATTGATCACTTGGTCGATAGTACGGCAGTTGCGAAATGATGTCATTTATGGATGCCTTCACGGTATCATCAAATCCCAATGGCGAGGAAGACATAAAACACACATCTTTCCACACGTAAAAGACATATACTTTGGGTCGATGCCGCTCGCTTGAAAACGCAGGGCGACCTACCAACCGATTAGTCAATGTAATGTTCGCCGATCGATCGGCAAGACCATGGAGGTCTACATTGACGATATCGTAGTCAAAAGCCTCAAGAAGGAAGATCACCTCAACGATCTCGCCGAGACGCTCGCCATCCTTGAGAAGTTTAACATGAAGTCGAACCCCAAGAAATGCAACTGGGGTGGGCTCCGGAAGTTCCCCGGGCACATAGTGAGCCAAAGGGGGATCGAGGCGAACCCCACCAAGATACAAGCGATCCTTGACATGCAGGAACCGCGAAACATCAAGGTGTACAACGCTCACAAAGTTGTCTAGCCGCCTCAACCGCTTCATATCACGGCTCGGCGATAAAAGCAAGCCTTTCTTCGCGCCATCAAGAACAAGAAGTTCGCATGGACGAAGGAAAGCCAGATAGATTCGCCAAAATAAAGGAATATCTATCTAACCCCGATCCTCGGCAAAGCCGATCCCGGTGAAAACTATTCCTTTACCCGGCAAATTTCTGAGGTCGCACTAAGTGCCGCTCGTGTGAGCGAGGGACAAGCCCACTTGCCCATCTACTATGTTAGCCAGCGCCACGACGCCGAGACACGTTATACACCATCGAGAAGATCGCCACGCCTTGTCATGAGTGTTCGTAAGTTGAGGGCTTACTTCTTCGATCACCAAGTGGAAGTCCTAACAACTCTACCTCTAAGACAAGTCCCGCACCGACGGACACCAACGGCGACTCCTCAAGTGGTCGCCGGAGATCGCCCAATATGGTATCACTTACGCCGCACGGCGATCAAAGGCCAAGATCTCGCACTTCGTGGTGGAATTAACGTTTCCTCACACCCAACCCAGTCGGCCGACTCCGCCTCGGAAGTTATACGTGGATGGCTCAGCCACCACCCGAGAGCAGGTGGATTGTCCTCATCAGCCCCGACGATCGAGTTTCACAAATGCCGTATGCTTCGGTTTCGTGCGACCAACAATGAAGCCGAATACGGCTTTGGTAGGCGGGCTCGATCTAGCCTCGCCTCTAGATGTTCGTCGCCTTCATATCTTCATGGACTCCCTTTGGTCGTAAACCAAGTCAAGGGAGAATATGAGGCGCGCGCAATGATGGTCAAATACCAAGAGCCGGTCAAATGTGCACAAAATTTGAAGAAGTACTAATCGAACAAGTCCCGAGGGAGCACAACTCCTGTGCCGATGCTCTTTCCAAGCTAGCATCATCGATGGGGCACCACTTCTCCAATATCCAAATCACAAAGTCAGCAAGGCCGCGATCAACAGAGCCGGTTACCTCTGGCCGCCATCGCCGAGGAGAACCGGATGACTCCGCTCATCAAATACTTAAAGGACGGAACGGTCCCCGACGACCGTGTTAAAGCTCGCTAACTCACCCGTGCGACTGCATATACCCTATCGACGACCGGCTTTACAAGCGAAGCCTTCACTCTTCCTCCTCAAGTGTATTACACCGAGGAAGGTCGGCCTGCTTTAGCCGAGATCCATGACGGAATTTGTGGAAAACTCCGCGGCGGGCGAGCCCTCATCCATAAGACAACCAGACAAGGGTTTTTCTCGCCATCACTGAAAGATGCGATCGCCTATGCCGATCGTGCCATAGGTGTCGATAATGGGCCCCAACATTAAACTATCACCCGAACACCACCTCCATGTATAGCCCTCGCCATTTTCGCAATGGGGCATCGACCTTATAGTCCCTTACCGACGGCCTGTGGGGCCGTAAGTTCGCCATCGTAGGGTCGACTATTTCACCAAATGGCCGAGGCCGAACCGCCAACAAGATCGCCAAGAGCAAGTGATCAAGTTTATATGGAAAACGCCGTATGCCGATTCGGCCGCCTGTGCCATCATCTCCAACAACAGTAAAACAGCTTGACGGCTTAGAAGTCATGCAATTCTCGTGAAAAGTGTGGAATCAAAAGGTTATTCTCGACCCTATCACCCTCGCATTTAACGGTGTAGAGGCAGAATAAGATCCTCAAACACACGATTAAAGCGCGACTCGAATCCGTGCAAGGGCGATGGGCGAGCGAGCTCCCGCATGTTTTGTGGTCCTACCGAACAACGACTCCGCAATTCAACCGCGAAACCCCATTCGCCCTTGCCTTCTAATGTGCGTGATTCTTCAGATCGCCGTCTCACCATCGAACCGAACAGAGATGACGATCGACAACGATATGGCCCACGAATCGACCTAGACATGCTCAAGAACGACGGCCGACTTTAAATGAAGAACACAATCCATAAAAGGAGAGCCGAGAAGTTCTTCAATTCAAAGGTCAAAGAAAGAAGGTTTCAAGTGGGCGATCTCGCCCCCAAGAAGATCCAAACCCACATAGGCTGTCCGAATCGAGGGACCTTTCAGAGTATCCAGATGGCTAACTAAAGGAGCCTACGAGCCGGAACATCCCGACGCACTCTGATCAATACCCCCGAATGCCGTGCATCCGAAAAAATACTACCAAGAATAATTTTGTATTCAATTTCAATGATGTACAAGGAATATAATGAGATTTTTCCTATCCCATCTATTCTCGCGATCGCCCATCAGCATATCGCATACCGCCGACGATCGCGATCACGACGATCCTAGGTAAAATTAATGCACATGGTCCCGGAGGTCGATGGAACCGACAGCCTTCGCCATGCAAGGTTCTTTGGGCTAAGATCGCCCGCCCTTCGCTTAAATACGAGGTCGGCGAGCCAAGCGACCTCAAAATACCGCAGGCACGATCGCACGCCTCAAGGTACATCATCTAACATGGTGAACCCTGACAATGCGACGTGCCACTACCCCCGCCTCAACGCACACTGCCGAGGGTCGCCATCTTCATGGCGGGCCGAGGTGGAAGCAGAGCCGACAAGCCGCGGACGTGGTGTCGAATAAGCCGACAACACTCCGCGTAAGGACTCCTCCGCATCGAGATCGCCCGCCTTCGCTTTAACACAAGGCGTGTAGCCTAACGGAGGACCTCACAAAGTGAGTCGCGGGATACACAATATCCTCGCACACAAAGACACGATTGGGGAGGTCGGTCCATCGAACACCCCAACCGCATATGATTCTTCGTAATCGCAAAATGAAGATAGCTCGCCAGATAAACTAGTTTTTGTTTCCTTACTTACAATAAGTGAACAAAAACAAGGGGGCAGATAGGTCGAGCTAATCTCAAACACGATCGAACAAATAGAACCACACACGATCGGCTTCGCCAAACACACGCAGACGACTGGGTCGCTCGACAAAAATTACAAGTAAGAATTCGATTCAAAACATATCAATGCTTTCAACACTGCATAATTGGTCGGATGAACAAAACGTTGAAAGCAATCATACACGTATTTGTAAAAATTGCACAAACATTCAAAGGCGATCGCATGTAAAGAGACAAGATGAAAAAAGGAGCATTTTATTCATATAACATGTTTCGTACATTAATATGCCCGAATGAATTACAAAAAGTACAAGTTACAGAGGAAAACAAAATGCCTCTCAAGGCCCCGCCGGCCGGCCATCACCTCGGGTTGCGGATCGGCTTGGGCTCCCCATCGCCTCGGGATGAATGAGTTTACCAAGATACCAACTCAAGCCGATCCCAAGTCGACAAAGTCAAGGATCGGCAAGGAGAATTCTCGGATGCAGAGGATGCTCGAGGACATAGATTTGAAGTTTCCATCGTGGGGACCGATCTCGATCCTCGCCTTTTAGCGGCTCGAATAGCGCCAAGATAGGCCAAGTAATAAGCGAACTCGCCGACGTGCTCGACGTTAAGGTAGGATCGACCTCGATCGCCTTCACCGCCTTTCAACCAAGGCCGTCTTCGCCTCCGCCACTGACCGCCTTGGCGCATTCTCGCCCGGCCTTCTCCAGCCTTCTTCGCGCCTCCACCACCGAGCCGATCCACCATCACCTTCAGCCCGGCCGCCTCCTCTCGCGGCCGCGAGCTTCGCGGGTTTCTTCTCCTTATCACGGACTGGCCAGCCTCCTTAGAGCGGCTCAGCCTCCGCTAATCGGTCCACGCCCCGCTTAGCCCTTTTCGCCGCCTCTCAAACTCCTTCTCCATAGACTGATCCGGCCGGCCTCAATATTTTTGTTCCGGCGGCCTCGAGGTCGCTATGGAGACGAGCAAAGGAGGGTCGCCTCAAAATCCCTAGCACTGACGGCCATCGCCGCCGCCTGGAGAGCCAGGCAACGGCCGCCGCATGGCGCCCAGACGCTGACGAGCGATCTCATCCAGACGGCCGCCCAAGCCTTGAGCAGAGAGGTGATAGCCTCGCGAACGTAAGGTGGACTTCGAGGGATCATATGAGCCTTGCTCGACGTAAAGTCCAAGACCATGGGAGCAACGTCCGGTCGGCGAGACGAACTCAGTCGCAAAAACCAAAGAAACCAAAGAGTTAGCCTATACCCCGCCTTAATGCCCAAATCGTAAATTCTTGATCCTTTCTTACTCGTTGACCACCGGGATCGCGTCCAAATAAGGCTTGCCCCGAGAGGTTTCGCCGCGATCGCCACCTTCTTCGCCGAGCCGCTGATGACCGGAGCCGGGACCGAGGGCCTCGGGGCCCGATCGCCCATCATCGGATGGCAGAGATAGGAGCCGCAGCCGACCGGAGGCTCAAGAATTGATACATCCGCCTCGAAATCGACGGACTCCTCCGACTCCGCCTCTTGCGGCGCTAAGCTGCCTCTCTCGAACCACCGCTCGCGATCGCGCTGCAAGCCTCGCCATCGGAGCAGGCGAGACGCCGCCGCGGAACGCGACTCAGCCGCTTACCCAAGTGAAGGCGACCGATGAGTCCCGGTTTGACATAGCGATCTCGGCGGTGGTTCGCAAATCGGGGAAAATAAACCTCTCACAAAGAAGAGATACAAACAAGTTAGACAAAACAAAATGACCTCCGGAGTCGATCGTCCACAAGGAAGCACCACTTAAACTCATACCGAACTTTCAAGTGACGGGGTAGCGTAATAATCGAGCCCCCAACCGATGAGCTTCGTACCAAGCGAGCAAACGCCGATAAAGGAGTTCGGCAAGGCACGGATCCGCTCCCAAACGATCAAGAAATCGAATGGAAGGTCGCCATCACCGGAACGAGAGGTCCCGCAAAAAGAAACAAAATTAGATCACCCAAGACAAGCTCAATCAAGGAGAGTTAAAATCCTTACTCGGATTCCTCTCCAAAGTGGTGGGGATCTCCAACTCCTCGCTCGCCCGTCACTCGATGCCGATCGCCACGCCCGCCGACTCCAAAGACCATTTATCCAGTCACCCCGGGTCTTATTCGCACGCCAAGGACCACTCTCCCGATTCGGCCTCGATATGATTGCCGCCGATCGACCCTTTCGCGCGCGCTTAAACAGATAATTCATCTCCGGGGCCATATGAGGCGAAACAACCGGTGACTGCCAAACAGGTCAACGTGCATGATCTCGCAGCCTGCTCAAGGCTGGGCTGAAGAGGCGCCAAATTCCAGCGACAAAGAAGTAGGAGACGGCGAATGGCAACGGAATTGCACTCCGCCTCCATAATCATCTCGCTGACGGCAACCATATCCTTGGGCGGTTGGTCGGGCGCGATCATTCTCCGAGGGCACGTGCAAGGAAACGCTTGAGGGGATGTGATATTCGCCCTCCAACGGCTCAGTCTTTCTTGGTCGCTGCATTCGGATCTTTCCGAGAGTCCACGGAGACGGACGCGGCCTCAAAACCATCCGCTTCACATGTTCATAAGGGTGAGCGGCGAGTAGGCCTCGAAGTCGACCCGGATGTGGTCCGCGATCGCTTCCATCATATGAGCAAAGCCACATAGGTGGCCGAATCTACTCTCTCGCTCCTGTGCCTTCCGCACCAAATCATCCTCATCCACCGGCGAGCCCCCCGCTGCCGCCGCCTCGCCACCTCGGCCTCGTTGAAAGTTCTTCGAGTTCGCGGTGTAATCCCCGCCGAATAGCTTCAACGGCCGTCTCCATATCCACTCCAACAGAATCTCCTCCTGCTCAGCGACGCTGCGGCAGTCAAGAACTTCCGGTCTCAAAAGTTTTGGATCCTCCCGACATATTAGAAAGTAAAGAGAGGGAGAAGGTTAATTTTTCTTACCTAGAGAAAAGAAGGAGGTCGGCGCAAGAAGCTCCGTAAATTTTTGCGTAAATTGCCAGGGATGCAAGGACGCGTAAAAAGTGAAGGAGAAGAAGCCCTACCCTTTTTTAGATGGAGACGAGGGTCTAAATGCAAATAGAGAAACTCGGGCTGGATCGCAACTGGCCAAGTGGGGACGATTAAATGCTTCCTCGAATCCCGCATACGCGTCTTTTCGAGGGCATGCCACTGACAGGTCCGACAAACTGCTTGACTTCCTCAACAATGGCGCGACGCGTGTCCCCGCCACTTTTGGAAAGCCCGCCTTCAATTCCCGCCGCTCCCGACGCGAAAGAAGATCGTCCAGATTTGAATTCGATCGGCCGATCGCTTAAACATTGGCGATTGTTAATAAGGCTACCTCACCCCGTGTTTTCAACATCGAGGCGAGTCGGGGCAATTGTTGTGCAATGATTCATACGCCTCGATAGGCGATCGGCATCACAATCAGAGAAGCCAACCATGGAAGACTTACTTGACAAACGCCTGCAGTTCGGCACAATGCGGCGACTGCCTTTTGGTACCTGCGATCGCTTTTGATGTCCGACGATCGCCTTTAATGAGCGAACCGTAGGCGATCATCTCGTGCCACGATGGATCCAAAGATCCACAAAGTCGCCGAAGACCGACCCTTGACGGTGGCCCACGTATGGATCTTCAAAGGATACCGAGATAGAACCATCGACCCACTGCCACCTACCACACCTACCGACAAGGCCGAAAGGTACAAAGTGGGTCCTCCTCGACAGCCGACTGAGACGCGTGGCCGGCTTCCCATCGTTCGCCCACCGCCTCCAAAGAAGAACCTCGACCTCAAGGGAACAGCCCACGTGACGGACGATCGGCCGCCTTATTTTAATATAGAAAACGGCGGTCGTCCGCGATCGCCCGAGGAATCCCAATACCTTGTCCCCTATAAATAGAGAACTCACCGCTATGGCAAAGGGACGCGAATTTTACTACAAATTCAAAGGCAAAACACACACCAAAGAGAGAATCAAAGGCTCTTTGGCAACCACTAATACATTCATAGTGATATTCATACACATTCATCATAAATCCTAAGCAAGAACTCACATTTATCCATCCGGTTCTTCCGCAATCTACGCGCTCTAAAGCCTAGATAACTAGAAATCTTTACACTCCTTGTAATAGATTCTAACATTAATACTTGTACTGATAAGATATTTATTAATAACATCTCGCGAGAGATTCAAGCCCGGATTAACAACCCCGCAAATCTTGTGTTATCTATTTTCTCACTAAGTGTTCTCGCATCGTTTGTTACTCGTCATTCCAAAGAATACTATCTCCTGATAATATTTTGGGTAACAACACTCACCTCGTGAGGGTCCGACGGCCTCGAGGGAATCTATGGCTTCGCCCTGATTCATGAGTTTGTTTCGCTAGCTACTGGGAGGGTCCTTAGAGGCCTCGAGTGGGATTCGTGGCTTCGTCCGCCCTAGGTGATGTGTGGTGCTTGATTTGTTTATGAATGTGGCCACTGGGAGGGTCCTTAGAGGCCTCGAGTGGGATTCGTGGCTTCGTCCCGGTCCTAGGCAAATTAATTGTGACTGCTTGTTTCCGCAAAAGACATGTCCGGTTTTAGTTTTTGAAATGATATTGGTGCATGTACTATGAAATGTGTAAGCGAGTGGTTTGCCTTGATTACTTGTACTAGCGTAATTGCTAACCCCTTTGGGGACCCGCTGGGGAAATTCTTGTTATGGATTTCAGTTATGATCATCCTGGACGAGCGAGCACCGGTACAAGACGAGGATGTTGGCCATGGTCGCTGACATATGCATTCGGTCATCTTATTTCTTTGCCCACTTCGATATGGTTGTTTCCACATTTTATAAACTTATAGATTGTACTCATGAGTACTTAGGCTTTTCATTTCGAACTCCGTTTGTATTACCCTATATTTCTACATTGTTGGTTGATGCTTAATCACGTTGCCCCGGTGTATTTTTATTTGTCAGATTATTAAATGTGTGTCCTCACTAACCGAGATGGTTAGTCGAGTGGGGTTTTCTTGTGGAAGCCTAAATGGTCCCATGTAGGGGTCCACGGCACCGTAATATACTCGAATATCTCGGGGTGTTATGTAAAATGGTATCAGCGCCAGTTTATGAATACCTAGGCTTGTTGGTTATTTGGGTCTAGTCGTGTTTTGTTTCGCATATTGTCACACCGCCGCCAAAGATCTCGGCATTTCCAAAGGCTTGTAAGGTTTCTTATTCTCGCTTCTGCTTTCGTATTGTGTTTTCACTTCTCAATCATAGTTGCTTTTTCCTCCCTTACTCATCGCCGATAGCTCAGTGATCCGACCCATGCTAATCGGGGCGAGCGGATCACCGGCTTCAGGATGTCATCAAGATGTATCCTCTCGCTTCCGGAGCTTCTACCCGATCGGCCGGGAGGGTGGATCAAGGAGATATCTAAAGTCTTCGTTGCTACCAATCGCCCCGAGGATCGTAAGGTCCCTATTGCCTAAGATTTTCTCACCGGGGATGCTACGGATTGGTGGGAGGCCGTTGGGCCCAAAGACCATGTTGCCAGGGTCAATTTCAGAATTGATGGAGACCGAATATTGTCCGTGGTCGGTCGATGCATGAGTGCATGCCTTCTATGATGCTCAACCACGGATATCCCCGTATCTCAAGCTATTTCGATTTTAACAAAGACTTGGGCTATGTAAAGACCCAAGTTGTCGAGGAAAGCGACAAAATTTTCCATTTTTCCAGGAGGATGAAACTATCCATTCGGGACTATATGTCTGGGCTCGTCTTACTACTTTGAAGGATTATCGTAGTCGAGCTCTTGCTTATGATATGTCGGTGACGGCGGCGGTCCGAGAGAGTAAGAAGCGTAAATCACTGGGATTTCTGTTACAAGGGTGGAAGCTGCCAGAAATCTCAACTCGCAAATATTTCTACGGCGGCTCGCTTTCAGAGTTTTCAAGTGCCGCTCAACCTTCGTCCGGACCCTGATGCTTTAACTGCGGCAAGCTGTGCCATGTGAACAGGAGTGTCTCGTCCACCTTTGACTTGTCATACTTGTGGTCACTGGCCACAAGGCTTCTTTGTGAGAAGCTCGGACAGCTGGCGCCTGCTTCTTCTCACCCAAAGACCTATGGAGTTGAGTGTGAACCGTGGCTCATTTGCTCCGCCGCCACCGCCGAGTGCCGCCAAGGTAGGAGTCGGGGTCACCGCTAGGGGAGGAGCTTCCAGCGGCTCGCCTCACCCGCAGATCTATGAGATGAGGAGGGCCGATGATCCAAAGAACATCGTGGCGACAGGTGCACCGCTCATATCCATTCCCATCCTCGTCTGGGTGATTTTTGATTCGGTGCTACGATTCATTCATTTCTCTAGAGTGTGTACGCTGCTTGAGTCTCGATCGCTTGTCACCTTCGAGCCTTCATCGTTAAAACGCCCTGCGTGATAGAATTATCGGTGATCGAGAAGTCCGGATCGTTTCGTGTTTATTTGTGAGAGGGCTTGGCTTCTAATCTTATTGTCGGGTATTAAGGGTGAGGATTTGATTTTCGGGATGATCGCTCGAGCGGTATGGTGCAATCATGAACTACCGCATGAGGATCATTATCATGCTAGCCGAGGACGGCATCAACACTCTTTTCGCGGCTAAAGAGAAACCGTGTTTGTTATTAACGCCTTGAAGGCGATGAGACTCCCGCGAAAAGGGTGTACCGGTTATTGGTGCTATGTCTTGAAGGCGAGGATGGTGGAGTCGAAGTTTTCGCGATTCTAGTCGTTAGTGAGTTTGTTTGATGTGTTTCGACGAGTTGCCGGATTACCACCGGATCGTGAGGTTGAGTTTGCTATAGAATTAGAGCTGTGCGCTGGCCCGATTTCAAGGCACCGTATCGCATGGCACCTTCGGAGATGGCCGAAAGAAGCGCTGAGTGAGTTTCGAGCCTGGGTATGTTCGGCCGAGCGCCCGCCTTGGGGCGCACTACCTGCTTGTGCGAAAGAAGGATGGCTCATCGTCAGGTATCGACTATCACGAACTAAACAAAGTGACTATCAAGAACAAGTATCCTTTGCCGAGGATTGATGACTTGTTTGATCGCTGTAGGAGTCGCGTATTCTCAAGATTGATTTGGAAATCGGGTACTATCACCTGGGGTGAGGGAGTTCGATGTGCCGAAAATAGCTTTTCTGACGAGATACGGCATTATGAGTTCGTAGTTATGCCCTTCGGTTTAACTAATGCGCCGGCGGTGTTCATGCTTGATGAACAAAGTCTTTATCGAGTATTCGGATAAGTGTCGTCGCCTCTCATCACGATATTCTTATTTATTCGAGGAATGAGGAAGAGCATGCCCTTCATTTGCGGTAGTGTTAGACATCTTGAGGACCGAGCAACTCTATGCGAAGTTCTCGAAATGTGAGTTCTCGCAAGGAAGTGATGTTTTTAGGTCACGTGATTTCAGCCGAGGGGGTTCGTGCGGATCCGGCAGAAAATTGAGGCAAGGGATCGGGCACCGCCTACGAATGCGAAGGAGGTCCGTAGTTTCGGGCTCACCGCTACTACCGAGGTTCGCCGAAGGTTTCTAAACTCGGCTCGCCATTACACGCTTACTCCGTGTCCGAGAAGTTCGCCTCGGGAATAACGAGAGACGCCGAGTTTCGAGGAGCTGAAGAGGCGTTGACTTCACTGGCTTTAGCGCCGCTGTGCAACGAGGGTTTTGTCGCATGCTGATGCTTCGTGTCAAGGTCTTGGGTGTGTATTGATGCAAGACGTCAAGACCATTGCATATGCGCCGAGACAGCTTGAGGTCGTATGAGCTTAACTACCCTACTCACGATTCGAGTTAGCTGCGCTTGTTTTTGCGCCAAAATTTGGCGTCACTATCTTTTCTGATTTTCATGTCGATTTTTACCGATCATAAAAGTCTCAAATACATATTTACTCAACGAGAGTTGAATATGAGGCGAGGAGGTGGTTAGAGTTGATTAAGGATTATGACCAAATCCTTTATCATCCGGCAAGGCGAACGCCGGGCCGACGCCTTGAGCCTAAACCGCTATGCTATAACGCTTGAAGTACTTACATCTCACCGAGCTTCGTGGTCTTTGATCGAGTTAGATGTTGAGGTTTTGTTGCCTCGGATCTATCGGCAACTTCGTGCTTTAGAGATTTCGCTGCCTTTAATCGATGAAATTAAGTCAAACAGCTTAGAGGATCCGATGATTACTCAAATCCGAGAGAACGCTCTTAAGGGAAAGTCTCCTGGCTCAGATTCATGATGATGGTGTTTTGTGATTCCAGAGTCGGCTTTGTGTACCAACGACTCAGAGCCAAACAGAGTATCTTGCGTGAGGCCCATGCTACACCTTACTCCATTCATCCCGGTTCGAGTAAGATGTACAAGGACCCGAGGAGGAATTTCGTGGAATGATATGAAGGAAGAGGTCGCAATTTGTAGCGAGATGTTTGACTTGTCGCAGTGTCAAAATCGAGCATCGACCGGGTCAAGTTATTGCGCCACTCTGCTCCGAATGGAAATGGGAAGATATATCGATGGATTTCATTACGAGTTTGCCGAGATCGAGGTCGGGCATGAATATGGTATGGGTGATTGTTGATCGTCCACCAAGTCGGCACATTTTCTAGGCATCAAGGACACTTGGGGTCCTAGAGAAGTTAGCCCATGTGTTTATCGCTAGATTGTGGAGGCTTCACGGTACTCCAAGTCTATTGTTTCGGATCGTGATGGCCGCTTTGTATCGCACTTTGGCAAAGCGGTGCATAAGGCGTTGGGTACTCGCTTGCGCTTGAGTACCTCTTTCATCCTCAAATGATGGACAAATGAACGCACTATCCGCACGCTTGAGGATATGTCATGCTTGTGATCTCGATCGAGTAGCGATTGGGAGGAGCATTTGCCATTGATCGAATTCACGCATAACAATAGTTGCACGCGCGATTCGGATGGCACCGCATGAGGCGCTTTATGGGCGGCATTGTCGATCGCCGATTTGTTGGAACAAAGCGTCCGATTTGGTCTGACCGAACTCCGATATGGTCCTAGAGACGAGGCGATGGTGGAATTGATTCGAGAACGGATGTTGACTGCTCGCAGTCGGCGAGTCATATGCCGACGTCCGCTGCCGACACTGGAATTCGAGGTGGGGACCACGCTTTGCTAAAGGTGTCGCCGCCAAGGAGTTTTTCGCTCGAAGAAGGGAATGTTGAGTTCGAGATTTATCGACCATTTGAGATTCTCGAGCGAGCCGGTGAGTTGGCATACCGCTTGGCGCCACTCCCACCTTGAGTCACGCTTCATAGCGTTTCCATGTTTCGCAGTTGGCGAAATATGTTCCGATCCTAGTCATATCATCAACTTTGGCGAGGTCGATATTGCCGAGGACATTACCTTCGAGGAGCCGCCCTTGAAGATTTTGGAGCACCGTGAGAAGCGATCGAGGCATAAGACCATTCCTTTGGTCAAAGTGTAATGGTCGAGACATGGTGTCGAGGAGGCAACTTAGGAAACCGAGGATAGCGTGGCGCATAGGTACCCCGATTTGTTTGTTTCTTAAGTTTGGACGGAACTTGTTTTTAGAGGGGTAATGTAATATCCGCATTTTTCCTTCCTCTTAATATTCTTATTTTGGTGTATTTTCGCTTTTGGCAACTCGCTTGTAACCGTATTAACATCTTGAGGATATGTAATATCGACTTTTTATTGTTCGAGCTTGTTTCGACTCGCTTACTCGATTTGGTGTTTCATGTTGTTTTCGCTGCCATTTCGGGTATTCTCAGAATCGTCATTCTGAACCGCCGCTTCGGGGTTGCCAAGGATCCATCTCATGTTATTATGCGTGTTTTGAACTTTTGTTTGGTGTTTCACCATGTATCGTAGATTTTGATGTTTCAGTGCTTTTGTAAATTTCAAAACTTTTGGGAAAATTACGTTTGTTGTTGTTTTTCCTAACTCGAAAGTAGTCGGGAATATGCTTTCCTTCAGCACTTTAGTTCGCTGCTTAAGGTCCTTTACGTCCGTACCATCGTGAATTGTTCACCGTTGTATTTCGATTCTTTTCGCATCTTCTCATCTATTTCTCGGCCCGTACTTAGAAGGAACGCGATGCGACGAACACCCTTTTCGTAACGCATTTAACGGCCCTATGTAAATCCTGCATAGGCATTTCGCTTTTTGGTTACGCACGTAAGGCCCTACGCTTACGACGGCAATAATACAAACCTACGCACGTTAGCATGTGGTGGCTAACGACGAATAACGGTAAGGCCTGGGCTTATAAACCTGTGAGTTGACCGATTTCGGCCATTTTTCATCCTCTCCTCCTCCGACTTAAGTGGGCGATTTTCTTGGTGTCTTCCGCGATTTGAAGCTTAGCAACTCCGAGCCATCATCTTTTTCATGAAGCTTCGAGTATTTTATCAACATTTAATCGTGTTCTTCGCCTTTAATTCGAGGTAACTCCTAAAACCTTCTTTAGGTAAATTTGGGGTTTTGCAGTGTTTTCTGTCCATTCTGCTCAGTATGATAGATTAATTCATAATGAATATGATTAATCTTGTTGGTATGGTTGGGTTCCTCCTCACTGATTCATGGTATATTTTGATGATATTTTATAAGATCAAGAGGGTTTGGTTGTGGTCTGCCATTTCGTTGTTTTTATAATGGAATATACATGAATCGTAGGCGGGTTTTCGGCATTTTCATTCTCGCAGATTCTGCTAGATTGGTGGTGATTGTGTTCTTCGAATTTCTAGGGTTCTGTAATTGCTCATTCCTTGCAGCATTCGCTTTCTATGCCTTTCCTTCCGACGTCTAAGGCTGCCTATCATTCACAGGCAAGTAATTCTTGGAAACCTTTATGCTTAACGTGAAATGGTAATGTATATCGTGGTGTGCTTTACTCACCTCGAGAGGTCCGACGGCCTCGAGGGAATCTATGGCTTCGTCCTCTGATTCATATGAGTTTGTTTCATGAAGCTGCAAATGTGAGGCTCCTTAGAGACCTCGAGTGGGATTCGTGGCTTCAGCCCGGTCCAGGTGACGTGTGGTGCTTGATTTGTTTATGAATGTGGGCTGTACTTCTTGGAGGGTCTCAGAGGCTCCCGAGTGGGATTCGTGGCTTCAGCCCCTTGGGGCCCTGTGCAAATTAATCATGTGACCGCTTGAGTTTCCGAAAAGACATGTCTCTGGGTTTTGGTTTTTGAAATGATATTGTGCATGTACTATGAAATGTAAGCGATTGACTGGTTTGCTCTTGATTACTTGTACTTAGCGTAATTGCTAACCCTTTCTGGGACCCGTTGGGTGGAAATTTTGTTATGGATTTCGCAAAGTTATGATCATCCTGGA